>CM039667.1:1760000-2505000 GCA_022405105.1 Aristolochia contorta | reverse complement strand
TCTCGCCAGCTTCTTCATTGCCAGTTGTGCTGATCTCACCTTGAGGGTTTTGACCTTTTAACGAGTCTGGCATAGGGATGTCTGCTGGAAAGTTCCTGCTTGAATTTTCCTCATCTGGCATTGGTGTCACATTTACTGTATCGTCAAATCCATCAGAGTTGGAAGGCATTAATCTGTTACTATCAGGAACATCACCAATTGCGGAAGAGATACGAACATCCTCCGTTGCTAATGGGTGCAAATCTTTCGAATTTCTTGCAGCAATGATTTCGACGCCATCCAGTCCCTGAACAAAATAACAGAGCACACAGGTGATGCTCATCACAACGTGAACTCAGATTACTGCCAGTAATAAAAAATTAAAAATCCACATACGAAAAAGTGCACTTGTCATTCGTAACCGGCAGAAGGGGGCTTCATAAATCTAATCTTTCTCCAAACAGCAGGAACCTGAAGCTAGTGTCAACGGGCGTAACTGAATGAATTTGTATATTTAAAGAATAAAAATCATATTCTACTTAGAATAGAACTCCCTTCTATAGCATGGACAGGCGATAAGCCCTACCTTGCCTATCCAAGGCTCTTCGCTTGGACAAATTAGCACATCTCCATCACTCAATTGAAGTAGGCCTCCGATAGGTCATGGACTTATAATTCAGAAGGAACTTGAAGCTTCAGAGTCCTCTGTCTCATGGCACACCCATACGACTTAAAATTGAGAAGGAACCCGAAGCTTCAGAGTCCTGACATGGCACACCCAAAGCAGTGGCACAGTGAAATAATTTGGAGCCCTTGTTATCGGGGGATTTAAAACTCGCCCCCTACTACACAATCATTAGTGGAAACCAAACTTAGGCCAACCCGACCCCTGCTAGTCTGATTTGGCATTTACCCACCCCAAAGAGAGCTCAGCAATTCTTGCAGAAAACAGCACTCAGAAAAGTCCTAACCTGTGATGAGCTAGTGAAACAGGGTCAAATTGTTATCAACTCCTCAGGCAAATTATGAGACAATGAGGAAGTACGTGACTGCATCATGCAGCTACAACAATGCCCTTCGAAATGCTATGGTGCAGAGGTACGACTTCGCTGACCTTCCCCTATGTATGACAAGTTATGCCAAGATCTTTCAGCCTTCTTACTCCAACAATTCATCCATTGTCCTTTCCCTCAATGTGGTAAAGTGCTGGTCAGCTGCCCTTGCAGCGGTCTCATGACCACTTCAAAGTCACCCTTCATCACCAAGAGAGCAGAGAAGCTAGCTGTGTAGCGTTTGAGCCCTTGAGGGAGCACCTTGAGCTCCATAAAAGTGTGGACAGGTTCCTTTCCAATCTAAGCTCAGTGTCCAAACTATGTAACAAAATGCCGGATGCCACCTTTGGCTGAATGGCCACCTTTTGAGCTGGGGAGATCTGGGTCTTAACCCTAAAGAAAACCTCACATGTTAAAGAAGGGCAGGTTCGAAGGACTATACTGAGTCAATGATAGCATTACTTTATTTTTATGAACTTCTCCGTCTCTTGATGCATACCAAATGACTATCGAAATGTTTATGATATTTAACTGTCATGTCAAATATATGTTTCAAGAGCAATACACTCCAATAAAGAAGAAGATTGCACTCATAAAGAAACCAAAAGGTCAGGGTATGCAGAGGATCCTGAAATATAGCAAGTCGGCCTAGTATAGGCTGTAAGCAGCAACGGAGTCAAAGAAGCCAAACTAGACTAGGAGCGAAGGGCCGAAAGAAAGTCGTTGATGCATCAACCTTCCCTCCTAGAGTTGGCTGCACTGTAGTTTGAAGGCCCGACAGATGACAATCGGGTCACTATAGAGTGATACACTATTAGACCCCTGACAGGCATTATTCATTCCATTACATGGTTACTACTTTGACTCCTGTCCTTTAAGAATGATACATCACTAGACCCTTGAGAAGCCTCATTCATTCCAATAAATAGTTACTACATTGACTCTTGTCCGTTGGAGATATATGCTTACTATTCTGACCACTGAATATTAGGTTACAATCAAAGCAGCAGTAAGACATCATGACAGGAATAGACGACCAAAAAAAAAAAAAAATCAGTAAGATTGTACGGAACAGAACTCTATGGCTTACTAAAGTTCGTCATAAGTTTATGGTTCATTAAATCTTCATTCTAGTGGTTCTTTAAATCTTAAGTGTCATCTGAATTTTCACAGAGGCCACAGGCCCAGGCTGCAAAATAAGATGAACTTATGATGATATATCAGCCGTGGAGGTCACCAGGCAGAAAATAAGATGAATTTTTGATGATATATCTGCTGTAGAGGACAGAACAAAGCTTACCTGCACTATTGGTAGCAAATCCTCTCCAATAAATAGTCTTTTTGAAACATCCATCTTTTCAAGTTGCATTGCAAGAGCATGCAAATCCAAGGAGAGAAAAGAAGCCTACAGAGAATGGAAAAAGTGCAAATAAAGGTCACAAATGATTGATCCAAAATCATACAGCAATGCAAAATGTGCATTGCATTTATGTTAGTACAAATACATTTCAGATTCAAAACCACTAATGAAACAGTATAAATGTTGCTCGGTCATACCTCATGGGTAGCTGTTGTACGGTCATCCACTATGAAGTTATCATCTGTACACCAAGACAAAAGGTTTTCTCCTCGAACCAAAATGGTGGAGCTTATCCGTCGATCAAAATCTAAAATAATTGTAGTTAGCCTTCTTTCGTAGAGGAATCCGAATCAAATAGTTTTGGTTAAAAAAACAAGCAATGCATATGAACACTCAAAAGTTCTCGTCTTTAGACAACCTAAAGTGAGACTTGCAGTCTCAATCTTCACCATTCACTTAATGTTTCAGTGGACATAAGCTTTTGACAATGTTGAGCTGTAAAGCAAAACAATTGACAAGCTAGCAGAAAATTAACTCTCTAAGCAGATTAAGGCATTGATCTGAAAATTATAAGTGTGAACATATGAGCAAAGATTCTATATGCAAAGGATTCTCCAAACACGATTAATTTTTCTGCCCCAAATAAACAAATTGAGTTTGTATGAGCCTGTCAAGCTCTTCACTCAAATATTACCAACCAATGCTGTTGAGGCTTCGGCAGTTAGAAGGATACGAGTTCAAATCCCATTGTGACAATTGGACGCGATGACGTCAACTCAGTGGATATTCGCTTTAACCCGTAAAAAAAAAAAACAACCAGATGAGCATTAGTCCGATTGGAGTTAAAAGGTCATACCAGTGAAAGCATAGCTATCGACTGTAGTGTTAAGGCCTGCCTGCTGCTCGTTCTGAGCCTCAGAAATCAAAAAGGCGAAGTCGGCCCCCTTACTTTTTGGCTCCACGGCGTCATTTTGGGATGTTGTAAGCGGTTCGTTTCCTTCAACATCCTTGATGCTGGATTCGAATTCTTCCTCGTACCGGTCCCAATTCGACGCAAGCGACTGGGAAGGTGGAATCTGAGAACGGCGAGCTTTGTCTTTATTTTGACCTTGAGGGTTTGTATGGCTTGATGAAGGGTTTTGGGGTCTAGGTTTTTGGGCAGCCTTCTTGTGCTGGACAGAATGAATCCGCTTTGACCTGGCGGAGGCTTTCAAATCCATGGCGGGAGAAGAAGAGGAACCAAAATTCCTGAACTTACAAAATAAATACTGAAAAAATCCCGAACTGAATCAGTGAGCGTGTGATTCGACAAAGTTCCCCTTCTATCCGCAGAGCGGGCAACGGTCACCTAAACTGAAAATCCTACTTGAGTTTCCTCCGGAGACCAGAGAGCTACTCCCACGCACAATGAATCGAGGGAAGAGGAACAATTTGACGAAAGAAGGACAAAGGCGAAGCTGAACAAAAGTGCGCGCGACGGCGCGAGAATCCGAACGATAGGAGATGGGCTGGCCGTGGAACGAACATGCACTTTTTTCCATTATTCGATATCCGTTGCATCCCGGCCCAAAATGACTGGGCCCAAATAGATTCCAAAGGGGCACTCTCTAACCTTAGTTACACACTCTGGATCTGCCCGTAGCCTAATTATTAGAATCTTTCATATATATATATATATATATATAAGTATAACACATATGATTATTTTCATTTCTGGCTTAAGTTACAATAGATGGTGATGTATATCTTAAACATTACATAACCCTTACAGATATAGTTGGCAGATTAATTACCGAGTCTCGCTCTTAGAGCACCATATTGTTGAAATATTACTCAATTGAATATCAGTGACGTTTCATAAAAATAGGTAAGTTCCCATCAGAATTGTATTCCTTTCAAAAACATGATCAGTATATATAGGTTTTGATCAACACCGACCTACCTAATTAATATTTCAGACTTTCAGTACTGATATATATATATAAATGACTGGTTAGGAAGAAGCAAGGATTAAAACACTAACCGATCGATTTAACTGATACATTTTAGATTTGATCTACTGATCAGCCACGATTGCTTCAATTCTCATTGGAGTAGTATACGATCACAGTCATACTACACAAAACATGAATTCACGTGCCCAAATTCTCACGTAAGCGCGCAATCACTTCCCAGAAAGCAGAATCCCCATTAATATATATGTGACTCCATCCTAGCTATATCATAATTGCGTTCTTTTAATTAGCTCACCGTTGTTTACTATATATCCATGCAAGCACCATGGCACTTTCCTTAATGGACAAATCACTTGATTTTTTAATTAGTGACCATTTTGTTTTCATTTCGTCCTCTGGGGAGACTGGCTTTGGCTTAAAGCAGATGCTGCTAATTAATATATAATTAAAGGCATGTTTTGAATATCGATCTTACAAATGGCGTCTATGAAGCATAAAGTCATGAACACTACAGGGCGCTCGCCATTACAGAAGTCCTTTTTACTAATGGCGTCTGGAAACAACATGTCGCCATTACAGAAATTAATCTTTATAACACATGTCCTAGGCCAATCGATCTGCAGGGCAAAGCCAATTATTATGAGCTCCATTTTCCAAAGAGAATCTCCGGGTTGGGTGGTGGTGATCCATAGTACAACCAGACAACCACACTATATATATGTATGTTGCTGGGTTGCACTACCTACAAATATCTTTTTGTTCTTTGGGAAATAAGGATGATGGAGAGAGGAGTTGCAGCTAGCTTTTGACGCGCGTTGACCGAAAGAGGGAAGGGTAGGGATCGAGCTGCCCACCGCTTTATGGACCACTCAAGCACCTCCTTTTCAGTCAACTATTCAATAACATTATATAAGCTAGCTGCATGCTTTGGCTAAGGACAATAAGACCCAGATAGACTTAGCCGCACTATATATATATGCAACACCATCTCTAAATTTATCATTGAGCAGGAAATATATATGATAAATTTCAGCTCCCCCAGTTTCATAATTGTAAGGCAGATCTTGTTAATTAATTTGCATGAATATAACTTTCGATACCCATACTTCAGCCTTATCATCCAAATGCTTTTTTACTTTTCTCCTAAAGATGAGCACTGATCTTCTTTTTCCCTGATCCTGAAAAGGAGAAAATTACGTCAGAATTTCCTATAGATCCTTAGCTTGCAAGGCCAGTCCATCTCTTTTCCCTACTGTTTCTTCTTTTACTACCCATGCACGGCTGTAATCGGGTAGGAGTATATATATGTGCCATACGTTCATTAATGGAAGCAACCTTTCGAATTAACCAAAAATCCAATGAGTCGTCTATTTTTCCACTACATGAACATTGTCAAACGTTAAAGTAACAGCAACTTGATGGAAATGCATGAGACGTACAGCTGATAAATAGAACGTCTTGTTTCTGGAGTCAAAAAGACAAAAATAAATCTAAGGAGATCGAAATCATACTGAAACTGTGAAAGATTGGCCGTGACCGTAAAAGCTTTCATTTTATATCCATAAAATTCAGGCAATCAGAGATGGCAGAATCTGAAAAACTATTGTCTTTGTGTAAAGCTATTTATCATATCTAACCGATGGAATTCCCCCCTTAGCTGTAAGATTCAGCAGAGAAAGAAAACGGGGCTGTACTCCATACTTAGAACATTTCCAAACACAAGCGACATTCTGCCAGAAATCTACTTGTGTATATTTTAGACACGAAAATAGCTGGGTCCGTCGTCACTCGATCGTAATTAGCTAGATCACGGAGACCACTGATCCTTGGAGATATATATATATATATATATATATATACCTCCCCGTTCCGAGGTACAGAATTAACAAACGACGTCGGCGACAATTAATCCTCTTATTGGTGAGGTCTTCCTTTTCTTTACGCGGGTACTTCAACTTTTAGGTCAAACAACTCTCCTACTCACAATATATCCGATCAAAACAAGCCAAGGGATTTATTGAATTAATTACACAGTTCATGCCATGAATTTCTCGAGGTGAGCAACGTCGACGGACGCATCATATTCAATCAAACAACCGATCGAGAAACAACGAACGCCTCCCTCCATTAATTCAAAAGGGTTGGGAAAACCAGCACCGAAACAAACATTCCCTTGATGACAAGCCTTTGCTTTTCCCAACCCCTTCTTTGCTCGTCCGCCACTTCTATATATAATCAGCTTCCCCACACAGTACAGATTGCTGAGCTTTGAAAATATTGAACTCGGATCGAAGAGGAGAGCAGTCATTTTGGGGGTTCGGTTCGATCGAAACGGAATCTGGTCTGTGTCTATACGCTTTTCTTTTTTCTGCGAATGAGGAGAACCAAATTAAACTATAAAAATAAAAATAAAAAACCATGAAAAATCTTGAAAACCGGCGAGCTCGGCCTTGGACGAGGAGAGAATATTCTGGTTTCACCACAGTTCATCAGCTAAACTCCAAAACCAGGAAGATTTTAAAGTCCCCAAAAGCAAAGCACGGCGCAAAACATCATTAGATTATGATTAAGTAACCTGGGGATAAAGTCAGCCCACAAAAAGACGCCCGCTCTTACTTCCAAAAATTCACTGCGTCCTCTGCATATATTAATCCTCGATCTGTTTATAATTACTCTTTTTCCGGCTTTCTTAATTCATTCGTCTTATGATTCTTATTTTGTCTCCAGAGTCCAGATGTAGGCAGGAGCGATCGAGTAATAACCTACGTCACTCGCAGTGGGTCCAGGAAGACGGGCGGATCTGATGGGCCCGGTGATATCTAAATACAGTCACATGATAAGAACTTATTCTATATATCACGTGGGCCCGCCGGACACGTGCCAGAAAGATAAAGAAATCAAGACGTGCGGTTGTTGGTTTCACACGCGCGATGTTTAGTGCTTCAAGGGATTAGGGTTTAGGCAGGAAAAAGTTTAAAAAAACAATCCGAAAGTGAAAACTGAACGCGGTCAAACGCTTAATTCCGACGTGGCATTCTCCCGACAGTTATTCCGTTTTTCGCGATTTCTCGGGAATCGTCGTCGTCGTCGACGACGACGTCGTCGGCGTAGGAACTTTGACGGCTTCGATGCGGCAACACGTGCACCAAACCCTCCGGGAATCAAAACTTCTGGGTTGTCCGCACGTCTCCGCCGGTCCACGTCACCAACGATCCCCACCGCTAAAAAACGATCCAACCGACACGGAAGAGCCTACCGCGGGGAACAGCGGCGCGGATACGCTTACCCCGGGGCGAATATACACGACGATTCGCCTTTTTTTGTTGTTTATCGCGTAAGAAAGAGAGAAAATGCGGGGACATGCATGTCATTGTTTGAAAAGGCGGCAGGTGCGGAATGGATCCCCCCCAAGGGATGCGCGTTCGCTATTTAAGTCGGGTTGAGAGAAACTTTATATATAGAAAAAGTGCACTCGGCTTTCGTAAAGATTAAAGACTCCACCTTTGGCAATAAAAAAATATGGCAGGCCTTTTTTCCTGCAGGGACGTGAATATCCAATTCACGCATCCATCCATCCATTCCATCCCACTGATCAGCTGCCTGATGATCACCATGTTGTTGATTAATTCGAATATCTTTTTAATTTGACAAACGATAACACAATTAATGACTCTACCGATGATGGATGAGTCGAGGCAGGAGTGAGATTAATTTGGGTAATTGATTGGAGACGTGATGATGGAGGGGATCGGGTCTGTCCTCTTCATCTTTACAGCTTTGATTGGCTTTAGTCGAATCAATCAGTTTCGTTTTAGTCAAAGAAAGAGTGGGAATTGCTGATGCAACTACATGGAAGAATATTGAAACCTAGTGTTCTCTTTTCATGACAAAAAAAACAGAAGAAAAGATTTGCCTCGTCTGAAACTTGTGTATACTCATGTAACTTGAAAAATCATTATCGATTTCGTTGATTCCTTTAGATCCACCTTAGGCGCACTTTTGTTTTCTCATTCGATTAGTGGCTCGCCCGTAGTGCTCCAAATTAAAAAGATTCTTATAACTCCAAAGAAGCTGCTAGTACGTACATACTCTCGATAGATAATTTGTCACACATTGCGAAAGTTTTCATGTCTCCCCAACAGCATGGGGTGAATGAATATATGAAGTGCATGGCATCTTCTCAACCTTGGACACGATCAGAACAAGGGAGCCAGGACTGGCCCCTTCTCGATCGCTTCAGTCGGAAAGCATATATCCTCTCGATCCCAGTCACGGATTGCTCTATCACAGCAGTACTCCGAGTTCTGGGGGGGTTAAGGCAGGCCCAGCAAGGGTCAAATTCATAAAAAGAACACTTTTTCTTCCAATTTCCTGCGCTGGCTTGGACAGGAAAAAAAGAGAAAGAAAGAAAGAAAGAGAAAGGAAAAGCGGGCTGCCATGGTGCAGATGTTGCATGTGTAGGGAAGAAATTAGGAAATAAGCAATCTGCCTGCCCATCATTTCTTTTGGTCGATAGCTCTCTAGGTGATGCCTTCGCCATATAGATATTGTAAGCGCGCGAGGTCGTCCTTGAGAGTACTTAATATATAAATTTAACCTTTAGGGCTCATAATAGCGATTGAGTTTAGTAAAACAGGAGTAGGGACTCCTCTTTGAAAGTATCCCAGCAAATAAGGTTATAATAATCTTCTGGGGGTAAAGGAGAAGAGGAGAAACAAAAAGCAGCAAATTATGGGATAATCATTCCATTTTGGAAAGGCAAATGGACTCGCTTTCTTCCAACCTCATCATATGTGTCATCATGCACCTTTGCCCGCCACCCCCCGGCCTCCTTACTCCTTCCAACTTTAACTTTTCACCGCCTCTCCTGAAATACTATTATTCAATTCCTCGCAAAAGCAGCCGGCATAAGAGCGAGAGAGAGCAAATGAGAGAGAGAGAGAGAGAGAGAGAGAGCAAATGAGAGAGAGAGGGAGGTTTTAATCTTCCAACTATCAATATTTCCTAAGCATGTCATTAACAACAGAGCAGTAGTCCAAGAGGCTCTTACCTACTCGTGGCGTCTTCTCTTTGATTTCATCCTCCCCGTCTCCCTAATCCCGTCTCTTCCCTTGGTTTTTTCGTCCTCATCTCGAGCGAAAACCCTTTGAGGAAAAAAAAAAAAAAAAAGCAAACGAGAACTAGCAGATGTTGCAGCAGATCATGGCGGAGGAATCTGCAATCACAAAAGCCTTGTCTCAAACTACCGCTCCGGCGGATCCCAATCCTCCTCTGCAGGTTAAGAAGAAGAGAAATCTCCCAGGAACCCCAGGTATGATAATAACACCACTGAATTAAATTAGTTGTTTCCTGAATATTCCGTTCTGGTTTAATGTTTCTAACAATTAGTGGAGTGTATTGAGATATATAGAAGAAGATGCCTATATATATGTGTGTGTGTGTGTGTTGCTAGCAGCTCTTACGGCCGGAAATTAGTGATATATCATACATAATGAGGTCATGTGCGGTCGGTGTTTCAGATCCAGATGCGGAAGTTATATCTTTGTCTCCCAAGACGCTCATGGCGACCAACAGATTCCTGTGCGAGATATGTGGGAAGGGTTTTCAGAGGGATCAAAACCTTCAATTACACCGACGAGGGCATAACCTGCCGTGGAAGCTCAGGCAGAGGACAACCAAGGAAACCAGGAAACGAGTCTACGTCTGCCCGGAAAAGAGCTGTGTCCACCACCACCCCTCCAGGGCGCTCGGCGATCTCACCGGCATCAAGAAGCATTTTTGCAGGAAGCACGGGGAGAAGAAGTGGAAGTGCGAGAAATGCTCTAAGAGGTACGCGGTGCAGTCTGACTGGAAGGCACATTCTAAGACCTGTGGCACAAGAGAGTACAGATGCGATTGCGGGACTCCATTCTCAAGGTGAGTCCAGTCGTTGCACGACATGTATATAGTCATCTCTGTACAGATCATCCCAGTTCGATCCTGTACAGAACCAAATATATATAGTATACTATCGATGGGGAGGTACACATGACAGGCAGAGCCCCAAAAAACGAACTGATCATGATAAAGAGAGATTGTGATCTAATCGATATACAAATAAATATCCGTAGATAAATATGTGTAGCTAGATATAGACATAAAACAGAAGATTGGATGGAAGACAAAATCATGCAATGGCCGAATGGGTCCTATATATATATCTTCATAATCATCTGAAAATTTTGTTTTGCTGTAAAGTTTCACTTTTGTCACGTAGTATTCCTGTTTGTTTCTCTTCAAAGTTGGTGCTTGCTCCATCTAATTGGTTATTAATGTTGACTTAGACCCAGAACATATATCCAAGAAGTTTTGTTTCTTCTTAATTCACGTTCTGGTATGTTTGTTTGATGAGTATATATATACTGATCTTTTAATTTTTTGAACAGGAGAGACAGTTTCATAACACACAGAGCCTTCTGCGACGCCTTGGCTGAAGAAACCGCCAGAGTTGCAGCCACATCGAGCGTCAATAACGCAGCAGCGCCGGGGGGTCTCGCTTATCAACTTCTCGGGAATTCCCTCAGACCTCACATGGTACAACATTTCTCTTCAATGTTCAAACCGATCCAGACCAACGGTGAATTAGGCATGGATCAAAACAGGCCCGGATTGTCTCTGTGGATGCACAGTAATACTAACAGTGGTACTAGTGCTCTGATCATGAGCAACAACAACAACAACAACAACAACAACAACATGGCGGACTTGCATCGCATCGGTTCGACAGACTCTGGAGCTCTGTACACGGATCAATATCCCTTTGCTTCCTGTTCCAGCACGCAGTCCACTGTCGACGATTATCCCTTGAGTTGGGTTTACGCGAACAAAGTCCATTCGTCGAGCTCCGGGGACTTGATGACGAGCACGGCTCTTCCGAGTACGATGAAGGAAATGGGTGGAAGTGCTCATGGGCATGGGCACCGCCTTGTGAGTGTTCCATCCCTGTACAGTGACCAATTACAGCACGAGAACCCACATCCGACGCCGGCGGACATGTCAGCCACGGCGCTGTTGCAGAAGGCAGCCCAACTGGGCGCGACTTCCTCCACCGATATTCCTTCATTCCAGCTAATTGGTGGCCTCGGAAGCAAGTGCAGTACTACTAATGATCATCAGCTCGTTCATATTCAAAGGGTTAACAAGTTCAACGGGCTTATACCAGCTGCTGCCGCCGCCACACACGTCGGAGGTTCTAGTTTTGGCAGCGCAAACCAAGACAATAATATTCATATTTCAACCATGGGAGAAATGATCCCCACAACGCCAAATCAGTCGTCGCTTGGGAAGCGCCACCAGTATTCTCAGACGGATCATGATCTCGAGGGAGGACAAACCCGGGATTTCTTGGGCGTTGGAGTTCAAACGCTTTGCCCTCCATCAATCCATGGATGGATTTGATCGCGAGAAGTAATTAACGGGTGCCGCCCATGCTGTTCGGTTCATGTGGTGGAATATTGCACCCAGCTAGCTACTCCTGAATGCGAAGCAAAGCTGGTAACCCTGTGTGTGGACTCATGTGGAGCGGCTAGGGATATTGATTAAATTATTCCATAGCTTTGCAGAGAAGGGAAAAGTGGGGTAAGGCCTGGTAGCTCCCGAACAAAAAAAAAAAAAAAAATGTATAAAGAGGAACCTCAAAGTTCTATCTGCAAGTGTTGCAGATCCATGCATATTCTCGTGGACCCTTAAAGCTACTCCTTTAAAAAACACAAGTGATGAAGTGGGAGGCAACGAGAACCTCTTTTTAACTCTATTATTGCAATGTTCATCTCTATCATGTCTGTAGTCTTCTTTTCAGACTGGGTTGAATATCATCTAGCTAGTGGGAAAAAATGTCTGTCCTAGGTAGCTTTCATTTCTCTGAGTATTAGAGGAATGGACAAGCTAGCTGTACTTGGCCTAGCCAGTAGCCACATATATCAAGATAGATGATATATATATGTTGCCAAACTGTGATCATACACAAGAAACGAGATGTCTGGAAGTTAAGAACGGCATGCCTTACACAGTTAAAATGTAATATTGTAACGTTCTGAGTTTCTTATCGAAAACTGATCTTAGTTGCAGCTTACTCAACCTTCTTTGCGATAATAAGAATGGAACGTAATTCTCTTTTGATCAGAAATATGGGAATTGATCTGCTGTGGACAGTGTGAACTTAAATCGCATCTTTCATTGTCTTTCCTAATTTCCAACACTTGGGAGCCAGGTAATACAGGGGTTGCTTCTCTTTTCTTCCTTTGATTTTTTATGACAGTACTGGCAGCTAATCAGATGTGATAGCAGAGAAAAATAAACCATATTCTGCTGCATCGTAGCGAAAATATTTGCCGTCCCACACGGAACATCACATCACCGATCATTATACGTGTGGGACAACGTATTATTCGCTCTGCGTCCCTCATGGTACTACTCATTCATCAACAAGAAAAGCGGATTCTTAGATTTGTGTAAAGCACACGTGAAGTCGTCAACGGATTCGTGCTTCCAGTCCGAAAGCATTAAACTGCCGCAGGATGCCGGATATATCCATATTCATTTGAAATGGCTCTGGATCGCGGGACAAGGAACATTTTCAGTTTCCCCCAAGCTAGCTTGGAGAAATTTATTATTGTAAAATTTGCAACTAATTTCAAATATATATTTAAATTGCTGACTCTACTACATATATTTATCATTTAAGGACTGCTATATATATTTGGCTAATATCTTTCAACTTCAGCTCATTAATTGTCACAGTTCTTTATATGTAATTTGTGTCCGGCTTCTTCTTCTTCTTCCTCCCATTAGTTATGGATGGCTAGATGTTTATCAACTTATATAACATAATGATTCTTCTTGATATGCATGCACTTCATCTTAGCATTTAATTTTGGGTATAATGTAGTCAAACCACGAGAGAGAGAGAGAGAGAGAGAGAGAGAGAGAGAGAGAGAGAGAGAGAGAGAGAGAGAGAGAGATTTTTTCATGTTCATAGGTTTCCAAAGGTTAAAAAATCCACTTTACCCTTTTAAATTATTTAAGTTTAAATATTTAATAAGTTTCCACAACTCCCATTCTCTTATAATTATATTTTTCCCTTAAATTATAAAAATATTGTCTTTATATTTTTGTGAAGTTGTAATTTTAAATTTTATTGCTTCCTTTTTTTGGGCATCATATATAATTTGCGTCATTTGAAGTTATGTTTCACTTTTATGTCTTCTTGTAATTGTTGTGTTATTCAGAATGTGGAAGCAATAGATGTTTGTAGAGCTAATATTACTTAATTCAGAAAGATTAAGAAATTTTAAAATTGTAATTTTTTGTGAAATTAACCCCTAATTTCACAGGCTAGAGGTTTATTATTGGGCTGAGAGAGGCAACTATATATTGGACTCGGAGATGTCATCATCTATTAACCCCTAATTCTTGAACCAGATGGGCCATTGTCAAGTCCACAACATACCCTTAATGCCTTCTTGACCCAAATAGTATAATACGCATACAGTGAAGTGAATTCATCTGTAGACCGTTCTTGCTTGCAGCTCCGCTCGCCCCCTCCCTCCCTCGCGCAGATCGCCGTCCGGAGCGATGCGTTTCACCGACTCGCCGGTGATCGAACTGGACGTGGGTGGTTCCCACTTATCGATCCAGCAAGACAATGGGTCGATGCACGTAGGCACCTCCGTGTGGCCGTGCGCCCTCGTCCTCGCCAAATTCGTGGATCGATGGTCCGGGGTTTCAACCAGCTCGACCCCGAACCCTTACTCGCAGCTCCTCCAGTTCCAGGACAAACGCGCCGTCGAATTGGGCACCGGATGTGGCCCCGCCGGCATGGCTCTCCACCTCCTCGGCCTCGACATCGTCCTCACCGACATCGCTCCCGTCATGCCCGCCCTCAAACGCAACCTCAAGCGCAACAAACCCGCGCTCGGAAAGCTCCCCAAAATCGCCCAGCTGTATTGGCAGAACGACAAGCAGCTCCAGGGATTGAAGCCTCCGTTCGACTTTGTGATTGCTGCCGATGTGGTCTATATTGAAGAGTCCGTCGGCCCCCTGGTTTCTGCGATGGAGACGCTGGTGAGTGCCACCGGGGTGGTCTTGTTGGGCTACCAGGTGAGGTCGCCCGAGGCGCACAGCAAATTCTGGGAATTGTGCGACAGAGCCTTTGTAGTGGAGAAGATCCCTCACGATCACCTCCATCCTGATTACGCCTATGAGGAGACCGATGTGTACATAATGAGGAAGAAATGTTGAGAGTATATTTTTTTTTGTTAATCGCTTTCCCCCTTTCCTATAGTGCCTTTTTTTTTTTTTTTTTTTTTTTTGTTCACTATCTTGCCTCTCTCTGAAGTTTGAACATTGTGCGTTTAGTACATGTATGGATGTATCTGGGAGGTGTTTGACGAAATGTCTTGCAGACCACTGAATTGCTCTAAGAGGTGATCAGCCGCCTAATTTGTGCGTAACCACTTTGAAATTTTCGTTGTTTGTTAATGATGGAGCCCATGCCATGTTTCGGCGAGCCAAAGTTGTAGCCTGGTATGATAGAATTCATCGAGGGCGTATAAGAGGATGGGGGAGCAGGCACAGGTAATGACCATTGTTAACAATAAGGGCACGCAATTAAGCATCCTCTGATGTTGTAAAAGCGAAAATATGAGACATTGAAGCCCTTGAGCGACTTCAAAAGAGACAAAATCTTAAACACGGAGCCCTCCCTTACAAAGAGATTATAAAGGAGTATCTTACGGAACTACAGGCCATTAATGAAGCTCGTGGATTAAACCTGAAAGCTGCCATAAAGCTGGCACCCGTAACTAATGAAAACAGAGTGTGAGAAAAACGTTCGACAGAGACTCCGATTGTAGATTCTTGGTCTAACCAATCAAAACAGAGACGATTCCTTGGATTTTCCAATTGAACATATCTGTGACTACTCTCTAAAGAAGCGTTGCACTCGTATGTACATCTGTTATCTATGATGACCATCACGAAGGAGGACGCGCATACCCATCAAGGAACTGGAGTTTTCCGAGCTGCGGCTCTGCACCCATCATAGCCACGTACAGCTCCTCCACCGGCAATACATCACCATTCTTCCAAGAGGAATTCGCTTCACTTGGCAGAGCGGAGCTACCGTCCTCTTCACCCGAGGAAGAAAAAGAAGAGAAAAAGTTACCACTTAACCTTGACATCTCCTGCGCCCTTTCCAACTCTCTCTTCAACCTTAGCACTTCATCTTCGAGCGCAGTCTTCTCTGCGACAACATTCTCTAGCTTTATCCGAAGAGCCTTATAGTCGAGTTCAAGGGTCTGCGTCTTCCACCGAGCCCGTTTGTTCTGAAACCACACTGCCACTTGTCGTGGCTGAAGACCGAGATCTTGAGCCAACTGGATCTTCTTCTCTGGTTCAAGCTTCTGATCAAGGCCGAAGCTCCTCTCCAACAGACTCAGCTGATCGTCAGTGAGCCTCTTCTTGTGGCGTTTGGCCGGGCTTCTGTGGGTGGAAGACAGAAAGGGAGCCATCTCAAGTATGGTTTTGGGTGTACCAGGGGACATGTACAGCTTGGAGCGAGAGAAAGCTTGGGTTTTATCAAGAGGAGAAGAAAGTTAAGGGGGTTGAACTTGGGGGTTGGCTGATTTCATGTAGGGAAGGGGTACCACGTGAATGGTCCCTTTCATACATCTAAGCCTCTCTCTATTTTTTGTCTTTATCTCTCTCTCACTCCCTCCCTGCTCTCTCCCTCTCTTCCAAGAACTATTTTTTTCCCAATTTGATAAACACCAGAATCACAATCATCATTCACCCATGAAAGAAAACGGAAAAGACGGGTTCCTATATATTTCCCTGAGAAAAATGGCACTAGAAAATAGTCCAATCAGTTGGCTAACATGCAAAATTTTAGGGTCGACAGTGTAGTCCCGCTGCTACAGGCTCGAATATCCCAGGAGAGACGGCGGACCCATCATTGGTCTCAACACAGAAGGGAAGGAGTGGTGGAGTGATTAATGGCGGAAATAGAAGCAAATTCATGTGTCGTCAAGTATGAGATGTATCACTACATAAAACTGAAATCTCTCTCCCCATCTCATGAAAAAAAATCGAGTTCGGAGTCCCTGAGCTTCCGATAGGCCACTACCAATATGCTAATGTTTACATGTAAAAGGTTTAGCGCAACAAGAATCGGAACAAAAGACTGAAACATCAAAGAGTCTAGATCAGCGTAAAGTTGAACAGTCAGATTTGGAATGGTGCAGGTCTCAGAAGTGACAACTACCCGGCGGAGGTGGTGATCACTGCATTAACAGTTGGACGGGGAGGGACCCATCAATGGACTTGAAACTTGAAAGAGGTTGGAGGTTTCTCTTTGGCTTAAAACAAGCAGAAACTTTGATTCATCTAGCGTAAAACAAACTAAGTGGTCTCAGAGTCGTCCCGATACGATTTGGTGGGTAATTGGGTAGATTTCCCTCGTACATTTGAGTAAAAATTAGGGACCACCAGGGCTCTATTTGATACGTTGTATTGACAAGAGCTGTCGTTGTGGAGGGAACAATGCCCATCTCCCTTCATGCTCCCATGCTAACACTACCCTCCTTCGGAGACTCCGGTCATATTCATGCACTAACCACTGGTCACGTCGTCACCGATGACATTAATGTCGTTTCAAATCGTCTTTCACTTCTCAACTTCAATTGATCGTGCCAGGCTCTGTTCAGCACTCCAAGTTTGAACTTGGTATTGCAGCTCGCTTCGTAGTTCCTACAGCAATCTACAAACCACAAAATAATGGGCATTTTCTCTTCTTTTGGAACTCGGAACTCGGAACCCACAACATCAAATTACGTATTTCTATAAGTGGAATTCTGCTTGACAATCCTGATCCCCACATCAAACACTCTCTCTGTTTCAGGTGTTTATGACGATTTCCCCTGTTTACATGGCCCTGTATGCACCTGGCCGAAGATCAACATGGGTGTTTCCGGTGTCAGATCAGGAAAGAGGGTTCGGTTGGGCGGAACCCAGGAATCGAAATCTGGTCAGTCAAGCATCCATTTGTGATCAATTATAGGAAGCAACCATAGTTTGAGTAAGATGAAAGAAGGGTTCAAAGTTGTCAGCTTCCCGTTGATTTTGAGTGCATGAACTGGTACAAACAAATGTAGATTCAGCAAAACCCATCAAGATGCTGCAATAATGTTGAATAATCTAACAACTCTGTACTTTTTCCTTTACTTTTGCTGGACATCTGATATGAAAAAAGAGATACATAGCTCGGCTGATCATGTCCTTCCTCGATGGAGTACTCTGGAATTTTCATTTATCTGCTAAAATTAAGTCAACTCGGGGGCGTAGCAATGGTAGTTGTTATCCATATCCACTTTCTCCATTTACTCATTATATGTGGACTCCCGATACCATTTATCAAGAACTGCGTCATGTTACGCCTTAATTTTCTTTGTTATTTTATCCTCGGAAAGAGACACTGCGAAGACTTGTCACAGACTCACAGCGACGTTTGAACCAGAAAACGAAATCGGGTTGCGGGGTAAAGTCCGCCGGCATAAGAGGAAGTGCAGACTTCCGGATGATAATGAAAATCAGCCAAAATGTTCTGGGGAATGCCGTAACCAGACAAGCATTGACGGAAGGAGTTGTCATCTTCGCTGAACAATGCTCAGTCTCTCCTCTTCCCTTTTGTATCATAAATGATACTGTTAAACTTTCAAAATAAGAGGAGATAGAAGGTGAAGAAATTAGTCTCTCTTTAGTTTGATGGATACCCTTTCTGATTTTATAGCTGATTATTTTGGAGCAAGCAGAGCAGATCCGTAGGCATAAGTGTCAATTGCCAATTTTAGTTTTATTAAAGTTAGCCAAAAGTTATGACGGGAATTCCCAGATTAAGTAACATTATTTTGTAAGATGCAAAGTCATATATGATCCCCACTAGAGGAAAGATCTTATGCATATTAGATAGTACTCAGCTTTACTTGCAGACGAGTACTGGATGAGTGTCAACTATTATATCATTATTTATCTACATTTTCGTTGGAAGTGTATTATACTTTATAAAGGATTCTATCTTGTTTTTCGTTTCATCCTTCCTTATCTGATTGATTTCTCATCTTAAAAAAAAATTCCCACCACCATGACAAATAATCCAAGATTATGATATTATCAGGATTTTTATGATCTGGTGATATCATCATGATCGATTTTTTTCTTCAATTATGTAATTCCACTGTATATGACTGATTACTCAAACCCATTTATAAATTTTAATGAAAAGGAATAAATCTTCCCTGTTTCCTCCCTATGGAAGTCTCAATTTATTATCTACTGTTTTTAGTCAGAATGCCTCTGTTTCCTACTCGGTCCATTGCATTTGACTTCCTTAAGACACGGTTTTAATGGGTTAAAAGAAGGTAAAAGTAGAACAATTCATCCTCATTTCCTGAAAACCTTGGAAATAGACTCAAAATTAAAATAAGCAGTACAGAGAACGCCAAGCCTATTGCTAAATGTCTCTTTCATGTAACTAAAGTATACCAAGTTCTAATTAGCTTTGTCAACAATAAATATATAAAGCTACTGATTCTGAAACTGCCACGGCTAGTTAGCCAGCTACTATACACTCAGATTTACTCTCAGAAATTAGCACAAAAATTTCAAACAACAAGATGTCTCTGCCCCTAACCCCCACTCTTTTCTTCTTCCACGGACTTCTGAAATTCCCCAGCTAACAAGATAGCTAGAGTAGTGACCGTCCTCATTTTCCAACATTCTGCTCTCCCATGGTTGCAGAGCATAAAGCCTTCCACACAGGAATAAGCATTTTAACTGGAGGTTGTAATTTCTGTCGAAAAAAAAAAGTGAGTCATGATAAGCCAACAAGATATAGAGACTCATGTCCCCCCAGCTTCATCACAAGTCTAGTTCTCACCCGATTTAGCTGATGGGTAGTTAAGCTTGAAAGGAGATAATAGGCGAACAAGAGCAGAACAACAGATGCAAAGAAGGTTACAGTAGGTCCAGAAACAGAGAACCTTCGACTAACATATTTTATAACTTTTCAAGCATGAAAAAAGAGATTAGACACAAGAGCCGATCATATAAAATACAAATTAGTAAGGACAAAATCAGAGACACGACAACTAACATATTCTAGGATTTGACTACAGAAACTATCTTATCTTGCCAGCTAAATTTGTGTTAAGCAGGTTTCATCAGAAACTAGTAAGCCATATTCCCCAATTAGCACAAACAACTGATTGCTCTCTCAGCGATAAACTCATAAATGTTCACAGGCCCAAGGTAAATGGGGTAAAACCAGAAGAATTGAAAAAGGCCTAGCTAACAACACAACTGGCATAATATAGATCAGATTGGAGGAATCCTCTACCAAACACCAAATAGTGGGAACAAAGCTCGGTTTTGATGAAGATTGTCATAATTAAGTTCAACTAGTAATTAAGGCAAAGAAGATTGAACTAACCTGGAAAACTAACATTAGTTCTGGTTCCCCACGTACTAATAATGCAAGGCTCCAATAACAAGTAACCGGTGTCACACATTCATTTAATAAAGGTTTCAGAACCTTGCCGATGGGGACAAACCGGCGCTCAGTACTTCCGCTGCATCAAAAAAAAAAAAAAAGGAAAAAGAAAAAAAAAGAAACTCAACAAACTTTCTGAAGTTTCACAAGTTTTCTTAGAATCACACAGCAATCTCAAGATTTAGAAAGCAGAGCATAATGTTACAACATTTTTTTTTCTGAACAAAAAGTATAGCATATTAATTATCTTTATCTGTTTGGCCATCCATACTATCTCCAAGTACATCATTTAATGAAGTTATCAACACTTCGACTTAAGTAACAATACCATTAGGACAAGTCATATTATCCGTACATGTGGTATGATATAGCTCACTACACCATATAAAGTAAAATGACTTGCTATGTGATCACAAACAGTTCTACCAGAGTCCCCATGAAATGCAACCACAAGATGATCTAAGCAAAGACACGATATCCTTAAAGTGATTGAAAAGCTATACATAAAAGAAGTTCCTTCTTAAAAGTACTGGAACCTAGTGAACCTCAACTTTTTTCTTAGCAATACATGTATTTATGGACAAAGACAAATTGTGAGCCTTTCTTAAACATTAAAAAGTTTCCTTTGTTCTTTCCATATAAGTGTGCGATAATATACATGAGATTCTTGATCTTGCTGGCCTTTATAGTAACATGGATTCATGTTCTTATGAGTGAAAAAAGTCTTGCTGAATCCCTTGCTAAGGAGGGGAATTACCTTGCTAATGGGGGTCTTTCCCTCTAATCTCTTGTTTCAATGGACCCCCTCATGTAATCTCTTATGATCCTATACCTATTGTGCCCTCAAGAAAATAATTCACCTTCTTTAAAAAATGGCCAAAAGAAAAATCGAAAATCCAAGAGTTAAAGACATGTTTACCTTATGAAGGAACAGCTATTCTCACTCAATTGAAATGGGGCTTAATTAACGAATTTCTCCAACAGAAGTATTCAAGTTGTGATAATAAACAGGGTGATTCAGTCGTATGTTCTTGTCTTCATTCATATCAAATTAGTTATACAATCAAAAATAATTTCCAATTTTTTCCAGTCGATACATATCAAGAAAGGTCTTACTGTTAGTTTTTACATGCCTAGTTCACTTCCACTTATTTCTTTCTTCTATTTCTTTTTTGAAAGCATTACCTTTTTCTTCTATTAATCCTCTTATTTCTTCTTTCCTCTTGATGCTAACCTCAATCACCAATCTTTATTATTTCTTGCCCCCAATAAACTTAGTATTAATAAAATACATAAATTTTCAAAATAATAAAAATATTTCGCTTAGAATCATTAAGAAAAAATCTTAATGCAAAAAGATGATTTCTGCCTACAAACGCAGAGCACATAAAAAAAATTCTGAGCAATAAGAAGCTCACCTCATATAATGTGTAACAAGTTGCACTCCTAATGATGGCATAATAATGACAGACTCTGGCGTGAGACAAAGTAAAAGTTGGAAGGTTAATAACTAGAAACTGTACCGGGAAGTACAAAAGGCACCATGAAGAAAAGAAATCTCCCATATGAAGGATCAGTGTAATCAGTCATGGTTTCATCTGTTTTTTCTAATGTATAAAAGTAGTTTACAAGCTTAATATTTTGCACCTCTCTCAACTGAAGATCGATATGAAGATCTGACAAGGATGACAGCAAGAGAAATAATCAAAAGAGGGCCAGTACTAAGTGGTTCCTGCTGTGAGCAAAGTGACAATATCAGACAAAACGTAAATGCAATGAACCAAATTTTGTGCAGAGCAGAACTAGTTGTATGAAAATAGCTCCAGTTATATCTAGTGAAACACATTATGCTCCTGAGTCAAGGCAAATAGAGATAAAGCAGACACCGGCAGATCCATGAAACAGACTATTCCAGAAACAATAAAATATGGCTGCTGTAAGAAAAAAAAAACTTATTAAGTGGAAAGGTTGCTTACCTTAACCACTAATAAATGACAGATGTAGGCCAGAAAGAGACCACTAACAAAGTACAACAGGAATTTTCTAGCTTTACTCCTCTGAACAAGAATATGGTGCTGATCAACTGCTTGAGAAAATCCATTTTCAGCATCATGAATGTAAGTATATCTGCCACTAGTAAGAATTTGAAGAATGATTACTGATGGTAGTGAGGCATGTTTAGGACAAGTATACCCCATGTTACACCAATCCTCGCCTAACCCCAGGACAGGGTCGAATGTCCAACCCCGTCATTGCTCCATCAAGCCATTTCCAACCCAACCATGTCCCCTTCCCACCACATTTACAACGAATACAAGAAAAATCATACATAACGGCAAAAACATGTTTTTCCATTTATCAAAAGAAATCCGTAAACACATATATTTAACAACTAATAGATGTTAAAATGAAACCTATATATGCTCGCCTGATTCTCCTATCCCCTCCTTTAATTTAGTCGACCACAATTTCAAGCTCTATCAAACCAGAGGAGATGAATACAAAATGATAAAAATAAAATTTTGATATACCAAAGAAAGACACTTACAGGCTTTCATACACTTTCTCGGAACCCTTCATTAGAAATCTGCTGACATAGCATTGAATCAAATAATAAGCATATAAAAGGTACAAGAAGAAAACGGAAAAGTAGAGAAACAACATCCTCCATGGTTTCAGTAAAAAAAACGAAAAACCTTAGAAGAAACAATTGAACTACCATTTGAGAGTGACCCTTTAACTAAAGGGGCTGGTAATCTTCTTGATGTTTCATGAAAATATTTACAATCAGTTGACAACAAGTAAGTGAAATAAATTCTTGAAGAATATAAAAGTAAATAAAAATTAAGACAACCAAGTAATTGTTCTCAACAGGAAGTGTAAACGGATCCGGAACCCTTTGAATGGGGTTTTCCGGTTCCGGATCCTACACTAGATTTCAGTTATCCGATATCCGACCTGTTCGAATCCGTCTCGCATCCGAATATAACCGACTCAGCACAATACAGGTACACCCAATCGATCTCAATCAAAACCAACCAGAATCCTCGCCAAAATTAACAGATGAAGATCACTCCAGTTCAACATCGGACCACTATCACCAACAGAAGCGCAAGAACCAAATTGAATTTCGAGGTTGGACACCAAATTCAGCCGTTCAAAATCGAAATTAGAAGTTCTCCGGTGCAGAGTTTGAGCCAAAAAAAAAAAAAAAAAAAAAAACTCAAATCAAAAACATCCCCGGCGTATCTGATTTCGTAGCGGGAAGATTTGGAATGCGACGTCTTTTATAGGTTTGGAGAAAGAGGGGAAGAGATGCGGAAGCAAGAAGAGTGTATTTAGGGATTCGTTGGCCGGAATGACCGAAAATAGAGAGCAGTAAGAGATGGGAATGAAAGAGGGTTACCTGGTCTTGGAAAGGAGTCAACCGGTGGACCTCTCGAAGCATCCCTCTGCCATTGTTCCGACGCTACAGAACATACTCACAACAGTTAATTTGGACGGCAAGTTGGATCTGAAGGCCATAGCTTTCCATGCCCGAAATGCTGAATACAATCCCAAGCGTTTTGCTGCCGAGATTATGAGCTAGGAGGATTAGAGAACCCAAAACAACAGCACTAATATTTGCGTCTGGGAAAAATAGCGGGTGTTCGGCATTGTGATTCCTCTGATACCATACTAATACATGTGAGTCTTTTTGTATTCGTACGTGGGCCTCACCCAAATGCGGAAATCATTTGCGGCAGCGTGAGACATTCTCCGCCTCAAATGTTGTTGTATGGAGCGGGCCATTGTTTTATTCCATCAAGTACACGACTCAAAACGTAGGAGCTGCTCTTCATCTTCTTCTCTCTCTGTGCTACTACCCAGTATTGTCTTCTCTGCTAGACCATTCCTTGTTTTGCCTCCTCTTCGAGGGTCCTGAGAATATTTCAGTTTTTTTTTGTCACCTGAAAGCTGGCCGCGTCGTCTCCAGGTGAACCTCAAACGGAGCTGCCTAAGCTACTGGAATATGACGTCTTCTCGTCTCCTACTCTCTTGACCTCATTCCCCCTTCCATGGCTTTTTCTTTCTTCTTTTTCTTTTGGGGTACATACGTAAATCCTCCACGGGTTGTTTGCTGATATACAATAAAACTCATTCGTGGCACTTTCACCTGAATTCTCCCCGTTAAATATTAAAAGCGTCATCGAGACAAAAAAGTGAAAGGATTTTCGGATCAGAAGAAGATGAGGACCGAGTCAAAGAGTCTGTCGTGTTAAAATAAATTGGGAAGGCGAAATTCGTCTCTTGCTGTCAAATGCCACGAGACGAGATAAATTTTGTTGTGGGTTGCTTTCCTTGCATTTGTGTGAGCCTCCTTCTCATCGATTAAAATGTTCGAAAACGAGTTGTAGACAAATCTGATTTATTTTCGGTGCATGCAGCGGTCAAATAATGGAATCGTTTGGTCAAAATTTAGCGCCACAGAGCTTCCGAGTAAGTCCCGGGATTATTATTTGGATCTTGTGTCAATTTCCACATCTGCGTGGATCAACCCGGAAAAAAAAAAGGAGTACTAAGGATAGAAGACGGAGGAAGACGTTGCACGCAGTTACCTTGTCATTTCATGTGGCTTCTTCTTTATCCGAATTAAGAACTGAAAACGTGTCGATGTCTCTTGGGAAGCTCTTTTCGTATCTGAAAAACCGAAGGAATAAATTCGTGCTTGAAATTCTTTCTAATTCTGTCGCACCTTCTCCGAACGTAGCTTCTCCAAATCGATTGTGCTGGACGGTTTTTCGGCTGGCTTGATCAATTTCTCGGTTCCCAGTTTTATCGAACAGGAAAAACCAACTTGAACGACAAGAAGAAACACAGTATCAGACGACAAACTGAAATGAGTAAGAAAAGAAAAAAAATGGTAATTTAATTATTTCGTCTAGCGAGCGCGATTCAGACGGGGAAGAAGAAATAAGAAAATTTAAGCAGAATCTCGAATTCAATAGTAAAATAAAATCATAAACGGAAAAAAAGTCAATCAAAACTGCGCTTTCTCTCGTACTGTCCACACGTGAAGAGAGAAACCCATGTTCTTTTCCGGCATTCGCGAGTAGGAATCTTCAGAAGCGACGATGAACAGGACGTTATAAAACAGAGGAAGGGGTGATGTCTCCAACACTTGCTGCACCGGTTTCCTCTCCAAGATATTATCTCTTCGTTGTTGGCGAGGAGAGAGAGAGAGAGAGAGAGAGAGAGAGAGAGAGAGAGAGAGAGAGAGAGAGAGAGAGAGAGAGAGAGAGAGAGAGAGAGAGAGAGAGAGAGAGAGAGAGAGAGAGAGAGAGAGAGAGAGAGGGGAGAGAGCCATCTCCTTGTAGTGACAAGATCAGTGATCTGTACTTACTTTCTTGTTTCAGCTAGCTGCTATGGAAGCTTTGAGCATGTCTAATCCTGCTCTACCTCCGGGGTTCAGATTTCACCCAACCGATCAGGAGCTCATCATTTACTACCTCCAGAAGAAGGTTTCTTCTTCCCAAACACCAGTCATCTCTATCATCGCAGATATCGATCTCTACAAGTTCGATCCGTGGGATTTACCGGGTACCTCCTTAATCCTCAGTACTCTGCTTCACTGATCTCCTCTATCAAAAACATGCTCCAAAAAACATTTATTTTCACTTCATGCAAGGAACCCAGGTGCATGCATGTATATAAATTGAATATCGCCTCTAAGTCGATCAGTTTCAATATATGCGCATTCGTACGTGGTTTAATTTGAAGGATTAAGTAGTAGTGCTTAAACTTGTTTACGCGGGCTGCAGGGAAGGCGTTGTTCGGGGAGGGGGAGTGGTTCTTCTTTAGCCCGCGAGATCGGAAATACCCAAACGGAGCTCGTCCCAATAGAGCAGCTGCATCTGGTTACTGGAAAGCTACAGGGACCGATAAACCGATCCTTACAGCGAACGGGACCCAGTGTCTTGGGGTGAAGAAAGCTCTGGTTTTCTACAGAGGTCGCCCTCCCAAGGGTCAGAAAACGGACTGGGTGATGCACGAGTACAGGCTTCTGGATAGTACCACACCAAACTCCCACAAAGTCAAGGGATCCATGCGAGTAAGTCCTACCTCAGCCTTTGATATATTTAATATGATCTACATTTCATCATCGTGCTTCGGTACTAATTAATTAATTTCGATCTGTTTCAGTTGGATGACTGGGTACTATGCCGAGTTCGGCAGAAGAGCTGTTTGCCTCTACAATTAGGCGGACAAAGCGAGTACTACTCCTCGGATACGTCCCCCCCGTTTGAAAATCGACGCGGAGAGAAGCAATCCATAAGAAAGAGAGAAGATTTCTTCCAGGAGATCACAGAGTATCAAGTGTTCGACCGTCTCTGGGGGTCACCCCCACAAGACCCCTCCAGTAACGTCGTCGTATCCCCGACCTTCCGAGCTACGTCCACCCAAGCTGCTTCCAATCAGATGGGAGCTACTCCTACTGATATCGACGTCCCAGCCGAAGCTCCGAACCCATCCTCGTACCAGATACTCGACTTCGGTAATTGTTTCAACAGAACCATGTCGATTGGAGCACTCGACGAGTTAATGCTGCTCCCGCCCTCGAAGAGGCTTACCGGCGGAGGCACCGCCGGCGAAGAGTCGTCCCCTTCTGCTTACAAGTACTCCAACCTACTGGCTTCGCCTTTCCCGGAGTTCATTGTGCAGTAGTTAGTTTCTTTACCTCCATCCTGAGCTTGTGGGTTTGCTCAGTCATGAGCCACCTCTCAGCATGAGACACACACACATATATATATATAGCACCGGTTCTGTCTCGTGCTGAGCTGCGGCTCAGGGAAGAATATGATATAGCTAGTCTCCTTCCAGCCTAGCTAGTTCAGAAGAACCCAACGCAATGAATTCATGGGTACTGCATGGGGGTCTCATGAATCAATTGTCTGATCAGGTGCTTTTGCACGGCTGCTTGGATTTATGAGTTGCTGTAGTTTGTAGAATGATCATATATTGCTGTGTGTAAGATTGTAAGACGAGAGTGCATGTGTGCAAGACTGGAAGGAGATTGTGTGTATATAGCCATATACATGTTAGTGTTGAATATATATATATTATGCTTAGTGATGAGCCGAGTGCTAGTTATCATATGTCGTAGCAATCTATGATCTAAAAAGTTACCAATATTACAGTTTTACCAATATTTGGTCTCTACGTCCGTACAATATTCACCATCATATTGTTTCTCCAAAACATAATATTCTATACTAGTTCACTAATTACTATTTTCCACCTAATAGCTTTGAGGAGGCTAGTAATCACTTGTATTTTTCACTGGATAACACACACACACACACACACATATATATATATATGGTTCTTCAATAACTTATTATTTTACACTGATTTAAATATTATTATTTCCACCTAGTAGTTCTTCAAGATAAATATGGGTGATTTGAAGAGGCTCATATCCTCGTATTTTTCACTTTCTTCCTTACCATAGTATTTTACACTTATTAATTAATTAATTTATTTTTTTACTAAACTTAACATTTTAATTCCACTAAACAGGATTGGGCTAATTATTGCTTTTACTTTAGTTTTTATATGCAAAGGTAGAATTGGAAGAAGAATAAAAGTAGAAAAGTTGATGGGTGGGGCAGCTAATTTTGAGTAGAATTGGTTGGGCATAATCCAACAATATATATATGGATGCTCTTTATAAAATTTCAAGATTACGGTCGATGTTGAAGTGTAAATATTGCCTATTTTCTCCCAAAATGGGAATTGCAAGAAATTTAATGCGATAATCACGTTGGTCTATGTCTCCCCAATTACCTGACCGTTGGATGAGAACACGCAACGCTGGGTCCGGGTTGCTTCAATATAACGCGGCCGTTTGATGGCGGTGGCCAAGGCGGTTACTCGTCGGGGTCAATCCACTGGTTCATCTCAGCGTGCGGGACTCAGTAGCGAGTTTGCGCGATTAGATCTTCGCAATCTGTGCTGAATAAAGCTACTCGAATTTGCACCGACCACGGAGGGCGGAGGGCCGGGTTTCATTTAAGCCCAAGGTATCAGTATCACACAGCTTCCCTCCCCGATTTTAAAAACTTCCTTCTGCGAGAGCTGCTTCCTTTACAGAGGAAAAGAGAAAAATAGGAGAGAGTGGAGTGAAGAAAGGAGGGGAAGGATAAGTAGGGTCACCGAGATCCCGTCGGCAAGATGATGCAGAGGTTCGGATTTCGGAGCAGAGGCTCCGACTCCTCGCCACAATCCGTCTCCACCAGCGCTTACCCTGCGTCTGCGACCGTTGCGGTCGGCCCCGGTAGGCCTCTCCGTCTTGTGTACTGCGACGAGAAAGGGAAATTTCGGATGGACCCTGAGGCCGTTTCCATGCTCCAGCTTGTCAAGGGTCCCATAGGTGTTGTCTCCGTATGTGGTCGAGCCCGCCAAGGAAAGAGCTACATCTTGAATCAGGTTTTCTCTTCGTTCGACTCCTCTATTGTAGGGCTTCTAATTGGCTTAATGTCTGAACTTGCTCAGTTCTGCTAAATTTTTTGTGTTTTCTTTTATTTTTGGATTTTGACTTGTTTCGTGTTTCATTTTGACTGAATTATACGCTTGTCATCTCGTCCTATCTTGCATAATTACTATTAAAACAATCTTGCATAGTTTCAGTCACTTGGGAATTCTGAAATCCTATTGAACTGGTTGGGGTGTCCATGAGTGTGGTTAACTGGGTATTTAACCGGTATTGAATGCGGGTATGATGTAAATCAACTTCAGGATCCTTCCTTGAAGTTATGCATGTTCGAATTTAAATGATCCTAGTATCATTTTGTAAAAAATATAAAAATGAAATTGTTAGCGACATTTTGCATGAATTTGCCTGCACTTAGTGCAGCATAATGTTGGAAAATCTATTTTAGTGAGTACGGTTCGCTCTTTTCTTGTGGGCCTGTCAATTTTCATGCATTATCAGTAGACTCCCTGTATCAGCTGATTTTTTTTATTGGATGGATAAAGATCATTTACGTGTTTAAAACTTGTGAAATTAAACAAATCCACTGCCTATGAAATGCTTATTTAATATGAATATTAGATTCTTCTTTCACTGATTATGTTTTATTTGGATATGTGATAGCTTTTGGGGAGAAGCAGTGGGTTTCAAGTTGCATCCACTCACCGACCATGCACAAAGGGGCTATGGATGTGGAGTGCACCATTAAAGCTAACTGCTTTGGATGGATCTGAGTACTATCTCTTACTCTTGGACTCTGAAGGAATTGATGCTTATGATCAAACGGTATGCCATCACCTACATGCATTAGGATAATTGTTGCAACCATATGAAAATGTTTGTCAAATTAATGCTGCTAGATGTTTTATTTTTTCATAGTGTTGATCTTGTGGAGTATCACCTCTAATTATCAAAGAGGGGTTTTTGCATAAATTATTATTTTTTTGTTTTAAATTGAAAATTTGTCGGGCTTTTAATGCTAATTATTAATTACGTTTGTGAAAAATTGATAAATGAATGTATTTATTAGAACTGCAGAAACTGAGAGAAAACATGGAGAAGTGAAGCAACTGAGAAGTTCTTTAGAGAAATTAGATTTAAGGTTGGCTCCACTATCCTATCTATACGTGAAGACTGAAAAAATTACCATAACATTCCTCCTCCACACCATAGGACTAAGATTTTGCAGGAAAATATTTTCCTGGGAAACTTAATAAACCTAGATGACATCTCCAACAGTCTCGTCAAGTTATGACATAGAGATTCAGCTTGTTAAATAGCATATGAAAACAAAAAACGAAAATGAAATTCCTTCTTCGGTATTCTTGTTGATTTGGATTCTCAGATTCTCCCACTTGATGTAAAAACATAAAATAATGTTCGAAGTGGCAGTGGCAACAACTAGAATTACAGTTTAAGCTCCAAAACTATCACTTTGTTACCTGTCGCTCGCTCTTGAAGATTCTAATAATGGGCTTCTCCAACTCCACCGTTATCCTGTTCTAATTCAGATTTGTGGGGAGCCATGAAACAGTGACCCAGCTTGGATAAAACTATTAGAAGAGACCCCACTTTATGAATGTACAACAAAAGAACTTCCTAACAGTAGGAGAAATTTACTAGCAGCCTAGGTTGGAGTAGAAAACCGTTCACTTAAGAAAACAATTGAATGTCACCTACTTTTGTGGACAACATTAGGAGCCGCCCTTTATTAAGGGAACCAGTAGGAACTCACTTTTAGGGTCAGAAGTAGGAAATCACCCACTTATAGGGAAATGAACCACCCATCCAATCACAGCAGCCATAACAGAGATAAATAAGATATGAGACGGGAGCAAACTAGAGGTGGAGGAAGCCAGTAAATTTCTCACAGGAGTGTGTGTGCTTATAAAAAATCTTTATTGAACTTCTCACAGGAGTTATCTGACTCTTTCCAGTCATTGTGTAGTTTAACAAAGCCATAACACCTTGTTAGTTTGTCTATGAAGAAATTACAAACTTGGGATCACAGTATTTACCATAGAGGTAACACAGCACAGAGGAGATATTGAAGGACCCGAAGAAGGTTTCCTATCATAGGTAAACATAGAATCCCTTGTCTTATGTTAGTTTAAGTGACTGTGATGTAAAATACCAACTTATCGGCCTAAGCCATGTCCAGAATAAGTTAAGATTTATTGATAAAACATAATCTCACAATGACAACAAGATCTGAATTTTACAGATAGTTTTTCAAAAAAAAGAAAATGAGTGTACAGATGGCCATAGAGTACTGCATTATTTACTGAGTGTGATGCGGCAAAATTCCAATGCATTATTGAAAAAACTCAAAAAGCACACTTAATTTACTTCTTGTCCTAATCAACTAAAGCATTACTGTGTTGTGCCTTGTTCTAGTTTAAGTTTGTCTTGAATTCAGTCCTCAACTTCCTTTTATAAACTCATTCACCGATGGCTGTGTTAGCTTTGCTTAGTTAGTGAACGTCCAATGATGTTTCTCTTCGTTGATCTATTTTGACTGGACCTATACAGACTTATGGTCTCGAAGCAAGTTTATGATTTTTGATTTTGTAAAGTGGGGCCGACGTATATCCCAAAATGACTAGTCGAAGTTAGGAAGCCTCTTTCCAACTAATAAGCCTAGATCTTTTATACTCGTTTATGTATGTGAGACTAATCTCTAACACTCCCCCGCACGTGTGGGCCTTCTCTTGGGCTCCTACACATGGACAACTTGGTTGGAGGCCCACGTACGAGCACCCACTCTGATACCATGTAAAGTTGGGCCGAGGTCTATCCCAAAATGGCTAGTCAAAGTTAGGAAACCTCTTTCCAACTAATAAGCCTGGATCTTTTATACTCGTTTATGTATGTGGGACTAATCTCTAACAGATTTATATTAATAGTAGCTCTCAAGATTGCAACTCATTGCCTTTGAACTGGTCTTGTTTTGTTTGCATCCTGAAATTTTCTCCTGGGCTTACCTTTCTTTTGTACTTAACCCTAAACCCTAAACCCTAAAAATAAAGATGTGTAAGCTTCACTTCTGCTGCACTTTCTGTTCGATGATTACCTCTTTCTGTTCTGTCATTTTACTACGTCATTGAATTATGTATACTTTTTTGCCAAAATAAAGTCCGATTTAGTTACTTCTAATTTTTGGGCGTGTATTGTATCATTGCCAGGGGACCTATAGCACCCAGATATTCTCTTTGGCTGTCCTATTATCCAGCATGTTTATCTATAACCAGGTATATGACATCCTGACATTTTTCAAATTTTTAGTTTGCTATAATTAATCTTTTTGTTGCTTCATCTGCATTTTCTGTAATGTCTTATATAGATGGGGGGTATTGATGAAGCTGCACTTGATCGTCTCTCTCTTGTTACTGAAATGACTAAACATATACGGGTCAGAGCCTCTGGAGGAAAGACTACAGCATCTGAACTTGGACAATTCTCCCCTGTCTTTGTTTGGCTTTTGAGGGTAATTACTGTAGTTTTTTTGAAGTTCTATCAAAGGTTTTGCTTCTAAGATTCCATTCTGAATGTGTGTAACTTGCTGCTTAGAGATTGGTGGCTTTCTCCTTGACTAAATAATGTTTACAGGATTTCTATTTAGACTTAGCAGAGGATAATAGGCAAATAACCCCTCGTGATTACTTGGAGCTAGCCCTGAGACCAATGCAAGGGGGAGGAAAAGATATGACAGCAAAAAATGAGGTGAAGTTTTGTTGTTTCTCTTTTGCCATATGCTTGAACAGATTCTCATGCCACTTCTTTGCTAATGACTGTCATCATATATGTTGTGTATTGGCCCACTAACTTTTTTCTCCAAAAAGCTGCTTAATAGATACGAGATTCTATTCGCGCTCTCTTCCCAGACCGAGAGTGCTTTACCCTGGTGCGGCCTTTGAACAATGAAAAGGATCTTCAGCAGCTGGACCAGATCTCTGTTAGTCATTTTTGTGCTATTTGTTGTTCAGCTACCTATTCTGTTTATTCTGCTGTACTTCTGATGAATATGCATGCATGCAGTTGGATAAATTGCGGCCAGAATTTAGATCTGGCCTTGATGCATTGACGAAGTTCGTTTTTGAGAGAACTAAACCAAAGCAAGTCGGCAGCACGGTTATGACAGGGCCAATTCTGGCTGGAATTACACAATCTTTTCTGGATGCTATTAATAATGGAGCAGTGCCAACAATATCATCCTCATGGCAGGTTTGTAACAAAATATCTATGCAATTTAAGTTATTTTATTCATCTATGCAGCTCTGCCGCTTATTGCGTGTTTCATGCTGTTCATTTTGTGCATTTTGTGGTATATAGAATGAATATCATTCACCATTTTAATCTTTGGAATTTATTGATGATGTCAGATTTGTGAAACCCATAGTAATAATTTAGAGCTACCTTTGGCGGTGTTGATCTCTAAACACTTACTAGCATGCTAATGGATAGTTATTGTCCGGATGTGGTAAGAGTTAGTTTTGTAAATGAAATCATTAATGGCCCTATGTTGATCAAGTCTCTGGTCAACGAGTCAGTTATCCTGGTTTCAATGGGATAGTAACTGAAGGAACTGACACGTACACGCAAACATACACGATCTTTCTCTTTTCCTTAAATTACTCTAAAGTACATTATATTATTGCTCTAAAAAGAGAAGCAAACTTTTTTTCAATTTAAATTATTTTGTAACTGTATATGTGTGTGCAGAGTGTTGAAGAAGCAGAATGTAGGAGAGCTTTTGATTCAGCTTCTGAGGTTTACATGTCAGCATTTGACCGCACCAAACCTCCGGAGGAGGTTAGTCTAGCTTGTAATTGCACTCAGTATTATATATGTGCGAGGAGGTGGTTATATTGTCCTGTACTCATGTACTATTTGGCAGGTTGCTTTGAGAGAAGCACATGAAGAGGCAGTTCAAAAGTCACTTGCTGCATTTAATGCCCTTGCTGTTGGGGCCGGTGCTGCAAGACAGAAATATGAGAAGCTTCTTCAGAATTTTTTTAAAAAGGCATTTGAGGTTAGTCATAGATCTTTTTGCCTCAACTAAAAAGCATTTTACATTCAGATAAGTATGTGATTGTCTCTCTGATAACCTACTTTAAGTAATTAGTAGTTTGATTTGAAAATAAAAAAAAATTATTATGTGGGATGGGAGGTGGGAGGGAACACCTAGTTTCTTCTTCTTGGGAAAAAGAGCACTTTATTTCTTTAAAATCCTCATCATTGTGTGATGCTGTCAATCAATTTTATGTCCTCACTAAACATTACATTAGAAGTAAGGTAACCTTTTCTTTTGTCTGAAGTGTGGATATTTTGAAAGCGTTGAGTTCTACTATAGTGATACTTATGAGCTGCATTTTGCTTCCAATCTATTGATTTGGTGATTGTAGGACTACAAAAAGAATGCTTTTATGGAGGCTGATTTGAGGTGCTCGAATTCTATACAAAGCATGGAAAAGAAGTTGCGAGCTGCTTGTAATGTTCCTGATGCTAAGCTCGACCAAGTTATCAATGTACGATCTCTCACCATTCATTATTTTATAGAAATGCTTTCCTAATATTATTTCAGAAACCGAAATAATGTTATTTGCTCAATACCTAATAAACTGTGCTTTCTTCATAAAAAAAAAGATATAAACCCACATGCAGAAGCACTGTTTTACTGATTTTTTTTTTTTGTAAGAAGTTCTCATTTGACATCGTCTTCTTGTAGGTCATATCTGAGCAATTGTGATGATAATGTCAATCTAATTTGCAGGATCTAAACAGTTTACTTTCTGAGTATGAGAAATTATCTTATGGTCCAGCAAAGTGGCAGAAGTTAGCCAGTTTTTTGCATCAGAGGTTTGATTTTCAACTTATAGATTCTACTTGTTCCTTAATTATTTCTTGCATTCTATCTTCTAAGATGTGCAATAATCTGTTCAGTCTAGAAGGCCCAATTCTCAATCTTGTTGTGAAGCAATTTGATCAAATTCGATCTGAAAAGACGACTCTCATGTTGAAATGCCGTTCAAATGAGGATAAACTGGGACTTCTCAACAGACAGCTTGAAGCTAATGAAAAATACAAATCTGACTACTTGCGCCGCTATGAAGAAGCTATTGATGACAAGAAGAAAATCACAGAGGACTATTCAAACCGCATATCTAAGATTCAGAGTCAATGTAGCTCCTTAGAAGAACGTTGTTCAGGTTTGCTTAAGGCTCTGGACACCACAAGGTTGGAATCTTCTGAATGGAAGAGAAAGTTTGAGCAGGGTTTTCAGAAACAGAAGGCTGAAGAAGACAAGGTGAGGTCTGAGATAGCGGCTCTTAAATCTAGAACTAATACTGCTGAAGCACGACTTGCTGCTGCTCGTGAACAAACTCAATCAGCTCAGGAGGAGGCATCGGAGTGGAAGAGGAAATATGATATTGCTGTGAAAGAAGCTAAAGGTGCTCTTGAGAGGGCTGCAACGATTCAAGAACAAAGTAATAAGCAGGCACAACTAAGGGAAGATTCTTTGAGGGAAGAATTCTCTGCCATTTTGGAGGAAAAGGTTGGTTTGTCAGCGTCTCTATCTCTCTCTCGCTCCTCTTTCTCTCTCTGCTCTCTCTTCTCTTTTCTCTCTCCTCTCTTTGTCTCTCTCTCTCTCTCTTCTTTCTGTTGTCATGTATTAATGATTTACAGGAAGAGGTGATCAAGGACAAGCAGGTGAAGATGGAGGAATCTGAGCATAAATTTGTGACTCTAACAGCTGATTTGAAGGTATGTTGTACGTCGATGGAGATACCATTATCTTTGACATTATCTAGACATAATTATTCTGGCAATGCTTCTCGCAGGCGGCAGAGTCAAAGCTGAAGAGCTTTGAGTTGGAATCATCAGCGTTGAAACTTGAAATCAAGGAGCTTGCAGAGAAATTAGACTCTGTGAAGGCCTATGCTCAGTCATATGAGAGAGAAGCTAGAATTTTGGAGCAAGAAAAAATAAATTTGGAGCAGAAGTACTTATCTGAGTTCAAAAGATTTGAGGAGGCAGGCGAAAGGTGTGCAATTGCAGAGAAGGAGGCAAAAAGGGCTACTGAGTTGGCTGATAAAGCCCGTGCAGAGGCAGCTGCTGCTCAGAACGAAAAAAGTGAAGTCCAGCAAGTGGCAATGGAGAGATTAACCCAAATAGAAAGATCTGAGAGGCATGTAGAGATCTTAGAGAGGGAGAAAAATGACCTCATGGAGGAGGTACACAGGCTTCGAGCCTCTGAGATGGAAGCCAATTCAAAGGTTGAATTCCTGGAAGCACAGGTGGAGGAAAGAGAAAAAGAAATAGAGAGATTACTGAAATCCACCAATGAGCAAAGGGCAAGTACAGTGCAAGTGCTTGAGAGCTTGCTGGCTACAGAACGAACTGCTCGGGCTGAAGCCAATAGCAGAGCAGAAGCACTCTCTTTGCAGCTACAATCTACTCAAGGGAAGCTAGATACACTTCAACAAGAGTTGACATCGGTTCGACTGAATGAAACCGCATTGGATAGCAAGCTTAGGACCGCTTCTCATGGGAAGCGTTCGCGGGTGGATGAGCATTTTGGAGTAGAATCAGTCCAAGAAATGGAAGTGGATGGACAGATTAGCAAGGGAAGGAAACGATCTAGGAGCACGAACAGTCCCTTGAAGACGCCAACACAGGATGGAGGTTCTGTCTTTAGGGGAGATGACGATGAGAACCATAGTATTCAAACAGACTCAGAAGATCATACCAAGTTTACTATTCTTAAACTCAAACAGGAACTCACGAAGCATGGTTTTGCAGCACAACTTCTCCAGTTGAGGAATCCAAACAAGAAGGAAATACTTGCCTTGTACGAGCGGCATGTGATGCAAAAGTAGCAGGGTGTTTTAGTTGTATACGCCCTTTGTATTTTAGTAGATCTGTTAGCATGGAAACTTTGTTTTCTGCCCGGGATTTCATGAGATTTTAATGATGATTCATTGAAACTTTCGTGTGTAGGAAAATAGGAAACTCAGGCCCCATTTTAATATCTTTTATGTGGTGCTTTTCGATTTTTCTGTTTCATATTTGCCAGGAGGGCGTCTTGCTTGGTGGAAGAACTTAAAATGCTGCTTGTAGTTCAGCTGGTTATATAATTATAACGCCATGCGTTTCATATTTGCTCGCTCATGTCATATAGTTTAATTGTTCGTTCAGTATATGAAGAAAGTAGAACAAATTAACAGCACGGAAGCGATCCTAATGAATGAGTACATAAACAGTATCTGGTGCTCTTTACCAGAGCTTCCAGAGATGAAGCGTAGGCGCTATGAAAGTCTGGGTCTAAGTATGCAAGATATTCTTTTCCTTACCAGCGATGTTGTTAATGTAAGTGCATCTGATATTCTGACTGATTCTGACTGATTATTTTGTTAAGAAATACCTTGAAACTTCTGTAGATTTGTCGGGTTGCAAGCTTTTTTAACCACGCCATTGAGAAGCTAGGGTGCTGATGTGAAACTGGCTGCAAATTGGATAATATGAAGAATGAAAAGCCTGACTATAAAAGATATTAAACTTATACCGGATGAGCTCCCAGAGTTGTTTGCCCTATTAAAGAGGGAACTATCAGAGATCTGTACATGTTTAGATACTTTTTGAACTCATGGCAAACGAAGGGACAGTGAGGGGATTAATAGAAGAAAATGATTTGGTCCAAGGATGTTGGTCTACCATACTCTTGCCATCTGTAGGGAAGCTACGGTTCTCTCTCTCTCGCTGTACATATATATCTCTGTGCAAGCCCAAAAGAGCATCAGTACTAAACGAAGAAAATTCAAAACAGCTGTGGGTTCATGTGTCTGCCAAATCCCCATAAGGCGACGCCCTGCTAATTTGCTAGGATCTTAATAGTCGATTAAAAAATTTGCGTGGTTGAGTAAATTTATGGACAAGGAGTAGCAGAAGAAGGAAAAGAGGAAAATGGAGATTATGGTGACATGATTGATTAAATGGCATGTCCGGAGGATAGAAGCACGGAAGTGGTGGCCATCAGGGTTTGGGCGGTTTGCTTGTCATTATCCTACAAAAACGAGTTGGCGCCAAATCGAAGCAGAGAGTAGTGGTGTCGTCCCAGGTACTCGAAATTGCATCATCAGGGTGATGTTCCCAGCTGGTACTCGCCAAATTGAAGCAGAGGGGGAGTATGAGACGACCGAGAATTATGCATAGAGATCAGGGGCGTCACAGGGTGAGCTGCAAGCAATCCCAGAAGGTTCCCGTATACATCGTACTGCACAAAAAATTCGCACCCAGAACGATTCTTAGCACTGCTGATCAGAGGAATGAAGAGAAGGAGAGGGGATGAGAAGTGCTTTTAATTAATTACCTGAGATGAAAGCCAGGTTTTGTGGTGAGTGAGAGGCACACCTATTTCAGCGGCTTGTACCCTGTCATCACTGCCATAGAGTGCCTTTTTTTGTTGTTGCAAACACCGATCCTGCATCTTCTCCAGCTCGACGAGAACCTGATGTTCTTCGCGTGACTCTCCGAATTGCTCCCGATGTAATACAACTAGGTGTGATCGTATTTAACCAAAAGGTTCACCAGATTCTCAAGTACGAAGACGGTGTCATCGTCGCCCATCACGAACCACCGGTCGTCCCGTCATTTCAGCCTGACCGTCTCCGACACGATCCTGGCGAGCCTCAGCGCCGATCGTTTCCCGGAGGGATTCGAGTAATGAACCCTTTTGTTTTTTTTTTTTGTGTGTATGTGTCGCCAACTCGCCGGAGACCCGAATCAATGGCGGGCAATTGGTCGTTCCTGGAAGTTTTTACCGGTTTGTCCAGCCACACGAGCTGCTCTTGTACTGCTTCTGGGTTGCTACCATTGTTTGATGTAGTGCTTCCTCTGCTGCCATTGGCTTGAAGAAGCGGCGATGCCGAACACGATGTGTGTTTCAGCTGGGTGTCGAAACGAAGGGGCAACGATTGTACTGGGGTATTCGACGGGTTCAGGGGCGTCGCTGGAAAGAGTGCTGCTGGAGGAACAGAAGAGGTCGTTATTGGTGAGAAAGGAGACCGGAGGAGAGGAAAATGAAAATGAGGGAGATGATCAGAAAGAAAGGAGAAATTCATGAAGTTGCCATGGCACAAACCCAAACTGTGCTTTGGCATTTCGGTCACGCGATTTTCTTCTCAATTCAAAGGAAAGTTTCAATCTTTGATTTCTGGGTTGCTCCAAGTTCAGGCGACTGTGACATTAATTTCTCATCTGAATGGTCCTAGTTGATTAGAGCGATTTTTGCTCCGTCGCAGTCGGGAAGAAGAAATTATGACGTGGCGAATCGGTAGAGGGCGCGCGGTCCCAAATATGTTCTTAAATTACACAATCCTTGCAATGTCAATATCACCCACGATCGAATTATTAAATAAGTTCGCGAGAATACATAGAACATAAGAAAGAATGCTCATCAGGAGTTTCACTGCAAATGAGAAAAAAAAAAAAAATCAGTTGTATCGGTTAATCCAAGGATTTTTTTTTGTCCGAATTAAACTAGCAATTTTGTAACAAACACTCACAATGTAATTGAGCATTCTTACTAGATAGGTACCATTTTCAACCTCCTGAAGAGAATTTTGTTTGAAGAAAGCCTCAAAAAATATATTATTAAAAACAGTGTTCTTAAAATCAAACTAGTCATCAAATCAAAGGTATGAGACGGGAGCAAACTAGAGGTGGAGGAAGCCAGTAAACTTCTCACAGGAGTTATATGACTCTTTCTAGTCATTGCCTAGTTTAACAAAGCCGTAACACCTTGTTAGTTTGTCTACGATGAATTTACAAACTTGGATCACAGTATTTACCATAGAGGTAGCACAGGACAGAGGAGAAATATTTGAAGGAGACGAAGAAGGCTTCGTATCTTAGGTAAAAATAGAATCCCTCGTCTTATGTTAGTTTAAGCGACTGTGATGTAAACATGCCAAGTTATCGGCCTAAGCCATGCCCAGAATAAGTTTTAACAGACTCTCATTCCACTTCTTTGTTAATGATTGTCATCATATATGTTGTGTATTGGCCCACTAACTTTTTTCTCCAAAAAGCTGCTTAATAGGTACGAGTCTATTCGCGCTCTCTTCCCAGACCGAGAGTGCTTTACCCTGGTGCGGCCTTTGAACAATGAAAAGGATCTTCAGCAGCTGGACCAGATCTCTGTTAGTCATTTTTGTGCTATTAGTTGTTCTGCTACCCATTCTGTTTATTCTGCTGTACTTCTGATGAATATGCATCCATGCAGTTGGATAAATTTGTGGCCAGAATTTAGATCTGGCCTTGATGCATTGTCGAAGTTCGTTTTTGGGAGAACTAAACCAAAGCAAGTCGGCAGCACGGTTATGACAGGGCCAATTCTGGCTGAAATTACACAATCTTTTCAGGATGCTATTAATAATGGAGCAGTGACAACAATATCATCCTCATGGCAGGTTTGTAACAAAATATCTATGCAATTTATGTTATTTTATTCACCTATGCTGCTCTGCAGCTTATTGCGTGTTTCATGTTGTTCATTTTATGGTATGTAGAATGAATATCATTCACCATTTTAATCTTTGGAATTTATTGATGATGTCAGATTTGTGAAACCCATAGTAATAATTTAGAACTACCTTTGACGGTGTTGATCTCTAAACACTTACTAGCATGCTAATGGATAGTTATTGTCCAGATGCGGTAAGAGTTAGTTTTGTACTCAGTATTATATATGTGCGAGGAGGTGGTTATATTGTCCTGTACTCATGTACTATTTGGCAGGTTGCGTTGAGAGAAGCACATGAAGAGGCAGTTCAAAAGTCACTTGCTGCATTTAATGCCCTTGCTGTTGGGGCCGGTGCTGCAAGACAGAAATATGAGAAGCATCTTCATAATTTTTTTAAAAAGGCATTTGAGGTTAGTCATAGATCTTTTTGTCTCAACTAAAAGCATTTTACATTCAGATAAGTATGTGATTGTCTCTCAGATGACCTACTTTAAGTAATAAGCAGTTTGATTTGAAAATAAATAAAATAATTATGTGGGATGGGAGGTGGGAGGGAACGCCTAATTTCTTCTTCTTGGGAAAAAGAGCACTTTATTTCTTCAAAAGCCTCGTCATTGTGTGATGCTGTCAATCAATTTTATGTCCTCTTCAACATTACATTAGAAGTAAGGTAACCTTTTCTTTTGTCTGAAGTGTGGATATTTTGAAAGCGTAGAGTTCTACTATAGTGATACTTATGAGTGGTATTTTGCTTTCAATCTATTGATTTGGTGATTGTAGGACTACAAAAAGAATTCTTTTATGGAGGCTGATTTGAGGTGCTCGAATTCTATACAAAGCATGGAAAAGAAGTTGCGAGCTGCTTGTAATGTTCCTGATGCTAAGCTTGACCAAGTAATCAATGTAGATCACTCACCTTTCATTATTTTATAGAAATGCTTTCCTAATATTATTTCAGAAACTGAAATAATGTAATTTGCTCAATACCTAATAAACTGTGTTTTTTTCATAAAAAAACCCACATGCAGAAGCACTGTTTTATAGATTTTTTTGTTTTAAGAGTTCTTAGTTCATATCTGAGCAATTGTGATAATAATGTCAATCTAATTTGCAGGATCTAAACAGTTTAAGAAATCATCCAATGGTCCAGCAAAGTGGCAGAAGTTAGCCAGTTTTTTCCATCAGAGGTTTGATTTTCAACTCAAAGATCCTACTTGTTCCTTAATTATGTCTTGCATTCTATCTTATAAGATGTGCAATAATCTGTTGTTAATCAGTTATAGTTTCTCCAGTAGTGGCTTGGCAATTTCGACGGCAGAGGCTTGCGAATTTGATTTTGGACAGTAGAGGTGTTCAAATTTCATACTAGAGTCTTTTAATAGTGACTCTGGAGCTAATTTGTAACTGATTAACAATTAAGGATCCATTTCTCACCCACTCTTTGGCTTTTTAATTAAGATCATCTTCAACATTTGGGAGGAACTAGTTCATTAAATTGCAATACTCTTCAGTTACATTCAACAAAGAGAGTGAATGGTATACGTAGTTCCAAAACCACGGCTCAAAAACTCAATCCTGCAAAGAAGTAATTCTCCAATGAGTGGACGAGGAATGAACAAACCTAACTCCTTTGCCAGATGCTCCATGGAAGAATACACCGACGTACTTACCAGGTCAAACCTCTGTAAGAGCAAATCCTGCCAAGGACCCTACTAATTAGCCTTGCAAAAATATGCACGCAAGCATGGTAGGCTGAGATTTAAATGCCCGGGCACCCATGCGAATTCAATAACGGAAAAATTAAGTGGCGATTGAAGAGATGTAAAAATTTGTTGTTTTCCTAGTTTTGAAGGTACCGTGGTGGTTGGATCATGCATGTAATGCACTTAGAGAGAGTGGGCTGGGAAGGAAAGGGGGGAGGAGCTTTGCAGCGTCTTCTGGAAATACGAATTGAAGTTATAACTTGTGTAAGTGTTTGTTGTGGGTGGTTGAACTTGGTGAAGAGCTGTCATTACAATGAGAGCAGCTGGAGAAGGAAGTGGGTGTAAGTTTTCAAGAAGAGCTGGATTCAGCTAAAACGTGGAAACTCCCAAATAATGTTACTCACATGGGAGAGATGGTACCTCAAAGCTGACACTACCCCCTCATAAATGAGTACAAACGATATCCCCACTCTTGGCCACCATATAGCTCCTAGTTTTTATTGCTTGGGACCTCTTTTGACATATGAAAGGAAGCAGTAAATGATAAGTTAGATGTACTTTTTTCCCCATTTATATCAGAGTAAAAGTGGAGGTCAGGTGAAAATGCTCCGGTTATCCTAACATCATACTAACAAGATCTAATGAAGGGGTGATACATGATATATGGAATGATGTAACTAGATTAGCCTCTAAATCTTAGATTTTAGACAATCTTAAGGTTTTTGACTTTTTTTTTTAAAGTTTTCGTGGGTCACTGTAGAGCAAATTTAGATGCTATTTAAATGCTCCCAGCTGCGGTTTGTTGCAGTAATGGTGGGCGTTAGCTAAAATTAGTCCATCCCCTCTGGGTGCTTATTTGTTAATAGCCTCAATTGGTATGTTTCCAAAATATGTATCTTCCTTCAATGCAATGATCAAAATTTAGTGTTTCACAGACGAATATAACTTGTAATTTTACCCGGAGACAACAACTCTGCAACGGGAGTTAGCTCTACCTTCTTCTTCACCAGTGCCGGCGTGATATGTCTCAGTGGCTCATTTAATAAGAGCGACAAGCTTTCTGTAACAAAGAGAGCATAAATGAGACATGAGAAGCTCATTAACATGAAGGGTAATCCATACGCGTTACGAGAGAGATGTAGTTGGCGTTGCCTATCTGCGAGCGTCATCTTCCTTTATGACGCAAGGAAATGCCGGAGTGACGAGGCCCCGCCCAGCGAGTTGGGGACCTTTTACGGTGACTGTGAATTCTGAAGACTTTTCAAAATTTTGATTGCTGCATAGGAAATAAAGGAGGGAACAACAAGCAGCGGTCATGGTCGGGTTGGTCTTATTCTTACCACCGCGTAAAAGAAGAAGGAATTATTAAGGTAGAGAGAAAGTGAGAGATGATCACAAGTTAAAAGGTAAATGCGGTGGAGCTGGGTCCTGGAGTGACATGCAAGAGTTATATAAATCCACCTTGTGGAACCGCTTTCAGAGATACATTTTGTCTGTGAGGGGATAGCTGCAGGCAGTACTCGTTCCTCAATGCTCATGGACAGATCTCCGATGCTGCTTGTGGTACTCTCTGTTTTAGCTCTGTCATCTCTGGTTGAACAGGGAGAGGCTCGAGCATTCTTTGTTTTTGGTGATTCCCTAGTGGATAGTGGCAACAACAATTTCTTGGTCACCAATGCTAGAGCGGACATGCCTCCTTACGGGATCGATTCCCCGACTCACCGCCCCTCAGGCCGTTTCTCCAATGGCCTCAACATACCGGACATTATCAGTATGGCAACAATATTAACGATCATCTCCTTTTCTTTTTCATTTTTCTCTGTCATCTTCTCCTTTTCTTTTTCATTTTTCTCTGTCATCTTCTCCTTTTCTTGATTCTGTAATGGTGTGACTTGACTGAATTAGTTGTACTGAACGTGCATTATCAGGTGAGTCCATTGGGGAAGAACCCACAATGCCATACTTGAACCCCGAACTGACCGGAGAGAAGCTACTCGTCGGAGCCAATTTTGCTTCTGCCGGGATCGGGATTCTGAACGACACGGGAATTCAATTTGTAAGGATAGGAAACTAATCTCAATGACACGCCCTGTTCTTCTCTTTTCTTCCTCTTTCTATCACCCAACCCACGTAGTTGGCATTAATACAAACACCTTCAGTGCGTGCATCATAGTTTTAAAGTAAATCAATTCTGTGTGACTTGACTGTCTGCTTGCAGGTGAACATTATAAGAATCTGCCAACAACTTCAGTACTTCGAGCAGTACCAAGCGAGAGTGAGCGAGCTGATTGGCGTAGACCAGGCTCAGCAGCTGGTGAACCAGGCGCTCGTTCTCATCACCCTCGGCGGCAACGACTTCGTCAATAACTACTATTTGGTCCCATTTTCCGCAAGATCCCAACAGTTCGCGCTCCCCGACTACGTGAGATATCTCATCCCCGAGTACAGAAAAGTCCTAATGGTAATAACCCCACCACTTCCAACCTTTAATCACAGCGCTTATTCCCCTTCATGCACGCATTGCATTGGCCTATTTCGTAATCGCCATTAATATCCATCCAGCTCGGAACTAATTAATGACGGAGGAAAGTGGGTGTTTTTTTTCCGGCTGTTAGTTACAGTAATCATCCCGGTGTCGTTTCCGTCTCCCGTTATAGATCAGAGCTTCGCATTAATGACATTGAAGAAACGGTGGGCAGAGTGGGATAGAAAAAGTACAGCAGAAGGGAATGTGAATATCATATATGTCCGGGATTAGCTCGATCGGTTCAAATGGTCGGTATTTCTCCACGGGCCGGGAGAAGTTTCTGCCCTCTATGCATATTGTACAGCTGTGTACAGACGGCGTTAGCTCCGAGATTATAACCATCTCATTATTTTGTCCCCCTTCCTTTTTCAGCGGAAAATGTGACACGTGGGTGTTTTTACTTACTTTGCAGCGCATTTACGATTTGGGTGGAAGGAGGGTGCTGGTGACCGGTACCGGACCCCTCGGCTGCGTCCCGGCGGAGCGCGCCCAGAGAGGCCGAAACGGCGGATGCGCCCCCGATTTGATGGAAGCGGCCGAGCTGTTCAACCCTCAGCTGGAAGACATGGTTAGCGGACTCAACAGCGATTTGGGAGCCGACATCTTCTTCGCTGTTAACACCCGACTCATGCAGTACGATTTCATCAATAACCCGGGAGCCTACGGTAACAAAAATTTCGTATACTTTTTTCTCCATTTTTTTTCTACCGCACGGTCCCTCCGATTCACAAACACCCACACCGAGTCTTAAATGCGACTCACCAACTTCGCACTTTCCCGACCTAACTCTTCCTCGTTCCGCCGGCCCTCTCCGACGCCGGAGCCGGGAGCGTCCTCTGAAGTCGAAACCCATTAATGGCTTTCCTGTTACAGGTTTCGAGACAGCACAGGTGGCTTGCTGTGGGCAGGGGCTTTACAACGGGCTGGGCCAATGCACGGCCCTCTCCAATCTCTGCCCCAATAGGGACACCTACGCGTTCTGGGACGCCTTCCACCCCAGCGAGAAGGCGAACCGCCTCATCGTCCAGCAGATCCTCAGAGGCAACACGGACTACATGAAGCCCATGAACCTGAGCACCATCCTCGCCATCGACTCCCAGACCAGGATCTGAAACCGTAGAGTACTACTAGATGTGTGTTAGGTATGCGCGAGTTTTGTTTTCTTTCCCAAGGTCAAAGGGGGCCGGGGTTGTGATTTGGTTGGAGTGGCCGGGTTTCCATAATAATTATTTCCAAGTGTTTATAAACAATCTGCAGATTTTGCTCTTGTGAGAGAAAGACCTATAATGGCTTCTGACTCAGTGAATAGATGTTTGTTCGATGGTGTCAGTTCGCTGTATGAGGGGGAATGGACATGGTGAATAAGGGCGCGCAGTGTCCGAGGACTGTACATATATTACCTACTTTTTCGTCCCTCCCGCACCTTGCATTATGTTCATGCCCCCTGGGACGACCCCTCCCACATCTGATTGCAATAGACCAAGAATCTACCCAATTGTCACATAATATTTAAATGCACTCTTGTGGTCCAGACTCCATAAAGCCATTGCTCTTTCGGGGCCTGGCTCCCGCACAAATCTCCGTTAGCTCCTGGCGGCATGGTCCGTCTAAAGTTCTCCTTGTATCCCGTGTATGCCACTTTCGGATATACATTACTACTCTCATGAGTGTCGAAAGATGCTAGATTAGGTTTTGCTTTCTGGAGTTTTTAATTGTATTTCTTTTACATTAATTCTAGTACTGCTTGTGAACTGATCTCGTGCAAGATCTTTTAATTAATTCCTCCCGGGTATAATTAGTACTTAACGTTCTCTAACTAAAGAGGATCGGATTAGATTACAGAAGCAAGCTGAGTCTTTTGAATGGAATTTGATTAGCAGCTATACATGGGTTGTGGGTGCCCGCCCAATATTTCTCATGACTTGTATATAATTAATTAGGTTACAAGCATCTGTTAATTGAAATGGATGAATGATACGATAGTTGCTGAGATATATCATTGTAATACTGATTAATTTATATGGCGTCGGTCGATCTATTGGCGGCAGATATATCAGAGGAGCCCGGCCCAGATTGCAAATTAGTAAAACAAGGCTTCACCTGGCAATTTCTGTCATTAATGTTGCACAATTTGTGCTTGGAGCTGGTAGTTTAAATTGGACCATATTATACCCATTCCTAATTTTTTTTTCACACGACGATATCAAGTGATGACTTACGGATTTACCACTAGTACTGCGCTACTGTACTGGTACCCTTTGCTGCTGGCGTGACGCCTTTCAAGTCACGTAATTAGACCTCTAGGTGGAATCTACCTTTCAAAAGCAAGGACAATGGCGTAGATTTGGACGCCTCCCCTTTTTGGATTGCATAGATGATAGAACCCCTTCCCTGCGCCCAGTCTGTAATCTTGAAAATTAAGTCTTAAAATATCAACGATTTCTAATTAAGACCCAAGTTAAATGGTTGCTACTAACTTCTGATCAAATTGCAAGCTAGCCCCAACACACGACGTTCATATATAAAAAATATTTCAAATTCTATTTGACTTTCCTGGCTCATTCAATGGAAGTCTTATTTAATTCGATTAAAGTATGTCACTTTTCAAATTAAGACGGCCTTCTAATTAGGATTGGGAATATATATGCCTTCTCCAATGATTAATATACTGCTTCTTCGGAAAATGGATTCAAGAAGTAGGCTATAATTTCCGATAATGCTTTCAGATAACAAACCCTATCTAGCTAGGGAAACAATTGTAATGGGGTGATTGGTGAAGAGTACAATTAGGCCTTTTGTTTAGTATTAATCATCATATAAAATAATTTATATGCATGCAAAGCCAAAACATGAGATCTATATCCAGATTTCACTTCTCTAGACTTTTGTCCACATCGTTCGTGCTATTAGGATCTTCTGCCATATATGTAACTCTTTAGAAGGTCGTCTACGTCTGAATATATATACACGAAGTTTCTCGTGCCATTTCCCAACTTGGCTTCACGTGATAGGGAGGAAAATTGGAGAACTGTTTGGGCCTATTAATATTGAAGTTGTCAATCAGTGAATTAAAGTAAATCCTCTGAAAAAAGTTTGAAACGATCGAAGTACATATTAATTGTCATCTTTCTAATCACATTAACCTTTCTTTTGAATGATTTCGTTAAGACACAAATCTACAGTATGAAAACTCGATTAATTCACTACTCATTAACCAATGTGAATTTAGCAATTAATCTCTAATAGAATAATGAACATTTCAATTGAAAGAGACATTTATATACATTGACGTTGCTCTCTTACTATGTTACTATTTCTGATTATCATCAATCACCAGAACATTCACTCGAAGAAATGAAGTAATAAACAGATAAGTATATCTTTTTTTATTGCTCAACTTTCACTTAAAGTCAGATAATTAAACGAAAAATCTCCTTAATTACAACGCTTCACCGGCCGGTAAGGGAAGGAGATCATTATACATACCTCCATCAAAAAAAATTACGCAGCAGCCTCTTTCATGCATGCACTTGTAGTACTGTAACATCTGCATCTACCCACCACCAATTCTCTACTCCAATTAATTAGTCTAATTACATCTTGCACAAGGAACGTATAATACTTTCCCATCCACCCTCGGAATTCCATCCATTTTCTGATCTCTGGATCGTCTATATATGATCAAGGAAGGAAAGAAGTTCCAGTAGTACTGTCATGTACGACGAAGTTGGGTATGACCAGCTGAGGAGGGCTGGCTCTACTACTCATGTGGGCAGTACCGGTACCTGCAGTAGCAGCGCCGTAAGGGATCATGAGGCCGCCAGTAGATGAATTGTAGAAATGATCATGAACCACTACTGCACCTGCTGCAGCTTCCTTCATCAGCCCGACGGGGTTGTCTTGGCAGCCTGGATGAATGTTTCGAATATGATGATGATGATGATGATCTACTTTCGATTCTGATAATAATTTGGAGGCGCCCGAGCCCGCGCATTGCCTTGGCTGGGTCTGGTAGAAGACTTTGGACACGACCAGCTCTCCGTCTTTCTCCTCTTCGTTGGAACCGAGATGGTACTGGTGCATCACCCAGTTCGTCTTTTCGGGCTTACGTTGTTTCCCGTAGTTGGTGTAAAGGACCAGGATCTTTTTGAAGCCTTTCAACTTGCCCCCCACGAAGACGGGTCTCGTCTTCCCCGTCTTGTGCCACCTCGTCTCGCCTCCTTCCTCGTCTGCACTGTGCACTTTCCTTCGTTTCCTCGTTCCCGTCGTGTAGGCCTTGGAGGGTCGATGGAAGAAGTGCCGGATTAGCCCATCCCTTGTTACTCCTATTTTAATTTGTCGCCCAAGTCGTCGTCCATATATATATAATGGGACAAAAAAGAAAGAAAGAAAGAAAGACGATGAATCAGTACTCGTTAAATGACAAGCTAGCAGCATGCAGTGGTTCTATGAGTAATTTTACAAAATCAGAGCACACTTAATCAATTAATTAGTAGTCTTTTAGTTCACGGGACCATTTGGGACTAGTTGAGTAAGCTGGGGAAGACCTAAGCAGCTAGCTTTATCATGTCAAATCTAAATGGGTACTTGAGCATTCGTGTACGTACAAGTTAACCATGCAATATTTAGCAGGTGCCAGTATGCGACTTTCACGCAATATATTAAATTAAGCACCAATCATGTTTTTTACAGTGGTACTACTCAAAGTTAATTAAGGCTTATGTCTATTGATAATTTCTTGGAAGATACGCTAGCTAGACATTCCTCTTGCCGTTGAGGTCGCCTAAACAAGTTCAACACAAGGTACTAGGACATTTGATAAATGGTGCTCATCTGGCCGGACGTGCTTTTCATGAAGATGAGAAGGCCACATTTGAATAATTTCAATGATGCAATGAATTTTGTTTCGACTAATAATACAAGGTCATTTTAGACGTGGCGGTTGGTGTAGAGGTTAATATATATAACTCGGTCGGCGAAGGTTTACAAGCAAATTAACGTGAAGAGTAGTTTTTTTTTCACTTTCAGCTGAAGATCAAGATGGCCTTCTCTCTTTACGTGGTAGACACCATGATAAATGAGTACTCATGATCAGAGCGGCTGATGAATATCATTTCATTCCTTAAATTTCTCATGAGCTCGATCGTCTCAGAGTAGTACTAGACCTAATTATGGTTCAAACTAATTGAAAGGCCTAGGTACGTAATTTTAATGTTTAATCATTATTATCGTACGAGAAAACAGAAAGAATGTATCACATTAATATATAATTACCTGGAAGCTTTTCGGGGTGGGTGTAGCAAATTCCATTCTCTCCTTCAAGGGTAGGGATAAATTCATCGATGAGCGGGTGAAGCTTACCAGTTTCGGTTTTCACCTTCCCTTCCAAGTGCTCCAGAAGCTCCTGGTCAGTCGGATCGAACTTCACCCCCGCAGGTAACCCTGGCAGTTCATGAATCGCTGCCTATATATGTACACATATTTATATATCATGTATGTTATATATAATGGCTTAATTGGTTTGAAAACCCAATATTTGACGGCTCAAGGAAGGAAGGAAGAAGAAAATCAGGAGAAATAGAGAGAAATGCCAAGAAGAGACCTGTTCTTTGCACAAGATTCGATGGCCACAAGATGGGCAACTTTTGTACTTATTTGGAAGGGATTTGTTGTCGTCGTCTGGGTTTTCCTTACTCCATGTCATCTCCGCTCTCGTGATCTCCCTCTTATTCCCATCCCACGCCGACCCTTTCTGCACCCTTTCTTCCACTTCTTCTTAATTCTTCCGACAAAACCAAAACAACACGGAACGAGGAAGAACAAGAAGAAAGAATAAGAAGAAGAAGAAGAAGAAGAAGAAGAAGAAGCAGAAGAAGAAGCAGAAGAAGAAGGAGAAGGAGAGAAAAAGAAAAAGAGGAAAGCAACTTATGTCTTCTAAAGAAGCAATGGTGTCTCTCCCGTGAGGGCTCTCTAGCTCGCTCGTTCGATCCCCTACCTTGAGCTTTGGGAAGGGAATTGAATTCCCCACCTTGGCTGCTTACTTTTTCCTTTCCAATTTTTTTTTTTCTTTTCTTCTCTTTCCTGCCTTTGCAGCACACCGCTAGCTACATCTCTCAATTTCCCTGCGAAGATGAGCGAAGAGAAGTCTCCGAGAAACTTGTCCGAGCTTATAATATGCCAAACCAGGGAATTCAATAATGTGAATAAAGATGGTTGCTTCCCTCGCAAGTTTGGTCCAGCTATCTGTACAAGGAAGGGAATAAATGTATTTGCGAGGGTCTTTTATTTTTACAGTCCAAAAGCGTGTTCTATATGTAAAATCGGGTGAGCAAAAAAACAAAAAGAAGAAAAAAGGGTTGAGTGGAGACCGGGCAAGGTGATTCTAAGCGACGTCTCACCCCCCCTCCCCCTTCCCCCCTCCTCCCTCCTCGAGACGCCTAGGTTGAGAGATCAGAAACTGAGAGAATTATCAGCTCCAATGTCACCCTTCGAGTGTCTTTGAAGACATTTACACATCTACTACTGAGTAGAGTAGTTCATCCATGTATATATAATATATATACATAATTCTTCACCAACTACTTCGTCCCCCATTTATTTCAATTTATTCCTTGCCTTAAGAGTACTACTCAAATCTCAGGTGCATGAGGCCTTTTTGTTCTGATATCTTGCACGCCATCTCACAATTAATTTCAGCCCCCTCAATTCCCTTCCACATAAAAATTTACAATTCTGCAATAAAATTAAGACGTGATATATATTTGTGAACGTATATATGGCCGTCCCGTCGAGCTTGCTCAATGAAGTACCCTTTGATCAAAACTGGGGAAACCCCCCTTGTCTGGGTCTCCTCTCCCAACAACCCTTCATATTAACCAATATTGTTCTAAAACAGTACTGCAGTGAAACACAGGCAACGTGAAAGTAATCTCAATTCATTCATCCTCTTTGAATGGCCCTTCAGACGCCATCCATCCATCCAATATCCTTGTCGCTCAAGTTTAAGTATGTGAAGAAAACCGTACAGAACTGCATGTCGCTCATAGGATTTTCTGTTTGGGTGTGGCTGCTAATTACTTCGCCTTCATATATTAATTCGTTTCGGTATAGTCTGTGGGAAGGCAACGGGATTTTATTAATCAATAGCAGTAGATATTTAGTACAGGCCTGCATACACACAAGCAGACTTGTTCGAGTCGATATCAATCTCATTTGTGTACGTGAAGCAGCTAGCACACGCAATAGGATTGGACTGATACGTCCAAATCACACTGCCGCCAAGGGCATTCTTCAGAAGCAAAATGACCCAATTCTATCCCACTTATTTCCCGATGAAGTAAACCTTCCATCTGTATCAGTACTCACCACTCTTGGTGTAGAAGCTTCCTCAATATTGCTTGAATAAGAGATGAAGAGTCTCAATAACTTGAAGCTACACATGCAATACGGTCGCTGTCTCAACGATTTCGTGAATTCTTCGCTGGCCGGATCTCGGTGGTACTAGTACTACTACTCCAGTGCCCTGGAGAATATTTTTTTGCAACTCTTCGGGGGTTGGTGTGGATAATTAAGCAAGCTGCAGTTCGATCTCTGGTGTTTTTCCTTTGTTGCTCTTAGCGTGACTGAAACTGAAAGGCCTGCAAGTTTCTTATAAGATAATGATCAAGAGTGACGATTAATAAACGTCCCATTTTCTTTGTTTCAACAATTAACCACGACGGCACGCCAGCCATGAGCCATCCTCTTCGTCTTCCCGTGCTTCATATGGTATCGTAACACACCACACGCATTACCCTCCTCTGTATTCTACTTCCACCATACGCAAGCTTGTAACCCATTGTAGATAGTGGGAATTCGTGCCCCGCAAGGACGACAAACAGAGATACGGAAGTTATATATGTCTTCATCACTAAGAAAGAAGGTAAAGTGCCACAGATCAGTTTTGGCATTTTGTGGTCTTTGTTTGATGTGTGATTAGCATTATTATATATAACGATGGTTAACTTTCAGGCGCCGTTACCTTCTTGCAACTTCTCTTTTAGTTGGTTTTTATTTGTTATAATTTATAAGTGTGGAAAAAATAAACAGATTAATTATCAGTAAAATATTTTTCTACTAATCATTTTGGTATAGACCCCTAACCCACACATAACATGATATACAAGAACATGTACTCGTATGTAGGCCCCCACCCATATTTTGTACATGTATAAGCCTTGACAGAGTGTTATAGATTAAATACGAATAAAGAAGTTTTTTGACTAAGGCTAGTCATTTTGGGATAAACCTCAGACCCAAATTTTACATGCACAAGTTAAAAAGGAAAAATTCTGTCACTCTTTTAAGGGAGATTGAAAGTTATGTAGCATGGAGAGGATCCATAATCATAATTAACCCAATTAATATATATGGAGAAATGATTTGCCTACGTCCATACAGGTAATTATGTTTCGTATACGTTTTCTTATGATTGAATGGGAGCATCTGAATTGTCAGCCTTGTTGGGCCTTTACAAACAAAACAAATCTATTACCGACGCATTAGAAATTTGCACTTCCCAGCCCCATGAAGCAGTTGGATCCATGACAAGCTAAGAGAGTGGTGGATCGAACTAAGGGACGGTTGAAGCCACCCACCTATGTAGTCGGCCGAGTCGATGCACAAAATCTGAAGCCCCGGATGACCGATCTTGAAAACCTGCACTATAGTTATTTCTTTTTCCAGGCATAACTCTGCTAAGGCCCTGGGACAACTAATGGGCCACATTATAAAACAAATTTGGTAATTGGATTACACTAGACGACTGGATAATGGTTGTGCTAGGTTTCTAATGATACAATAGGCCCATTTTCTTTACTGCGATGAATGAATTCCCACTTTGGTCCAGCCAGCGGCAATTATGCATTAGCAAACAGAGAGAAAAGAAAAGATTGTTGTGTTCGAGTTCATCGAGCCAACTTATTTTTATGAATCTCATTTACATAAAAACCAATTCATGAGATACAATCGAATAAATATCTACAAAATCTGATCCATCCACCACCCAACCCATTCCGAACACCCAATAAAAAAATCGACCCATCTCTGATTCTCAACAACCAACCCATCCAAAAACTCATCCTTTGTTCCTCTCAGATGAGTCCTAAATGAAGCCAGAATGTCCGGATTCCCAAGAATCCCAACCCAATTGAAAAGGACGACCAGCAATTTCGCCACCCTCAGTCGACGGCGACGAGACTGTTCAAAATCGCGGCCACCTGAACGACGGACGGCCGATTTTGGCTACAGTTACCGACGCAGGCCAGCGCGACCTTCCCCATTCTCACCAGGAGCCTCATCTCGTCGCAATTCCGGGGGGGCCTCACCCTGGGGTCCAGCAATTCCTCCACCCTCGATTCCCTAATTAGATGCAGGGCCCACTCAATGACCATCCCCGTCTCGGACCTTCTCCCACTCAGCAGCTCCAACAAAACCAGACCGAGCCCATACACGTCGCCGGCCATGCACGCGCCCTCCTCTTGGATGATCTCTTCCAGGCCGGGTCGACCCAAGAAGGCGAGCCCATAGTCGCAGACCCTGGCGCGGAAGCTCGAGTCGATGAGGACGTTGGAGGGCTTGACGGCGCCGTGCACGAGCCGGGGCATCGCCACCTCGTGAAGGTACTCGATCCCCCGCGCCGCCTCAGCCGCTATTCTGATCCGACGCCGCCAGTCCAGGAAACCCGGAGTACTACTCCGATGCAGGTGAAACTCCAGGCTCCTCAACCCCATCAACTCCGTTATTATGATCCTCTCTCCCGGGCCCTCGGAGTAGCCGAGGATGGGCGCCACGTGGGGGTGGTGCGCCCACGACAGCGATTTCACGGTGGCGCAGAAGCCCCCGGAGCAGCCGGCGGCGTTATTATTAATAATAATATTGCCCAGTAGTAGTACTAAATGCGGGTGGACGCGTTTAACGGCGACGAGTTCGCCGGTGGCGAGTACGGCCTGGTACACGCTCCCGCGAGGTCCTTCCCCCAGGAGGTGTCGACGGCTGAAGCCGTCGGTGGCGGCGTCGACGTCGGCGAGAGGGTAGGATCGGGCGGGGAGGACCTTGATGGGGAGTACGTACTCTTCCGGCTCTATCGATCTCTTCTTACACACCTCGAAGATCAGAAGGACGAATAGGCCGAAAACGGCGACGCTGAGAGTACCCAGTGATAGGCCGTAGGTCAATGGGGAAAGCTGCCTCATGTTGTGATCCCCGCGTCCAAGGCTCATTTTGATGAGAAAGAAAAAGTGATGGAGAGACAAGGAGAGACAAGGAGAGATACCCAGCACCAAAAAGCTGTACTTATACTGATAATAATAGCATATTTGATTAGGGGAGGAGGAAGCAGAAGAACATAAAGTCAAAAAAAAGTCGGAGGAGAAAAGCGGAGAAAGGTGTGGGAAAAGATAAGAGATGAGGGGAATTTAATTCCGTAAGGTTTACGAATTCTCAGTTTTTCAAAGCAAACCCCAGTGAGGGAAACACATGCAAGTGTAGTTAAGGTTAGTAGTGTTGGTTGGCCGCCCTCCGCAACCGACAACAGTTCAAAACTATATAATCTCACTACTCTCATCAACACCTTATATTACTTATCATATTGCATTGTCTGATTAAACTGCTCCATTAGCCCATTTTAACAAAATTCCAACTCCGAACCCTCAAAACATAAAAAGAGTAAGGGAGAGGTTCAAAGAGCGTCATTCCCGGGCCGCATTTCCCTTTTCCTCTAATGTTTCCACTTTGTATATACTTTTAGAATGGGTGATTGATCCCTTCATCAGACTTTCTGACTCGTACGCACACAGAAAGTGCTTCAATTCCACTAACTTCTCGATCTGTGTAATTTTATGACCTGAAATTTTGAATTACTGTCTGATTGCCTACTGGTTTAGTCGTAATTATTCTCGGGCATTTTCTGCTAGAGTTCTGCTAGAGTTCTGCTAGTTCACGGGTATTAATTAGCATCTTTAGATTAGTCGTAATGTATTCCCTTGATTGGAGGAATAATTGTTACAACAATTAGACTGCAGTTGTTTTCATCTGATTTTAATTTATTTCTTGTTTGTTCCATTTGCCCGACATATAATTCAGATTCCCCGATCTTAATCAATTTGGAAAGTCTTCCTCTCCGGCCCCATAGTACCGCAATTGCAACAATAGTATTTCCGTGTCTAGCTATTATTGATTGATACCCAGTTTTCTTTTTGCCACAACATTCTGATGAACTCGAAAGTACCCAGATGGAGCTGCAGTCCGCACCGTACGCGGTGTCGGTGCAACTGCGAGCAGGTCAGAGTGCCATCTGTTCCACAGTGTCGTCGGTCTAGTTCTCTGATAAGTGAGAGTCGGTGCAAGCAACCGTGCAAGGTACTTAATACACATGAAGCTTCCCGGCAAGCCGGAATCCCTCGAATGGCCCCTCTTTAGGATTTTATTTGCTCGATCTCATGGCGCGATGTCGTCTCCCTCTCTCTCTCTCTGGTCTCTGCCTCTCTGGACAGATGTTTCCTGCCGTCTTTGTTATGGGGGCGCGTTTCGATAGGTAATTACTTCGGAACTGATGATTGCTCTCCACAATCTGGTGCTCGACACATGTAATTGGCTCTCCCTTCATTATTTTGAAAAACAAAAATATATATATATATATATATATATATATATAGCAATTGCAGTCACCAATTTGGGATGATCTGCTCACACAAAGTAATTAGTGAGCAAGAAAAGGAGAGGGTACAAAAAGATGCAACAGACAGGCCTTGCTTGGGCTTTACCAACTAAGCCCAATTAAGAATTGGCATGCGGTGTCCATTCCTTGTACTAAAAATTCTCAATCTGCTTCATTGAAACGATCCCTCCGAAAATAAGTCTTAAGGAAAATGCTAGTTACACTTACGCTCAGTACACATCAGCTGCCCCGGGGCCTAGGGTTTAACTTTTAGGATTTAGATATTAAGATTTTATAAATAAAAAAAAAGAATCGGTGATAAGTATTGTTTGCTGGTTCCAAGACTTTACATCTTTGTGGTTTTTACTTCCAAGACTTTACATATTGAGGACTACGTTTGTAAGTTAGAAAAAAATAAACTTGGAGATAAAATTTGTAAAATTTTAATTTTTTAATTCTACATATCATTTTTGTAAGCCATAGTACTTTTCTAACATACGAGTCAATAAAAAAATATTAAAAATTTTAAAAATACTTTTTTTAAATTCTTAATTCTGAAGTATAAACCACAATAGTAATTTTTTAATTATTTCAGATTAGCTGGTACGGATTGGTGCACTGAGGTGGAACTAGCGGTACTCTTTTTACAAATGATTATTTCTTTCTAAAGAAACTGAGCCTAGAATAATTTAGTCAAAGGTGCGACTGCCACCTTCTCCCCGAGGAAACGAGTCAGATGGGGACCGAATTAATTAGCATCAATAATCGCAGCCCACCTAATAGATTTGCCAACTTATTTGAAAACTCCATTTTTTTATTAGGAACCGGTTATATAAAACATAGAAGCATTTCTTTGGCTGCTTTGCTCTTTGTTTTTTCCCAGAAGCAACTGACGCAGAAAAATAAGGGTTAAGCTACTGGGTCTGTGGGAAAAACTCTATTCATGTTGCTCACGGCGCTAGTTCTTTGGTCCCTTAGTAACAGAAATGTGCGAGTTTCTGATTCAATATTCACCGGATTAAGAAGGTAAGGACTTAGAATGCCCCGGTCTCCCCGTGTCCGACTAACGAGTCTGACGAAGCTCCGGTAAAAGCAGAAGAAAATGACAAATCAATAGACGTTCTTCTCAATAGACACAGAAGGAAAACTGCTGCTCTGCAATTATTACCTAGAGAGCCAGAAGCGCAGTCGGCAGCATCTCAGTCATCAAACCGCATTGCAAGGATCAGTAAAAGCCTGGCAGACTGTGACTTGCAGTGTCCGCGTTTTCCCGAACGGTCCCCCTTGGGGTATAAATGCACGAGGAGCTACGTCCACACGAATTCGCGAACAACCCTCTTCTTCAACAGGGCGGGACCGTTTTGCAACATGTCTGCCATGGATAATACATCCCCATGCGCAATGCGGATTACGATATTTGGCCTCTTGCAAGTTACTAGTACCAAACATCACATAATCAACTACCCCACTAACAGAGACCACCACGCTTTTTCTTTCCCGAAATAACTTTTCTTCATAAAAAGGAAAATCTCGCTACAGACATTATATTACAGTGAACCGAATCATCTTTTCCCCATTCCTCTCCTAATATTAGCATGTGTAACCAGCTTTTCCCCTCAAAAAGCCACCTGAGGAGCCGGAAAATTAGTCGAACGGGAAAAGGCCCGTTTTTTCCCCATCCAACTTCAGACGAGGCTGCCGTGATCCGACGCATCTTCGTAGTAATAAGGGGAGAGCGTTCCGTCGTTTTTCACAATTTTGGGCTTGTTAGACGGCCCCAGCTCCAGAAGCATGTTAACCACTCTCCGCATAGACGGACGGTTAATGGGCAAGGGGCTCGTACAGAGAAGGGCAATGTTCATAACCTTGCACATCTCTTCTTTGAAGCAGAGGTCGAGCTTAGGGTCGAGGATGTGTTCGACGCCTTTCTGGTCGAAGGTAGTGCAGACCCATTTCACCAAATCCTTCTCCCCGAATTCAGGATCCACCGGGAGCTTCCCGGTCAGTAGTTCCAGAAGTACCACCCCGAAACTGTAGATGTCGCTCTTTTCATTCACTCGAAGCGTATACGCGTACTCTGTAACAATAGCAGGTCAGAAAACCGTTGAAACCCTCTATAAGGCCAAATCTAATCAACCGCACAGAGATCTATAACTCCAAGCGTATAACAGCAAACACTTGTAGCAAATTAAATATCAACAACAATTGGCAACACGAGACAATTTCTCACAAAGTCCATTTCATTACAAGTAGAGTGATGCACTACACGGACTAATGGAATAAATTTAGCGAGTAAACCAAACGGCACAGGAATTTCAACTGTTTCAAGATTCTAGCAGTTGTTGAAATAGGGATAAGAGCAAACAAAACAGTGATATGAATCAGTGCAACAAGAAATTCGCATCAGAAACGAGAAACGGAAGCGCTGAAATTGAATCAGACAATCTGAGCAAAGACAAGGAACAGACAAATTTAGAACGACCAAAACTTCGATGATTAACATGAGAGAACATGAATAGAGTTGCGAACAGAGCAGCTACAAGAAAAATGTAAGAGGTTTAACCACCAAATTGCAGAAATCTCGGGTTTAAAGCAAAACAAACCTGGTGCTATGTATCCGCACGAACCAGCAATCACGGACATGGACTTAGCCCCCTTCCCAATAGGTTCACAGACCTTGGCAACTCCAAAATCTGCCACCCTAGCCCCAAACTCTCCGTCCAACAAGATGTTGTTAGATTTCACATCTCTGTGAACAATTGGGGGCACACAGTCATGGTGCAGGTACGAGAGCCCCTCGGCAGCTTCCAGAGCTATTTTAAACCTCGTTGGCCAATCCAACAATCCTCCCTTGTTACTGTGCAACAGGTCCCCCAAACTGCCATTGGGCATGTACTCGTATACCAGAAGTTTGCAATCTCTAGTGGTACAACAACACCAGAGCTTAACAATATTCTTATGTCTAATCTTTCCTAAAGTTTCTACTTCTGCCTCAAACCCATCATCGCCAATCCTCTGATTCATATTGTTCTGACCAGCTTCACCTTTCCTTGATCCCCACAGTTTCTTGACTGCAACTGCCTCTCCATTGCTAAGAACCACCTTGTAGACTTTGCCAGAGGCACCACTGCCGATCACATTATCCTCGTCAAGGCAATCAAAGATTTCATATTCGCTGAAACCCAGTTTGTGAAACGAGGTTAAAGTCCACTTCAATTTATCGCCACCATTTTTCCCCTTTTTGAAGTTACGATACCTCCAATAGAACCAGCCAGCACCAAACACCAGGATCAACGCCGCAAGTATAAAGATGGCCCTCAGCAACCAAACGTACCCGCTAGTCCTACCGGCTTCTTTTTCCGCAGCGGAACACAATCCAGGCAAATCTCCGCACAAACCCGGATTGTTCAAAAAGCTGTCCCGGTAGTTTTCGCTAGCGTAAAGTGGGGGGAGTTTCCCCGAAAGAAGATTGTTTGAGAGATTGAAGAGATTGAGCCTCAAATTCTGAAGTTCGAGAGGGATTTGTCCACTAAGACGATTGTTGGAGAGGTCGAGATAGTTGAGCACCGGGAGCGACCCTATTCCAGGCGGGATTTTTCCTGATACTTGGTTATCGGCGAGGTTTAAATAACTCAGCTTCTTCCACAACTCGATATTTGCAGGCAGCTCCCCAGAGATATGGTTGTCATGGAAATCGAGGGTCGAAAGCAGAGGAAGATGGCCAAAAGCAGTGGAGATGGAACCTGATAACTTGTTGTTGGCAGCAGAGACTTCTTCGAGTTTCTTCAGAGAACCGAACTCCGAAGGTATCTCCCCTGTGAACTGGTTATTGTCGATGAGGAGGACAGAGAGATTTGACGCGCCAGCAATGGCAGGAGAGATGGAGCCAGAGAACGAATTTGATGTAAGCTCAAGTAGCGACATGTGAGGTAACCCCCAGATGCCGGCTGGAATTTCGCCCGAGAGTTTGTTGCCCTTCAATCGAACCCTGTTCAAGCTGTGGCATTCTGCAAGAACTTCCGGAAGTTTCCCTTCGAAAGAATTTTCAATGATAAGGAGCTCTTGCAAAGCCCCTCTATCACACAGGCTCCGTGGAATTTCACCAGAGAATTGATTATTCGACAGATCAACCCAGAGGAGAGGACCATTTTTCCCAAGGTCTTGCGGAAGGGAACCGGTCAGCTTGTTACCGAACAGCCTTAATTCATAGAGGTTGGGTGATCCGGCTAATTCTTGGGGTAAAGTTCCCGTGAAGCGGTTCTCGTACAGATTCAAAGACTCCAGTGGCAATTGACAGAGCTCCTTGGGGATCTGCCCTTCCAACAGGTTCATGGACGCATCGAGCCTTTTCAAAGAAGTGAGCTTCGACAGTCCCACCGGGAGCTTACCGGAGAGAGAGTTGTTGTAGAGCTCGATCTGTACGATACTGGAGAGAGAAGTTATCGCGTCCGGAATGGGGCCTCGGAGGTTGTTGATGGAGAGATCCAAGTTTGTCAGATTCCGGAGGTTTCCCAGGGACGGCGGAATGCTACCCTCCAGATTACAGCCAGCAAGCCAGAGGGTTTCGAGATTGATAAGCTTACCGAAATCGGACGGGATTTCGCCGGGAAGAAAAGGATTATACGAGAGGTTCAGTTGTTTGAGAGTAGAAATGTTAGAGAAGAAGGATGGAACGGTGCCGTTCAAGAGGTTAGAGACGAGTGAAAGACCTTCCAGCCGGGGAAACGCAGCGAACGCGGCGGGAACCTCGCCGGAGAAGTTGTTTCCGGACAGGTCGAGCACGAGGAGGTTAGGTAGGGCCGTCAGCGACGGTGGGAAGCTTCCGACGAGCAGATTCTGGGAGACGTTCAAGTGAGTGAGGTTTTGGCAGGCGTCGAGATCCGGGGGAAGAGTGCCATTGATGAAGTTATCGGAGAGGGAGACGAAGGAGAGACGCGGGATGCTGCAGAGGAATCTGGGCAGGGGAAAAGCCCCTTCGAGATTGGACGAAGAGAGCGAAAGCGAGACGACGGCGCCTTGCGAGTCGCAGAAAACGCCGTTCCATTTGCACGCGTCTGCGTCCTCTTCCGACCAGTTGTCGAGGACGCCGTCGGGGTCGAAAAGAGACTCCTTTATCTTCTGAAGGTAAAGACCATCTTGGTTTAGAGAGGAGATGAGGGGGGGCGTCTGGAGGAGGAAGACGCAGATGAGCAGAGACAGGAACATGGTTGGTCCAGGAAAGAAACAAGGGAGAGAGAGCCGGCCGGAATAAATACTCCCTTAAGTGCAGAGGGAGGGAAGAAGAAGAACTAAAAGCCAAGCGAAAGAGAGAGAAGCGAGAAATTGGAATCAAATGGACGACAGAAGAGTTCGTATCTCCACTTCCCCATGCGAAAATGGCCTGCAGCTTGGCTGAACTTTCTTTTTTTTTTTTGAATTTACTGCGCACAGAGACGAAGTCGGAGCAGTCGGGAGAGAATTGAATGAAGAAGAGAGCCGAAGGAGGAGCGTCGAAGTCCTCTGTTCGGGGCCTGCCCAGCACGAATCTCTCTCTATTGGCGACTTGGGTCTTCCTATATGATATCCCAACGCTTTTTACTTGTGGGGAGGAAAAGGATTTGGGAATGTGGTTAAAAGGCAAAGCGAGACCGAGACGTCCTCGGCGCTTCCAACTTTCTGTCACATTCTCGGCGGCTTAGTTTATTCCAAATATATAGATAATTCCTCCTGAACCCCAGTAACAAATACAATGGGACAAGAGAGGGCACTATTAACGATCGAGGGTCGAGCGGGGGGGGGGAGGGTCTGTAAGACGAGAATTGTGAAACGTGATTGTGCAGGGTGTAGACGCAGCCTCGCTTTTTCCCCTGTTCCCACGGACGGCCGGATAAAGAAATAACACCGAACAAGGCTAAAAAAGGAGGAGATTGAGAGGGGGGTGGGGCGTGCCCCTGTTGTCGAGGAGGATTTATTCATTCCCACTCATTTTTTACTCCCCATTGAGAACCGGAGCTGCCCAGGCTGGAGGAGGTTCCTGTTGAGGCGATCCTCGACCCGGATCAGACAGAGAAATTACAACTGCCCCACTTTTGGTGCTTCGACTTCACTCCTGTCCAACCATGTTCCCCCACACTCTCTCTCTCTCTCTCTCTCTGATCCGGCTTACTTATTACTTACTACTCAAACGTAATTCATTCATTCGGGATCTCACTCGAATGTGTACCTCCCGCTGCTGCCCCCCATCCTGATGTAATTAGCAGTGACAGGAAAAGTAATGAACAGAAAATCGATGTTTGTTACTGCTAACAGGTACACCGATATACAAAACTGGACGCAGCTTTTTTTTTTTTTCCCGCAAGCAATAGTATTACCTTTTCGTAGGCAAATCCGCAGTGCAGTGCACAGCAGTATGATTGCCTGAGATCACACCAGACGGGAACACTGTCGATGGCAATGGACACGTCTCGGTCGGAGCAATTACCATATCTACACTTTCTAGACTATAGCCGTAGCAAATTAAGTACCTTTCGTATGGGGAAGACGCAGTAGTATTGATTCAATTGAAAAGTCCATACACCGAAAGGGAAATGCGTCCGAGAGAAGTTGGGCAATCCTGCGACTTCTCCACCCGGCTGGCCCGCAGACATATCACGTCCCCCAACCATATGAAGCAAATGAGATGTTGTAGTAGGAAAAAAAATGTTAAGATATGCGCCTTGCTAGCTAGCTAGTAGTAAAAAATGCATCCGTGAAACCCACAAAAAAAAAAAGTGAAAACAACATGTCGAGTAGTACGAAACAGTCTGATGCTGTGACGCATGGTTAAACAAGTCGAAATTAAAACTCGCTCTTCTCTGGCGGAGGGAGACAAGGATACAGGATAATTGTGTTTGGTCATAACTGTCTTAAAACTTACTAAGAATCAGTGACTCATATTTTCTTCTTTCGTTCTCTTTTCCACATTCACTCTACTCCCACAAGTCCCAAGAGTGCGAATTGTTTACACTTTGTTTGTACTCCGGTTAAAAGGGTGAGCCCTTCTGAGCGAATCCCATGAGTGATGAGGCTTCCGGGCAACAACCAAGATTTCAAAATCTATTGAAAATCTTCCCACTTTGTCTGGGCAAGAAGCGACGGGTGCGTCTTCAGGCACGGGGCAGAGAGACGGCCAGGTTTCACAATTCGTAGTAGCGGATCTCGCCGGACACTGCGTCAGACTTCGTTGCAACTACCGATTCTTTCGGCCATCGCTTCTTGGTTCAGAGTTCTCAGAGCCTGAGGTCACTGAGATGGCGAGACGTGAGAAGAAGAAGAATAAAGAAGTTGGAAAGTCTGAGAGCTCTTTGAGGTCGTCGTCGTCGTCGTCGTCGTTCTATCTGTGTAACCTAAAAACTCGTCTCATTAATGACGGTTGACGGGATGTACACTATTTGCAAACTTCGAGAATAGCCGTCTCGGAAGTGGGTTTAATATTTTATCATTTATGGCGTACCTGCCTGATCTTGCCTCTCGATGCTACCTTCTTAATGCTTTATGCTTCACCGTTCAAAGACGCGCGTTAATTTGTTTTCATTCACCTAGGGCTTTTGAAATTCGACTGTTGGCGCTTTCAATTTCAGTTGCAGTCTTGCAGAGGAGAGAGAGTGAGAAAAGGAGTAATGGAATCGTTTGCCATCTTGCATCTCCGTCGCAAGGACGGCATCGAGGTCTTATCGAGTCTATCATCATGTCGACGACTATCAAGTCTCGAGAAAACATCGCTAAAGCTCCCCCGTTCGCTTCGTTCTTAGAGACTTCAAAAAGAAAAGGAAAAGAAAGGATCATTGAAGCGTGCCCGGAGTCCGAGTCGCCGGTGTTCCCAGGGGTCCTAAGGTTGGAACCTGGAATGGCGTCACACCGAACAGCCACCGCCACGGTCAATTTAATCCTTGCCGTGAGCAGCAGAGACAAATGAATAAGAAAATCTGTTCTGAACTTCTGGGAGAAGATGTCCACGGTACATCCTCTGTTTTAAGTCTCATAAATTATGCCAAAACAAAAAAAAAAAAAAAACTGATATGAGTATTATATTCATAGAAGCGGAGACGGAAGGTACGCTTCTGTTTTTCGCATTGACCCATTCAACCCTAGGCTGCAGCCTAGAGATGAATAGATAGACTTAACAGCAAATGCCAAAAAAATGGCCTCTCTCTCTCGAGTAGATAATCTAAATATACGGATCAGAATTGCAAACTACTTTACAGCGCTGGCCGTGTTCGATTTCTGCGCCGTGGACTTTATCATTCGTCATTACATTCGTCGTTAGCTCGAGGAATATCAATCTGGGAAAGAAAAGAGAGAAAAAAAGCGACGTCTTTCTTTTAAGTAAGAGTGAAGTTTTTACGAAGAGCAGATCAAAGTTTGTTAAGAAAGATTTGCCACCCAAAAGTTCACTCCTCCGGTTTGACTCCCGCCGGTCCTACAAGCAACCTTAACAACCGGTATTAATTACTACTTTGCTGTCCGTTTAAGTTAGGTTTGGTTCACCTGACGGACCCACCCAATTAAGAGTTTTAACCTTTAACAACTTACTAATTAGTAACAATGTACACACCATACCATTCGGAATTTTTTTACTCTCATTCACGCTCGAATAATTGGCTTGTTTGAATGGTCTTGGTTGGCTACCTAAGACGTACGTTACGCACGCCACGGTCGGGACCTTGATTATTAATTATCCTTTTTCGATACCACATCCAGATACTATCTTCCTCTGTCTAGTATCAACGTGCCACATGGCACTGTCGCTGAACCCACAGCGTGTCTCCACGTACTAGATATGAAGTTAGTGCGTTGTCACTTTGAGTCTGTACCCTTACAAAGACAGACGGGGACGCATAGATCGAGGAAGAGCCGTGCATGTACAAGGAGAGTAAATGAGCTGATGTTAGGACGCTGATCACCGTCGATCAGGAATTGGGGTGTCCTCAATAATGTTTTCATGTGCTCATGGCCCGGAGCCATTTAAGAGGGTGGTCCGCCTAATTAAATCGAGTACCCTGATCCCCCACTAGCATCTTCTTCCACTTAGTTTTCTTTTCGTTTTCACGAAAAATCTGCATATATAGTATATGGTACAACATCTTTTTGCAGTTCCGTTTCTTGATCGTCGAGTTATAGTAGTGGCTCTGTACGAGACTGAGATGCCGCACTCGCTCCACGTCACTATCTTATATCGTATCAAAGTTCGAAAAGAATTTTTTTTTTTTCTCTTTAGTGTTGTATTATGCCAAGGCACACGGTATATCGATACAGGCTTCGTCATCGAATTGAATTATAGAGACTGAATTATTCAAAAGTCGATGATGGTGTCGGTGATTTGAGAAGGACGGGGGAGGGGGAAAGACGACATCGGCTACAACTACGAGACCCGAGTGGGATTGGATGGGTCTCGTATGGTTCTGGATTTTGGCGCTGTTTCAATAAATTTTGTTTGAAATAATAAATGATTGCAGAGGAAGGATACAACCTAGGTCTTTCGGGCAGATCTCATTCCTATCAAATTAATGTCTTTTGTTTTTTTAAGAGAACTAACATAGGCTCTAGTTTAAACTTTTGAAGCCTCTTATCGTTCATTATTGCAATAAAATCTTATCTATGAAAACTTTCCTATTTCATTCAAATGCCCCCTTGTAGGCTTGTACACATTTGCATCGCTTGGTCATTTATTCTGAAACATTCCGGATCATTTGAATGACGCGAAAAGTTAGATTATGAGTGCTAAAACTCGTTTGGCGTGGAACCCCACCCGAGTATATAACTCCAAGTTTATCTTATAGACTTACATAGTATGCAATTTTATCGTTTAGTATACTTAAGTTTCATGATTAATCTTTAATTTTAAAACATTTGCTTCTTTTTTCAAACTCGAATCATTATACAAAAATGACAAGGTCCGATGCAAATTGGCATAAGAAAATATGCATTTTGCTTTGAACTTTTTTAATTTTGATTAAAAATTCAACCGCACCAATGGAGTCGACAAACAAGTCCACGGCGCTTGCGAGTAGAGGGGACTGCATTTTCTTTCGTGCAAAGAATGACGTTTCCTTTTTATTGAACGACATTAACAAAAACATTATCCTATTAGATGCAGTAGTTCAATGAACATTGATCATATATAACTTAATCAATTGACTTTTGTGAGGAGATGACCTCGCAATAATTGTTAGAGGTGCCTAATCTTTTCCTTTTTTAAAAAACAGAGTATTCACTTGAAAACAGATAATAAACATTTATTACCAATACACAAAGTTTAGAAGAAACCGAATGAAAAATGATTGGGAGCTCGAGACGCTGAATCTTCTGAAAGAACTAATCAATCCCGAACAAGATTTAGACAAGGGTGTACGACTTTAGAGTGTATAAGAATATCAAGGACATGATTAGAAACAACCTGCGCTCTCTCCACCTCTCTTCCCTGATAGTGAGAGGTAACATTGGGATCACTGACTTATTTCGGTGATGTTTCAATTATTTTTAGATTTATCATTATCATCGCAGTGATTAGGAATCGTTGTTTTGATCCCTGTCTTCCTTTTATTGCATATGTTTAAAGCTCGAACACAAAATTAATCTCGTAATCCACGGAGGGACATCATTTATAGAGAAACAGTAGCTCTAATGTTGGGTATAGTGGCAAAATGATTACAGACTTCGAGTCTCCTTGCACTGCCATTGTTTTGTTGACTAGTTTAACAAGATAAGGGTCTTCATTCCCTTTCATATTCTTCTAGAATTGAACTTTCAGCACTAATTGAAGCAAAAACCCATAAAAGAAGAGAAAAAAAAAAAGATACTCGCCTGTCGCAGAGACCACTCATCTGATCTTCAACAACCAAGGATCTTAAAAAAGCAAACCCACTACTAAGCCAAGGGATTTTAATTAGTTTCTTTAAAATGGACAGAGTGTGCATCGTTTGCAGACACGAGATCGAACTTTGAAGAACACTTAGCTAGTGGAATGATTATTGCAGCACAAGACCAACATTAGAATTAGAATAAGGTCTTCCTCGGCTCTGAAACACGTCACCCCCTACATGATGACCTTCATTAGAGAAGAGGAAAAGAAGAAAAAAGGGGAAAGCATCAAGACTCAAACCGAGTGCTCCCGGTTTCTTAAGGGGAGTTGGTAGCTTGTGAACAGTACTGCCCACTTGACTGTTCGGTCTCCAGCTTATTGTTTCCCGTTACAACTACCGCGTTTTACCAGATCGATGACCCATGACCATGATTAATTATTATGGGTCATGATCGAGTTGCACCAGATGGCCATCGGAGCTCCCCGCTTTCACGTCGTCCGGCCTGCCGGAAACCGGCGGGGATGAAGGCGATAGCGTGGTACATGGATCGATGAAGTGTGATGGTATTATTATGATGTCTCGTGGTGGGAATTAATGGCTCAAAATCCGAAACCCGGGACCCCCACGAAAACTCGACCCCTTCTGCGTTACGTTACTCGGTGGTGGATCATATCATTAAAGCAGCGAAAGCTTGGTTAAGAATGAGATGTTACAACGGAAGCCTTGGGAAAGAAAGAAGAAAAATTGCAGTCACAAATTACGACGTTACGGTGGGTACGCCGCCATCCAGGAACGGGAGATTCCGCGATCGGAGATTTGTTCGCGGTGGTGGCTCCCACGACGGGGGACCCGTGGGGGTTCGTGATTCCTGGAAAAGCCAAAGCCCGGAGCTTTTCACCTTCTTTTTCACTCCTCATCAACCTCGTCATCATCGTCTTCAAAAGAAGAAGAAATAATAAGGAAGTAAACAGGGAGACGGAGATACGATCGTATCACCGACCCGCAAAGTCTTTCTCGTTGTCATCGTAATCATGGTTAAAACGCCATGGCCCACGCGCCCACAACAAGGGGCCCACCACCATGGACTCAGATCTCGTCTCTTTCCTCTTTAATTACACTTTTTTCTTTCTTTTTCTTTTTTTTTTTTTAAAACACAAAACGGCGAAGCTGCTGATTGGAGGGTCTGGTCTTGAAGTGTGAGTATTTCGGACCCACCACGCACCGAGCCATCGGGAAAAGAGCCAACAGCCACGAGTTGTGCTATGGCATGAAAAAGGAGGGATTCAAACATTTCGGCTTCCGAAAAGGGGTGTTTGAGTAGCTGGGATTGATCTCCCTGTCTGGAATATATAATAAACCCACCTGTACAACCCCGCATTATTAAATATATATAAATGCGATTTGTTCACAAGAAAGCAAAACAAAAGCTACGATTTTCATAACTCGCACAAAAGAAGGAACGCAACAAGAGAAAACGAGGAAGAAGAAGAAAAAGTACTGACTGTAGTCACTGTATCTTCGGTCATATATAATTTAAAAACGAGAGCAGACGAGGGAGAAATCGCAGCTGAAAATGAAGCCTTCGAAATCATTAATAGAAGCAGCCCAGTCCCCCGGGTCAATATTGGAATACTCTCTCTGGTTTTGGTTTTTAGCGACGAGGTAGAAGGAGGAGGATGAATGAGGCGGTGACGGAAGGAGGAGATAGGGACGCCATCCATGGTCGAGCTTAGCTATCTTGAAAGAAGAAGACGAACCGCGTGTCGATCGCATTGGGAGTTCGGACCCATCTCCGTTCCCCCACCTAACTACGTCTCGAACCTATCCGAAATCTGAAACTGCCTTGTTTTCTCTACCTTCTTCTGTTTTTTTTCCTTAAAAAAAAAAAAAAAAAGAGTAACACCCGAAATTCGGTGTTAGTTTGATCGGCCGGCCTTCTGACCGATTTTAGATGCTCGTAATCTAATAAAAAAATCTCCCTGAATTGAAATCTGATGGCAACCCTCTATCCTTTGAACGCGATCGATCGCCAACCTAATCACGACTCCACCGAGAAGCAAAAGGATCGTGGTCAGCAACACTAACTTAATAATAATGTGTTAAATGTTAATTAGCGTTCGACGTGCAAATGTCGCATCCAAAGATCCCAATCTTTCCGAACGGAACAAGTACTGCTACCTGACGTGGACTTGCGAATTGGCGATTGGAGAATTATTTTATTTGGCAGTATATTTATATTGGTCTCGTAGCTTTCGAGGACCACGTGACCTTAGACGAGGTCGAGGGGGACCAGGCGAGTGGGTCCCTCGATACCCTAAACCCAAACTGGAACTGCACCACCGCAGATTTTTCTGCAACGTGGACGGATGGCACCCTCCAGCACGCTGCTTCTTCTTCTTCTTCTTCTTTTGTCTTCTCTCCATTCCGTCCAATCCCGATACACGACGCTTAGAACCTTCTCACAAGCTTACAAAAGAGTTCGTAATTGGCGGGGGAAAGGAAGATTAAAGATTCCCTCGATCGCAGTACCAAGAGCATCAGAAATCAGAGACATCAGCTGCTACAGGGGACGATGGATGAAAGAGGGGCTTTTTCCGATCCAATTCCAATCCCCTTCTAGAAACCACGGTTCAATAACATTATCTTCCAGTTTCGTTGTTCTCGATAGTATAGAATTTGCTTTAAAGAAAATATTTATGTGGAGGGTGGATAAAGAGGCTGCAGCGGTTTGATGCTTGACGTGTCCCCGTCTCTCTGCTCGTCTACCGGGAAGAAGCAGCCGGGGAGTCCACATCAAATGCATCCGGGGACTTATTCTTTTATTACTCCCTCCCATTATCTTTTTCTATGGCCTCGAAAGATACTTCGTGTTCTCCGTGACTGCAAAGGAAATCGTAGCCAATTAATCGAGGCGGAGCTACCTACGAATCAACCGACCGAGGCGGCTAATAAATCATGTCTCCGCGACTTGAGTTGGGATCGATTAGACGGGGTTGGGTTTCGTCAATTCGATTAGGCTTGCATTGTAAGACTAATTTCTCGGTGGGGCTCCGCAAAATTTAAAGCTGCAACTCTTTTTTTCTTTGCAGCCATCGCGTCTGATCTCACATCAGATGGACTACAGACAAAACAACGCCGCTGGATGCAAATTTTAAAGGCGGAAAACAGAGGAAGTGGGTTCTTCACCTTTTTTTTTTCTGACAAGTGGGTAACTCTCGGTGGCTGGGGCCTGGATGTTCAGAATCTCTCTGTTTTGAGCCCAAAATTTCTTTGAGCATCAGCAGTTTCGGATGTGAACTATTTATGAGGTGGTTCAGTCCATTACCGGAGAGGCTCGGGCCTAATTTCAGCTGCCCTACACTCTTCGAGTTTCCACTGTCCATGTAAATGAATGAGCCTCAGGCCTATTTATGAGGTGGTTCAGTCCATTAGTCTCTGTTGTTCGTGATTTTCAGGTTTGAGACCAGCGGACGTATTGTGTTCCTTGGAATGTATTCGATTTTGATATTTCTGATAACTTTAGTTGCACTTAGTACACATGGAGATAGTTCAGTGAAACAGTTTAATTTGTTGAATTGAAACGACATACCGTATTTTGAATTTTGAATGAAAGGTGTGGTGTATTCACCCGTCTATTAAAGGAGCGCGTGAGTTTGTTCCGTACCTGTTATGACAGTTCCTGACCGTGCCACCTTCCATGAGGACGTTGTAATTCATTCACCTGGCGTGCAACGATGCCCGAGAAAAAAAAAAATCAAAAGTTTCATGCTCCTAGCTAGAAAGTGGAAATAAATTCATTTACCTTATAATACAACAACTGGAGATACAACATATCACCACTCTAAAAACAGACTATGCTCCCTGAATCATTGGTCTCCTTAGGCATACCTGATCAGGATCCTATTTGGGACCCCCAAAAATCTCCTGTGTCAACAAAAGCAACAAAACCGCAAAGGCCTGCCTCCTGTCCCCTCTCTTTTTTTCTCTTTTATCTTCAAGGAAAGAAGTCATTTTCACCTCTACCTCAGTGGACGCCATTACAGGACTGAAGTAAGCTCTTCGGGGAAAGAAGTCATTTTCTCCTCCCCCTCAATGGTCCATGTTATCTCCATCTTCTTCTATTATACGGCCTTTCCCTCTCTGGTGTTTAATTCCGTGCCGGTAATCGACGCGCCTCGCTCTCAAAACTCCACCTTAATTCCAGAACTGTTCCCAAGCACGTATTCATTTCCCTCACTTGATTGTAATTTATTGTGTTAATTTAAAGTTAAAATTTAAGAAAAAGTAAGATTCATATCTGTTTCTTACACTTGCAGGAAGATCGATGGTAAACGTAAATTTTTTCCCACGAGATATTAGATTTTTAATTTTTTACGTATTTATTGTATATTTTTCGTGTAGATATCTGATATTATGTGCTTTGGAAACTCGTCCCGATTTAGTCCCCACAAAGTTGTCATGCTTAATTCGTGAATTTGGTCACGCTCTATTCGTTCGGGTTAGTTTCTGGCTTCTCGCACAAGGAGACGACGAAGGTTACGCGAAGACAAAATAAATTACGTCGAGAAGGAGAGTGAAAGAAGAATGGGACACACTATTGCTCGTTCGAGACAAGTTTCCAACTTTCAGCTTTTTAGGCCGGCCCACGGATAAAGGAGATAAGCAAAGACAAGTCCTTAAATACGTCCAATTTGTGCCTCTCGTAATCTGGCGAAAATGGCTCAGAACAGAACACACTGTAATTAGTCTGCAGCTAGGTTGCCTAATCACCGAAAACAGAAACCCAAACACTACAAGACTCGTTATCGTAATGGAAACACGAGCGAAACCGTAACACGGTAACATCAATCCATTCCCACTTCAGTTTTCTCTGTTGCTAATATCTGCTCATGGCGAGGAAGGAAGCCGTTAGTTGGGCCTTTTAATTAATATTTTCTACAAAAAGCGGAGCGGCCTCACTTTACCATCAATCCAGGCCGTCTTACCAATGCTTTAAACAAGCCCAAAAACCCATTTTCCGTAACCGTTACTTGCACGATACCACTACGCCGCCGGTACTGATCCGATCCCATTCTCCGCCTCCCATCTCCCCTAATTATTCCCAGCGAATTCGACCGGCTTCGTTCATTGTATAAAGACATGGGGCCTCAGTCGCGAGAATGCTCCAAACTAAAGAGTCGGGAACTGTTGTACAACTTGGGAAGAAGAAGAAGCGAGAGTAGTATATAACTTCATGGATATGGGAGTTAACAAGGACAACGATGTTCATGGGCGACTGCTGTCCATACACGGAGATCACGATCAAGCAGCAGAAGCAGCATTACTCCCCATTTCGGATCAAATGGACGAGGATAGGAGGACTGTGATTCAAAAAGCCATCAACCAAACGTTCCAGTGCACGGCCCACTTGGCCAACCTTCTCCCCACCGGAACCGTGCTCGCGTTTCAACTGCTCGCCCCCGTGGCCAGCAACCAGGGACGGTGCGACCCCGTCAGCCGGTTCATGACCGCCTGTCTCGTCGCCCTCTGCGGCCTCTCCTGCTTCTTCTCCTCCTTCACCGACAGCTTCAGGGACGCCGCCGGGAAGGTCAGGTACGGCCTCGCCACCCCCGGCGGCTTGTGGGTCATCGACGGCGACGGCGACCGCGACGTCAACGGAGGAGGAGGAGCCGCGCTTCCGCCGGAGGAACGGTCCAAGTACAAGCTCAAGACGATCGACTTCCTCCACGCCTTCCTGTCAGTCCTGGTGTTCGCGGCGATCGCGCTGTTTGATCAGAGCGTGGTCGGGTGCTTCTATCCCGCTCCCGACGAGGAGACGGAGGAGGTCCTCACTGCCTTGCCTGTCGCCATTGGAGTCATATGTAGCATGCTCTTCGTCCTCTTCCCCACCACTCGCCATGGCATCGGCTTCCCCCTCTCCCCACGTTAAAATACATACATACATAGAACTCTTTCTCTTCACTCTCTCGTATATGCATCGCTATTAAATTGAGCTGTTAGAGTGACCAACCTCCAAAAGATAGTGATGCCCCATGAACTACAGCTACGTAATGTGACACACAGGTTTATATAATCTATACGTGTATGAAACATAAAACCTATCTTTATAACTAGTGTTATACCACACTACATAAAAAACTCTACAATTTGAGCCATGGGATTTGCGGGCGCCTCCAAAATATGGAGCAGCAACATGTTCTGATCACGACCAATTACTGGAACCATTCAAATGCACCCATGCATGAATATACCCATCGACGGCCCTATGAGTTTGGTTATGGACGAATTTAATAAAAGAGAGGCCCAAATCAGGAAAGTTCTGGATCGGCCCGGCGATGTTTCCCCGCCGGGCCGCTGTCTCGCCGCGGCCTCGTCGTGTAACGTTCTCGCCAGAATTTGGCGGTAAATTAACGGAGAATGCCACGTGCCAAGCAATTATTTGCACCTGGTCCTCATGCATCGTATGTCTGCATGGGGAAGGATGCATGCATGCATGCCATCCTTCATGTTTTCCCGCGCAATACGAGAAAAGCGGAAGCCTCGGGAGGGAAAAGCGAGGGAAGCCTGACGAAAGAGGGTTTTTTTCTTTGTTTTCCGTTGGCTCTTTTCAGGCCGGAACCCTAATTCCCGCGCTACATCCACTCGATTTCGTCAGATTTGACGTCTTCCTACGCCGATTTATCGACTAACAGAGCTCGGTGTCGGCTTCCCCGCCGTAGATCGGGACGATTTCGAAGATTTTAAGGCGGCTCCTTGTGTTTTCCATTTGAAGCGCCGCGCCGCCCGGACTACTAGCTCTTCTCCTGTTGGTCACTAAAAGAAATAAGCTTCAGTGCGAGATTTGCTTCCTGCCGTCTTCCATTCCAGGTCACAATGGTGGATCGGCTAGGGTTTGGGAGAATTCGGTGAAATTGACGGCGTAAGGGGTGTTAACATGGAAGGTCCTAAGCCGCTGGTTTCCTCGAGTACTTCGGATTCCAACGATGGGAGATTAGAGTGCCGTTTTGCGGATCTCTGCAAGGTTTGTCTTCCTTTTAATTTTTTTAAAAAGCTGTTATCTTGGTGTGGTATTACCTTTGCCGCCTTTCCTGTGATCTATTCTCTTTCTGAAGCTTAAATTTGGTGGCAGTCGGAACTGTCCCTCGACGAGGAAACCTCGAAACAAGCCATAGCCTTGCTTGAGCAATGCAAAACTGCTCTGTCGGAACACATCTCCGCGATAGGAAGTGGATTCGTAGGTTTTTTTTTTCTTTGTTTGCACTCAACATCTCGGCTACCAAGTGCCCAAATTACTCTCTTCGATCATGAGATTCTTTATTTTTTATTTTTATTTTGATCATTTTGTATATTCTGGATATGTTGTTCTTATCTTATCTTTCTTTTCTCTTTTTCTTCTCCCACACGGATACGGTATTAAAATACATGCTCAGTCCGACAAAATCGAACGGTCTTGGTTTGCATGTGTTCTGTATTCCGTAAAGAGATTTTGTGATGCAAACGAGTCAGAGAAGGTGAAACATGAGAAGGCAGAAAGTGAACTCGAATTACATCAGATTTTAAAGGCCACCAGGCTGAAGTAAGCCACTATTGATAAATGAAGTCACGGATATGATTTTAGTGAGCAGATTTAATCTATTTTCTTTTGGTTTTGGTACTAAATTTTATTTCCCTTCCAGTGTGGTGGACTTCTGCGGAGAGGTTCCAAAGTTTGTTCTCAAAGCGGGTCATTTTTTGACTAATGTGTTTGGCACGGACTGGGAGAAACAGTTGAAGGTAAAGTGTTTCCGAGTGTTTCAGATGAACATTGTACTTACTGTATCATTCCTGCAAGGCAGCCTCTTTAATACTGCAAGTTTTCAAATTTCTGAACCAGGTGAAGGAGATGCAGGTCAATTTTGTGCATTTATGTATTCTTAGCAAGTATGTATCTCCCAAATCTCTTAATCTGCATGTGGTATTAAAGTTGTTTTTAGCATGTGAAAGAAAAAAGTGTCAAACACTTCTCTTACCTCGTTCTTGATTCTTGCTAGTTTAGGTCTTCTGAGATATAGTTGAACAACATTATTGTTTGACCAAAATCAGGTTATGGTTGACTTAGTCACATGGTTGCATATAAGGGCGGGAGACTAGCAGTTTTCATGTTCTTTCTTTGGAATAAGATCCTTTGTATGACATACTTTTGTTTGCAATAACTCTCTTATTGATTGAATTTGAAGTGTGAGCTGTAAACAAGCCCTTATTTGAATAACTAACTCTATAGCAGTCCTAGATAGGTTCTTTTTTTATTCGATAATGTACTCAATCTTCACGTTTAACCTTATCTTGGATTTTAATGCATATGATCATGTGGTAGCAATGTTAATCTTGTTCTCATTCAATTACAACCATGTTTGTCTGAGTGGTAGTGTCTGAGATGGGAAGTGTTGTTTGGGTTGACATAGTATCCGAGTATTATACATTGCCTTTGTGACATCCACTTTTTAAAAATTGGCTATTCTTGATGTGACGTGCCCATTTAAGTCCTCACTGCAGGACATCTGTTAGGGTTAATAGTTTGTTATTAATATGTGTGTTAAATCATCAATCACAGCTGAAATGTTTGAGACCACCTGTGTGAACATGCTGATCACTCTCTTACCTGTTATGAAATGCTTTTATGAATAAACTGCTCAAATATTGCCATCTCGAAGTCTACTGGAAGGGGTCTCATTCTCTTTTCTTTTCTTGCTCTAATTTTATGGTTTTAAACATCTTTACCTAATCGTGCTTGCGTGATTTTTCAATTTTTTATGTTTGTGGAAGCAGTTACTACAGACAAGCTTACATGAAGTTCTTCTCAACTAACAATGCAAATGTTGATGCACATCCAAGTCATATTAGTTGCACAGCACGTGTCTCTGATTATCATCGATTCGGATGGTTGCTATTTTTGTCACTACGAATTCATGCATTCAGCCGGTTCAGAGATCTTGTGACTTGTACCATTGGATTGGTCTCTGTTATGGTTAGTTTTTTTTTTTTAAATTAAAATTTTTTATTGTCCATTGTTTGGTTTCTGTTAAAGCATTGTAGTTGATATGTTCTAAAATCATCACTGTTATGCAATGTGTTTGTAACCACTTGTGCTATGCAGGCCATACTGATTCTTCATGTTCCGGTACACTTCAGAAAAGTTTCAATTTGTGATCCTCAACTTTTTGGTAAAGATTTCTCTCTCTCTCTCTCTCTCTCTCTCTCTCTCTCTCTCTCTCTCTTTCCCCCTCTGCTTCTTATCCTTGTTTTTCCATTCTTTGTTTGTTCTTAGTGAAGAAAGGTGAAAGAGGTGTGGACATTATAGCTTCTCTTTGTAACATCTACCATACCTCTGAAGATGAGTTGAAGAAAACTATTGAGAAAGCGAACAACCTAATAGTAGATATTTTGAAGAAGGAGGCCCGTTCAGCTTCTGAATGTACAGCTGAAAACCTGGAGAACATTGTGACAGGTTAACTTAATTACCTTATTTTTACCGTTTATGACCCTGTGCTGCTTATTGACATCATTTTTTGTATTCCTTCCACTTCTCATGGACCTGATGTGTTGCTTGCAGATGGTTTGACTTATTTTGAAGGTCTATTAGAGGGTGACTCTTTACCTGCAAGCTTGACTGCTTTAGAAAGAGATTATGATGATGCCACCCGTAATACAGGTGAACTAGATGAGCGCCTATTTACTTATGACGAAGATGTGTCTTTAAGTAATGGGAGTGCGTCTGGCGGTTCCACAGATGTCTATGGTTATAAGGTATTTTTTTTATTATTTATTTATTTATTTATCTATGAAACTCCAGCATCCGAATTCATCTATGCAGTACAAAGCCATCAACTATATTAACAATGAACTTTCGTCTTGTCTGTACAGCGCAAGTTTGATGATATTTCTTCTCCTGCCAAGACAATAACAAGATCTGCTTCTCCTCCACGTTCCCCTGCTGCATCTCCTGCAAATGGAAGTTTTGGTAGCACTTACTTGAAGATGGTTCCAACTCCTGTAAGCACTGCAATGACCACAGCTAAGTGGTTGCGAACTGTCATTTCTCCACTCCCTTCAAAACCTTCGGCAGAATTGGAGCGTTATTTTTCCTCATGTGACAAGGATGTAACTCATGATGTTATACGTAGAGCCCACATAATATTGCAAGCTATCTTCCCTAGTAATCATGGAGAACAAGGAGTAGCTGGCATGCTGCGGAGTGTGACCCTAATGGATACCATATGGGCAGAACAAAGGAGAATGGAAGCTTTAAAGTTGTATTTCAGGGTATTAGAATCAATGTGTAGGGCGGAATCTAGTATAGTACAGGGAGGTAATTTGACATCATTATTGTCAAATGAGAGGTTCCATCGATGCATGCTCGCGTGTTCAGCGGATTTGGTATTGGCTACTCATAAATCAGTTATTGAGCTTTTTCCTGCTGTATTAGAAGGAACTGGTATTACTGCTTTTGATCTAAGTAAGGTGATAGAGAGTTTTGTCAGACATGAAGAGAGTCTTCCAAGGGAGTTAAAGAGGTACCTAAATTCCTTGGAGGAGAGACTATTGGAGAGTATGGTATGGGAAAAAGGCTCTTCAATGTACAATTCTTTGATTGTTGCAAGACCAAGCTTAACAGCAGAGATAAACCGCTTGGGTCTATTAGCAGAACCAATGCCTTCATTGGATGCAATTGCAATGCATCATAACATTTCTAATGTTGGATTGCCACCTTTGCCTCATCTTTTGCCTAAGCATGAGGTCTTATCAGGTGACTGGTTGCAAGATATGATACATTTCTTATGTTTTGTGTCTACAATACTAAAATTTCAGCTATATATACTAATAAAGTATGTGATATAGTCTCTGCAGATCAGAATGGAGATGCTCAGTCTCCCAAGAGAGTCTGTAATGAATTTAGGAATGCATTGGTAGTAGAGCGTAATTCATTCACTCCACCACTGAAGGAACGCTCGCTAGGCTTCAGCACTCCAAAATCAAAGTTTCCACGCCCACTACAATCTGCTTTTGCCAGGTAAGTTCTCATCCAACCCTTTTTTAGACTGCCAGGGAATTCTCATCTTCGACTGTTCTCAACTTATACTCGCTTTCCAGCCCAACACATCCGAATCCTGCTGGGGGTGGTGAAACTTGTGCTGAGACAGGGATCCAGGTATTATTTAGTAAGGTAAAATTCCATTCTGACATCTTTTAATCACCTCTTTAATAATATCTGTTCTAAAAGAATCATTGCCTGCAAGCAATTAGGCCCTAAGGACAGAAAAAGTGGTTGTACTGTAGAGTCTACACAGCTTTCTGTCATTTGACAAATGTTTTAATTACTGATCGTTGTTTAATACTTATCATGGGCTTGCCACCTGTAGATAGTAAAGTTAGCTGCCATAAGAATCAAAAGCTTGTGCGAAAGGCTGCAACTATCTCAGCAGGTCTTGGAGAGTGTATACTGTCTTATACAGCAAATCCTTGGTCAGCGGACAGCACTGTTCTTCAACAGGCATATTGATCAGCTTATACTCTGCAGCATCTATATTGTTGTAAAGGTATTTAAAGAGAATAAAGAAAAAACTTTAGTTATCAGCTTAAGTCAGTTTTATAACTTATAATTTTTTAGTTAAAAGCTTAAGTCAAGTTCATAATTTATATTTTTCCTGCTTGCAGATTTCTCAGCTAAACCTGACATTTAAGGAGATCATTTATAACTATAGAAAGCAACCTTATGGGAAACCGCATGTATATCGTAGTGTTTTCATTAATTGGCAATCGACTGGCCATAATGGGGTATTTCTCTTCCTGTTACTGTTTCAGGTTATGTGTGAAATTATAATGTTTTAATGGTCAGCTTTGATGATTTGGATAACAGAAAACTGGTCAAGAGCATGTCGATATCATTACATTCTACAACGAAGTCTTTGTTCCTTCTGTAAAGCCCCTACTTGGGGAGCTTGGCCCTACCGGAACAACTCTTCGACCAAACAAGGTTCCTGAAGATCACAACAATGCTGATGGTAGACCATTTCTCTTACCCTTTAGCTTTAACCTCCGACAAGGGAACTGTTTGCTGATCGCGGTTTCTCTTGGTTTTGAATAGGCCAGTGTCCCCAGTCACCGCGATTGACTCCGTTCCCAAGTCTTCCTGATATGTCACCAAAGAAAGTTTCTGTGGCACACAATGTGTATGTATCACCTCTTCGCTCATCAAAGGTTAGTGTCTTTTTGTGTTCTGATAGCTGCTTCTGTTTTTTTTTTGTATTATTTTATTTTATTTTATTTTTTATCTGGTCGCTGCTGCTTCTTGTGACTGTTTCTGCTTAAAGTGATGTGTTATTACAATTGGATGGACATTACACTTCAATTTCACATTCCAGTCGGTGTCTTTTCTGAGAGATCCATTTTCTCCATTGCTATATTTTGGAAGTTCTCAGGCGTTGCTTTTCCATGCAATATTTATTTTTAACCTTTCTCTTTGCACTGTTGATATTAAGCTACATAAAGGCCACACTTTCCCCCTAAATACTATGTTTGCCTGTCTCACTGACAGATTTTTTGGATAGTAATATGCCAAATAGAGCTATATTTATCCTCTAATTGCCAGTTTATGAATCCTTTATTGACCGATTAAGTAAATAAACTTTCTTAACCATACTCTGTTATCAGTTTCCTCCATTTTTATCTGCCAAGATTATATGCATCTTTAAAATGTATAATTAAATGGTACTGAAACAATGTTTTTGGATTTGAAAATATCACTCTTTAACGAAAATAAAGATTCTCCTGCTTCTAATGACAGTCTAATTAGGAGTATTGGATGGGTTGACTGATATTGTGTGTCAGTAAGTGCTTGTATTTAAGATGGGACTCATTTGTGACTTTTATGTCACAACTTCAAATTGAGTTCAATGCCCGGAAAATTTTTGTTGTCCTTGTTTTTTTTTTCTTTCTTTGCATTTAGTCATCAAGGGGATTTATGGATCTTTATGACACTTTTCTTTGATTGGCAAAACTAATTCTAGTGGTGTTTGAATAATGCATTCAGATGGATGCGCTGATCTCACCCAGCTCTAATAGTTCTTATGCATGTGTTGGAGAAAGCACCCATGCTTATCAAAGCCCTTCTAAAGATCTTTCTGACATTAATAACCGCCTAAATGGGTATGTTTTGTAATATTCTTGAGACCTACTTTCCTTTCACGAGTGGTAAAGCTAACTTGTACTGGCTGTCTTCATTTTGTATGGCAGTAATAGGGAGAATACTGGATTTTACGCATCTGCTCGAAAGGTGAATATGAAACTCAATTTTGATGCTGGTTTAGTTAGTGATTCCATGGTTGCGCGCAGTCTGTATCCGCAGAATGGCAGTTCTGCTTCGCCCGGGGCTGCTACACCTTTGAAATGTGAGCAAGCTGAACCATGAAGCAACTTGTGCAACTTCCTAAACTTCTTTGTATGTAAGTCTCGTGCCTTCACTTCTATTGTGTATATGAGTTATGAAGTGAGGTATTTATATCTTGCTGGGGAGGTAGCCTACTGTAGAATATAGGCGTTTCAGCTGCCAATCCCAAAATATTGTTACGTGTAAGTCTAACTAATGTCAATGTAATAAATTTTTTTTTCCTTTCTTCCTTTCTTCCTTTTGTAGTGGTCCATTTTTCTAATTTTATCGAGCTATACCGCTACTTATCCTCTCGCTCATGTCTTAGTGAAATCATCAAACTGGCTTTTTCACACGGTGTGTTACTAGGTGAATTGGTGGATGGCAATAGAGATTCATCTGCTTCTATCCGCCCAATGCTCAGGTCCCTAAGGCTGGGAACAGATTAAAGAGGATTGGCTTATCGGGAACTAACCCTGGCTTTGACGATCCCTTGTGGGTATTGAGTAGTTTCCTTCGCGAGTACCCACAGAGCTTGAGGGACAACCTCTTGGAGCAAAGTGGAAGTGGAGCGGATTAACATAGGAATTTTCATACTATAGCAGAATGCCGTGCCTCTCCTTTTTCATTGATTTGGAGCAGCTGATTCCGCATTGAGCATGGATGTTTGTCGCGCGGATGAAGGCTTTGAGAGAAGTTACTCTGATGGAACGGGGCATACGCACGTTCAGACGCATCCTTTAGTATCAGATTATAAAACATGCGAAAGCTGAAAGCTCGTGATTGGGATTGCCTGGGCCTGTTCAAGAAATTGTTCAATCCTATGCTTGTCGTTCAGATTCACCATGGGGGATGATATCTTGTCTGAAAGACGGAAACAGAGCTGCGGTTGAAATTTCACATTGGTACAGACCGATACCTAATTCTTTGAAACAATGCCTATACTTTAAAAAGATGCGTGCCTTTTTGCCTTCTTTTAAATGCTGGGGTCCAAATTTAGGTCATCCCCCGATTGAAATCTTCCGGTCAATTCCTTGCAGCAAAATGACTCAAAACCTTCTCCTCGCTCGAATTGTACTTGATTGAACTGTAGAAAAATCATGTTAGTGTAATACTCCATTGTGATAGATTAAAGTTGATTCATTCTTTGTACAAAATGGAGATCATTGACACCAGTCAAGAAAATCCCGCCAGTTCCCCCCTCCTCGAGGTGAACACTGTTCTTTTATTTTCCTCTCTATTCATAATTTCCTGGTTTATCTTTCCCTCTTTTCCTTTTCTACCTCCGTTTCGTTTTCTCCCTTTCCCAATTCTTCATCTCCCTTATCGCCTGCCTTTTCTTACTTTTCCGACTCCATCTTCTGTCCTGTAGACAGTATATGAATTAACGAGTGTGGGACAGTGGAAAACTCACCACATGACTCGATCGAGTCGACTCATGTAAAAAAGATAAACCGTGATTGCTCGAGACTTCTGTCGAGAAGAGGAAGTCCACAAGTACGCGCCACGTTTGAACTGACATGGAAATGAAATAGTCCGTTTCTCCATATCCCCTTCTCCTGTCACACTCCGTAGTCTGCTCCCACTCCAAAATCCCAAATCCAGCTCGGAAAAGAAAAAAATCAGCAAGGAAAAAGAAAAACCAGAAGCGATAAGGGGTTGAGAGCTCCAAGGATTGGACAAGACGCGCGCTCGCTCGGGGGCCTTTCGTTGAAGATAAGATGGCTGAGAACGGAGGTGACTCCCATCCATCTTTCCGTAACCGAAAGCCATCCGTGACTGATGACACCATTTACGTCCACGAGAAAATTAAATAGTCCTCTTCCGTCACTATTGCTTCTTTCCCCGGCACCTTCCCCCACGCATTTAACTTCCTACCGCACGAATCACGTTCCCGATCCAATCTGGTCCGATCCATAGAAGCCCCCGAGTGGCAACGAATTTGCTGCGACGCGGACGACGACGACGATGGAGTCTAGGGCTTTATCCTGTAGCGCTACCATCTCCGGCCTGATTTCACTCAAGAGATTCACTCGCGTGGCCAGCATTCCTGTCGTCTCTGTTAGAACCAACAATTCGGTTGGGGGAGGCGGGAATCTAATTTGGGGAAGACAGCTCCGCCCGGCGCTCCTTCTCGACCAATACTCTCCTTGGCAGTTGCAAACGAGAAATGCCAACTCCGGTAAGAGAGACCTCCTCAAGCCGGCGTCCGCCGCCGCTTCGTCTCCGGCCGATGGGAGCGACTCCGCCGGGTGAGGTCCGTTCTTTCCCGTTCCGACTCGGTGGCCGGAGAATCCTAGATTCCGGCTAATCTTTGTGACCTTTTTTTTTTTATTGAATTTCCAGAGAATCGAAGATTTCCCCGTTGAGCTTCGCTCAAAAGTATCCGGCGCTCGTCACAGGGTTCTTCTTCTTCATGTGGTACGCATCCTCTCTTCCAAAATCTCTTCACTCTCTCTCTTCAGTTCCAGTCCAGGCTTTGCGCAGTGTGTTGATGGAAAGACTGTAATACCCTTGCAGGTATTTCCTTAACGTGATCTTCAACATATTGAACAAGAAGATCTACAATTATTTCCCTTACCCTTAGTAAGTAAATCGTTCACAGAGCCAACCGATGCTTTCTCAACTTACGGCGTCATTTAGCTTGGGTATTTTAAATTTAGTTGGCCGTGCGCAGCTTCGTGTCAGTGGTGCATCTCTTCGTCGGGGTGGTCTATTGCTTAGTCTCTTGGGCCGTGGGCCTCCCCAAGCGCGCTGTAAGTGAGCTCTCTCTTCTCTGGCCCGTCCACTACTTATGCTTCCTTCCTTAAAACACTGTTGTTGTTTCCTTCGAAAAACTGGGGTCAAAGAAATTGACCATATCATGTCCCCCTGATTAGTGGATTATGTGAGGTGCTTAAAGGGATGTTTGGAATGATTCGAGGTGGATCAATGAGATTTATAATGGTTGAATTACCTAAGGCTGTGTGTGTTTTCGATTGTGTGTAGCCCATGGACTCGAACCTGTTGAAGCTATTGATCCCGGTGGCAGTATGCCATGCCTTAGGTCACGTTACCAGCAACGTCTCCTTTGCGGCCGTGGCAGTCTCCTTCACCCACACCATCAAAGGTAATTACAGTACTCTTTTGAATCTCTTCCTTCTTCCATTTGTCTTGTTTTGGGTTCCTGTTTGTTTCTCCTGTTTCCAGTTCCTACTTGCTAGCTACTTACCCTGCCTGCTTGGGTTCCTTCAGCTTTGGAGCCATTCTTCAACGCGGCTGCTTCTCAGTTCGTGCTTGGCCAACAGATACCACTCTCGCTATGGCTGTCCCTCGCCCCCGTTGTGCTCGGTAAAGTCCTGATCGTTGGCTTCATTTAATTCTGTCTTATTTAAATCAATCTATACGTACGGGATGATCAATTCACGTCTTATCAAGTATGTGTCGTGAGTACTGTCTTAAGCATTCCAATGATAACTGATATGACTCCTCGGTCTCTGATTAATATATAGTGATTAAAATCAGACGTGCCAACAGCTTTTTTAATTAATTATGTACGAATGTTGGGTTATTAATTTGCGTTTAATTTGTGTCACGAACCGTTTTTCTCTGAGCAGGGGTTTGAAATTTATTAACATGCATATTGTCTAACTTTGAAATGTTGCTTATGAAGGTGTTTCCATGGCCTCTCTTACTGAGCTCTCATTCAACTGGACGGGTTTCATTAGCGCCATGATTTCCAACATCTCCTTCACCTACAGAAGCATCTACTCGAAGAAAGCCATGGTCTTCTTTATTACCTCTCTCTGTCCCCGCCCCTCCGGCTAAATTTCACTACTCTCCTCTCCCTCCGCGTCTAGTTCTGACTACAACAATTCGTGGTTTTCTGCCTGCAGGTTGACATGGACAGTACGAATGTCTACGCTTACATCTCCATTATCGCTCTCTTTGTGTGCATTCCTCCGGCGATACTGGTAAGTTTAAAATTTAGTTCTGCCAGCAGCTTCAAACCCCCTTGTTGAATTTATTTAATCACGAGTAGAACTCCTGTGCATCAATTAAAATCTGGGTCTGCTTTCAGGTGGAGGGACCTCAACTGATGCGACACGGTTTTAATGACGCCATTGCCAAGGTTGGGATGACCAAATTCATCTCTGATCTGTTCTGGGTTGGCATGTTCTATCACCTTTACAATCAGGTAATTGATTCATTACCGCCAATTCTTTGCAGCGAAATTTATTACTTACAGAGTCGGGTCTTTGTTATATGAAAAAACAACTCGAGCTAATTACATTACGGGGATTTTTTTTTTTTTTTTTTTCATATCCGCAGTTAGCAACCAACACGCTCGAGAGAGTCGCCCCTCTAACCCACGCAGTGGGCAACGTGCTGAAGCGTGTCTTCGTTATTGGATTCTCCATCATCATCTTTGGTATACACTATATACAACTCCATTGAAATCGTTTCAATGATCATGCATCTTCTTCTATATTGACGTATTTCTTCCTTCTTTTCCACTGCTATAGAATTAAACATCCTTTCAAACATTTGCGCTCTCGTTTTGCAGGAAACAAGATCTCGACACAGACAGGTATCGGGACATGCGTCGCGATTGCCGGAGTTGCTATCTACTCGTACATTAAGGCCAAGATGGAAGAAGAGAAGCGAGCTGTGAGTGCCCACTTCTAATAATATTTCTGCTCTTTTTTACTTCGCTAGAGCAAGAGCAGTCTAACAATATGTCAATCTGAATCTTTCTTGCAGCAAACGAAATCTGCATGATCGATGCAAGAAATGGCACTTGGAAGAAGCAGATCATGATTCGAGCATCGTTTTTTTTTTTTTATTTATTTCTCAAGGATTCATGATTCGGTTGCTTTTATTTTATTTTTTTACGCCGTTCTTTTGGAGTAAAAATGATGCTATTATGTAGCCATCCTGTTGCGACCGAAGATAAACGCATCGATTTTAGATTCCGCGTTGAGAGACTTAATCCCCCTCACTGTAAGAGAAATAAACGAGGAGATAGCTCTCTGCGATCCCGCAACAAATTAATACACTTCTGTTTGCAAGTTTTTTCTTTTTTTGGTTGTGTGACTTGTGTCTTAGAATTTTGGGACTGTCGAGTCCCATAAAATCCCAAACCATTGTCACGTGTCACACGTTTTTGTCTCGTTTGTAGGACCTTGTACACCAGCCAAGAATATCTGCTTACTGAATAATATTTAAAAAGGATATGGTGTAGGCCCATTTTCAATAATTACTTAAAAACATTAGTTTATCTTGAATTAAAATATAATTCAGCTCTTTTCCTATTTAAGAGCAGTACTGTAGTATTCATTTGATGCTTTTTTACTCTATAATTAATATCATTCTTTTTTCTTAATTTGCATAATGTTGTTATTTTTAGTAGAATTATTGTTTTATCATCATTCATCTATTATGCCATCATCCTTTCTTTTCAGTCCAATGAATAATGGATAAGAAGTATATGATATACCAAATATTAATGGCGAGTGTGTCCAGGGTGTAAATAATCATCCAATTTAAAAGCTTTTTTAAAAAATAAAATGCAAAACGTACTATGTTCTAATCATTTTGTATCATAAGGACAATAACGTGAGAAAATGGAATAACTGAAATCTTCTATGTCCATCGAACGGTTTGTGGTGGGCTTGGGCTACTTATGCCCAAGGGAGTTTGGTTGGCCCAAAGTGGCTTCTCATCTGCGTCTAATAACATTTCAGTTATGAGTTTGGCTGATGTGGTTTCTCAATTCTCATCCGCGTCTGTTTGCGTATAGAGCCATTCGAAAAAACACGACTTCTTATTGGTATCTGATACCACAGAGTCTCCTTGAATAATCGATTTAATTTTGCTAATCTCCCCTCCCAACAAAACACGATTCAGGTATGCATTTTCTATCTCTCGTCTCTGTTCATAAGTTTGGTCCTGTAAAAGTCATTTTCAAATTCCCAGTCGCTGCTGTCACTTTGGGAGCGAGACGACGGAGCGAGACGACGGAGTGAGACGACGCGGAAGCAGTCGGATTAAGGATGGGTCGTCATCCCCAGCTATCAGAGGTGGCCGAACTGGATACTGACTGACGAAAGTCTAGATCTGAGATTTCGGCTTGTCTTTCTACACGCTGTTACCTGTAAGTTATATTCATCTACCATTTAGTCCAAATGTTGCATCTTTTGAGTGCCATGAATCTTACCTGTGCTTCTGAACACCGTTTTAATTTCCTATTAAGACAATCTGTGAGAGACTTGCTGTTTTGTTGTGCTCTGCTAGACGTGTCCGCATTGCCGTCAAACGAACTTTACAAATCTTCAGGAGGTCCGTCTGATAGACATTGGATCGCGGTTCTTTCGAGTAGCCGGCACAACTCATCATTGCTGTTCTTACTTCTTAGCTATCTCTCGCTTGCTATAGAGCGCCAAAATGGCATCGTTGCTCCACCAAAGACAGCAACAACAGCCTCCAGTGAGTTCTTATCCTCTTTCACCTCGATCTCCTACTCCTCAAAGATCAATAGCTCTCTTCTCTCGATCTGGCCTCTTAGTCGTATTGTCCCTCCTGATTATGCTTGGAGTTATCTTCCCATTGACGGACTTATCAGAAGGACTCTTTTTTAGCAAGGCGAAATCACTCTCTAGATGGCGAGATTATACCCTCTCTGAGGCGGTGAACTTTGTCGCGAAGAATAGGACGGTTATAGTTTGTGCTGTAAGCCAGCCATATCTTCCCTTTTTGAATAACTGGTTAATCAGCATCACCAGACAGAAGCACCAGGAGAAGGTCTTGGTTATTGCTGAGGATTATGCCACTCTTTTCAAGGTCAATGAGAAGTGGCCTGGTCATGCTGTACTGGTCCCTCCGGCTCCCGATGCTCAGACTGCTCATAAATTTGGCTCACAGGTACAAGGGTTCTGTCTCCCTATACATGTGTATATATACAAGTATATAATATGATTATAATTTTTTAAGTGCTAAAGGACAAACAGCAAGTTAGAAGAGTTGATATTGGGTCATGATCTAATTGTCTCCGAAAGAAATTCATAAACGAATGCACGAAACAAACTGCATCCCTCTGTTCCACATGCTCTTATCACTATCTGTCACTTGAAATTCAGAGACAGGTACCTGAACAGAAAACGTAAATTCAATCTTAAACAAATAGCACCAGAAAATGCTAAAGTCAGTAGCAGATAGAAGTAAGCCAACAATACCATGTCATCAATTTTTATTTATTTTGTAAGATAAATTCCCCTGATTTATGTCTACTCGCTGGCATATGAGACTGGCACTACAGATGGTTCGGGTGTGAACCAACATATGCAATATAGTGGTACCTTTCCATCCATTGTTTAGTGTCAGAAAAAGTGCTGTTGACTACACCATTTTGATGGCATGACCTTGTTTAACCATTGTGAGTTTTCTGGTTGTGAAAAGGAGCTTTATTTCTTGCAGCTGCTCTAATCTAATTCTGCTCAACAGGGTTTCTTCAACTTTACATCCCGTCGGCCTCGTCACCTCCTCCACATTTTAGAGCTTGGCTACAATGTGATGTACAATGACGTTGATATGGTCTGGATGGCAGATCCATTTCCATATCTGCAAGGGAATCATGATGTGTACTTCACTGATGACATGACTGCAGTAAATATTTCTGACTCACTCTTATGATTTGTTTTCGTCCTTTGGCTGTCTTAATTGCAGTTTAGGCTGGCATTATAGTCAAAGAAGATCAAAGAACATAAAAGAGATGTTTATCACGTTTATGTGTTTATGGATTTTTGTTGATTGATAGGTGAAACCTTTAAATCACTCTCATGATTTACCGGCTCCAGGGAAGAAGGGACGCACCTATATCTGTAGTTGCATGATTTTTTTGCGGCCTACAAATGGAGCCAAGCAAGTAATGAAAAAGTGGATTGAAGAACTTCAAGAACAGCCATGGTCTAAAGCAAGAAAGGCCAATGATCAACCTGCTTTTAATTGGGCTTTAAACAAGACTGCAAATCAGGTTTTTTTTTTTTGCACTGCTTTAGAACTTAAATAATTTCATACAATTCTACATGCTTCTTTTATTCCACCAAAAATACTATGATTCTATGATCATCTACAAATTGGATCTACTATGATCAACATGGTTGGCAATAAAACTTTTGCTAGTCCATTCAATGTGGCTGCTGTCGCTGTTTACTTATTGCAGTGGAGTCTGTTCCTCATACGATTTGTCTGAGGCAGGATCCATCTTCTGAATTGCAAAACACTCTAGGATGTTCCTGCGAATTATGAAGACAAGATCATTCATAGCTCAAACTAATGTGGAATTAATCTCTTATAGTAGTTTTTTTTTTTTTTGAATAGTGGGGAACTGTATTAATCAAAAGATAAAGATGGGAAAACACAAATGAACAACCTCAATCCTCAATAAATTATGTGTTTCAGCAAATAAGGTGGAACAAAGGAATCAGGGTGAATCTTTCTTGTTGACAACAAGATGCTGTAGTATATCACCTCGTTATCTTCAGCTGTAATATTGCTGATCGGTGCCTATTTTACCTGGATACATGTAGCCCAATGATTGGATCCTCTAATCTAAGCAATTCTTAGATTCTTCTTGGAGGATCCATTAGGAGAAATTCTCTAATTTTTAAAACTTTTTACTTTATGAACTCATAAAATAGGAAATTCGAGTCTCTTTAAAATGAATTTTTTTTTCTTTCTGATGTGCTGAAGGGGGCTAGAAGTGAGACTTCTTTTATTATGTTTTATGGAGAGGCAGCTTGTAGATGTTGTCTTGATGTATCCTTATAAGAGGTAGATCGTTCCAAAAAAGTAGGTTCAATTCTCTGTTAATGCCAAGTCTGGAATAGCCCTCAACTGTTCCACTTAAAAAAAATTCAGGCATGTTGGCTGGGTAAATTTTACTTTCAATAGTTAAAGGTTTGAACCCTGTTGAATAAGGCCATGTATTCATGCAATGCTTTTGCCTGGTTAAACTAGATTTTGTTGACAAGGACAACGCCGTGTATCCCTCGGTTGGTATTTCCAGTTTGTCCAATTTCCTGCTCTGTTGGTCGGAAGGAAGTTAGATGCGTTTCATTCTATATGTTTGTGGAAATGCTTTTTGTTTATTATGCGCTGTTGTATCGTTAAACTGAATTTGGCAAGGTTGCAGGTGGATTTGTACCTGTTACCTCAGGCTGCATTTCCTTCTGGTGGATTATATTTCAAAAACCAGACATGGGTTCAAGAAACTAAAGGTTTGCATGTTATTATTCATAACAACTACATCGTGGGTTTCGAGAAGAAAATAAAACGGTTCCGTGACTTTGGCCTCTGGTTGGTGGATGATGGTGCGAGCGAATCACCGCTTGGCACGCTGTGAGGACTGCAAATGATGTGCTTGTATTTTCCTCTGTAAGCTCCTAGATCTTCTTGTCTTTCTGTGTACTTTCTGGAATGTACTTACAGATCCATGAGACATAAACTACATGATACTTTTTCAATCTGTTTCTGCTTTTTCCATTGCTAGCACCTACCACTGAATTTTGTTGCTTTGATATGACCTAGCTTCATATACTTGATACTTTTGCAGCGGGGACTTGTGAAGCCAATTGGCTAGATTTTTCCTCTACGGGAGAAAAGGTTGGTTCTTCTTACTGCTAATCAAAATTTGAGAGGATTGTGATTTTTTATCCACTCTGAGTTAATCTTTTAAAACCCATATATGTGGGAACTGTAATATTCTTGATTGAATGTCGTATTATTGCAAGGTAGTTTGGAGGAACTTGGAAGCTGTCTATGAAACTTGAACAAGGAAGCTTCAGATATTGCAAAAATTTGAAGAAGAGTCAATGACTTGATGGTTCGCACGGAGCTTTTGCACGGTTCAGTTGATAATTTCGCTTACGGCAGTGGCTCTTCATTAATTCATCTTACTGCTGTGGCTCTTCATTAACTCTTCTCACGGCTGTGGCTCTTCATTAATTTCGCTGACGGCTGTGGTTGTTCATGCTGGAGAGAACTTCAATTTTGTAAAGAAGAACGAATGGCTGAATCCCTTGTATCCAAAATCCGAATCAGTCAGCTGTACCCTCATCTAATTTCATTTTCTCTTCATTATTCGTTTTGTTTTTACTTCAAGTTCCTGAGTAAAATGTTGATTTTAAATCATTAAATTAATAATTTAAAATTGATAAAATTATTCAATTTTAGCGAAGAGCCTCAATAGGTTGGGGCAAACCCCTATGGAAAACTAGGTCCTTTTGGAACTTTTTTGGTTCCTTCTTTTTTCGTGCTTTCCCTCTGGTTAATACTTCAAAATATCATGATGGTGTACTTATTTAAATTGAACAATTTTAATCTCCTCTTTGAGCCTGGTTACCTAGCTTCACAGTATAAGATAAAAAAAATATAATCAACTTGAGCTATTTGGCAAGTACATTTAGTATCATACCCCCTTATTCGAAGGGCTTAGATTGGCTATACGTGGGATAAGTAAGTACTGCACATAGGTGCAGCCAGCATTACTGTATCCCAAATGGCCAGAAAGGGCCCCGGCAAAGTGGGCAGCTTTCGTAATCAGGTTTGTCTCCTCGTCATGTTCGTCTCCCACATAAACATGAGTTTGAAAACTCGAAAAAACATTTCTATCTAATGTTTTTTTTTTCTTTCCCCGCATTTTCTTTCCCCGCATATGCTCTCTTGCTTCTGTGAGATAAAGACTACGGATTCATTGCGGAGGAGTAAAGAATCGCATTTTCTCAAAGATGCGACATTCAATTCGATTGACTGTCTCCGTATATTATATTTTTTTCCTTCTTCTTTAAAAAGATTTCCTACTGGATTGATTTTCCATCTGCAGGCTTCCAGCACATAATTGCAAGCAGAATCGAGGCGATTGAATGCAATTCTTTATACATTTGTCCGATCACATGACCCCATTTGCAGAGAAAAAAACAGACGGAGATTGTAAATACTTGTGCTGTCTTCATGTCAATATTCTAAAAACAGTAGCTTTGATCGCGAAGGTAGAAATAAATGCCAATCTACCCCGTTGCGTATAGTTTTTGTTTTTTCGGCAAATGTGGTTGCTGCAGTTCGTTGTTATACTCGGTGAGTAGCAGTAACTAAGCTAATAGGAAGACGAAAATCTTCTTTTTTTTTTTAAATTCCGTCCAGGAAATAAAAAAAATTGAAAAACGAAAACCAATTTTTTAATCATTTAACGATTTTCCAGAAGTAGGCGGGGGCCCGTGAAGGAGGGGTAGCGAGGGCCCACTGGCTTCCGTCCTCTTCCTTCGAGGAGCTGGTGGGTCCCACTAACTGGAAAGGCAGGGAACTGGAGTCATCGAAGGCGATCGTCGTACCCAATTTCTTTGCTTTCGTCGTCGCAATTCAGCCATGAGATGAGCTCTAATTTCACTCAGAAGAAAAAAATACGCGAAGAAAAAAAAAACAAAAGAAAAGAAGACAGGGAGTCAAGGGAGTAACAAGACAAGACAACAGCGAGAAGGAAGGAAGAAAGAAGATTTAGGTATATAGAGAGTAGAAGATCAAAAAAATCGAAACGGAAAAAGAGGGAGAAAGGAAAAGAAAAAACAAGGGGCAGGCGTGGAGGAAAATGATGAGAACAGAACAACAGATCAGATTCAGAGCGCACACTACTATACCCAATATCGACCAAAGGAAAAAAGGCAAATTCGGGAATGGTTCTTCAATCCCGTTCTCTCTCCTCTCTCTCCTCTCTCTCTCTCTCACAAACTCTCTCCCTATCTTAAATCTTACCCTTACCTAAAAAACGAAAAAGGAAAACAAAAAAGAAAAACTTACACACTACATTACATCACGTAACGTTTGGGAAACAAAGAAAGAAAGATGGAAACAATCGACTGTTGGTCTCTCTTTCTCCTCTTTAATCAAAACAACCTCTTTCCGATCTTTTATTATAATTGTTATTGTTATTACTCCTCCTATTATTATTCTTCCACAAATCTCACCGCTCATTTTTTCTACTTTTCCAACGCCATCACGATTCAACAACAACATCTCGCCTATTATTCCCTTCCCTTTCCTACAACAAGTAAAATAAGGCCAAAACCAGGCTAACCCTACCCTGGATTTCTTCTCCTCTGATGTCCTCTTCTCCTTGTGTTCCTTCCGCATGTTTCCGTCTCTCATGCAGTAGTTCTTGCTGTTCTTGATCTTTCTTTTTTTCTTTTTTTCTGTGTTTTTTTTGTTTGTTTCATCCTTTGGGTGTTGGTATTATTCTTGTTTTTTGTCTGCCGGGGTTTCAATGGAGGCCTCGGAAGGGGAGAAGAAACGGCCTCCGGAAGCCGGGGACAAGACCACGAAAAGGAAGATGAAAACTGCGTTTCAGTTGGAGCTTCTCGAGAAAACATATGCAGGTTCGTGTAAACCAGGTTTTAAAGTCTTTACGAAAGTCGTGAATTTCTTGGGGTTTCTTCAATTTTTTTTTCTGGTGGATGAAGATGGTGTTCTCTTGTTTTTTATCTCTCATTTCTTCTGTTTCTCTTTTGCTTGATTTGATTAGTGGAGACGTATCCGTCGGAAACCCTGCGTGCAGAGTTGTCGGCAAAATTAGGGCTTACTGATCGGCAATTGCAGATGTGGTTCTGCCACCGACGGTTGAAAGACCGGAAAGCTCCCCCCGCGAAACGGCCGAGGAAGGATAGCGGGGGGCAGTTGGGCACAAGCCCGGTGGGGCCCAACGACACCATGACGGGGGAGGCGGGGTCCGGTTCTGGTTCGCCCCAATTTGTTCCGGGGGAGAACCGGAAGCTCGTTGTGCGGTCGCCGGCCGTGCCTGTGCCTAGGATTGGTGGTGAGATACCGGTGATGAAGAGGTATTATGAGTCCCCACAGTCTATATCCGAACTACGGGCCATTGCTTTTGTTGAGTCCCAGTTGGGGGAACCACTGAGGGAGGATGGCCCCATTCTGGGAGTTGAGTTTGATCCCTTACCTCCAGATGCGTTTGGAGCCCCAATAGGTATGTACTCTTGATATTTTAAAGGGTTTTCAGTGGCTTTTTTGGCTGAATTTTACATTAGTCTCGAGTATGTTGCAGAACTGCAAATTACATCCATCATAAAAAAACACTATAGATGTTTGAAGACAATCTTATTCTCTTTGTCAAGTGGAGAGCAGTTGTGGTCCTTGAGGACGACTAATTCAATTTGGTTTGTTAATTGAGAGGCCAAAAACTCAGTATCTATTATCAAATTTGATAAGTTGGACTTTCAAAAAAAAATTTGATAAGTTGGTCAGAGGCATTCTATTTTTATGAATGACAATCGAACCGGGTTTTGCAGTGAGGTTCTAATGCATTTTACTGTTCTTGAATATTACAAAACTGTCATTGTTGGTTTTGTTCCTTCAGGTAAGTTTAGTTCAAATGTGGGTTGCTGTCTGTTACTTGCTTCCTTGGGGGTGGAATTATATCTCTTGTTATGGCTCAAAAGAACATAAAAATGTGTAGTGGGATTTGAAGATGCATTTCGCAAGTGTTTACACAAGAGACATGAAGAAGTTTCAGCAAGATTGGCATTAAAAGAAGTAGAGTATGGAACTGTTTATCCCAACGTTCAACTGGTGTCATTAGAACTAGGGAAGCTTCATATTAAATACTCCAACAATGTTAAAAGAAAATTTTAAATTTTGAGTGTTTTTTAGTTATTCTATGCTGGGAAATGAATAGTTTCCAAAGCATCATTACCAAAATGTACTCGTCCGTGGTTGTGCACCTGCCTTTTTGATGAATCTGAGTTTCTTATGTTGATTTATATCTTTTTTCTTATTATTTGGTAAAGTTGGTATTTGATGTGCTTTGTTGAAAATGTAGTATTATCAGTGGTATACCTTTATGTGCTTCTTGATTGTTCTTTTTTTTTTTTTTTTTTTTTTTTTCCTGCGCACGCTTCATTGTTCTAGTTGCAGATGTCTCACAAGAATCTATCACTTGTCTCTTATATATATCTTTTTGCAGCACCTATGCCTGTGCCAAGTAAGCATCCTGGACGACTTTATGATAGCAAGCTAAATGAGAGACAGGTGACATAATAGTTTGCTGTTATCTCTCCTTTCTGTTTTTTTGTCCGGATATTGCTCCAAATAGTTGATTTCTGTAGTTGAATTTTTTCTTTGCGGAACTAAAATTCATAAAAGTATTTTCCTTTTTGTAGTTAACTGATATTAGGCTCTGTTCAGTGGGTTGATTTAGTTGATTTGACTTCTGCTCATTATTCTTGCAAACCTGATCATGTACATGAATTGAGAAGTGGGGATCAAATCAACATAAATTAATAGTTAGTGCATAACTCATCCTTCTTCCATTCGTAGATAGAAAATTTTCTAGTGATGAGGATTTAGTAATGCTTGCAAGTGATAGTTGATAACTATGAATGCCAAGCCCAAGCCTATGCATTTCATGATGTCATTTATGATTGAGTTCATTCTAATTTCTGCTTTTTACTTACAGTCATCATCCTTATTACCACCCATGGAACACTCCTATTTACCTAGTTCTTCGGGGGTAAGAAGGAAGCACCCAATTGGAAATCTTCATGCGGTTCACCCTCAGCCTGGTGCGAGAGCTCTCCATGAATATCAATTTCTTCCTGAGCAACCTAGTGTGAGGTCTGATGCATATCAGAGGGTTGCTACAGCTCATTACTATGACTCTTCTATTGACACCTCTGGTGCTAGGACTTCAGCAGTAGCTACTGGAGGCCCATATTCACATGGAAGTGAACAATTGGCCTCTGCCTATACTTACCCTGTGACACAGGGCAGGCCAGGCTATATTTTCTCTTCAAGTTCTGCAGAGTATGACACCGCTCAGCACAAACCTTCATTTCCTCACCTTGAAACTGATGCTCAGTTTACTGCTCACACCATTGGACTCGAAAACCCATTTATGTCGTCTGACAGGCGACTCCTCCACGAGGAGGACCCTCGATCGGAGAGGAAACGGAAGGTATTGCAGTTTCACATGTTGAAATTGTTCACTGGTTACCTTTCCCCAGCAGTAGTCTTGATGGCGGCCCGCACTTATTAACTTTTAGTAGATTCTTATTGAATGTTGTGCAATGTGCAGAATGAAGAAGCAAAAATACAAAAGGAAGTTGAAGCCCATGAGAAACGAATTAGGAAGGAGCTTGAAAGACAGGAAGCTTCGAGGCGGAAGGTGTCACCCTGATGAATTTTATCAGTATTCATTGTATATGAAGTTGTTATTTCAACTTGACGCTTAAAAAAAATCTGTTTGATTAATTTAGAAAGAGGAGCAAATGCGTAAAGAAATGGAGAGACATGATCGTGAAAGGCGGAAAGAAGAGGAGAGGTTGATGCGTGAGAGGCAGCGAGAAGAGGAGAGATATCAGCGAGAGCAGAGGCGTGAAAATGAGAGAAGAGAAAAATTTTTGCAGAGACAAAGTCTTAGAGTAAGACTCAACAATATCTGTGGTCATTATCTCTTTTTTAAGAATATTTTCTCCTATTATTTGGTTACATATTTTATTGTGTCCTTGTTCAGGCTGAGAAAATGAGGTTGAAAGAGGAGCAGAAAAGAGAAAAGGAGGCAGCGAGGCTAAAAGCTGCTAATGAAAAGGCCACAGCTCGAAGGATTGCTAGAGAATCCATGGAGCTTATTGAGGATGAGCGTTTGGAGCTCATGGAGTTGGCTGCTGCCGCCAAAGGGCTGCCCTCTATGCTTTCCCTAGACAGTGAGACCCTCCAAAATATTGAGTTATTTAGAGGTATTACATCAAAACCACCAGGGCATGATTCCGGTTGCTTTTATTAAGCTTATCCCGTTCCAGCTTATTGACTACAACATTTTGGCTTGTAGATAAGTTGAGTAGATTCCCACCTAAGTCCATACAGCTGAAAAAGCCATTTGAGATCCCGCCTTGGACCGACTCTGAGGAACATATTGGCAATCTTCTCATGGTACCTTATCTTTGCCTTTACCTTGACATGCATTTTTCTAGTAGAATAAATTTGGTTGTGTCTAGTTGACTGTTTTTGTTCTTTACTTGGAAGGGGCTTTGTTTCATAGTGTCTCCTGATTGCTTGTTATGGATCCTCAGGTCTGGAGGTTTTTGATTACTTTTGCTGATGTACTTCAGCTTTGGCCGTTTACTCTGGATGAGTTTGTTCAAGCATTTCATGATTATGTAAGTTCATCAGCTTTATGTGTTTGTTCTATACCTCTCTCTCTCTCTCTCATTCTTTTGCATTTTCATTTCAGGATCCAAGGTTATTGGGAGAAGTACATATAGCACTTCTGAACTCTATTATAAAGGACATCGAGGATGTTGCCAGAACACCCTCTGTTGCCCTGGGAACTAATCAGAATAGTGCTGCTAATCCTGGAGGTGGACACCCCCAGATTGTTGAAGGGGTATGACTCATTTGAAACATTATAGTTTTCGGTTTGCAAATTTTGTATGTTCCTAAAGGCTCATTATGATTAGTTTTGCTTCAGGCGTATGCATGGGGTTTTGATATACGTAGCTGGCAATGCCACTTAAGTCCATCAACATGGCCTGAAGTATTGCGACAATTTGCTCTCTCAGCTGGATTTGGACCTCAGTTAAAGAAAAGGAGAGTGGAACGGGCGTATTTTCGCGATGACAATGAGGTAAAGGTTTTTGAGACTCTGGATTTGAACCTCATTCTTCTTTGAAATTTCTTTACTTAAGTTTGTTCTTGCAGGGTCATGATGGCGAAGACATCATTTCTACCTTACGTAATGGTGCAGCTGCTGAAAATGCTGTTGCTTTAATGCAAGAAAGAGGTTATACTCATAACCGCAGATCCAGACACCGCCTGACACCCGGAACTGTAAAATTTGCTGCATTTCATGTCTTGTCTCTTGAAGGTGATAAAGGCTTAACAATATTGGAAGTTGCTGACAGGATCCAGGTAAAAGCTCATAATAATATAGCTGACATTTTTTTTCCTGCATGCAATTTGTCTTTGGCCTTTCTTAATCATTTGTTTTGTTCATTTAACCTGAAATTTATCGAAAAGCTTAATGCAACTAAGAATTTGAGAAGTTCAAAAGCACCAATTGTGGAGTTAGTGACTCATTTCTATAATTTCATGCATGTTTGTCAATATTTCTCATATTTTTTCTTATTTATTTACTGTACCTCAGCGATCTGGACTGCGTGACTTGACAACTAGCAAAACACCAGAGGCATCTATTGCTGCAGCTCTTTCTAGGGATTCACTTCTTTTTGAAAGAACAGCCCCTTCGACATATTGTGTGAGACCTGCCTTCCGGAAGGATCCTGCAGATGCTGAGGCAATTCTTGCTGCTGCGAGGGAGAAAATTCAAATATTTCAGAATGGGCTTTCGGATTCTGAAGAAGCTGAGAAAGAACAGTTTCCAGTTGATGCTGAAAGGGAGGAAGATTCTGAATCTGAAGGTGGTGATGATCCTGAAGTTGATGATATAAATCTTGTCGCTGATCCAAATGAAGAAAATATAACGAAAACAGAAGCTTCTTCATCAGATATGAAAGTGGAAAGAAGTTCTCCAGTAATTCCATTGGTGGCTTCCGCTAATGATGAAAACAGTTCAGGTGCTATCAATCAACAATCTGTTCATTGTGTTGCTGGCTCCCTTGAGGTTGGTAATTTGGATGCAGATGATACTGAGATTGATGAGAGCAATTCAGGGGAGCCGTGGGTCCAGGGCTTAATGGAAGGGGAATATTCTGACCTAACAGTTGAAGAGCGACTTAGTGCACTTGTTGCGTTAATTGGTGTGGCAATTGAAGGCAACTCAATCCGTGTTGTTCTTGAGGTAAATAATCTTTATATTGGTTTTATTGTATACTTCATTTACTGAGCTATGCATTCTTCTTCGTACTCAATGATATGAAATATTTTGCTGCAGGAGCGCTTAGAAGCAGCCAATGCTCTTAAAAAGCAGATGTGGGCAGAGGCTCAATTGGATAAAAGGCGCATGAAAGAAGAGTTTCTAACAAAGGCACAATACCCACCCGTTAATGATGCCAAGACTGAGGCAAATCTGTCCAATGCGGTGGTGGAGGGTAGTGGAGAAAGCCCTATTGTAGTTGTTGAGAATAAGGGGAATGAAGCATCCATGGCTTCAACTGATAAGCAAGAAACTGTTCTTGATCAATTTCATGTCCAGAACTCTAATATGCAGGGGCAAGACTTTGCTATGGGTTCAGATAGTCTTCAAGTTCAACAATATGGATATGCAGTGGCAGAAAAGTCTCGTTCACAGTTAAAATCTTATATTGGTCATAAAGCAGAGGAAATGTATGTATACAGATCTTTGCCTCTAGGTCAGGATAGAAGGCGGAATCGTTACTGGCTATTTGTCACTTCATCTAAAAATGATCCTGGTTCTGGGAGGATCTTTTTCGAGTCACAGGAAGGTTTCTGGAGGGTTATTGATTCAGAGGAGGTAAATTCTTCAACCATGGGGCCTTTTTATGGTTTAACTTTTTAATTTCCATGTTTATTTAGTTAGGTACTCCTTTACTTTTTTTGACATGTCATGTGCTTTTAGGCATTTGATGCTCTCATGGCCTCTCTGGATACACGTGGAATCAGAGAATCTCATTTGCAATCGATGTTGCAAAGAATTGAAACATCTTTCAAAGAAACTGTTAGAAGAAAATTTTGTTATCCTTCTGTGGAACTTTCTAGTGCTCTCCTTAAAACGGAAGCTGCTGAAACTTCAAGTCCGGATACTCTTGGAAATGATAGCCCTGGCAGCATATTATGCGCACTTACTTCGGATCCATTAGAGAAGTCAAAATCATTCAAGATTGAGCTTGGAAGAAATGCAAGAGAAAAAAATGGTGCCCTGAAGAGATACCAAGATCTAGATAATTGGTTATGGAAAGAATGTTTTAATGTTTCTGTATTGTGTGCCTTAAAGTATGGAAAGAAAAGGTGTACTGAATTATTGATTACTTGTCAGTCCTGCCATGATATATATATTTCTGATGATCAACACTGCCCATCATGCCATGTCACTTTTGGAAGTGATGAAGTGGACTTCAGTTTTTCTGAACATATGGTTGAGTGTCAAAAGAAAAGGAGTGGAGCCTCAAACTCGAGTATTCATGTTGATTCAAGGTCATCTCTTCCAGCTAGGCTCCGAATTCTCAAGGCACAGTTAGCTCTTATTGAGGTGGGTATGCATGTCATTTGATGGTGAAACATTCTCTGTTCATTTCTAAGTTTTTTTAATGAATATAAGCCAAAATTGAATAACAAGGAGGCAAGAAAACAAAAGGACGAATTCTTCGAGGTTACGGTCAAATTTCTTCTTGTTTTGTTTCTGCAGGTGTCTATTCCAACAGAAGCTCTTCAGCCTTATTGGGAAGATGCTTATCGAAAATCTTGGGTTTTGAAGTTGAATTCCGCTTCCTCAGTGGATGTCATTTTTCAGGTTTCTATCATCTTATTATTCACAATGATCACTGCTAAAGTGCTTGGCTGTTCATTTTCTATCATATGGTTCTAATATCAGAGCCTTTTGGCACTGATATAGTTTCCTGGGCTACTATATTGTTTGCATTTGCAAAGTAACAATCCTCCTATTTTGTTGAAATAGCTTCATTATCTGATAATTGTGTTTCTTTGTGCAGCTGGTTACTCAGCTGGAGGGTGCCATCAAACGAGACTATCTGTCATCAAATTTTGAGACAACTAGGGAGCTTTTAAGCTCAGCAATGCGTGCTTTTGGTGACGATGGTTCTTGTTCCAGTGGATGCATTCCCGTACTCCCATGGGTACCATCAACTACTGCTGCTGTAACATTGAGGCTGATGGAGCTTGATTCTTCCATTTTTTACATGCTGCAACAGAAGGCAGAGACTCAGAGAGACCAAGAAGCTGGAGAATTTATTGTGAGTATTATCTTGGAATTCATGATACATCCTGACAATTTCTGAATTTGATTGTTGGCAAAATTTGTTTTCTCGTGTTTCCTGATCTATGATAGCGTTGCAAAGCCTTCCTATTTCATTTACTTGATTTATAATGTTTGATCTATTCAACATTGTGAATATGTGTATAGCGTGTATGTATACACATACACATGTAAATATATGTATTTGTGTATCCGTTTATATTAATCATGCTACACTTTATTTAGGTTACTCTACTTGCAGGTATTTTCTAGTTGAGCACTCTAGGTTAAATGATTGAGTGGTTTTTGTTTGGCATGTGCCAATATCAGTCTTTTACAGTCCTCAATATCATATTCTACTTTTGTCTTTTAATCTATGTTGTATTTTTGCTGCAGAAACTTCCTTCATCAAGATACGCAGTTGTTAAGAATTTTCAAGACCTAACTGAAACTTCAAACCAAGCTTATTACCACCCTGTTGATAGCTGGACTGATTTTGGAAGTGGACGCAGTGGTTCTGGACGGGGACGTGGTAGTGGCCGAGGCCGTGGCCGAGGCCGAAATCGTGGTGGTAGGAGCCGTAGCTCAAGAATTTATTCTGGTAATAAGCTTGCTCTTGGGCAGGGACGCAGAGGGCGTTCCCGTGGGCGTGGGCGCAGGCGAGGCCGCCGAACAGTCAGGAGGCGGCCTAGATCAGAGAATAAGGTTTTGAAAAAGGAGATTGTATTAGATAAGTTCATTGATGTGGCTGGCCCCTCTAAACTGAAAGACGAGGGGGAATCACCAAGAAGTTCAGGAGGAGAGGAATGGGAAGAGACTGACAGGATGTATGTGGAAGAAGGGGGTGATAATGGTAACTGCGGAGAGATGTATGAATCTGATGAAAACGGTCAAGCATCTGGGGATGATGACTACGACGATGATTATAGAGTACCGGATGACTATGCTTCTGAGTATGGCGCTGCTGTGTACAATGGGAATCAACAGGAAGGCGTTGTAGATGACAGTGAAGAAGATGTTGATGGAGAGGGGGATGAAGAAGCAGAAGAGGATGGCGACGGAGATGCCGACATGGATGGAGATGGGGATGAAGAGGTATATGGTGATGAAGGGGATGATGTGGATGAGGATGACGATGTTAATGGATCTGGAGAAGGGGAGGTGAATGGCGACGAGGACGAAGGCAGTGCATCTTTATCTTCAGAATATAGTGACTGACTTAATGTAGTATAGGCAGAAGATTGTTGCTAAAATTGACGAAGCAAACCAAAGGATCGTCACAGCTTGTGTCCTTATTTATGCCCGTGGTGAACTTTGCGAGAGTTCGCCACGTGATGTTTGGAGGATACAGGAGGTGACGGAGCGGATGTACAGTTTTTTGTTGTTACAAGCAGAGGGAAGAAATGTAAGCGGTGCATCATCATGTAAGTAGGATATGTTAAACGTTCACTTTCCTTCCCTTATTTAATCAAGAAGTTATTCATGTTGCTTATCTCGCCCCTGTTTACTTTCGATTTTTCTCTAACAAGCGACGTCATTGAGTCTTCCCAAAACCATTCACCGGCGGAACTCTAGCCCGTTTGTGCTTTGTCCTCTGTGTAAAGGCTTGTACTACTCAGTTGTCTGGTCTGGAACACGAAATTGACGTCGAGAAGAATCCCTCGCTTCTCTGTTCCAATGTTTCAATCACAAGATTTCAGACTGACAAAATTTTACACTTAACACCAAACTCCCAGGGCTTACTTTAAGCACTAATTATTCCTCCTAGTAGTCTCAAAAAGAAAAGTAATCCCTTGCTTTATCTTCGCGAGTCTCCAAGAGAGCCTTGTTTTTTCCGTTTCAACTTCTCTAGTCTCTCTCTATAACGTTTGCTTTCCTTTACCATCACCGTTTCACAAAGCAGAACAAGCTTACGTTTTAGTTTACAAAAAGTTAGCTAGAGACACAAACGCATACTAAAGCGATAAAATAATTTATAACATTTTTCAAGGCATCGAAACGTCAAAGAGCAATTAGCCCTGTCAGGATTTATGCTTTACGAAGGATACTAGTAACAAACACAATCATCTGTTAATCCAATCCTTCAACTCCTTTTTAAGTTTGAAATGATAGATTGGAAATCCCTTTCTATATAATAAATCCTCCACAACTTGTTCTCCTCTCGTATTTTTTAAAGTGGTTAATGGGAAAACAGATTTATGATTGTCTAGACAACTAAAATATAAACTTTAAAGTTCTTCTCAGACAAACCGAGCACATTCCGCTTTAAAGACAAATTCATGCTCCTTTCTCTGTTTCTGTAACTACAACACTTGCACCTTGGTGGTAAGAATATACACAAGAATGCCGGTAGGTGCATATCTCATGGCCCCAGAAGTCTTTTGATCCCTGCTTTCTGGTCCGCAGTCAATCTCGACGGGAACTTGACATCGAATTTGATCCTCAAGTTTCCCTTCCTGGACGGTTCCTTGGGTATCGGCATGCCTTCTCTGGGCACAACTTCCTCGTATTTTGGGTGAATAATATTGTTTACAGGAATTGTCAGTTTCCTGCCATCGAGTGTCGTTAAATAGATCGTATAGCCCGTGAGAGCTTCCACCAGGGATATTTTCTGGGTAACCACTAGATCATTCCCTTCTCTTGTGAATACATCGTGAGGCTTCTCATCTATGATGAAAACTAAATCGGCAGGAATGACATTCGGCTGTTCGTTTCCTTTCTCTGGGAACGTGATTTTGGTTCCTTTTTTCCAACCGGGTTTCACCTCAATTGTAAGAATTTCCTCCACTGTTATTGTTTTCCTGCACACATCACGCTCAAATAAGTAAGAAAACAAGTCAATGAGAAGAGAACCTTCACCCATCAGCTGGGCTTTTTTTTTCTCTCATTATTTGAAGGAAAAAAAATGTTCCAGTACTAATAACTAATCAGTTCTTAACAAGCTTTAGAACAAGAAGACTATTTTATTGCTTTCAAGTATTTCTTAGGACATGGAAGGCCAATGCTGTAACCTCAACCACAGGACAACGAAGATTTCCAGCAGCTGGTTCATTCCATCAGGAGCAAGTAAACATTTGTATGCATTGAATAGCAATCCAAGGTCCGAGCAATCTGATTGAAAAGAATTCTATTCCTAAAGAAGAAGTAAAAACTGCGAGAAACATATGTCACCAATGTAACAAACAAATTGTAGTATCTATATGAATAAGGAAGAAGCAACAAAAGAATCATTTTATAAGAGATTAATCCAATCGAGCACATGAGGGAAGACAAAGTTGCAAATAATGAAAAGGAAAGAACTATTTAGTCAAACAAAAGCGCCTGACGCATAACTATAGATTACTATGACCAACAATCTTTAAATACCACTGCAAACGGAAGAAAAAAAACTCAAATTACAGTGCTACAAATTGTCATCATATATAGATAAAAGTAACGGAAAGCAAAGGATTAAGTTCAAAGACGTAGACAGGCTGAATAAGAGAAAACAGATCGGTGCAAGCAAATAGAACTTACCCGCTTACATCAGCAATTTCTCTTGAGATTTTCATCTTTTTGGTAGTTCCTTTGTAAAGCTCCTCAAGGCCGCAAGGTAAATAGTTCTCAATTGGCGGCGATTTTCGTGGTTGATTCATATTCATTGATCCACCTTCCCCAAAAGATGATGCAAAGAAATCATCACTAAACATCCCACCAGGGAACCTCGATCCTCCTCTGCTACCCATGCCGCCAAAGGGACTTGAAAATCCGAAAAACTCGGCGAATATGTCATTAGCGTTTCTAGGATTGAATCTGAATGCGTTGGGGCCGTCTCCAGTGTGGAAGAAGGTGGCTCCGCCAGGGCCACCGGCCCCGGCCCCGGCACCGGGCGGAGGAACCTGGCCTTTGAGCCCTTCTTCACCGTACTGGTCGTAGACAGCACGTTTCTGGGGATCACTAAGGACCTATAGTTTCAACAGATAAAAAAGATGCTCATGTCAGAAAGAGTGGGAAATTCGAAGACCAGAGAAAATCGATCAGAAAGAAGAGAACTGAAATGCGATTTTTTTTAAACGATGGAGGAAATAAACAACAAAAAAGAAGGCGCCTTCACTGAGTCCGCAGCGGTGATTTCTTACAAAGAAAAGATGAGTTTTTTTTTTTTCAGATTGGAATTGCGGCAGGCAGCGGTAATGTCATAATACAATAAATAAACGGGAGAAAAACATAAACAAAAAAAATGACTCACCTCGTATGCTTCAGAAATTTGCTTAAACTTGGCTTCTGCTTCCTTTTTGTTGTTGGGATTTTTATCTGGATGCCATTTCATGGCAAGCTTCCGATAAGCTTTCTTCAGATCATCGTCTTTCGCATTCTTGTCGACTTGAAGGATTTTGTAGTAATCCACACCCATCTTCTTCCCCTACCTGTTTCTGCGTTCTCAGCTTATTCTCTTTCGCTGCGATTAGGCTCTACCTAGTCGGTAGCTTAAACAATCGCTCTGGTACAGAACACGAATTCTGCCCAGATGCAGCTGTTTTATTGAGGATTTTGACACCGGAAAAGAGAGCGGAAGATTTGTCTGGAAGATGTGGAAGGCTGTGGAAAGTTCCAGAACGAGAGATTTGGATTTCACTATCCACAATAACATTTTTCACTTTTTAACAATTGAAAGGTATTTAGTTATTTTTCCATGAAAGGTTGTATGCTCAAGTCTTAATTTCGGAAAGACGTCTAAATTTCCAAACTTAATTCAAGGCAGATTTACTTGTCAAGCAAGTGATACATAATAAACACCTTGTTTGGCTAGCTACCTTTGTATAATATATTTTCTGCCCTACATATGATTCTTTTTTTGAAATGAAATAAAATTATAACTTTCAAAATAATAATAATAATAATAATAATAATTTAATAGTTCCAGACTTCCGGTCTTTCCAGACTCGGTAAATAGTAATTAAAATGAAAGGTGCATCTCTTGGGCATTTGTACAAAAAACAAATATTTAAGCTTCAGGCAGAGATCACTCAGTAAGCCCAACTCATGACTCTATGGGCCTACACGTAGTGGGTAATAGGTTGGGCTCACCTGACTATTATGTTTTTATATTAGTGGAGAGTCAATTACTTCAGTCTTCAATCATTATAGGCGTTATTTTATTCCATGTGAATTTTTACTGTGACGTGGCATCCTCTAGATAAAATAGGAACTATATTCCTATTATAGGGGGAAGCTTAAACTTTAGATCTTATATAAAATCTCACCGTAAAATGTCAGAGTATTGATATTATTTTTCTATTTTTTATTATTAAAATTTAAAATATTTTTATTTAATTTTATCTAACTTTTTAAACTGTTTTGTTTTATTTACTCGGTGTCTTGGAACTAACTCCAATGCCTGAAAGTCCGAGTGTGGTCAATTCACTGACTCGCAAGGTTCCAATTTCCCTAAGTAATTATATTGAAGAAGATCCGCCAATGTTCTTCGAAATTCCATTTCGATCTACAACGTAGTACTGGCTAAAAGACATTAAACTTCATCCGTAACAAGATTTAAATGAACAGAACAGGATGCTCCATGCAAATAATTCCGTTTGCAATTAAGGTTTGGCGAGGTCCATGATTCCGACATTCCAACTCCTCAAAGAGTTACCACTATGTTCGGAATCGTTCCCTCGTGCAGGGAAATGGTTAAAGCGTATAAGAAGTCTTAACTTGAGAGAAACAGAAAGAATACTAATTTCTAATAGCTAGGAGAATAGTTACAATCGTGAAGTCTAATCAACAATGAATCAGATCAATTATGAAGAACAGGAACTTGATCTACAAAGAAAGCATCTTCCGTGACTTCAACAAGGAATTAAATCAATGAACCATCTAATCACTTTAATCGGAAGCTTTATCAGATCAACTGCGAAATTCGCGAGTCCCGCGAAACAGATGCAGCAAGGACAGAGGCAACTCAAGATAGTCCTGACACGGAAACACGAAAATCCAGATAAATCATAAATGCCTTGTCTTCCTTCCGCATTACAAGAATGCGTGTTTTTTTAGGGTTTGAATTTAAAAATCAATCGAAAATTAATGGAGGATCGAGAATGGCGATTCGCCATTGCAGCACTGAATGAAAGGACAAGAGAAAAGATGTACTCACCCAAGAACATAAACGACTGCACCAACGAGAGACAGAACGAGAGCGACGAGAGCGAAAGGAAGTCCGATAAGAAAGCCGAGGGGCCTGCAATCATCCATGGCTTCGTCCTCTTTCTCGTCGCCGTAAATGTTAAGATCGAGACAGCAGCGGAGGATCGGAGGCCACGGCGGTTCGTTCTTGAAAAGGAAAACACAAAACTGGCGGTTCGATTCGGTCAGCTTCTGTTTGTTTGCTCTCTCGAATCCGAGCATTCGTAACAGTGTGCGGAGCCGCGGCGCAATGTACGATCCCCTTTTCGACACGATTTATTTGACTAAATTACCCCTCATGGACACGAAATGTCTCGGATTATTCGGGGTAATTTAGTCTTTGAACCTGGATGCAGTTGACGGATAGGGGAGTCGACCCACCTTGTTTGACTAGAGCGATCCCGGGAGTCCGGTGACGCGTCGTTGACCAATGCTGCACAACGCGCACATCCGGCGCAAGATAGATTCTGTGACAAGTCTATGCCGCGTCTCGGATTAAGTCCTTATAGTTAGGCAGACTAATGAGAGTTCGCTGACTACGAAGATCGCCGAGAATTAAATCCGTTGCCCACGTCACCACGTATATATAAATTTAAGGAACAAATACATGCTGCCCATTAATGGTTAATAAATAATCAAATCATGAAATTCAGTTTTTTCCTACCTTAACTTAAAGTAAAATTAAAAAGTATTGATATCATTTTTCTTTTGAATTTATCAAACTTGGTCGAGTCGTCGTCGTCGTCTCCACGGAGAGAAACCTTGTTTGTCGTTCGTCGGTGCATGTGAACAACAGACTTCTTCTGACCGTAGAATGGCTGAAGAAAAAGCAAAGGGGAAAAAAGAAAATACGAGAACAAGCAATTTCGTTCTCCCAGCCGAAGAGAGTGCAGACCACTAACGCGAACGTAGCATATATTCCCGGTTGGGACCTCCATTTGCTCGCGTTTTCTGACAGATAGAAAAAGCATATGTACACATAACTCCTGTAGCAGATGGCAGGCAACTTACAGGGTCATTTTGTGCGGAGGGCAGCTTTTGGTTCATGAGCTCCCAATCTCAGTTGAAGACAGTAATCTGCACGTCGACGAGTGTGAGTGGGACGGTACGAGTAGGACCAGTCACGGGCAACTTTGTCATTCTTATGCATGCGAATATTACTTGGAAACCAAAGCATCAATCAGCTGGAGGACCCCAGACACGGCCCAAGCTGCCGGCCAGGCCTCACCTTATATATCTTCATTCACAAAAGATTTTGACGGTAATTTTCTTGAGATCCCTTGTAATTGAGATCCATAAACCAGACTAATGTGTATTCTTGCTTAAGCAAGTATGACCTCACTGAAGGAAATCAAACTCATCACATCTAACGAGCTAGGAGAATGGGCATCCATTATCTATGACTCTGCATGGCGTACTTAGCGGAAGTGAAGCTTTTTGCAGAAGGTGACAAGAGAAGACCATCAATCATGGCTAGAGATTTATTAATGATAAAAGGCTTTTCTCCAATCAGCATCCCATCACCAGTCTTAGTCTCAACAAACACTCCAACACCAGACCCAAAACAGGCGAAACCAGAATTATTTCATCTTCAAAATTTGTTCTTCCAGGAAGAGAAAGGCCAGGGCTAGCTAGCTAACTTTACAAACTTACTGGCCTATTAATATATAAATATATATATACCCGGGTTGAATCACTGAGAAATGGCGCGCGTACGTATATCTGTGATATACTCTGACCACACGAAGGCAAATGACTGTCGATGACGAGGACCATACAAAACACCGATAATTTTCTCCGCAGATGCATTATTGGGGATTGATGGCCCCCGAAGAATTATTCATCGAGGGACGCAAATGTTTGTCTTTTGTTCTTGCACGGAGAGTCAGCGAGACACGATCTGTGTCTTCTTAACTAAATGCAGAGCTAGCAGTCGGTGACCCGATATATAAACGTTTCCTCTGCCTCAATGACTCTGGCCCGCCTCGAATGTCTTCAGCTCGCACATATCAGATTCTCATCTCGGGCTATTGATCTTGAGCTTTAGACCTTCGGAGAAAAATGGAGAAGAGGACTGAATGTTCCTTGTCGAGTATGCATGGCTTCAACATATAGTTCCAACAGGTGGGTCATAACCCCATGTTCAATTTACCTTCCTCGGTTGCGGATTCGCTAAGATCATCCGGTAGTTTTTCGATCTCTCAGAAGAGTTCCTCAATAAATGATAACACAGAAAAACTTGCGCCAGAAAATCCATGATACGTCGACACAAGCACTACAGAATGGCACCACAAAAGGGGCCTGGTGGCGGGTTCTTCTGATATATAACTATGGTTTTGCAGTATAAACGTATCGGTTTCCATACTTCTGAAACAAAACAACAGGAAACTAAGCCCCGTATCTTGATGTTTCGACAGGTTTCCTCATGTTTCGTGGAAACCTGTCCACACTCCATGTTTCCTTAAGTTTCTAATCAATCATAGATTTGTAGGAATTAGGAAATCAACCCCATTGATTAGGAAACTAGGTATTCTTCTTGAAATTGGGAAAGTGGGGAAGAGGTGCTGCTATCGTTTTGGTAGCAAGCTTTTGGGGAGAATGTAGTGTGCCATTGTTTTAAGAACTTGAAGCCACCAATTTCACCAATTTCTGGTTTTTGGAGAGAACACCTGCCATTGTTTCAAGAAGGATATTTCTGAAGTGATTTCTGCTTGTTAGTGTTTATGAAATTAATCGCCTTTCAATAGAAATGACTTTCTTTGTAACCGATATCTAATTTATTCATCTGATGGATTTTAGAAGATGTTTTATTTACAATGTTTGGATATCCATACACTCTTTTGGATATTTTTATGAGATTTTAGAAGTGATTTCTGTTTGTTAGTCCTTTTAATAAGCATACTTTGTTGGATGTATTGTTTAGTCCTTTTAATAAGCTTTACTAAGAACACTAACTGTGATAATGTAAATGTTTTAAAATTTTGAGCCAATAGGAACATTAGACTTTTTATATTGATTGTCTTAATAAATATTTGTATTTTTCCATATTTTTACATGTGTATCTTAGCGTATCCTTACTCATTACACGTGTATCCATGTGTATCCATGTATAACCACGATACTTTTCCGTTTCCATAGTGACCGAAACTTTGCGTATCCCCGATACTGCAAACCTTGTATATAACACACTACTTCGAGTTGCCTGCTTCAAACTCATCCACTTTCCTGTTTCTCTATACCGAAAGTAGAAGAACGAAATAAGTAATATACATCAATTCATGAAACATCTCTGCTACACTTAAAGCCATGTGGATACATTAGTTACCATATTATGATCTTAAACTATCACATTAAACATTAAAACACCATGAAGTATTAAAATAATTAGAGTGAAAAACATTATTAGTATACCCCCAGTAAAAGTTGAAAATACCACCGTTTCCTGTTAGGCACAGCTAAATTAAGAGCAGCGTTTTAGAGCCCCCCTTTAATTTTCTGCTATTAATTGCACAACTTTAATTGCTAATTACAGCATTCTACTTATCTTTGGCTTTCGTAAATCATTTACAAATATGGGGATTACAAACAGTATATATCCTAATATTATATTCATTTGGCCTACACCCAAACGTGCATGAGTTATATATGTAGTGCAAAGAGGAAATTCAAGTACATACCAATGACTTTATAAAGATACTGTTCATGACACCAAAAAAGCATATATAAGATGGAGCGGTGAACCTCTAATGACATCAAAAGATGCTCAGCAATTAATGTGGATTTGTCCTGTAGACCATGTGCAATATTCAGGACCACGCAGCTGGTAAAGAAGATCAAACCAACAAGTGGGCCACTAAAGTACAAAGTAGTCATTAATTGTTTTCTTCTGTTTTTCTTTACTTTCATAGCTTAATCTGAGATCCTCTTCGCAAGAGCTAGCCTCCTCTCCTCACACAGTCAAATATGCGACTTCCGCTCCATGTAGTAATAAATGCTTCTTATCCCAACTAGATAAACTCTAATGGCCTTCAGACCTAAGTGCAACATCCCAACGTTTAGACTAAAATCTTGCAGAAGCGGCGACGGAGTAGTAGTACTCACCGTCACTTCTGCAGAGGTGGAAAGAAAACGATCTATGATGTCTCATTGTAGCGATAATTGATGGTCATTTTCATCGTCAACCTCTTTGATTGGAAAACTCTTGTCTCTTTTTAGGCTTTGAATTGTGATTGCTGTTACTGAGTCAATCGCTGCTCGCTCCATCATATCCGTCGTCGGAAATCGGAGGTACATAGCAGCTATCCAACCTGCAAAATTATGGTACGGTAAGGATCTAGTTATACAATCTACGTCGATGCATGCGGTAGATCGGAAAGTTATTTCCCGTCCCTGAGTGGACTTAATTCGCTTCGTCTGAAAGTCGTTCCTGATTCCGAAGCTAATACGGGTCTGAATTCTGATACATTCTGTAGCCTGACCTGAGATCTGTGAACTGAATCGTGTTTTGGACTTTCATGGACGCCGTAATAATCTTCAAAATGAAGCCAGGGAAAACTTTATCGTGTAACTTAGAAGAAAGAACTTAATCTGTTGTTGATACTTGATTTCGCGTCTTTATAACGAATGATCGAGACATTTTAAAAAAAAATATGGGTATACATTGTTTTGCTAGGATATACGTCTCATTCGCGACACAAATTCCTGTCAAATATTTGAAATTCGGGTGAGGAGAACCCCTTTAACTAGTCACCGCCGGTCCATTTCCGTGCCGGATACTGCATCCAAATAGGCAAATACCCTACCCTCAACAACAAGATGTCTAGCTTCAATTAATGCAGCAGATTCCTCCTTTTCCATCTCATAAAACCGAACTGGATTGCGCCGAGGGACAGAGGAGGGGCTACCACTTCTAGTGCTCTGGCATGTGGATAACACAACAGCCTTTCCAGGAAGCAGCAAAGCCTTGTCTCCTCCAAATACCAAATATATACGTATGTGTCTAACCTCATTTCTTTTTTGTATATACAGCACTACTTTAGGAGAGAACATAGGAATCGAAGTAGAGAAATTTTCCTGACCGGTGGAAAATGGCAAATTCACCGGAGAGAGAGAGGGGGGGAGGTGTCGGAGAAATGGACAAGTACAGCATTATAGGAAAAGACGAGCTGAATTTGCCTTTTCCTTCCCTGTTTTTCTTTTTCTCGTAGAGACGGAGAGACGGGCGAACCGCTGATATGCACGAAATTAGATGAAACCGATTCTTCTGACATCGTTTTGGACCTTCTTCCCGACCCTTTTCTTCTCCCACTTCGATTCTTCCCCACCTTTCTCAATCGTCAAAGGGAGAGAGAGAACAAGGGAAAATAAAAGACCAGGCGAAAAGGCTCTTTCCATATATTCAAAAAAACCACATCCACAAAGCAGGCCCGAACAAAAAACCTATTAAACAAATCTCTTGAGTCTCGACACAAGTTGTGGTTGAGATCCAACCCATCTCTCTCCACCCTCCCCCACCCCCTCTGTTCGATATACTCCAAATCCATCTCTGCCCAAATCGGCGACAGTCGTCTACAGCTAGCCCAATTTTTCCTGTCTCGATCTGCCGCGGCTTATTACTGTTCCTCCGGCCTCCCGTTTCGACGAATTGCTCGCCGGAGAAATTAATTAACCACTAGAACTCCACGCGAGCCATCTTTATTCGGTACGGGTAGCTGTTTCATGCAGGCGAGCGAGTTCATGGGAGGGCGCGTGGTTTCCACGTGAAGCTGTATGAGGAGCGTGCAGTAAATGATATACGGGGAGAGGACTACGGAGTGATTTTTTCTCTGTTAATACGATAGTGGAATGCTTACGGTGTCACCTCTGAGGAGTCACAAGGATGAAAGAGATGGAGATCATGTGGGGATCGGTACTACTACTACTACAACTTTCTCGATCGGAGCCGATGACGATTTCTCGGCGGGGGACTTGCTTGACGACATCAACTTCGACGACCTCTTCGTCGGAATCGAAGACGGGGATTTGCCGGATTTGGAGGTCGACCCGGAAATGTTTGCGGACTTCTCCTCTGTCGAAGAGTACTCGGAACTGAACTTGTCGTCGTCGTCGCCGTCTGCGGATGATAATAATAATAGTAATATTAAAGAGGAGGAGGGAGAAGGTAAAGAAGAGGGAGAGGGAGATAAGCTGAGTCAGAGTCAGATTAGCCAGGGAGAGGATGCCGTCAGCGGCGGCGGCGGCGGAGAAGTCGCTAGCCGTGGAGACGAATCGGTTGTCACGAGTACCACTACTGTTTCGGTGAGTTCGAGTGGAGAGAGAGGCCGCAGACCGGCGAGTTCGACGACTACAGCAGCACAGAGTACTAAAGCTGGATCACAAGGGAAACGGAAAGTGAAGGTAAGTAAATAAATCGTTTCCTTTTTCTCTAGCTACGGAAGAAAAAGAAAAGGCCAATTTGCTTAACCAACTGAAAACCCTAAGAAGATCTTTCACCGGTACCCACACGCCCTCCATTATGTATGATCTCTCCATGGATGTCATGATAATCTTATAGCTAGTCGAAGCGATATTATATATAGTTTCGAGTATCAGAAACCTTTTATTAATTCGTAGTTAACGACCAATATTTCTTTCTTTGGTAACTAAGAGACTAATTATATGCGAAGAAGAAAGAGAATTAAAGAAGAGATTGAGTGATTTGTCATGAATATTTGATGTACAAATTTAATTATCCGAGCATGAGAATTCATTTTTGTATGTTTTCTCATGAAGTTGTTGGAATGTGTGTAGGTGGATTGGACACCAGAGCTGCACAGACGATTTGTTCAAGCAGTAGAGCAGTTGGGTGTGGATAAGGCGGTGCCATCAAGGATTTTAGAGCTCATGGGGATCGATTGTCTCACTCGCCACAACATCGCCAGTCATCTACAAGTAATATTATATATATATACTTTGTCTTCGCCATATATAATACCATTGAAGGATTTTTTTTCCTTACTCGTCTTTAATTTTCAGTACATTCGAAACATTTTTTTCTTTCACTTGAAAAATAGAAATTTGTCTGATCATCAGTACTGCCACCGCGAGCATCGGACCTGATTTAGGGTTCAAAGTTATGAATTTCAGCGAAGTTTTGATAGACTAAAACGATTCGTTATTTGAGCTGCAGAAATATCGATCACACCGGAAGCATTTACTGGCAAGGGAGGCGGAGGCTGCAAGCTGGACCCAACGGCGGCAGCTATACGGCGGCGCCGGTACCGGAGGAAAAAGAGAAATGGCGCCGTGGCCGGCCCCCACGATGGGTTTTCCACCGCCGGCGGTGCCGCTGCAGCCTATCAGACCCTTACACGTCTGGGGGCACCCCACTGTTGATCAATCCAGCTTGATGAATGTATGGCCCAAGCATCTAGTCCCTTCACCTTCCCTCTCCCCGCCGGCCCCTTGGGCAACTCCCGGAACCCCACCACCTGGTGCACTACCGCCTCAGCTACCACCACCCAATCGACCATATTGGATGCCTCATCCCCCACGAGTAAGCTATCTTTCAAAATTAATTGTTGTTTTTTAACCAGATAAGTTGGAATATTTATCCTAGAAGAATTACTTAAATTTGGAAACATTCACATGTTCACATACTTTTTGAGTTAGTTGTTAGTCAGTGTCTGATATTTCTAATAGTCCTGCTCCATGAGCTCTTTCTCCAGCTTCCAAAGTCTAACTAATTACCCCGGACTAGTGCTTGTTAGAGGGTATACCGCTGCTTTCATATTAATATTGTTACAGGAAACATTAGCTCATTTTTTTCTTCTACATATTGATCTTATATGAGAGCTTCTTCTTCCTCGGTTCTTAATTAGCTTATTTGTCTATATGCATATATATTCTCTTTTTCCTTAACAAGCCAGAAATGAAGAGTACTGATCAGAGAAACCTTCTGCACACACACACACACACATATATATATCCCTCTTGTCCATTTTTTGTCTTATATTTCATGTGCATTTAGGCCACTTTTTCTGTTAAGTATTAACGCATTTGCTCTCTCTCCCCTCGTGACTTTCTCTAACAGAGTTCCAAAGACGGCTGGGTCCCGAACCATCTCACACAAGGAACTCCTTGCTATCCTCAACCACTGACAATGACGGTATATATGTCTGTTCTATCTTTGATATTTGATAATTAAATGCTCATACTGCATGGTATAGAAATTGAAGAACTTTTGGATATGAACACAAGACTTATAGATAGTGGTAAAATTGCTGCAGAGGTTTCACGGATCAGCGGTGCCTGGCGTTCCTCCTCATGCACTGTACAAAGCTGCAGATAACAATGTTCATGTTCCAAATGGGCAACCCGACGTTCATCCGGTAAGTAACTTCGTTTACTTTCTTTCCTCAAGCGGTTTTCACTTGGTTTTCTCTGTATAGACTATGAAGAACTCCTCTTATTGCTTTAAAACTCTGGGAAGACCAATATATTTGGAGTCAGTAATATATAGAATCCCTAAGCTCCTCTAGCATAAAGAATTTAATTCATGTTGGTTAATTAAGAGTAATTAAGCCTGGGAGGCATGCAGATGACATTTCCTGGGTTTCAGTCCCTTTTGTCTTGAGTCTATGAGAGAGTTTGAAGGACAAGATGCGAGTCTCTACAAAAGACAAAGGCCAAGGCCAACAAATAGGATCCAAATAAAAGCCAATTCTCAAGGTGAGAAATATGCCCAGGAAAGTATATCGATCAGTACTGACCTGCGTGGGACGCTGCAACGCGACTCTAGCTACCTAGCTAGCATGTTAGTAAGACAGGTCGCTGTCCCTTGCAACAAAGAAGAGCTGCATTTTTTGTTTTTCTTTTATTTCTTAAATTTTATATATGCCTTAATTGTTGAAGTATATATATGACTGCTGGGTTTCTGCATCTGATATAGCTAGCCTGCTAATATTAAATGTTTGGTTGGTGCATGGTTGATATTGAACGTGCAGTCGAAGGAGACGGTAGATGCGGCCATTGAAGATGTTATAGCGAAACCATGGCTGCCGCTGCCTCTTGGCCTCAAGCCTCCATCAATCGACAGCGTCTTGGTGGAACTACAACGACAGGGGATATCCAAAATACCACCCTCCTGTGCGTGATCCCGTGATGGTCGTCTTCAGTACCCAAAAAGCTGAATAGTGATCAATCGACCAAAATTAAGCAAATTCGCCGACATTTCCTAGCCGTATCTCTTTCTAGCGGCTTTAACTTTTTTTTTTCTTTTCTTCTCTCGCTCTCTCTCTCATTTTGCTCTCTCTCTCTCTCTCATTTGCTCTCTCTCTCTCTCATTTGCTCTCTCTCTCTCTCTCATTTGCTCTCTCTCTCTCTCTCTCATTTGCTCTCTCTCTCTCTCTCTCATTTGCCCTCTCTCTCTCTCTCTCTCATTGCTCTCTCTCTCTCTCTCTCTCATTGCTCTCTCTCTCTCTCTCTCATTTGCTCTCTCTCTCTCTCTCTCATTTGCTCTCTCTCTCTCTCTCTCTCTCTCTCTCTCTCTCTCTCTCTCTCTCTCTCTCTCTCTCTCTCTCTCATGTGTATTCGTTTATGTGAACCTATAGTGGCCCTATAACCCTACTTCCTGTAATCGTGAATATTGAACAATTTTCCTTGGTAATTAAGAGCTAATTAAGCTACCGGGTTTTGTATATTACAAGGAAACCAAGATCTATATATATATCCACGATCATCTGATCTTTTCACTATTATTCTCTCACAAATTACTCGTTACTGTTGTCGACGACGCAATTAAACTATCAAAAAAATCAAAAGGAAGAAATTAACTATCTTCCCACCTGAGATGATCAGTTCCTGGCCGGGAAAATGCGGATCTCGGCGGTGTCAGCTGGGATGGCTCCGATCCGGCTCGCGCGCGCGGTGCAGTGTCCCTTAATTTCATGAAGGGGTTGAGGGGCTCATTGAGATTTCAAAATCATCACGGGGCGTTGCCGTCGAGCAGCGAGAACCACTTGATCCTCAGTGGTGGTGGACACCACCTGCAGCTCTGGAGCGAAAGCAAAATCCAAGGTTGCGTCAACGTCGCAGAGGGCGGGCGGCGAAAACGACAGAGACATATGGTAACGGTCTACCTCTTTCATTTACGATTGTCTTGAGCACCCACGGTGGATCCACTGCCATCCTCCCTCAGACCCCACTGCGTACGTATTGGGGACCATGGACGGGTTGGATCCTGCAGGTTCCGACGAATAAACCGAGTTCCGAGTCTTCAACCTCAAAACCTGTTCCTTTTTTAAAGTACCCAACCTGATTTTCTAACCTGAATCTGATCCTTGTCCCTCGTCCCTATCTCTGCCTGTACGCGACTCTGATACATTTATTTCGATATTGTCATAGAAAAAATAAAATAATTTGCATAACAAGGTCACCGTAATTTAATTATGTAAAACTGTAATAGTACCTTTCAGTAAATGGGTAAACGGGTACGGAAACATATGATTATTTTTCAGCTTAATAAATTTTTAAACAGTAATTAAACAGGTAAATTAACTACTGTTATATGTATTAAAAGACGCTGCGGCCCTGCTGCCTTCGACACTTTTTCATTTTTTTATCGAGACGTAGAGCGAGGGCTCCTTCTATGTCCTTCTAAAGAGAAATATTAACATAAAAAAATCATAATGATGATTATATGATCCTATCAAACAAGTCTGAGACAATAGATAGAGAGACACCACTGGGAATTACATGACTATAATACAATACTCATTTACGTGACTTACACATTAAAAGACGACAATACCCCCGAAAATGGGTTTTATGATCGTGGGGGTTAATTAAAATGGTTAGACAAAACTTGCGCCTTCTTATATTATACATAAAATGGTCAATCCTAGTCCGTCAAGACTTGGGGAGGCTCGGGGAGGTTGAAATAGCCCTATCCACTGAGCCAGACTAACCAATTATGTGTATGTGCTTTAACAATTATTAAAATAAAGACTAATCTTACTATGGTCCATTACCACACCCCTATCACGATAAAAACTAAATAAAAGTATAATTATAGATTTATTTTCTCTTGATATCAGGTATTTGTAGTGCTTCTCTTTGAAAAATAACAACGAAAATAATACTCCATTTTTTTAATTTGAGGTTTTTACATCGTGACGTGGCAATCCAAGTAAGAGAACATCTAGGGTGCATAGAATAGGAAGATAATATTTAATAAAAACGAATAAACTCTTGCCAATTTTATCTCCGAGCTTATCTCTTACCTGGACTGCATTGTGGATGCCAGGATGTAAACCCTTGTTGTAATACTTCGAAATGCTTGTATCACCACTCGATTACAATCTAAGCACTTCTTTTGTGTATGAAAAATAATATGAGTACTTCCTAATTTTACTTTGAGGTTTTACATCCTAGAGTGCTCCATAATTGGCGGTCTAGGTAGGAGAAAATCTAGGGTTTAGGGTTTACCCATAGAATAGGATGATAATATTTTATTAACAAACTAAAATCTTGTAGATTTTATCTCCAAGTTTATCTCTTACTAAGCTGCAGCGTGGACGCGCACGTCAGGATGTAAAGTCTTGGAAGTAAAAACTCATAGTACTTATATCACCACTCTTTGTGTATATTGTTTGTCTACATATATCTTTGGCAAAGATTGGGAGCACTTTACACAATGCTTTAAGACCACCCCCACCGTAAAAAGAGTTAGGCTAGAGTGAAAACGTTGTATACGGATCAGGTAAGAGCCTAAGGGGGTTCCTTAGGCGGGAGGTCCCTTCGCTAGCTCGAGACGGGGAAGGTTTTTTTTGTTTTTTAATTAATGTTAGGTGCACCTATGCACAATACCTATTGACATGCCAACAGATTAAAAAACAACCGCCTAAGGTTTATTCTTTTGTATTTTGAATTTTATAATATAAAAAATATTTTAAAATTTTTAAAGTTTTCAATTGACTGGTACGTCGAATAAGTACTGCGGCTTAGGTGCAACTAGCATTACTCTATTTTGTAAGAAAAAGCTAGTTGCACCTATGCACAATACCTATACGAATACATGACTTAACTAGTCAATCAGAAACACAATTGTCTAGGGTTTATCCTTTATAATTTAAGATTTTAAAAAATAAAAAATATATTATTATTATTTTTAGTTTTCCTATTGACTGGTTGTGGCTTAGGTGCAGCTAGCATTACTTTTTTTTTTTTAATATAAAAACGAGATCAGTACTTCCTGATTTTACTTTGAGGTTTCACATCCCAACGTGGCGGCCTAGTTGGCGGTGTAGGGAGGAGAAAATCTAGGGTTTATGGTTTACCCAAAGAATATGTTTATAATATTTTATGAAAAAACTAAAATATTGCAGATTTTATCTCCAAATTTATCTTTTACTAAGCTCTGGACGCCACGTCATGATGTAAAGTCTTGGAAGTAAAAACCCATAATACTTATATCACTGCGCCAGTTGCACCTAGCCCACCTAACAATCCCACATACATGTTAATCTAAACCATTGATGCCTAGGGTTTATCCTTTAAAATGTGGATTTTATAAAATAAAAAATATTTTTTACATTTTAAGGGATTTAATTAGCATGTACGTCAGACATGTAAGTGGGCTAGCTGTACTTAGCATTACTCTTTTTATTTATGGAAGACAAGGAGGACTGGTTTAACCTTTCTCCCATTTTGTGCCAAAACAAAAAAATTTAATCTATGTTATCAAATAAAAATATGAGTGGTGATAGAGTACTTCAAACTATTACTTCAAGGTTTACTTCCTGACATGGCGTTTACATGGCAATCTAGATAAGAGGTAAACTTGGAGATAAAATAGGTAAGATTTTATTTTTTATTTTAAATATTATCTTTGGGTAAACCTTAAACCCTAAATTTTCTCTTACTTACCGCAACTGATTGCCACATCATGAATGTAAAACCTCTCAAGTAAAATATGGAAGTATTGGTATCATTTTTCTAAAAATATTTATAATTTTTATATAGAATAATACTAGTTGCACCTAACCTACGTAACTATCCTACATACATATTAATCTAAACTATTGATGCCTAGAGTTTATCATTTAAAATATATGATTTTTTAAAATAAAAATTATTTTTTAATATTTTTAAATACTTAGATTAAGATGTACTTCTGACGTGTAAATATAATTGTATTATATTAAATAATATTTCATATATACTTTAAATATGATAAAAAAAATTATTTTAAATAAAATTTTATATTATTTTGTAGTGAGTGATTATTGCATGGATGGCCCTTCTTAGTTTATGTTCACCGAGACCTCTATTAAATTGATGAAAGCTTCCTGTAAGGTTATCGGAGCAAATCCGGCCGGGCAGCGGGACGCACGTGAGTACGTCCTGAATAGCCTACGCACTCCAGAGGCAGCTTACACTGTACGCCGTGTCTCCATCTCTTTCGTCAGAGTCACGGTTGACACGAGAGGTCCAAGCTCCAGATTTCGAAACCAAGTCACGCACAGGCGGAAAATCCCTCTGGCTTCCATTGCAGGGCGGAAATTGAAAATCCCGAGAGCCGCTAATTCGCTTGAACCGTCGTGGCTTCATGCTCCGTCGATTTCCGTGATGTCATCGATGTTATAACTTATTGAGTAATGGTTCCCCATTCTACGAGCAAAGAAGAAGCAGAGCGTACGTCATCCATCGGCCCCGATCGCGCGCTCTCTCGGAATCTCTCTTCTGGGAGCTTAGCTTTGTTTCCCTTTTCATGGCCATTGTCTTAACTCAAACCGTTTGAAGTACCAGCATTTGGCGAAAATCGCAGCATCCATGTTTTCCATCTCTCATCCTCTTTCTTCTGCTCCTCTTCCTCTCCTTCCCCCTTCCCGTTCAAACACCTCTCTCGCTTCCGCTCCTCGTTCCCTTCTCACTAACAGTCCCAAGCACTCAACGCTTTACCGAAGTCGGCCATTTAGACCTCCTCGGGCCGTCGAGAATCAACATCAGACCGCGGAATCCCCAAATGACATCATTATCGAGTCGTCACCCCTCCCTGACGCCACCTGTTTCTTAGTTAGAGCTAAGAACCGTATCGGGCTGCTGCAGATCATCACCAGGGTATTCAAAGTACTCGGCCTGCAAATCGACCGAGCCACCGTCGAATTCGAAGGGGAATTCTTCGTGAAGAAGTTCTTCGTCACCGATTCCCATGGACAGAAGATCGAAGACCGAGGGAGCTTGGATCGGATCGAGAAGGCCCTGCGGGAAGCGGTCGACGGTGGAGACGTCGACCGGCCCACGGTTGGACTTGGGGTGGGACCTGCGCCGGTGGCATCATCCAGATCGTTGGTCGTCAAAAGAGCGGGCTTAGCGCCCAATTCCAAAGCCGAGAGGATGTTTGGATTGATGGATGAATTTCTGAGGAACGACCCCTTGAGCCTTCAGAAAGACATTCTGTACCACGTGGAGTATACTGCTGTGGCGAGGTCGCGGTTCAGCTTCGACGATTTTGAGGCCTATCAGGTGTATATTTGCTCTTCCCAATTTGCATTCATTATGTGATAATAGGACTAGTAGCAGTCACCCAATGGAAGTCACAAAAAAGCCGTCTCTAAGTAGCAGTCACTTAGTAACACTAGCAGTCACAAGGTAGCTGTCATTAATGTAGCAGTGTGGCAGTCTCTACATTGAGGTGGGTTTGCAACCTTTGGCGTAAATGACCCACCCGGGCCGGTTCACCGGTTTTTCAGAATCAGACCGCCGACCCATTTAACCGGGTCGATAGTATAAACAAAATTTATTCTTAAATTACTCATCAAATAATTAATCACAACAGCACTGTGAGACATGCCAATTCTTCCCATGATTATCTATAATTATCTTCTTCGAGTCATTGCGTACTGAATTTATACAAACATGGTCGGTAAATTACTTACGGGCTTAGTGAAAGTTAATAGGTTTTTATCTTTGTAGGCGACCTAATATTTGAATTTTACTATAAGAAGTGTAGGAGTACGTGAACTGGTTTGTTGGACTGGGGGTGACTCAATTTTCTTGGAGTGCACTAATATCATCTTTTTGTTTAACAAGGTCAAGTTTATTAATTGGAGACTTTTTTTTACCTGTTAAATTATGAATTATCATGTACAAAGGATTCTTTTGAAAACCACCATTCTACAATTATCAGAGGAGCATTCCTCACTTTTATCCACATCTGTCCTCAGTGAGGCGAACATGTGTCACTTTTGTCATTCTAATTTTTTAAATCCTTTGAAGGGGTCTTCATTATTTTCAATTTCTAGTTAGGTATGTCCATGACAAATTATAGCTGAAGTTTGGAGGTCTTTTCCAAAATAGTAATCAAAGAATTTCTCTAGATTCATTCTAATGTTAAATGAAACTTAGTAACACTTTTTTCCTCATACTTATGGCCTTAATAGATACACAATGCGTAGAAGACGTGGACCACGTTATTTTCAAGACTATTTTTTATCTTACCTTTTAGCTGTCCTCTGCTACAAGCTTGATGGATATTTATTTTCGTTCTGGTGATATGTGTAGGCATTGGCACATAGTGTAAGGGATCGCTTGATAGAGCGTTGGCATGATACACATCAGTACTTCAAGAGAAGAGATCCAAAACGCCTATATTTCCTTTCATTGGAGTTTCTTATGGGTGAGTATTATGGTACTTAAAAGTTTTTTAACACGTTAGGAGTTGAATCTCTGCCACACAATAATGAGCACATTATGTTTGATTTTGAATAGCTAAAAAAAAATAAAACCTCTGTTTCATCCTGTTGCTTTGATATGCAATATAGTAATTGGCCGCAGGATAACTGCATTTATATTGTGAATTGATGAATTTCTGCGTTGTGGTTTCATAACAGAAACCTTTGAGAATTGAGCTGCTGCTTCTCAAATGTAATTACTTACAGTCTAGTGTTTGGCCACTAGAACTAGCTTCATTCTTGGACCTCTACACTCTAGATTTTCCAAAGTCCTTGTCTTCTTCTTCATTCTCCATTTGCTGCCAAGTTTTTCATTTTCTTTTTCTTTTTTTTTTATCTAAGAATTCAGTCATTTCTGGGCTGTCAAAAATCAACGAGTTCATTAGCCACAAATGTTTGTTATCATCCAACTTGATAGAGTGGACCAAATAACAACAATCTGGCACCAATTCCCTGTATGCTTCAAAATAACTAGCCACAGTTAGGAGGCCACGTCTCAAACACTAACCTAGAATCTCTAAAACAATGTGGACTATTCTCTCACAACCATTATCTGCAACTAAGAGGAAGACTGCTACTGAATGGTGGGATTGTGTTACCTACCAAGGCATCCCTTTATATAGCTTTACATAAGTATGGTGAAATTACATGCATGGACCTCAGATATGAGCTGGACTTGGCTTTGATATCATTTAAACTGAAAGAAAAATAAAACTGAAGAGAAAGATTAAAATAAAATGAAGAAGGAAATGAAACAAAGTTGATACCACGAAATCAACATGAATGGTTCGTCAGTCGGCCAAATTCTTAATGATATTCTCAAGTTTGTATATCAAAAGAAGTGCTAAAACTCTTACATTGAACTGTTTTGAGATGCTAGAACCCTTAGAAACAAAAGCTATTTAAGAATCCTGATTTGCTGACTTTGACGTTCCGAAGAAAGATTTTACTTACAACCTAACTTATTCTAAATTCTATGTTAATATTCGTGGCCACTCGGTCTTGTTACTCATATCTGCTAAAATACTAGACACAACTTTCTATCTATAAATTCAGATATATAAGGACATCTCAAATTCTTCAGTATTTAAATGTTTAATATTTCCAACACCATGTAAAGCATATCAAATCCGTCCCACCTTCAAGTTTGGTTTTCTGTGTCTAAAGGACTTCTTTAATTGATGCCCTATTCTCTCTATTTTTCAAATTTTTATGTGGTAAAATAATTGTAGATAGATTACCTGGCACGTGAGCTTTCTGTTTGTAAGTACACCATGATTTTTTGGAAAGCATGCAATTGCACGTATTCAGCAATCAGTGCAGATTGAACAGAATGTTGTCACATTTGGTCTTTGTAGGGCGCTCGTTATCAAATAGCATTACAAATTTAGGCATCAGGGACCAGTATGCTGAGGCTCTAAACCAACTTGGCTTTGAGCTTGAAGTTGTAGCAGAGCAGGTAAGGAAGTTTTTGTAATATATGCTTTTTGTTCATGTACTCAAATATCTGCTTTGTCATTCATTAATAAGTACATTTTGAGAATCAGAATCATATTTGATAACCTAGCGAAGACTTTCAAGGAATGCCCTTTAGTGGTAATGCCTACTTAAGGACCCCAAATTTTGAAATGCTAGTTCACCTTACTTTGTGAAATGGTAGGATAAATGTCCCAGCTGACCCAGTTTGGTAGGAATTTGACAGTTCAACGAAAAATAATTAACATATTACATTAGCAACTGTCAGACCACTTGTTTATGACTACAGTTTTCTTAAATGCTTAAAGTGAAAATTTCCGTTGATTCTCTGATATAAGTAACGAGTTCTTAGACTTTTATTTTTACTCTGATCTTGAAAGGAAGGTGATGCTGCCCTTGGTAATGGTGGCTTAGCTCGACTCTCAGCTTGTCAAATGGATTCATTAGCAACACTGGACTTTCCTGCATGGGGGTAGGACTTTATTTTTCTGAGTCTGGCTATATTTTAAAGTGATAACCTTGCAAAGAAGCTTCTTTCAGATTGAAAACTCTGCCAAAATGTTTGATAATAAGCAAGGAAATTTATGCAAAAACAGCAATCCTAGTTAACATTCTTTTACACTTTTGAAGTACTTATGCAAAGGCTTCTACATGTCATACATAAATGTTTGTATGATTAAGCTTTTGCAGTTTTTGGTGATCCACAGACAAATGCAAACTTTTTCATGATGAATTTACTTCTTACAGTTATGGTCTACGATACCAGTATGGGTTGTTTCGCCAGGTTATATTGGATGGCTTTCAGCATGAGCATCCTGACTATTGGCTAAATTTTGGAAACCCCTGGGAGATAGAGCGTATTCATGTCTCATATTCCGTTAAGGTTTGGAGGCAGCACTATGGTCATCTTTTTTTTTCTCTATAGTTTCATCTATTATTATATATTAAGAGGTCTCATTTGCTTCCAAAGCATTTGTGAGCTTAACTATGCAGTTTGCTCCTGTTGTTTAGTTCTATGGCTCTGTTGAAGAGGAGGTCTCGAATGGTGAAAAGTATAAAGTTTGGGTCCCTGGAGAGATGGTAATTATTTGCTGCTTCTCATCGGTTTCTTTTTTTTGTTTCACGAGAAGTTCCTCCACTCTGTGGAATATAATCGTGGACAAATATACAAAAATTTACCTCCACGCCTTGCCAACTGGTTTATTTTCTGCCTTGTGTAGAAAATACAATACTGATCTTACAGTCATTAGTAGGTTGAGGCTGTTGCATATGACAATCCGCTACCAGGTTATGGGACAAAAAATACCATAAATTTGCGGTTATGGGCGGCAAAACCCAGTGATCAGCATGACATGGTGAGTGACCTATTGCTTTTTTGGGAAATAGATGTTTTTTACATCTTTTTATACTTCACTTAACCGGAAAATAAACTTTTTTTACTGTGTATTTCATAAATACAAGGATTCATGAACGACTAAAGAACTAAACTTATATCATTTTGGCAAGTCCTTTATGATATTCATTGACCTGCAGGTACTTGTCATTATTGAAAGTTATGAGTAATAGGCAGGGTTCTGTAGCCTGGATAATTCCTTGACAAGGAGTGGAACTACTTTTCAATATCCCATTCTTCACCGATCCTTCCCTTGTTTGATTTTGTTTATTTTTGCTGTTTAACTCCTGCAAGTATTTTTTCTAAATGAAACATTACTTCTTGTTGTCATAAAGACATTGCATAACCTTTTGTCGTATTGCTGCAAGTTTGCATCCATGTGGTGCATTTTATCCAGTACTTTTCTTAAACCAAATTTGCTCACCTGTTTTACAACAATTCATTTTCTTGAGAATGTGCTTAATAAAAATTTGAAGTGTTACTGTTCACCAAAAGAAAAAGCAACTGTGGTTTTACAATTTTCAGCTTCCAGATAGGCAGATTCTTTTGACTCCTTGTTACTCGTTCGGATGTCTGGTTCCCCTCTCAAACTTATTGACTTTGAGAGCTCTTGACAGGAATCATTTAATACAGGAGATTATATAAATTCAATCATAAACAGGCAGAGAGCTGAGACAATAAGTAATGTTCTGTACCCAGATGATCGTTCTTATCAGGTATATGTTTCTTCTGTTGCCATATTGTTCTCTTTTAAGTTCCATAGTATTCTATGGCACCTCTGGAGATACTAATCATATAAGCATTGGCGGAAAGAAAAGAGAATGCCGTCAACTCAATGAACTATCTAAATAAACTTAATATTGAATTATATACTAAGCATTTTTTCACTCGTATTTCTTGATTTGTTCAATTTGAAATTTTTAATTTAATCCTCCTCTCCCCTCTTTAAATCAAATAGCAAAATCTTCAAAAGAAGGACTTATATTTGCTTCAAGCAAGGAGGAGTATTTGGGTGTTTCTTAGAGTAATTTTGTAAACATAAAATGCATGAAAATTGATCCTTGTCCATTTATCTTCCTATAACATCTTTACAGGTCTTTTTCCCGTTCTCTTTTTGATTTATCTTATTTGTGCATTATATTTCACATGCTCATTCACAATGCTATTTTTTAGGGGAAAGAACTACGATTGAAACAACAGTATTTCTTTGTCTCAGCATCCATACAAGACATCATTAGGCGATTCAAGGACACCCATAGTAGTTTTGATGTCTTTGCCGATAAGGTTTGATATTTTTTATTTTTCATTACCTTTTGACAGTTTTGCTCATAGGTTAGATGTTTCCAGTGATTTGAAGTTTATTTTGTCATTATTGGTTCATACGTGGCTTGATTCTTTCAGATTGCCCTTCAGTTGAATGATACTCATCCTGCTCTTGCTATACCTGAGGTTATGAGAGTGCTTGTTGATGAAGAACATCTGGGATGGAACCAAGCTTGGGAAATCGTCTCTAATATTTTCTTCTTGACTAGTCATACTGTACAACCTGAAGGCTTGGAGAAAATCCCCGTTGATCTCTTGGGAAGTCTTCTTCCACGACATTTACAAGTGAGTTAGGAGGTTTTATGTATCATAAAAATTCGAATTTCTCAAGTAGGAGTACAACAAACATGCGTACCTCATTTGTGTATCTCATGTATATGTTGTCTGCCAGCTAATGAAGTTTTTTTTTTTTTTACATTTATTCGATCTGCATTGCCTTTTTTTATACTTTTACATGTTGCCTCATGAACAAACAGGCTGTGAAAAGTGAATTTCCTAATGATATTTTTTTGTAAGGCTCATGCATATATGTTGGGGGATTGGGGTTGAAATTAGACTCATGCATTGCTAAAATAAAAAAATTCAGCACACACATCAAGTTAGTTTTATTCTATTTATGAAATAAAAAAGCAAAAAAATGATTTTGAGCAAGATTTGGTGTAAAAATTAAGTTGCTTTTTGATTAAGTTTACAGCCAGAGTGCTCCTTTTTCAGAAATGTCAATCAAGAAACAACTCTTACAACAAATGTAACTGACTGGTACACATCATAGTCTTAGAGTTTAGTCCCCTATACAAATATGATTAGAAAAATTCCTGATTTTTTAATGGGAAGCTAGCTTCCTAACTTCGGTTAGTCATTTTGGGATAGACCTCGAACCTAATTTTATATGGTATTAGTGCAAACACTTGCACGTGGGCCTCCACACATGTTGTGCACGTTAGAAGCCCAAAAGAAGACCCACACGTGAGTGGGAGTGTTAAGGATTAGTCCTACATACAAATACAAGTAGAAAAGTTTCTGACGTATCAATGGGAAACATGCTTCTTAACTTTGGCTAATCATTTTGGGATAGACCTCGGATTTACGCAAATATCACTGAACATGTATGGTTTGATACACTTAGGCATAGATAGTTCTTTAGCTCATAGTACTTTACTCCATTGCCATACTTTCTGGGACCGCATTTTGTCATTACATGAGTAGTTATCACTACATAGTACATGTTGGGCTATAGTAATTATTTGCTGACTCATTTACCACTCAGATTATATATGACATAAACTTCAACTTCATGGAGGAGCTGAAGAAACAGTTTGGTTCTGATTATGACCGACTTTCTCGCATGTCTATTGTTGAGGAAGGCCCTGTAAAGGTATGAGACCAGATGTTCTAAATTTTCTGCTTCCAGTTTCTGTTTCCAATTTTCTGCTTCCCTGTCGTTACCTTTGCATTTGTATCCTTCCAGCGATAATAAATGAGAGAGAGACAGAGATGAAGTCAAGACTGGCCAATATTCTTGCTTATAATTTTTCTTTTCAGAATATTCGAGTTGCAAATTTGTCAGTTGTTTGCTGTCATGCTGTTAATGGTGTATCTCGCATCCATCTGGAATTGTTGAAAACAAGAGTGTTCAAGGTAAATAAAATTTCTTTGTTCTATATATTTTTTCTTATACATATGTTGACAATGCATCTCTTTCATTTTCTTCGATCTTTATGAGGTATATGTGATGTTGCTGTTTGGAGTGATAAAAACTTAAAGTTGATGAGAAAGACGAGAAACAGAGAGTGAAATGGGGAATCCAGAGAATAGAGTGGAATTTAATTTGCTGTCTATTATTTCACTTCCCAACGAACATTCTTGTGTAGCTTCTGAATCGATAGACTGAAGAGGAATATCAAAAGGCTTAGTAATAGAGGCCAAAAATCACAAAGCTAAATTCTTTTTGAGAGTCAATTTCAGTTTGCATAATGATTTAAAGCTTGTAATTAAAGTACAGATTCTGATTTAAGATGGAGTGGAATGATGATTTATACATCTCTCTTTCAAACTTGTGAAGATTTTATTACTTCCGAAGCAATATTTTTTTTTGAAACAGTAATTTACTCTTTTATTGCTGATCATAATCATTCAAATAATTATATAATACAATCTGGTACATCGAGCTGGATCACAAGCTTACATAATCTGGTCATTGGCATTACATGTTTACAGTTATTATTTTTTCTTTGGAAACAGTGAAATGCTTTTTATTGCTGATCAATAATCATACAAAGAATCATAACTGTTTACAGTTATGATTTTCAAAGCAATATGAATACAGGAATTACAGCATAGTATACAATAGTAGTACAAACAGATCTGTTTATGCCAAGAAGACCTCTATGGTAGTTCTACAATGAGTCTCTGTTTTAAAGTCCCATCTTTTGCTAGTTTATCTGCCAGCAAGTTGGCTGATCAAGGGATTTTCTTCCATGCTATGTGCCAATCAACAGTGATGTTCAATACTTCATCAAAGATATGTTTGAGCTTCCAAGGGGGAGAGGAGAATTGGTTCCCCCATCCAATGACTAGAGCTAAAGCACCCTGATTTTGTGCAGGTCTACATAGCCTTACACCAGTGAGCAACGCATTTGCTTCAGCTTCTTTGGAAGTACATTTGCCAGCAGATCCAGAATATTGTAAAATTCTCCCATCAATATCTCTAAATGCACCTCCAATCCCAGCCGACCTGGGTTTCCTTGTCATGAACCATCAAAGTTGAGAGAGTTTTATCCATTTGGTAAGGGTTTCCAAATCTCCATGGTTGATAGTTATGCCTCCCAAAACAAAATAATCCTTCTCCAATATTTTCTGATAATGGAGTGTAGAAAGGGTGGCAATATATTTGTAGTGTTGGCCCCGAGTAAAATACTCAAGGGGCATTTTCCTATTATGCTGCCCACTAAAGACCTTTTGTTCTCAAAGGTTCTAAGACTCTTTTCTGCCCAAATATGCTAGGGAATGGCTGCAAGTGTTACCTTCCAACGAACTCTCTTAAACTCTGGCAGCAGCCAAGATAACGATTGCTGAAGGAACTGGCTATAATCCTGGGGAAGCATACGTTATGTTGAATCTCTGCAATGTAGAACCCCATATAGTTCTACAAGCATCAGTGCAGCAATAGATGGTTGCATGTCTCATCTTCCTCCCCAAAAAGCTTGCAAAGGTTTTTGATTTTCATTTGACCTGTTTTTGCTATAGTTGATCACAGGTCAAAATCATGGCATGTGCAGCATTCTATAAAAATTGTTGTACTTTCTTCAACACTGGGGCGTACCAGCATAAACTAGGCAAGGATTTCTATTGTAAGGGCCGTGGGCTGGTTAAGTTCTTTTATAGAGAAGATACCCTGAAGCAGCCTGAAGAAGAAAGTGTCCATATCAGCTCGTCCTGGCCATTTGCTGTCACATATTTTGATTCCAGCAGATCTTTCCAAAAGCTGGTTTGTCTACCCTCTAAAACATGCATTCTGATGTGAGACTCCATACTGCTTTTCTCTTTCAGAATGGCTTTCCAAACTATGGAGGCAGTACTTGAAGCCTCCTTTGGCAGCCACCCAAACTTACTTTTCCTATACTTTGGATCCATTAAAACTCTCCACAATGTGCATATATTTTGATTCCAGCAGATCTTTCCAAAAGCTGGTTTGTCTACCCTCTAAAACATGCATGCTGATGTGAGACTCCATACTGCTTTTCTCTTTCAGAATGGCTTTCCAAACTATGGAGGCAGTACTTGAAGCCTCCTTTGGCAGCCACCTAAACTTACTTTTCCTATACTTTGGATCCATTAAAACTCTCCACACTGTGCGTACCTCCAATTCCACATCCCTAACAGAGGAGCATTCATCTCTTTGATTCTTTTGATCCCCAAACTCCCTTCTTCTTTAGCCTTGCATACTTGCTCCCACCTTACCAAGGGATATTTGAATTGGTCTTGTGTCCCACACCATGAAAAATTCCTTTGGATGGCCTCCAATTTTTTTGCTACATTGCTAGGGCAGGGCAGAAAACATAGGAGATAGGTAGGGATTCCAGCCAAAGTAACATTAATTAAAGTCTTTCTCCTGGCTTGAGATAAGAAGAAGCCTTTTCAGTGGTCTAATCTTCTATGATGAATCCTATTTTAACTCTATCAAGTAAGAAACTAACTGAGAAAAACACTTACGGTAAATTTTCAAAAAAAAAAAAAAAACACGTATGGTATAGTATGAAGGCTGTCAATGATATTGTAACTCTTGGATACAGCAAACTTTTTATATTCCTAACAAAAAATTTCTACTTACATTCTCTTTGATCTGAAATTAAGAATAAGCTTACTGAGATGAGTGATCCTCAACCAAGATCAAGTGACAACTGAGATCAAATAACAACTAATTTCATGACTATGTTTTAAAAAAAAAAATCATGACTAGCTTACTGGCAATTGAACAATGGGATATACACTAACTTACCAGACTTTAAGATGTTTTGTCACCCATTATCATGAGCTGATAATCGAGAAGCTGTCAATACACTAAACAATCAACTTGGTGACTTCTCAGAGAGTAGATTGGAGTCTGCTTAAGAGGACAGAATTGTTCATACAAAGTATATCTTTATAAACCAGTTTTTCTCCTAAGAGATGAGCAATGCTGTGCATTCTCACTTAGAGGACAACATGACAATGGCCATTGGGACAATATCTAGGGTAGATAATAATACTATTGGTTATTTACATTGTCATTGATTTGAACATGAAATCATTTTTTCAATTGGTACTGGCTCATATTGGTGGGCCCAACACAGGCTATGCGCCACCCTAAATGCCTGAGAGTGCAAGCTATATTTACAGTTTCTAATATTTTTCTGTGCATGATTAAAGGCAAGAATGGCGGGCTTTCCACTCCTCATACTCTAGTCTTCAACATGATGTTGACATGCTATATGAATATTTATAATACAAATGTCAGCAGGTCCATGCCCTTGTTTTGTGTTGATTATGTTGATTTGTCCATGTTGTGGATTGATTATATTGATTTTTCCAAACATTTTTGCAGGACTTCTATGAGTATTGGCCTGAAAAGTTTCACTTCACGACAAATGGTGTCACTCAGGTACTTGCTGTTATTTGAACTTCTTAAGATATACATCGTGAGGCACCTCGCCTGGCAAGAAATTAGAAATATCCTGTTGTGCTAACTGCAAACACCCAAGTTAAACAGTCTATCTTTCAGTCTTTGAAAGCTATATCAGAATATCCTTTGTAAGTAGTTGGGAATATCTTGTCTATTATGTATTTGTCATCTACTTCAGATTTTACATACAGCAAGTGAGCCAACAGCTAGTGTATATGCTTGTCTTGAAGGACATAAATATAAATTCAATATTGGAGTTGAGATGGTTTTCCGTCTCTGATTGCATTATTTAAACCCTTCTTCTTCATATATTTTCTTCTCCATCATCTCCAGTTAGATAATTGGCTATCTTAATTGTTTACATAGATTATTAACTGGAAATTAATAAAGACATTGTGTTTTATAGAAATTCAACTGCCTCTAACAATTATAAAATATTTATCAGCGGCGATGGATTGTAGTGAGTAATCCAAGCTTATGTGCTCTTATCTCCAAATGGCTTGGAACAGAAGCTTGGATCCGTGATGTAGACCTCCTAATGGGTTTAAGAGAACATGCTGGGAATACTGATCTTCACCAGGAGTGGCAAATGGTATTTATGTTGCTAATGCTTCATCATGTTTCCCTGCTCAGAAATTATCAACTCTTCACAATGTGGTTCACCATCAGGTCAACATTTTATATTCCAGGTTCGCAGGGTTAATAAAATCAGGCTTGCTGAATTCATTGAAGCAATGAGTGGTGTAAAGGTTTGATCAAAATCTTCATGGGCATTTGCTTGCTTTGGTCACTTTTTTCTCTTCCTTTTATTTTTTACTGTTTGCTCTGCATCAGCATCAGATTTTGTGATCCTGCTTCTTTTTCTTCAAAAAAAAAAAAACGTAAAAAAACAGGTAAGTCCTGATGCAATGTTCGATGTACAAGTCAAGCGAATCCATGAGTACAAAAGGCAGCTGCTTAATATATTGGGAATTATACACCGTTATGATTGTATAAAGGTAGGAATTGCTGTTTTGAATTTCTGGGTACAGCATTTGACACTGGAATTGCATCTTAATATTAATGATAGTATCTCTTTGTAAAGCTTCCTAATTTTGTTCTCTTTTTGCAAATTCTGCCTAGCTTTCCGTATTATTAAAATAAAAAATTAATTTTGAGGTGGAAATGACTATTTTCTTTCATAAAAATTATGCATTATTTTCATAAAGGAAAGACCATCTGAAAGCCCAATTAAAAAAGGGTTAGTGATGGTCCTATTAGCCTTTTGGTTGCAGTTTTACAAATAAACCATGATGTAACAACTTTTAGCTTTTATTTCTTCCATACAGAACCCTCTTTCTTTGCTTAGTAATGTAAAATAATATCTTATCTTCGTATGGTTAATTCCCTGCTGTACAACTCAGTTCTAATCATTCATAATATAACTCTTTTTAAGGCTCCTTTTTTCTACTTCTTTTCTAATTTGGCCTTACGATGATTATGTTACTGTAGAACATGAAGGAGGCTGACAAAAGGAAAGTTGTACCTCGCGTATGCATTATAGGTGGAAAAGCTGCTCCTGGTTATGAAGCTGCAAAGAAGATAATCAAACTTTGTCATGCTGTTGGAGAGAAAATTAACAATGATCCCGATGTTGGAGATCTACTGAAGTTGGTATATTATGACACTTTTTTGAGATCACTGTACATCCCCTTCCGAGCTAATAACCACAGGCTTTTTTTATGACTTTAAGCTATGCAGGATTATTTTCATAAACATTCTTCTTGATGTTTGAGCCTTAATAAGTTGTATTGGGCTTGAAATGTGGAGAACATTAATTGAATACAAACTAAAGAGGACACTTTTCCAAATAGAGCTACCCTGCTACAGTTTGCTGTTATAAATGAATTCAAGTCCATCCCAGAACAACTAGCAAAAGTTAGCAAACTCCTTCTCAACTAGTAGCAGATTTCTGTTTCCAACTTGAAACTATGTAGGATTTATTCTCACTAAAAAATCTGTTATTTGAAAAAGTCTGAATCTCGACTCCTGATGTCTAGATTTTAAAATCAGTGGGTGCATGTCTTGATGTACCAATATCTATAACCGGATGGATCATGCAATAAATATACATATAGTATTGAACTATACCCTAAATGAATAAGATTTAAAAATCAATGTCATTTAGAATATTTTTACATGCTATAGAAAAATAAAATAGGAATTCGGACTGTTTTTGTAATAATGTGTCATAAAAAGCAGTTTAGGGTTTAGGGGGTGAACTAAAAGTAAACATATATGCTTTATTAAAATGTCGAGTATGCAGGTAACCCTAATCAAACTGATATAAAGTTATTTTACGTTTTTAGAATACTGGCCATTGACTAGCTGTTGGCTCCAGTCAGATCATTTAATTTAGCATGTGACTCAACGAAGTGGTCTAGGACCAGCTTAAATCCTGTACATGTTTTTGTATGAATGGGACAGGGATATGGCTGAATCGATTTGATGAAGACCTGGTGAAGATTTATAATATCTATTTGAATTCACCAACCAAAGTAGTACTATATTAAGTTTTATGTATGACTGGAACTTGAGTGAATGGTGTTGATTTAATGAGGTTGACTGATTGATATTTTTATTTTTTGCATGAGAAGATAAAAACTACTTTGACAAAATTGTAGAGAACAATTATGACAAGAGGAACTGGGGTTGTTCGTTAATCAAACTTGTTCTACTTTCTTTAGTTTTTGTATTCTTTATGAGTTTTGAGGATAATTGTTTCCTAAAAAAATGAGTATGTATTTTTATTGCTTGTTGTGGTTATTGCTCACTGATTTAAACTATGAATAATATCTGATTATTATTTGCATCTCAAATTTCAATATAATAAAATTAGGCGAAAGATCTATTATTAACTGTTAAGAGTTAGGGGTAGTTTAGTAATTTTATTAAAATTTAGTTAGTTATTATTTGTTTATTTTTTATTTTACTTGCTCCTCAAGCCATGAATGGCATCATTGTAATTTTGTATTTTCGGATTCTATTAATACATGTTTTAGGGTTGTAGGTCATGAAGACCTTACAACCTCTTTCTCTCCTTCTCTCTTCCCCTTCTTCCTATCTTTTCACTTTTCTCTCATCTTCTATCTCCCTTCGCTAAATCTAACATTAACATTAAAATGGAGCTAAATTTTACAAATTCACTCACATATCAGGTTAACAAATGCATTTAACAAGGATAGGTTTGTCCACTATTGTCCCATTACAACTGCTCATGCTTGCAACTTTTTTATTTTTCTACAGGTCTTCATTCCAGATTACAATGTGTCTGTTGCTGAATTGGTAATCCCTGGGAGTGACCTTTCACAACACATCAGGTTTGTAGTCTTAAATGTCTCTGTGCAAGGTAGTTAGGATTGATAAACAGAAAAAGCTTGATATGCCAACAAGGCAGCTGGCAACATGCGTAAGCTAGATATATTGCACTTAAATGCAATTATAAATACAGCGTTAAATGGTAGCAAGAAGAGACTCGTTCTGAAGCCTTGTTTAGTGATGTTTAAAGGTACTAATGCTGCTGGTTCATAGAAGCAAAGAGAAACACTTTCGCATGAGCAATTAAACGTTGTTTTATCCTCTATCACAAAGACAAGAAAGACTACAAAGAGCCCAGACCTTTGAGATTTGCCATCTGGAATACTGGGGCGTCCTATCAAGAATGACAAGTGGGACATCTTTGTGTTCATGGCTTTTAGCACAAGTAACTGCATCACTCATGTTTAAAGATACGTGACAAATGGTAATTGTTATTAAGGCTAGGGCATTATAACTTTGTTGTTCCCCATTAGGAATTCCCACCAAAGATGAGGAGATCGAAAAGTTCGACCATCTTAGAGGAGCACCATATGATCTTCACAAGATTCAAATATTAACACCTTTTATGAAAGAATTTCTCAGTTTCTTACAGCTTTCTCCCTTCTAATTATATGCGACCTTCTTTCAGCACTGCTGGTCACGAGGCTTCAGGGACTAGCAACATGAAATTCTTGATGAATGGATGTGTGCTTCTGGTTACATCAGATGGGTCCACTGTAGAAATCATAGAAGAAATTGGAGAAGAGAATATGGTGAGTTCTCTTCTTTTTCAATTTGGAGCCTTTCTTCTAGAGTATAGTTTTTGAAATAGATAGTATAGTTTTTGAAACAGATTGTTTAGTTGAACTGGTCCCAGAGAGTTTGAGGGCCTTGCAAACCTACTTGGAACTTAAAGAATCAGCAGGATAAAGCTGGTTGTTTTATGGTTTATTTAAATTAAGATTGGATTCTCTGTGAGTGTCTCTAAGTTTAATATTTTTGTAGACTTTTTCAAGTAAAATTTTTTCTCCATGTAGTTTATATTTGGAGCAAAAGTACACGAAGTCCCTGCCTTACGTGAAAAACATGCTGAAATTAAGATTCCTCTTCAATTTGCACGTGTAGTCAGGTAAAAATTCGACAGATAATTTATACTTTTCGCATGTACCGATCAACTGGTCAATACTTGAACCCATGGAATAACAAGTCTCTGTGTTACTTCCCAATTGAATGTAACAACATATGTAGTTTGTTCGGCAGCTAGCTGAAACTCTACTTCTTTTTATTGTTTGCAAATATGTAGGATGGTTCGTGATGGCTACTTTGGGTTTCAAGATTACTTTAAACCATTATGTGAAGCCATAGAAAACCAGGGTGATTTTTATCTTCTGGGACATGACTTTGCCAGTTATCTTGAAGCACAAGTAATATTTGTTGCCAAACATTCTTGGATATTGTTTCTCTCTATAACTTTAAATTTGCTGAAAGTTTATGAACTTGTTACAAATCTTCAGGCTGCAGCTGATAAGGCTTATGTAGATCAGGAGAGGTGGACCCAGATGAGTATTCTTAGCACTGCCGGTTCTGGAAGATTCAGCAGTGATAGAACAATAGCAGATTATGCAGAGAAGATGTGGGGAATCAAACCATGCAAATGTCCACTTTGAGAATCACACATATTGTCACTTACAGTTTTATGCTGACCACTGGGAGAGCCGTTGGTTGGATGGCGTTTTCACAACCCTTTTGTTATCTGCTCAATAAAAGATGTCTCTTGGAGACCTCTAATGCTGCTCGTCATAGCAATGTAATGGAGTCCTAGAAGATGGCCCTTTAGTAGTGATATGGCTACCCAACTATTTAATTACACGGCTACAGAACCTATACTCTTTGGTTACACAGCACGTGCAAAAGCTGCTGGCTCACTTATCGCATTTACCATTGCTTATAAGGCACATTCATGTGCCCATGTTGGTATCTGTATTAACTATTTTCTCGCCGTAGAATTTGTATGTTACCAAGATCAGAAGGGTGTCTAAGCCCATCTCTTTCACATATATTCTAGTTCGGTACTTCGGTACTAATTTGCTGAATGGGTACTTGGCCCTTACAATTTACAAACGAATGGTTGCCTTTGCTTAATGCGGGTGCAGCCCTTATGAGCCAATAGCAGTCTCTGTTACTTGGTACTTTGTAGGCAGTGTCTTGTAATGTTTCAAGAAATTTTAACCGTTATTCTTGTATTATGATTTATGTTTTGTAGGCAGTGTCTAGATTACAAAGATGGTAGAGACAAATACTGATCACAAGAATTATTCTTGTATTATGATTTTAAAATATTATATTTTGTTTTAAAAAATATTTGTTTAGCATTTTAATTGGAGTGGTGATAACAGTACTACAAAGTTTTTTTGTGAGGGTTTATAACATGACCCAAATAAGAGATAAAATAGGAACTATCTATTTATGTTTTACTTAAGTCTAAACTTTTCACTTTATTTAAACCTTACACTTTATCTGGATTACCAACTATGTAAAATTCACTATATTGATATTATTTTTTTAATTATTATATTTTAAACTTATTTTTTGAAAATATAAATTTTATTATAAACATTTTTAATGAGATACAACTCGTATCCGGTTCAACGACTGGTTCACCCGGTTCAACGACTGGTTGAACCTAAGGCCATAAACGCTATCTGGTACGGTTTTTATAACATTGGCCAAATCAATCAGGACTTTAACATTTGGTACACCAAGGCCAACGGACAATAATAAGGCCATAAACGCGGGCAAAAATCACAAATACTGGCCTTTCCGTTGTTCTTTTCAAAAAATTTAAACTGAAATGCTCCCGGGCAATAGCATTGGTGAATAAAACCAGCGTTCAAAGTTCAAACGAGCATTGCCTCCTTCACAAGTCCCTGGATGAGTGTCGGTGGAAGATGAGATGATTCTCCAGAAATCTTTCCTCTAAGCTCCTTAATGGAACCAAAATAGATCGTTCACACTGTCCAGACCAATGGTTTCTTTTATTTTCCGGCTTGTTTTTCTGGCCCCACTGCTTGTAGATCTCTCTGAAATTCAACCCATTCCCGTGGAGGGTTCCCCGTCTGTCCGATGGGAGGATTCCCCAAAAGATATCGTCGTCCAGGTGGAAGAGGTAAAAATGAAGATTTCTCAACTTGGTAAGTGTTCTTCCCGCTGGAATTTTTTTCCTTCTAATAATAAAATTATTTTAATATATTAAAACCAGTGTTCCCCATTTCCCTTCAGCGATCGTTCTGATCTAGTTGTGTTTGTTCTCGTGGTGTCCGATGGCCCATGATTTGGCGGCTTCATTCCTTGATTCAGCAAACGACTTGAAAGTAGCTAGTCAATCTGCTCATAATTCATGTTTCCAATGCAACGTTAGAAACAAGATATCGCCAAGTTCGTTTAACACTAATGTGCCTACTAAAGATTGCATTTTAACGTTTTCTTTTTTGTTACCCACAGAAGGTATTCTAGAAGACTATGCCAGACAATCAAATGCAAAAGATGAAGATCTTGAAGAGTTAGAAAAACAGAATGCTGAATTGACACATAAAATCCTTGTTTTGGAAAGCTCTTTAAAGGATATTAAGGTTTGCCATATGTTGTTTAAAGTCATCTGGTGTTTTTGTCTCGATGGTGTTGTTATGAGCATATTCTTTAGTAGAAAAAAGAATTTAATGACGTAGCTGTTACCATTACATCTTTCCAGCAAATTGAAGGGGATTCTTCGTATTCCAGAGAAAGAATTTCGCAGCTAAAAAAAGAGGTTTCCCTCTCTTTGTTGTTCTGTTTTCTGGTTTAAAGGGTTGGGTATTATTTCTGTTTGTATTTTGATTTACTATTTGCATACCTGGTTTGGATATGTACTGAAACTAAAGTGCCTTTGCGAAAAAACTTAGGTGCAACTTCTGTGGTCTACTTCAAGGAAGAATAATTTTGATCTTCATGTTTTAGAAGCTGAAACCCATTATGCTGAGGAGAAATTGAGAAAATTAGCCTCAAAAGTTGCACAGGTAACTTTTACCAGGATATAATATTCTTTGAGAAAAAATTTGGCAGGTCTTACTAGTCTGGGCGCTTTGTCTAGGCATGAAAAATATATATACATTGCATGATACAACCACTCTATGAGTTCTTCTGAAATCTGAAATAGGTATCGTGATGCACAACATTTGGTTTTCTCTAGTTTTCTTGTATTTTTATTCTTCCTCTGTTTAACCTTTGTCGAGTAGAGGTGTGATTTTGATTGTGATCTGAAACCACTTGGTATCCTTCTTGTATTTTGAGCATTTGACTAAATGATCGATCATCACCATCATTAGTATCATTCCCTTTTCTAACTACAGTGGACTCAGCCACATAATCAATTCTTCCTCTTCATTTTGATCTGTCATTTGCTAACTCATTCCCAGGTCATCCTTCTTCCTTTTTTTGGTTCTTTTTTTTTTGTTGAGAGCATAGAGAAAAAGAATTCATTAAAATATTGCAAGGGGAAAGGAAAAGATGGAGGTTAACCCCAATTAGCAATGGAAGTTAAGTGGGATAGGCCGAGGGGCCATCAAAGAGGGAGATATGAGCGAGATGTTGCCAAGAAACTCGATTTCCCATTAAAGTACTGTCAAACTTGAGTTTGTGTACAAATTCTCCTTGGGGGTGGGGAGGTGGGGAACCATGCTACTGATTGATGGATCCCTCGGGCTCCAGTTAGATAACATCTCTGAAGTTTCTCCTATTGATTTAGCTCTCAATTTATGCGGCCCAAAAGAGGATACTATGGGTTGTGAGTTCGATTAGTCCACACAGGGAACATAATTATGGTTAGTTCTGTCAATTTTCTTCTCATCGCTTCCTAAATCTCCTAGGTCGCCTCTACTTCTACTGGGTCCATCAATCAACATTGACATAGCATCGCTAGTTTACGATGGAGTCATCTATATGAAACAATCCTTCCTCTTCATTTCATTTATTAGCTTGTTATTGCCTTCAACTTTCTTGTCATCACTTCCGAAATTGCATTTCTGTCTCCTCTACTTTTACTTGGTCGTCAACCAATATCGACAGTTGGAAGGGTGTCTTTGGTATAACATAACTGACTACGTAAGAGCAAATTGATGGGAAGTTCACTATATTCTCTGGCACAGTGTCCATTCTGATAGCTGAGTAAGATAGTTCGTGATCTCTGTGGTGCATGTGCACTTGTTCTTAAAATTCAAACTTTCCATTCTTATTTCATGAGTGATGGTCATGTGTAATAAGTTGTTCAATATTTCCAGGAGGCAAATGTCATTAATGAACAGTGGATCCAAATTCAGCATCTCGAGCAGGCTCTTCAAATGTCAAAAGTATGTCTAGGCATAAATATTTACCTTCCATGTAAAATTCAAATCGTTTTCTTGGATTATCTAATTTAATACTCATGTGCTTGATAAGTTGGATGATTTTTTTCTATCAGATTAGAGCATCAAAGGCTCATGGAGAAGTAAACTATGCTAAATGTACATTGCTGAAGGTATTCAGTGAACAGCTCCTCTGTATATTTATAAGTTAAGAAACTTCTAGGTTTATCAAGTTAAAACTTTTGGCCTTTCACATTTGAACCCTGGCATCCGATGTTAAAATCTTGTGGCCATAAGCATTAACCTGATCTTGTTTCTTTGAGAAAGCACTTAAATGGTCCTAGCAGTAATCCGAGCTGATTTGTCAACTCAGGCTCTGCCTTGCACTTGTTTTGGGTTTTAACGGTGAGATGCATGTTAAACACATACAAGATAATGGAAATGCAGCCATCACATTTTGTTACAGAGAGCATGGGTCAAATCTTAACTTCATTTAATTATAGATGTCATTATACCATTTCCTTTTACAAAGAGTTGATTGTAGTACTAAAACTGTCACACTAGAAAAGGTTATTGGAAGCAAAGACCCTGGACTGAGTGATCCTCCTTCACTTTATTAGTGCGTCATTCAGGTAGCCATTCCCAGTCTAACACTAATTTTCTCAGGACCCACCTTCTCAGAAACACTCATAATACTATTTTAAGGAACTGTATGTACTTTCTGAGTAGCTCTTTCAGATTAACCAATGCTTCAAATAATGTATAGGCAATAAAGGATTTCTATGATCTTCACCTCCAAAGGCTGATCAATTTTCTGGATTCAAATTTGCTGGGGAAAGAATTCGTTAGGCCTTATTTTTCGCAATCTTTATTACAACTGAGGAGTATCATGTCAGCTGCACAAAAATATCATCACGAGGTTTGTTTCTTTTTCTCATCAACTAAACTTGCTGGTGAATCTCTGGTTTTGCTTTGGGTTTTAAATTAAGGGAAACCACAACAGTTAGGCCAAACCTCAACCTTTTTCATAATCTTCTGGAAGCTATAAGTTGATTATTGCTTTCGCTTAAACACTTTGCTTCCTGTTTGTAAAGGAAAATAGTTAAGAACACAAACCTCCTATTTTATCGTTTCCTCTGCCCAAGTGCTCTGTTCTTGAACATGTTTTAAAATGGCAATCTGTTTTTGGTCCAACCAAAACCTCAACTATTGAAAACTGTGAATTGTATATCGATTCTGTTTATTCTGGGCAACCACGAACATACTGCCTTTTCTTCCTATGTTTCCTGCTAAGCAAAAGTAAAGACAAATTTACTTGTTGATGTGATTGGCTACTGTTTTACAGCTTCAAAGATTCATCAAACGGCTCATGGCAAAGAGTAAAGTTACTTCGGCTTTTGCAAATGAAGAATTAATATTTTTCCTGGTATCCATAAAACTTTCGCTTTCTCACTTCTCTTTGAGTTTTATGTTATTAGGTAGAGATATGAACTGAAACTCTTTTTGTATTTCAGGCATCTGCTCTAGTTACATTTCCTTTCATCACCATGTGGCATTTCCTGTTTCAAATTATTAGATGCACAAATATCACATAGAACGGCAGATAACATTTTGTGGCCCCACCAGTACAGCTGATGAAGATGTAGTTGTAAATTGCTTTTGCGACGTTTTGGAAGTTCTAGAGATAATATAAATCGAAAGAGAACAGAATAGAGAGGGAAACTACTGTATAATATTAAACTTGTTGTATTTTTTATAAACTAAGCTTACAAATGCATTGCATCACGCTGACTATAAACACATGTTGTTATGGTTGTAATTAGTATATAAGCTATTTTTTTCCAATATAAACGGTGAACTAAAAATATGAGTAAAGCGTCCAATTACACAATGCTATAAATACCAATCCGATCAAGGACTAGGTGACTGATAGGTTTGTTCAAACCTGGGTAAACCTAAATTGGCCCTTAGAAGAATTAATGATATCAAATCCCATAATAATATATGAAAAATAGATAAATAAATAATAATAAAAGTGGGGGGAATTCTCCTTATGCATATGAAGTTATGAACAGGACCGGTTTATGGAAGGATAGAAAATGTTACAGGAGTCGGACGTGTAGACAAGTAATTGCCTCGGACGAATCACATGGGGCTTGAATGGGACACCCACATGGCTCATATTCACACAAGGCCATGTGAGCATGCCCCACTCTTACTGTTTTCGCAGCATTTGTTAAATGGGTATCATTCCCTTCTCTGCACTTAAATGACCTGATTGGCGGCAAATAATCAAGTTCCGGTACGAGTGGGTCAGTCAGTCTTAAAAAAAAAAAAAAAAGAAATGATCAAGTTCTTTTGAGTTTTGACAGACTGATCGTTCGCTTTAATCGATTAAATGTTGGCGTATTACCAGAGCATAGACTGATCGTTCAGAAGGAAGGCTAATGTAATTCACCTTTTTATAGGGACCGACTGACACCAGAAGCAAAAGGCATCTATGAGAAGGAGAAGAAGTCCTTACTTTTTCAGGCAACAGAGCGGTACGTGCCTCCCTCCCTACTCTATATCATGGAGTCCCGGCCTTTTGATTCATCTTCGTTCTCCCTCGGCCCCGAAATGGACGGATACCCATATCTTCTTAGAAACTTACTTTTGCGTAAATTAGATAAAGGACGCTCGCACAGCTCGATTACAAAGAGCATATAGGGACCGAACCGAAGCAGTTCCCTTCTTTTTCTTTCTTTCTTATTCGGTTCGTGATAATGGAGACAGAAGAAGTTTCTTCTGACCATTTGCCTCATCTTTCCGCTTATCACGCCGCAAACCCATCAATAATCCATCGCCGGGTCTGAAGCAGCTCATCTGTTGTTGACTTGGCCCCAGGAAAAAACTTCCCTTCGGTGTTGACCATCTATCAATAATCCACTCGCCTGCTAAATTGGAACTCCGCCAGATTTATTTAACAGAGAGAGCGCTGTATTTAATGCTCTCAGAGTACGAGTTTTCGGGTCCGGGTGTAATGTAGTGAGATTGTGGACCAATCGAACCTGTAAAGAGTAACGAAAACATTGACATGTTTGACGTTCGTTCACCTCTCCCTCTCTCTCTCTCTCTCACTTGGATCAGGATAACGTCAGAGGAACGACCATCCGCAATTAATGAAGGGGGGAGGTGAATGAAACGACATAAAAGCTTGCTATGAATTATCAGGCTATGCGTCGCTTTACGATTACTCCAAACCATACAAATTCGGATGTACCCCTTTTTTTCCTCTCCATTCAGCAACCTTCCTCCAACTACTTCAGAATCCAAGCTGCTTCACAAGTCCCACTTACCCTTTCTCTTTTTATATCCCAATTCTTCAAGTTTTCCTCGATGGGACTCGCTCCTCCGTTCGTCGCAATGACTTCTAGTACTAGATCTCCTATCCATTATAAATGATCGCAAGCTGTTTTTAAAAAAAAAAAAAAAAAAATCTTCATCAAACCCTTACCCGCTCACCGCGTCCAATCAATTCCCTTCACCAGGTTCCATTTATTCAAACTTTTTAAAACACTGTAACTCCGGGGACGAAGCTGACGTAAGATCGATCCCTTCTCCGCAAATCTTTGCTGCAATTCCCACCTCCTACCATGGCTTCGATTCAGCCCAAACCGACCATTAATAGACGGGGGATTGAAAGACGAAAAAAAAGTGGAAAGAAAAAAAGCTCCCGCTAAAACCGCCACCGATGACTGATGACGCACACCCTTCCTTCTTGATGCCTTCTCTTCTTTCCTTTTAAAAAATTAAATAAATAAATAAAAAGTCAAAACAGGCAAATAACTGACATTTCTCCGCTTTACAGTCTTCCCTTTCTATTCATCTGCTCCTCTTCCTTAGAATAACAAGAAGAAAGAAAGAAGATGAGGAAGCGAAGCGGTGGGGCCCATTTTTGAGTTTTAGAGTCCTCACCTCGCACATGCTGCGTGTGACAAAATGACATGATTGATTTCTTCCACAACGCAGGCCCCACGCCCCCCGCAATCCCAGCACCATCACCGCCGATGTCAGTTCAGACTAAAATGCCCCTACACCTTTCCCTTAATTCCCGCAGTGAGAATTTACTAAGATGTTACTGCGAGAAGGTAACAACCAACTATCTAACAGTAACAAACCCGCCGTTCTTCGCTCGCCCGAAGCCAGAGTGTGAAGAATAATGACAAAAAAGAAGAGCAATAAAGGGCGACTTATAATAAGTGTCAGTCTTATTTCTGATAGGGGTAGAGGCGGGGTCAGCGGGGACCACCATTATATTATATCTCATTTTTTTGTTGCCTTTCATTGCATTTCCAATTTCACCCCCCAACACATCACCGCGAGGGCTCTATATAAGAAAATCCCATTCTGGCTTCTTCATCACCACCCGCCCCCCACGATCATTCTCCGCCGCCCCTGCAAATTAAAGCGCCTCCGATGGCCTCTCCCAAATGCCTCTCCCTCCTCTGTCTCCTCCTCTTCTTATCCCTGATCTCCGCCGAAGCCAGAGTGAGCGAGTTCTTCAGCAAGGCCTCGCGCTTCGACGCCGCCGATCCCACCAAAACCACCACTACTACTCCCGCCAAAGTTGACGACGATCCCAACGCGTTCCCTTTCACCCCAGAGAGTTCCGGCGGCAACGGCTACGGACTCTACGGCCACTCCACCCAAGACACCAACCCCTCCGCCGGCGCCGGCGAGTACTACAGTACCGATACACCCGCGAAGGAGTTCCACGTCGGGAACTACGAGGGGAAGGGCTCGTCCCACGCCAAAGAGTACTACCGGGTCGACGCGGAGACCAAGCGGCAGCCGGAAGAGGTCGACGAGTTCGACAACAAGCAGTTCGCGGCGAGGTACCCGGCTGAGAAAGAAGAGTACGACAGCCGCGAACCCACCAAGAGGGTTGACGACCCCACGGCCGAGAGCTACTACGAGACGACGTTCGACAAGTACCGCCCGAGAGAAGATGATCAAGTGCCCGGCGCCGGAAAGGAGCGCGCTAGAGAGTACGACAACGTGGACGCGACCAAGGAGTACGAGGTGGGACGGGGTTCCGAGCGCCGGAGCTACACTCCGGAGAATAATTACGGCATGAGCGACACCAGGAAGCTCGAGAACGGCCGGTACTATTTCGATGTCCAGAATGACCACTACCAAGGGAACCCCTACAGTACCGCCACCAATACTAACCCATCTTCCTACCGCAAAGAGGGCTACTATGGCGCCGCCGGCGAGAACCAGAACGAGTACCAGGACGACGCTTACAAGGGAGCTGAGTACCAGAACCCTCAGGAGGACCCCAATGGCTACATGCCTTAAAATTCCATTCAGTGCAGCCTAGACCCTAGTCAGTAACATATATAATGAACAAGTTGGATGGTTAAATATTTTGAAAGCTCGGAAGCCATATATTATTGTTGTCAGTATTTATTATTGTTCAGTTCATTCAAAGAAGAGTAAATTGTGTGTCCGTGTTCATGTCCTCCCTGGTTCTTCTTCCTCTGTTCCTGTCTCTTGCAATTGGAAATGAAAAGACGAGCATAGCTAGGAATAAAATTGTACGATACTTTGTTTGAATTAATCCCCATCTGATCATTCGAGACTTGCAGTAACCAGCAGTTCCTCCCTTTTGCGAACTTCATTTGTTAAACTGATCTCTGTAGGCCTAACTTTTGTAATTAACGGGTTACCTTCATTGTCCTCCCATCCCTGTTCTTCAACTCTCTATATATTATATAGTACTGCAAAAGTACTGCTACTGAAGACTCAATATGAAGCTTCCCCGGAATCATAGCGTTTGATTTACAGAACCCAACCTGTGGGGAACTGCTTCTCTTTATGACGATCTTAATATATATCTTCAATGGCATTCATTATGCCGGAAACGGGTATCAAAAGTTAAAGACCGATAATCATCACCCACAACAACCTTTGCTCCCTCGCCCTTCACTTTGTCCACGGCCCTACTCATGTTGATCTGCTGGAATATGGAGCTAGCGAGCCAGTTGTATCGCAATCCAACCACAGGAATCCCAAGTCAGTCATGGCCAATAATATTATTTCAGAATTGTAGATAAACAGTAACTCCCTAACCTACCCACGAACGACATTCCACACTTTCTGCCATTCCCTGTTCTGCAGGGTTTTTTTTCTTTTTTATCTCCAAGAACCCGAATTTTTAAGCCTGTTCGGCGAACAGTACCAAAGCTCTTTTGTTGACATGATTAAAGATCGGTTTTTCCTTTAGTTTGGTGAGAACAAAAGTTAAATTTTTCGTGTAGCGTGATATTCCAAGTCAGAGATCTCTTTCAAAGTTACTGCATGTTGGTAATCATTTTGTCAACCGTACGTCCATCTCCGCAACGTTAATGCATGATACATGATTCACAGCCGGGAAATAAAAGGTATACCATTTCTTCATGCTCGGGATAAGGCCGAAAATTAGAAATCGTAATCTTAGGTGATTTATGATAATTAAACTAGTAAACTTAGGATTCCTTCTAATTCTTATTACGCCTATTATAACGGATCTCGAAGAAAGTAATCAATAAGGTCGTTTTCATATATATATATATATATATAATATTCCTGTTCAGTGACCTCTCTCTCTGTCTCTCTCTCTCTCCCGCTTTTTCTTTCAAGAATCAAGACTAGGGTGAACTTCTTCCCCTCAACCTACCGCGTTAGAAAAAAAGCAACTGAGCTTCTACCTTGTGTTCCTTCAATTCAACCTAACGCGTACTAACCCTTATTAATTAATCGAAGAAACAGCCTCACGATCTTAACACTCTAGCCATGAACATGTATTTTAACATTTCGTAGGCCACCACGGCATGGGTTTTCTTAATATTATATCCAAGTATATATCTTGAGCTAGTTATAGTGATACCATAAATAAACGCGGAATTATCATTACCGGCAAACAATTGTGTCGCAAAAACCTTCATTAAGCGTACCCACTACGCATGCATGCAGTTGGTAACTGAGTCATTGATTTCTGTTAATTGACATTAATCGATTGCAGTAGGAACTCATAAGGTATTGACTAATCTTTTCATGTAAAAGAGTTAATAATTCCCCTTAATTAGATGAGCACCGAGATGGCTTTTTTTTCGTCACTAACAAGTAGCATTTATCTATATCTTAGAAGCAACTCATTCTAACACTAGCTAGTTCTAATTACACTAACTTACAGATCCTATGTCATATAGGGGACCTACTTACTCGGGTCGTTGAGGTAGAAAATCTATCTTTTGTTAGGTTGAAAGTGAAAGTGAAACGAAGGAAGAAGAGATCGAAGAAATATTAATAAATAATCAAAACACGTTTTCTACTCACATCTTGAATGACTATATATAATTAATACGAGCTATTTATAAGCATGTGCAGTCCTATACTTGAAAATTGAATCAAATTATTGCGCTATCTCTTAATCCTAAACAAACCATAACCTTCTAATCACTAAAAAATCCCTATTGAGGGAAAAATCCCAATTAAGTCGTATTAAGCGGATTGAAGACTAACCTATTCAATAAATTATGGGGCTAGCTCATGTTCGCTATATATTGAGATCATGAATATTACTCGCATATTCTCTTAAGATATTTTGATGAAGTGTCTAAAATTTGTACAATTAATAGGTGAAAAATTCAGGAATTAGATATCGTACTGAATGAAATCTATAATTTGGTGTACAAACCTCAATATATCTGAATTTGTAGTGTTATTTTAATTTCGAAATCTAATATGGGTAAATATCACCATGGTTGCATAATTCTCCATTGGGAACCAACTCAAGTTCTTGAACACCAAGTTGAATCGGCCAAATCGGGTAAGTCAGTTTTGCAATTGGCCCGAGTTGGGGTTGTTAAGTCCCATGACGAGTTTACTTCCAATTCCACCTGGAAAGTCAATAACCTCATTCAACTCGGCCGAGTCATATAACCAGGGATTACAACACTTCACACATTCAATCGGTCTGAGCGTATACAATCAATCGCTCTTTCAAAAAAAAAAAAAAAAAAAAAAAAAAAAAAATCTAACTCGTGTCGCCGTCTTAGTAATAAATATCAATTTTTTTTATCCGATAAAATGTCAAAGTCAACAAACCAATAATCGACTATAAATTTATCTGTACTTGGGGTACGTCTTTCGAAGGAAAAGGGGGGCGGGATCGTCCATTGGGTGCAGAAGACAAGAAAAGACAGGCGATTGGTATATGCCTGGTCTGGTCCACGGCCCATGCGATGTCACGTGAATGGTGAGCCTCATATGGCTCCGAGACTACAAGAGGCCGAGACGCGGGAGTGACGGCCGTCTTCTCCTTTTTGTCGGTAGGAGAATGGCAGCTCTCGAAAATACCACCAAACGGAAGCTTTTAGGCTTCTATTCGTCTCTCAGAGACCGCCACGCGGCGCCGTCTACATCGGTCTCTGTATTTCGACCTAAGGCTTACGTCTCACCTTTTTTTAATACGAGATGGTTTGGTACGATTTCTAATAACTCCCCACACCAAACTCCCACCCCTCTCCCCTTCTACACGATTCGGCCGTAGATCGGGTTCGAGAATTCAGATCTGGCCGCCAGTTGGCAGTGGGCCCCGGATTCCGTATCGGTTTGATGGATCGAGGTTGCTCATTAATCGTTTCTGCAAACTCTGAAGGGAGCTTCGCTGCTGCTGATCCGATGCATGACGAAGAAGAAACTTATTACAGGGACCCACTGCGCTTCCGCGCGATTGGAGAACCGGAGACTGGAAACTGGAGAGAGCGAGTAACGACGCCGCAACCGCCCTTTGGCTTGTCTGCCGCGTTACATAAATGTGAACTCGTCCATTCTTCGCACACTCTACACCACCTCTCAGCATATCTCTGGCTTGCCGTGGAGTTCGCGGCGAGTGCCTGACCTCCATTTCATCGAGTAAATGGCTCCACAGGTTAGTCGTCTTCTTCGATCATCGCTTCCTCGTTGGTTGAAAACTTAAACTTGAGATTCTCGCGGTGTCTCGCTCGGTAATTTTGCTGTTTTGAGAGGAAATTAGGTGTCCGGATCGATCTAATTTTAGTTCTTTGCTTCTTCTGTTTATGGATATCTGTATGCTAATTTGCTAGTTTGCGTCACTCGCTATCCTGATATTTTGCTAAAGAATTGGTTGTTGTTTTCTTAGCTCAGGGTCTATGTTGAGCTGCTCGCCGATTTGGAATTAGAGTAGCAGAGGTCTTCCTAGCTATACTCTCCGGCGAGTAAGCTTGTGCCACTTAGAGTGATCGATTCATTCTGTTACAGGCCTCGAGGATATGTAGAGTTAGTGCGTCTGATGGTAGGATCTTCTCTGCGATTTGCAATACAATAGCAAAACTCCTCTGTTTGAAGTATAGAGTACTCAGTCGTGTAGCTGCCTATTTTCCCATCGGAGTGGAGATAAGTCTCCCAGATGCTTGCCAAATGGTCATTCTGGCCCAACAGGTCGGCGATTATTGATAATGGCGGCGACTCGAACTCCATATTAAGCTATTCTGACTTCCGAGTAAGCGAGATAGGTTCAATTTTACAATTTAGATATTCTATGCTTGAACTTAAAAGTGTGTCGAAGACTTTGAGCGGAAACAGCCGCAAAAAACGAGCTGCTTGATTTCCACGATGCTCTGATTTACTGTACATTGATTCTAAAACAGTCAGATGCCTCCATCATCGATGGGAAACAGCGCCGTTCGCGATCTCTTCTTTACTCGGTGAGAACGGCGCTGTCACCTAGCTTTTGGATGCACCCTGAATCCCCTGATCCCGGCCTAGGAAATCAGTCGGTCAACATCTAGCTGGCACTGGCAGTATCGATTTATAAACATTAATGAGCTCCCATTCGGCCCATGGCTTCATTTGTTGTCCGTCCTATTGGTCCTCGATCTGTCCTCTTTTTTGAGTTTTTCCTAATTTTTTCTGATGTCACAGTCAGACTGCTTCATTAATCTCGACTCGCTTCACTGTTTCACCGGTTGCTACTAACCACAAGCTCCTTTTCAATTACTTTTTATTTTATTTCTAATCGTTGATGATATGTTATTTTAGTCTTGATTACGTCTGAGACGATCTAGTTGCTTAAGGTAGTTAGTTCAAAGTTCTCTTTCACCCAAGTTCCATCTATCGAACTATAGTCAATTAAATAAACAATTAACCAAAAATAAGGAAAAAAAAGAAAAAAAAATCTATCGAATACCTCATGCTCCAAAATTTTCCTATTACCTCTGATATATACGCGCCCGCGCATAGAGGTGTTATATATGTGATCATGTTGACCAGTAAAATACGCCCACCCATTAAGTCTATCTATGAGCATTCTCTTATATTCTTTGCAGCTTCATTCTACATAGGACTAGGAAGGCCATAAATTAAAGGGCCATTGTTAATCAAATCTGTTTTACTAGTCATTAATGCTTTGCCAGGCTGACGGGATAGCTAGAGGCTGGCCATTTGGGCTGGAAAACATGAACCTGAGATTAAGAAACGCAGAGAGTAGTACTCTCGAGGCGCCCGTCCTCGCCGGATCAAATACGTTACGCCTGCAGTCCTCGAGTTTCTCTTCTTTCTCTTCATCTGATCTAGACACGGAGGTAGGCCCTCTCTTCTCCATCTCTAGATCTAGTTTATTTAATCATAATTAACTAGATAATTAATGTGATTTTCTAGTCTCTGAATACGTGTTCTTCATTTTCTTGGTACGTAGTCAACAAGATCCTTCTTCCAAGACAGAAGCATCACTTTGGGTCGGCTAATCGGGATCAAACCCGGGGAAGACGAGTTATATTTCCCAACGTCGACGTTCTATTTTGCGGATCAGCGGGACAGGTTATCGGGCATCAACGCTGAACCTAGTTGTGCCAAGACTCCTGAAGTGGCCGTGTGTCATAGCGTTTGTATTCCTATAATAATGGACGTGCTTGACAAAATGAGCCCCAGTAGACAAAACTCGAGACGTAGATGTTCAGAAGTCGACTGAAAAAATAAAAAAAGAGAAGTCTTTGGAGTTTCGTTGTTCTTCTATAGAAATAATTGTCTGGCTTGTTTTTTTTTTAATTTACGAAGAAATAAATTATGCGATCGACGTATCATTATGTGCTTGAGTTGTAAAACCATTTAGATATATATAAAAGACAAAGCTGTTTACCTTTTATTTTAATGGCTTCTCATGAACTTCTGATAACAGTTCTGTTATATTTTTATATTATTTTTATTTATTTATTATTATTATTGTCCAGTAATTCTGCATGTTATGTATTAAGCTCATATAATGTTACGTTAATCGTCATCCATTGAACAAGAAACGTGGAGGCACACGCAGCACGCAACCCTAGGGCTTTCCACGATCTACTTGTAGCTCATTCAATCAAACGTAGAGCTTTCAGCTTCTTTTAATTAAGATCGAAACTGATCCAAAATCAAGCTTTATTAATAACCATTCAAGAAAAACTCAAGCTTTACATATTGCAGCCACTTCATGTGAAATATTTCATCAATCGCAATACAAGTATAATTAAAAGAGATTTCTACTCTTTCTCACTAATTGGAGTGGAAGAACACATCGTCCTGAACCTTGTGCGTTCCTCCCAACTCTCTCATACTCCCGACAGCTTTCTCTCCAAGCGAATCGTACGCGAGGTCGAACAGGTCGGAAATCCCGAGATCAGTCGCAGCCAGAGCAAGGTCATAGAGGGTGAGCAAATCCATGTCTTGAACGAACCGGGCCTCCCATCCCCTCTCCTTCCCACGATCCCCCTCTCCATTCGCCGCCATGACCGCCGACTTCATATTGCAGTAGTCCCTCACCTTCCGGAGGACGTTGCTCGTGACCGTCGGAAGCAGGACGACGTCGAGCGTCGGAGGGAGGTTGGCGACGATGGCCTTGATTTTATCGGATTGAAGGGCCGCATCCTCCTTCACCTCGAAGTCTTCTCCATTGGAGCTCCTCAGCTTCACGTTTTGGCTCATGATACACGACGAAGACGACGACATTGTGCGCTGCGAGAGAGGACTTAGCTCGTATATATTATGAACTATATAATGAACGATTGAAGGGAGGGGAAACCTAGAGTGGTATTTATAAGGACGACGTATAAATCAAGGAAAGGTTAAAACTTCACAAGACCGAGGCTGATTATTAAAGGACGATGGTATTCTAATTTAGTTACGACTATGCACAAGTTAAAGAAATTATAGTTTGGTAAGGGAGGCTAATTACAATATCCTTTCCTATACAAACTACGATTCTGAGGCAACGTCGGTGGTCCCTATAATAGCTAGAGAAGCCCATATTTAGCCCGGTAGCGTGCAAAGTGGGCCTACTGTGACAAGAGTCAAGAAGACTCCTAAAGGCGTTTTGCAATACGTTCGATTCGACCAAGTAGGGTTTTAGTTCATATGTTCTCCGAGCGAGCTTAAACCCTCCCAGCGTTCGCGACTTCTATCTAGGGTCAAGCTCAGCATTTTCCCGCATCGAATCTAATGGCTTTCGCAGCCTCCTGTGCCAGGTCTGTATTCCGATCATCATCTTTCAGAAATGTGGCTACGAAAGTCGCTGCAGAAGCCAAGGCTGCTCGATCTCCTTTCAGCATCTCCGGTCAAAAACCTCCTTCCCTTCGTGTTTTTAGGTCCGGAAGAATCTCTCTTCTTTGGCATTTGATCGGTTTAAATATAGTAGTTTTATGTTTTTGTTTTTTTACGTGCCTTTTGATTGATTTCTTACGCTGCAGGGCTCCTGTTGAGATGAGTTTTGCCGTGGAGTCTCTGTTGCCGTATCACACTGCAACCGCCTCTTCTCTGATGACATCGATGCTTTCCGTTTCCCGCCGGAGTTATGGTTGGCTTAGCGAAGGTACTTCTTTCATCATTTTCTTTGCTTCAAGTTCTTGCCTTGTTTTGAGAAAAGTAATGCAATTCGTGGGTGGTCTACTGGAGAGTGCGTAACTGGATTTTTTTGTCCTTCTTCTTATGTATATGGTACTTCATTTTTTATCTGGCACTAATCTGGTTAAAAATGATGGTTTGTGATGGTGGATGAAATAAAATTGTGCTCAAGCTAAATTGCAACTGATATGCAATGCCTTAGTTTTCCTTCCTGCACGCCTGTGTAATTGGCTATTCTCTTGGAACTGAACAGATTTCTGGATGCAATTTAAATTATGAGTTTGCTATGCTATTTCATGCATGTCGCCTGTCGGTTCTATAATTTTAGCCTCGAAGAAGTTAATTTTACGTGGCACCAGAGCTCAGTTTGCTTGGGTTTAAGTTTATTCTGACGATTATCAGTTTGATGACTTAACTAAGTTGTATCCACGAACTAGTTACTTCAAAAATAGAAGTATCTGTGGCGTAGCAAGTATCAAACAGTGTTCAATTAGGTCTTTTTTTTTGGCTCTTTTGGTGTGCGTTCTTTGCAATTGTTTCCTGGCCAATTTGGCAGTCTCTTTTCCTTCATGTTGGTTTCTTCTTTTAATAAAAGAGTCTATACTCTTTCTCCTCTCTTGTAGGCCAAGATGAAACTAGATGAAGGCCAAGCAAACAAGGTGGGATAATCTTGGATTTTCTGTTAGCAAGCTTTGAAAGTATTTGGCAAGTTATCACCATTAGATTAGGTGAGATGGCATTTTTGTTTGAGACTAAGCCTCTTAGATATGTATCTGGTGTTCACTATAATCAGTTGGTTTAAGAATCCAAAATTTTGCGGTTCGTTTGAACCGTATTAAACATAAGCCAGTGAAATTTTTATTTAGAGATTTAGAGTTGATTGATATTCGGTGGATACATTTCTTTCTCTAGCCTTATGACATGTGGACCTTTTTCTAATTGTTTGGGTGGTTCAGTGTTCAATGGATAATAAATTATGATCATTCAGTTCAGGCAACGATAGGTCTATGTTTACTTGTCAAATTACTGGCTGATCTGGTCTTCCTATGTTTTGTACGTTTTTTGCTGGAACCTATTTTTTGGTCTTGGCTCATGGAGTATTAATGTTTTAAGCATCTACCATAGAGAAAAGTACAGGTCTTCTTGTCTTAATTAGCATAACAGATTCTTGTGGGGTTGTTTGTGATCTCATTGGTTCCTTGGGTGTGAGTCTGCGGTTCACTTATTGATAATCTTAGTGGTTCATCTGCAGAAATATAACTTTCTAAAAGTTGAAGTGAACTTCATAAAGGCTGATTTTTGAACTTAAAAAAAATATATTAATGAGATAGCGGAGATTACATAATTGGTTGTTTGAGTAATTTGTATTTCCTAAACTATTTGCATAAATTTTAGTGACTTGTTATGACTTCCTGGCTAGGCATTCAGTTCACTCCACCTAACCAATTTTCTTATACCTGATGCTGAGTGGAAAAATTAATATAGTAACCGATGGATCATTTTGCCCTGTTGCTAAAATTCCATGAATATTCAAGAAGAATCATTTAAACAAAGAGGATTATGATTCTCTGTCTGTAAAGATGTTTTTGCTCCCCTTTCTGTCAATAGAACCATCGTAGATTATACAGAAGTAGTTTTGGCTATTGTCACTACTAGCCGTGAGAGTTTTATTTTTCAAAATGTATCATTGGGATGTGTCATTGTCAAAATGGGAGGGCTATGTGTCAATGGCTACATGCTGACTTTTGGAGCTTTCTAGATTTAGCTGAGAGGAAAACTCTGAATAGTACTGGAGTGAAGAACCTAGAAGTTTGATAAAATGTCTGATATTTTACTGTGTTATCTCAGAAGGATAATACTCTCTTTTTCTTTACGTTTAATCAGTTGGAAATGATGACGTGTGAGAAGAACTGGGATGATTCGAGCAGCGTTGGGTATGGTTTGATTGCTGTTTATGGAGTTCGCTGACAGTAAACGAACTTCATCTGAGTCATGAAGTGTTTGAAATTTTTCTGCGAATTTCAAATTTTTAATTATTTGGTTATTATGAGATATGTTTTGTGCACTTTTTGTAGACTGTAAGAAACATACAGACGGATTTACATGATGCAAATTAGTTGATATCACATATAATAATTTCATAGTCAGTTTTCAGATCATCTATATGTAGTTAAACAGTGAGAATGACAGTGGTGTGCTATTCACAGAAACTATGACAGTGAATTATCAATACCAGAGTCAAGGTAGGGAATTCCCTTTTAGAAGCTATATCGTGTTCTTTCCCATCTCTTTGAGTGCTGTCTGTGATTTCTTGCATTGCCCTACATATTAAGTAGTAGCTTCTCACTTGAAATAGACAACATATGTCAACAAGGTGCCTGGAGGAAATTTTTCTATGAAAATATTTGTAGGCTTGGCTAAATGCTAATTTAATGCAATTGGGTGTACCTTAATTTTTGTCGTTCAAGAAATAAAATGTTAAGTAGTTGTTTAAGGCGTACTGATTTGCTGTAAAATTCAATCAGCTGGCAATGATGACGTATGATGAAGATCCAATGGAGTCACGCAAAGTTTTGTCTAAAGAACTTCCTGCATTCTAAACTGTGGTGGCTGATAAGTTAGGGCAAGCATTAAGTGAGCTGCATCGTCTTGTCATTGTAAACTTATTTAAGAAAAAATTAAATTGACATGAACAGTAGAACCTTTTTATTGATGCTCTTGTAAGGGTTTGTGGCTTAAATAGTTCTTTGATTGACTATTGTAGCTCTAATCAATTACTTATTATCTTTGCCTTTGTACATTTTCATTGTCATCCTCAGAATTATGGGTGTCCTTAGCACATTTTTTTATTCTCACAATTTTTTTCTTCTTCAATTGTTTTTTTGAGAATTTTCTTCTTGAATTGTTTCCCCCTTTATATTCTCAAGAGTTGTTCGTTAAGACAGTTGAAATCATCATCCTTTATCGTTTGGTGGTTATTGCTGATGCTTCAAACACCGGTAGTTATTGCTGATGCTTTTTATTATGAGGCATATCTCTTATTGAATATCTTTGATACCAAAGACCAAGTTGTTTTTCCTTACTTGTGTATATATTTCGCCAGAGTTCACCAGGCACGTTATGGTGTTAGTTTAATTGCAATGGAGTGTTTTACTGTATTAAACTGAAAGACATTAAGTTTGCTCATGAAAAAATCCTCTTGAGGCAAATTATCAGTCAACTGCTGATAGATTTTCTTGATTGTACTTAATCTTCATTTTAGTATTGGAAAGAGGAGGGGGTCGTAAATCATTTGATTAGTTATTCACTAGTCTTGAGGAAACTCCTCTGCTTCGTCACTTTTCCAATCTTGTCTTAATGCATCTCTGTCAAAATCAGCCTGTGTGCACTCCGGTCCACTAGATCTTCTTTGTAGTTGGTTTTCTTGTCTGTTTATTTTGTGTCAATGTGTATATGTATGTGTCGTCTTCGTTTATGACTTTATTTTGTTTGTTTTAGGTTTGTGATGTCCCCCAATCAAAGGCGAACTTGTGACTGAAAATTTCTTGGTCATCCATCACTTTGGCAACTCTTGACTAAGGATTTGCTTAAAGATTGGAAACCTTTACCTCTAAACGGATGCAAAATTTCTATGCTATTTTCTGCTTTTTTATATCATACCCAGATTTGCTGTTCTCTGAATCTCCATAAATTTGTTATTGTAGATGGATGAGTTTTAATTACGTTGGACGGCACTGATGGTGTTCTCGTACGGGATCTTTTCTTCCTCAGGATAGTAATGCGTATGTTAAAAGCCTGAACTGGATTGGGTAATGGTTAAACAGACAAAATAACTTACTAATGGGAATTTGCCGTAACTGTATAACCTCCAAGAAATTTTGTGTAATGGATTCGTTTCTCTTGGTACTTTTCCGGTCAGTGAATCTTGTTTATATAGAGCCACTATATATTTTTAACGTAGCTGGTCGTATATAGAGATTTTCATCTTCATGAAGTTTTACGAAAGGGTTAGACAGTATGAGTTGAACTCTTGTTTGGGAAATGCTGGACTACAAAGGTTGTGATTCCTCAGAGCTATGGGATCCGGTATTAGTAGCTCTTTTGATATGGGACAGCAGAACTGTAGGAATAGCTTTCAGATTCGTACGTGATTTTTCTTGTGGTTAAAATTGAAAAAGTGTTAAATTAAAAAATGGACATCGAATAAAATCTTAAGGAAAATATAAGACAGTAGAAAGTCAAACACTTGTCTGGCAAACCTAATGATGCAAATTTTTGACCGGCTTTACCAACGGTAAAGGGTATTTAGGAGATATCTAAAGTGGCAATTACAACTTACAATGTCCTGGTGTTCTTGTTATGAAAATTTTCGCTGAAAAGTTAAACGACTTCCTTTCAAACCTTCGAAAATATTCCATTTGCAAATATTTTTTTTGTGTAATCTTGTAGGCATTAATTGGTATGCATCCAATTTTAATAAATAAAAATGATATCATGAGGATGTCACGTCATGTTATAAAGACTCATAGTAAATAGTCACTGTAAAAATTCACAATAAAAAAGCACCCACGGACATTTCACCACTTTTTAATAATAGAAAGAAAAATAATATCAATACTATTTTACTTCGGTGTATGAGAAAATCAAGATTTAGGGTTTACTCGTAGAATGCATAATATTTTATTTAAAAAATAAAATCTGACAAATTTTAGCTCTGAGTTTCTCTTGCCAACACGAAGGCCATGTAAAGTCTAGAAAGTAATTAACTGCAGTATCATGGTAACCTAAGTTGGCGTCCAGATAATGTTTAGGGTTATCCATTAAATAATAAGAAGATACCACGTCAGACTGGAACCCTCACAATAAAAACAATCTATTAAACATAAAGTAAAAGTAAGTCTTACATTGCAGGGAAAAACAAATTCAGTAAAGGACATTACAAGTTCATGCCTAAAGAACAGAGAAATGAATATTGTTTTTTAACGTTAATAATTGCCTAGACTATAGTGTAAACTGTAAACCTTTTCCAACATTGATTTCGAAGAAATTATAAAGCCAATAATAGTTTACCTAGAACTACTACCTAGTGTTTATCAAAAATTCCAACACCACGAAATATTGTTCCAACTAAGTGGACTTTATTACCGTCGTTCAAGCCCCTGTGGCCTCATTGTTCTAGAATGATGATCCCACAACCCCTATTTTTCCACAGGGTTCCTCTGAGCAGCAAGAAAATGATATGAAAACAGTAAGCGAGCTGCAGAAGCCAACTTGGGTACTGGAAACAACTTTTACAAACCCCCAAAGCAACACTTGAACTGAACAGGAGATACTGCATTGCTGTGCCATAAGTATATGAAATATCAATTTAGCGAAGGCCGTCAATAGAGTAAAATCGAAGGCTCTGGCATACAAGATTTGCTCTCAGGTGTATAGAGTAGTGAAGAAAATTGCTTGGCCAAGATTAATGAGTAGAAAATAATTTACAAACACCTAGAAAAACTTCCAAAAGAAAAACTCTGAATGTTAATATAAAGGAGCCCATAAAGATATTATTATAAATACCAAATAGTTTAAGTTTTCCATGTGCTGCAAATTCCTGTACGTGCATACCCCCTGAATGTAAGTGCATACCCCCTGAATGTAAGTGCTGATCTTTTAACAGCAGACAACTATCTTTGCCAAGTACTACTACTAACTTCATTCATGGCATGAAGATATTGGGAACAAAAAGATTTAAGAAAAGATCATAAGATATTTGTATACCAGCCCCAAACAGTTTTCCTTCAGAAAATCTTCCTTATCAGCACCACGAGCAGATAGGACAAGAATAAACTAACCAAACAGCCCTTTCAATTCGCTTAGTTGAAGATAGAATCTCCAGGTGTTACAGGTTGAAAGGTCAAAGTCACTCTTCCACAACATTTACCAATTCATATTCAACCAGAGATAAATTATTCCCCTCATTCACGGTAAAATCAGCAGGTTCTGTAACCTCCACTCGACCCCACTTGTCAACTGCTAGCCGCATTGAACCTTTGAACATATCAATCTTTGCATTTCGCAGTATGACAGTAGCGTCTGGCTTCATCAGATCCACTGAAAGACATAATATAACATTACCACAAAATGTAGCTAATAATATTGTCTTCAAAAGCAAAAACAAGCTGAAGAAAAGTATTTCGTTACACAAAAGCAGTTGCCAAGTAGCATATAACGTTAACAAGCGTAAGCATAATACAGACTACAGAGAAGCTAAATGAGAAACCACATTTAACATGATTTGACACCCTTACTCTTGTACCCTAACAAATAGGACCAATTGTCGTCCTATTTAAAAAAGAAAAAGAATATCTATCCGATGTAGATACACAAAAAAAAAAAATGCATCAAATTGGCATCAACTATTTAGCAAACTCGATTGATCAACTCAATAATTCTTGTCAAAAAAAAAAAACGCTGTACTCAGAAAAGATACCTCAAACAATAATGATCATACTGTTGACAGACATTATGATTCAAAAAAAATCCACAAAAATAGCATTAGTGTAGTAATGTTGGTACTAGTGATAACAGGTACGAGTAATAGCAGCGGTTATTGATAACAGCTCCTAGAGAGAAGCTTGAATACGAAACGTGGGATGGGTACCACCTGCGGAGCTCGTGCTGCACCAGTCTCCATGACTTCAGCTTTCATAAGTCCGATCCCACAACACAGCTTGGTTTTCCCAATTCATGACAAACCAATTAACAGAGGAAATGGGTTAAAGCGGTTTAACCACAATGGGTTCGTTCAAATGATTCAGGGCAGAGCGTTTGTTAGAAAACCAAAACCGAATGAAAGGGGCTCTCTACGTTTTCGAGGAGGCAAGTGCTAGCAGTTTCCTTTTGTACAAAAACCAAGACGATTGAACCAGAAGTCCATACCCGATTGTAGGGCCAAACAAGCAGTAGAACATTGGGTAAAGGCAACAACTAAATGAGATGAAGCTAAGCCAATGAGGTCGTCCTTATATTTCGATCGAATAAGACCATAATGCAACAAACAAACAAAACGAAGAGCCGATCAGAAATTAAACTCCACTCGGTCTCTACATCGAAGTAGATGAAATCAAACAGACCTGAGAAAACACGTCAAACACAACCGCTACTCAAACCCAGACTAAAACCTTTACAAAATTTAAACAACTACCAACATCGAAATGGAGATTAAGATCTTTATCCGATTGCCAAAAATCAAGGGAAGAGTCTTGCACAAAAAAAAAAAAAAAAAAAAAAAAATAAAGGCACACCTTGCTCGTTCCTTGCAGTGAAAACAATGGTACCGGTCTCATCTCCGACGAGGCACTCCGCGATACGCGTGTGGCGAAGGTGCGCCGAGGCCGCTCGTCCCTTCTGCAACACCGTCTTAGCACTAACAACCTTAACGGTGAGCGTGTGGCCACTTGTCCCGGGCTTCAATTGGTCTACCTTAGTGAAGACCGGCTTCCTCATCCCAGGCTTGGCCGCTCCGGTCTGTTCCTGCTGCTGCTGCTGCTGCGTCGCCATGGCCGCTCCAAAAACCCTAATCGTCGACGGAACCAAATGAAAACCCTAACCCTAAACGAGAGAAATGAAACCGAGTGGGTGGGTGGTTGCGGTATATGGACGCACTCCCTCAGTCTCTTTATATTTCTCGTTTATTTTTGCGGAGATCGTGATTCGTCGTGTACGGAGGGGTTGGCCTCGTTGAAGCGTAAAACGAAAGACGCTTTTTTGTTTCGGAAACGTCGGTCTCGTTCTTCCGTTCCCGGAAAATGAGGAGTTCCGGACGTGGTGGCCTACCTCTCCACCAATCGCATTCATCCTCACCCATTCCGGCTCCGGCTAAGTAGACCATTAGGATCCGACTTGAACCCGTGATTAAGTATTGAGTCGACGCAAATGGCATATCCTAATTATACCATAACCATATGATTTATTTATATCATTACTACTGCTAATCACTAATCAGTGATCGGTAATACAAAATCGCAATTTTATATTTAAATTAAATTTTTTTTACAAATTAGAACATATTATATTATTTCCTCCGATGACGTTGTAATCGTATAGAAACATTAGGATTATAAACTTACAATTCACACAAATATATATGAGAACTTGTGATATTTGTCATGCCCAGGGTCACGCACGTTAGTTTCTCTTCGATGTTATAAAATAATTTGTCAAAATCTCAACACTAAACAAGACTGACGTACCGGCCACGGGGAACGAGCGATTATTAATTACACAATTTAAACTATTTGATGCTACCAAAACATGATTTAATAACAAAATTTTGTCTATTGGGAGAAACGAAAGGCTGTTGCTCTCTTTTGACTCTTGACTCTCCATAAGATGCCTCTCCTATTTCCATACAAAATAATTAAAATATATTGTCGATCTACTAATTTTTTCATTATGTTTTTTTTTCTTATTTTGGGAATATGAATTTGTCTGTGCCACTAATGTTCTTCTAAATAAGTATCAATATACCACATCCATAATAGCAATGATCACTGAATCACCATTATTATGCATTAAAATTTAAAACAGTACTTTTCTGTAAGAAAATTAGTATATTTTAAAGGAGATAATGCTACCATTCAAGGCTACCTGTGACTATTACTATTATTAGTTATAAATCATGTCTTATTAAATAATTAATGAAAAATATCTGAAAGCTCTCATACAATGGAGTTGTATAATAGAACTCTTGAGAAGGTTAAATAATTGTTATTCCCCTCTTTAAAATAATAGAGTACTTTCAACTTCAGCATATTCCAGTGATTAATCGATAACGACCTCAATTAGTATAGACTATAGTACACCTTTAAGATAAAAATGATGTGCAATCTTTTAAAACACTCGTGAATTCTAGAGTACTTAAAAATAGAAAATTGCTATAATTCTCAAAACATTATAAATAAGAGAACACTTAACGTATAAAAAGGCTACATGAAATTCCTACTTCGGCGATTTTTCTTTAAAATTGTATCACATAAAGTACCATTTTCTAGATCTCAATATCTGAATCCAATAATTAAAATACCTCACCCACAACTATTACTTTTTGGGTGTCGAAGAATAAAATGAAGAACGAGTATACTTAACTTCGTTCGGGCTTAGTTTTATACATGCATTTTGAAATTCACATTGTGATTACAGATGTGACCCAAATTACGCGTTAACGCCACAAAATCATCGTCGAACTGTACATCTTATCGTCTGCGTGTCGCAGATTTCAGCGGAATCGGGGCCCACCCACCCTACATGGCTCGGAGTTTTATACGGCCGTTTGTTTGTATCTCTTTTTGCTTGCTTATTCAATCCGCTCGGCCACCTGCCGCCTCCGTATTTTCCGTCGCTTGTTATCGGACGGACAGTCGAGACTCGAGACTTGAGAGCTCAGAATTACAAGTTTTTTCCTTTTTTTAGTTGAATTTTTAATTTTTTTTGACATTTTGTTGTTCCTCCTGTCGAAATTACGATAATGATAAAAAAACGAGTAAATGATTAAATGGTCGTCATTACCGCGTCGGCAATTTGGGGCTTTTAAGCCACGGCCACATTTTCCGTCAGGATTCCGGAGAGCCTGAGAGGCTCAAATCGTTTCTCACCAGAGTCCAGCCCTCTCTCTTTCTTATTAAAACGTCCCACTCTGATGACTCCACCCTTCTCTTTCTCTCTATTCTAATCCCCCGTTTTCAGACCTTTATCGGATCAGAGAGGAAGTAGACGAGAAAAGGGATCGGAAAGAATTGGGTCATTCGAGTCGGGAGTCGGGACGATTCTTCGTGTTCTGGAGACAGGAAAACGAACCTCTTGGGACGAAGAAGAGAAGAAAGACCGATCGGCATCGTGTTCGTTGTTCTCCGGCAAGACGGACGTCCCCGCGTTGTTTCGATCGTTCGATATGGATTCCGATTTATGGGCCTCCCGTCTTGCCGCTGCCAAGCGACAGTACTCGCTCCAGCACCATCAAAACTCTCAACTAGGTTGGCTGATTCCTTTATTTGATCGGAAGAGGATCCATTTCTCGGGCTTCTTCCGATTAATTTGATCTTGTTCATCCTGGAGTGTTTGTTTTTTTTTTTTTTTTCCTTTGATGTTTATTTTGCGGGTTCCTTTTTTTGGTTCAGATCGACTAAGCGTTGATGACTTTGAGGTCGAAGAGGAGGCTCGCCCCGATTTTCCCTGCCCATATTGTTACGAAGATTATGACGTCGCCTCCCTATGTTCGCATCTCGAGGACGAGCACCCTTTCGAATCGAAAGTCACTGTGAGTCCAAAATCCGAATCTTTCTTCTGTCCCGTAAATTCTTGAAATTTTTTTCCCCTTTCGTTTTAAATTTGTATGACGAGATGGATTTAGATACGATGATACGAGAAAAACACGATCTGTTATGAAGTCCTTGTATTTACTGTCAGAAGTATTATGATTTTGATTTATTTCTCTGACTTGTACGTTTTTGGGTTTATAGGTTACAAGTCTACCGGGTTTCTGTCCCTAGCCTGCCTCTAGTGTATATCGTCGTCGTCTCCCTCATTGTACTATCTGTTTAATTAATCGTGGGTTCAGCTTCATAAACCTCATTCTGCTCAAATGTCTGTCATCCTCGCAGCATTCTTCAAGTCTTTGGCGTTGTTTTGTTGCCTATGGGAAATAGCGAGTTTACATCATTACTGGCTGGTTTCTTCGCCAGGTGTCTCATCTCGTATGTAGTCCGTGTGGGTCATGGTAGGCAGGATTGTTCTAGATAGCTGAAGATGATATTCATGTTTATAAGTTCTCGCTTACCGCTTTGGCATGCCAGAGCTTCTCCTTTTCCTCTATGGCAGAAATATTTGAAAGGAGAGTAGTCCAGGTCACTGATATTTGGTCACTGAGACGAAATCTGCAATTAAAACATGCAGTGTAGAATAGCTGGTCAGGTGGAAAGAATGACAAAACCGTTGAGGTGTTTCCCATAGATAACGGAAATTGAAAATTTGAGAGCTCAGCTTACAGATGTGGATATTTTTGTATGCAATGAGATGGTCCACTTTATTGTTTTGCAATGTTGCTGCACATGGAAATTTGTTTTTGAAGAAATATCTTTGAGATACTATTTTTATGAAATGTAGTTGTTAGTGTGCTGAAAGAAACTTCTTTTTTAGTATAACACAGAAGGAGAAAAAAATTACGAAATCATTTAAGAAAAGAGCAAGATGAAGAACGTTCTTTGACCTTATTCTAGCATGTAGTCTGTCAAAAAATTAACAAAACACCTAGATCGGTTACCTATTGGAGTATTTGAATCTCTTTTCCTATATTCATAAGATTTTAGTAGTAGTCCAGGTTGGATAGATGGAGTGGTTTGAGATACTGGCAGGGCAATCCTCGTTGTGATAGGAATAATATTTAACCTTTGCGCCTGTGATAGGAATAAGATTTATCAATTTATATACTGTATTAAACCATGTCCTAATCTTTTATTCTTTGGTTGCTCTACCTGTGCAGGTTTGTCCCATTTGTTCAGTGAAGGTTTCACGGGACATGCTTAATCACATAACCTTGCAACATGGACACTTATTCAAGATATCCTTTTTTAACAACCTTTGGTTATGAGCAGTTATTTAAGCATGTGTACAATTTAGGGAAGAACCAAGTAGGCAATTATTTCTTTTTTTGGAAATAGTTTACTTGATCTTGGAGAAAAACCATATTTTCCCTTAACGAGAGGATCACTTGCGGAGGTGTAGAAGGCTACGTAGAGTGGCAATTCCTAACAGTCAGGCTCTCTCCCTACTCGGTAGGGACCTCCGTGAGGCCCACCTACAGGTTCTTTTGGGAGGAAGCGGATTTAGGTCAGCCAACAATAGTGCATCAAGTGCTGTTTCAGATTCATTCTTTTCGTCCCTTGTATTCAACTTTCCTGGATCAGAAGCTGAAGACATTTCCAAAGCTGCTATCTCCAATGTTGAAGAAGCTTACACAAAGAATGCGACAGCCTCACAGAAGTGGAAATCGAGGTATTACTTGTGTTTTTGTTTTTCCATTGGGGCGGGCTGCTGCTTTAATACATCTTATTTATTTGATTGGTGTAATATTGGGCCTCTATGACACTATTGATAGGAAATGTTGTGCTACAATTGGTTTTTATGCATTCTCTATCGGCGTTTTGAAAATTGTTCATACTAAGTGTATTTACCACTTAATATGTTTACTTTCTGACTCCGGTGACGTATTAGAGCGCTCATTGAGTTTTAGTTTATACTTAATAGAATCTAATATTTCTAAAATGAAAATTTGCTTCTAGTGTTCTTCCCTTTGGATTTCTGATGGATCTCTTCTGAAATGTCTACATTAGTAGGGCCCTTCCCAATCTAGCAGCTAACTTTGCATTCCTTACCATTCTTAGCTAAGAGATTTTGTTCGATAATTTGGAAATGTTGTTAGCACAAACAGCAGGGAGAAATTCCTTTTCGATCTGAAATTGTGATTGTTCTGAGATGTAAACATGTTGTGACGAAGGTGAAGGTTCTGTTGCAGTTTGCATGGTCCTTAGTGTAATGGATTCAGGGTTCCAGGAAATTGAGTTGGGTTCGGAGACATCTATAATGGATGCAGCTGCCTTCTGTTGAGGTAAAGATGGGGGTATTTTGTGTGAGTCTTTGTAGCATCCGTCTTCTGGGATAAAATTAGAGACTTGTTTTTCTTGACCTATGGAGAACAATTAGGATATGGATTTATTGTGTATAGCTGTTAGAACCCCAGATGTTACTCGGCAGGGATTTTATGGTCGACATGTTATGGCATCTAAAGTTAAGGTTTTAATAGCCTAAAAATACATCTTTCCTATTTTCTATTCGTACTGTCAATAAATCTAGTGTTTTTATATAGTGTGAGAGGGGTGGATCTTTTGAGATGGAATTGTTATAAATACTTTGTAAAATTTGAGTTCTCTTCTTTAGGTTATTTGTTGCTTCAAAAGAGTTGGTTCACGATCAAATGAACTTATCTTTTTTGTCTGAGAATTAAGAGAATGAAAATTGGGTTCTTTCGATTTCAGAAAATCTGTTTTCTGGTAATATGAATTATAGCGGAGTTTTCTGTCTACACTTGCTGGTTATTTTCTGCAACATTTCACTTCCCTCCACATGTATGTCAATCTTGATGGAACTTTTTCCTTTTGCTTTACTAGCTTCGATGCAACACTGAGTCACGAGGAGAGAGAACAGAAGCTGAAGCAAGCCACTGTCAGAGCGAAGTTTGTGCAGGATCTGCTACTCTCAACCATGTTTGGGAACTAGCAAAAAGGAGCAAACGCTGGGCAGAAAACAGGAGCCGTAGCTGGAGGTTTTCCTATTTGCTGAGGCAAAGGCAATTTGAGGTTCTTAAACACTTAGATGCAAGAAATATTTGGACAATCCAGTGTGAGGGGCCTTGTTGGAATGTTTTCTCCGAGGCCGGGAGTCATTGGTGGTATAGCCAGCCCGGTTGATGCTTCTGAGGGAGAATGGATAGCCCTACAAATATATTGTACTCGACCTCCATATGGATTTTAGCTACTCTGTAGTATCATGTTCCTCTGCCTCATTCGTCCTTGGTAAAAAACCAACTTTTATGAGCTTCATCAGGTTTAAACCATCAGAAACTTGTTGAAGAAACGGTAACTCCAGTGAATGTTTGAACTGGATAGATATTATAATCGCTTCCTGAAAACATGCGAAGCACCGTTCAACTGTGCTGTGAACTTTCTGCTGAATAAGCTGTTAGAACTAGAAACGCTCTTGATAGTTGTGTACCGTAGTGCTGCGTAAAAGAAATTCCGCTGGGCAGTTGGCAACAACAGCTTCCCTCAGAGTGGGAATTCAGGTGGGTGCTATTATCATGTTGCGTTGGGGTGAAATATGATCAACAACCAGAAAGGGAAGATACTCGAACAATAGGGTGCACATAACCGGTGCTGTAATTTGCAAATTCTTACTAATTTACATGTTTATATTTGGTATGTGACACAAGGCTTATGCATCCGATTTCTGTTTCTCCAAGTGCGTCTCATTTGCTACAACCATGGCTAACTGCTCCTCCGGTTCACTTGCAGCTGCAATTGTTGGCTGCTTCTCGGCTGCCTCTTCCATCCCTTCTTCTATTTCTGATGCAGCTTGCTGCCTGTAATAACGGAGAATCACCACGGCAATAAAAGCTGCAGACAAAAGTTATAGATTAGGAGCAAGCCTGTTTGATCTGGAAGCAAAAAATGCTTCTTAGTGCCACAGAATAACTTGAATTTACCGGCAAAGATGCGTGTTTTGACGGCAGATAAATTCCAGAAGACGGTAGCAGCTGATGCAGCTACTAACTTCTTGTGAGAGGAAGCAGACCAAGCCTCCAACATCCAGGATCTGAGGCTACCAACTGTTTAAATAGCAGGGACTCTTGCGGTGTTAGCTTGTGAACGCAGCAGAAGAAACAAAAGGTCGATTAAGAAAAACATGAACGCGATAAAAAGTTAAAGAAAACTGTACCTTGTTTCTGTATGTGCAGAGAGTAGCAGGAGTATAACTTGGGCACGGTAAAGCTGACAAAAAACGCTGCAAAGTTCACGAACAGTAGTGTAAGGCTCTTTTTCCTAACCCAAGAATTGAAAGTAATATTTGGATTTAAGTACCGGACATCGTTTATATGTTATTACCAATCAATGAAAGCCTCCATAACGTGATCAAATGGCCATACTCCGATGCGAAGAGAAGAATAGGAGCCATCTGTAACCACAACAGTAGGTTTCTCTTAGCTTTAATTGCTGTGTAAAGAAGAAAAATCAGATAAGAAGCCGGGTATTACTTTCAACGTCATTGAAGGTTCCCCGGAGAAAAGCTTTTTGGTTGTATTTATCAAAGCATTTGCAGGCGGAAGAATTATCCGAGCAGCACGGAGTACATCATCTTCTCCCAACTTAAATTCTTTCGTGGGTTGCTCTTTGGGTCTACGAATTCAATTTGCAAAGAGAGGGTCAATTGCGGAATCGAGAGACGGAAGAAAGAGAAAGCGATACATTTAAATGTCGTCGATCATTTGGAGAAGTACCTCTGTGATAACGAATTGTAGAAAAATGATATTCCTAGAAAGAGAAGACTCATTTGTGCCACCGTGGAGAAAATGCTGTAGAAAGAGCAAAACTTTAATAAAAGAGCAATTGTGGGGTTTCACTGTTTCAAAGAATGAGCTGAAACTCTGGGGATCTCTATAAGTGAACGAACCTGAAACTGTAACCTCTTGTGAACGAAGAAGACAGGAAACACAGAGAACCAAATCCGAACCACAGGCTGGATTTTGCAACATCTTTCCACATTATGAGTTCCCAGGCCAGCTTGCCGAGGCTCCCGAGTCCACCATTTTCGTCACTGCTCGCTTCTGGTTCACACGACACGATAATTGTCAGTCGAAATCCGAAGCATGAAAACGCAGTGTGCACCATTTAAAGAAACAAAAAGATCAAAAGGGTTTGAACACAAAGGAAGCTTTTACGCATCACAAGAATCGGACTTGCGCAAAATGAAAAACAGAGGAAAACCGGGCAAGAAAGATAAACATCGCTGGTTGAAGGTATTTGTATATAGTTATCTAATATCTCCCTCTAGAAGGAAAATAAGGATGCAGAGAGAATTAAGAGTACGGGAAAAAAATACGAAACGTGTAACATTAGGAAGCAATTTCAAAGAAAAGGATAAATCTAATGACACATTAAGAAAAACAAATGAGATAAGAAAACAACGTACTTGGCGAGGGATCGGGGGAAGGAATTGAAGGCAGTGCAACCAGCTTTTCGCGACGAGAGTGAGAACGGCTCTGCCTTCTTTTCCGCACTTTGATAGGTTCTTCTCCCAGACCCAAATCCCGCTCGTCCCTGCTTTCTTGCTCCGCTCTCCGCCTCGATCGCCTGGAATTCCTGGGCGAAGCGCATCCCATCAGTCCCATAGAAAGCGATTTTGTTCTACATTTCCGACGGGATCCAACCAGTTCCACCAGTTCATCCAAAGCCTCGACCCTCTCAGAGGCCCTGTTTTTGGACCTCCTGAGAGGAGAAGGCGAGAGGAGGAGAAGGTCCTGGAGCTGAACATGCTGATTAGGGCTGTTTGCCGAGAGTGGAAGTGGTGACGATTGGGTCTTTTGGGGCGACTGCATTAGATTGACAGAGAGATTTTCCAAGAGATCCTCGGAGAAATGAGCAACCCTAGAAACCGATTTGGTTCGCGAACGGGAATCCGATCGGCGAGAAGGAGGCGTGGAGTCCATGGCTGAGTTGCTGAAGACGAACGAGTTCCGGTGGTGATTCTGTGGGTATTACTTTGTTGATATTTAAGAAGGACGTTTTAGGCTTCAGAGCTTTTTGTCTCAGAATAATGGGACGTTTTAGGCTTCAGAGCTTTTTGTCTCAGAATAATGGCCGAAGAATATAGCCGTTGGAGTTTGGAGACTTTAGCCTCTCGCTTTTGAAAAATTTGTCGGAGGCGAGGCCTTTAATCTCCGCAACGGTACAGCAACCGATACAGAAACGCTGGTGTTACAGATGAAACAGTGGGTCGAAACTGTCAGAATAGTTTAAATAAAAAAGAAACTTGAACAATTATATAGATACTTACTTGCTGAGCTTCCCAAATTAAACAAATCCAAGCAAGAAAACTTTGTAGAGGTTTGGTATTATTGCAAGCTGCGCTTACTTGTAAAAGGCTGAAGTCACACGGTAGGGCGAAACAGTGTAACTCGGGACTCGTGAGCTTGTCGGGGAGAAGTGTAAGTAGGTAATAAAACAAGATGAATTTTAAACTGCTTAATAATGTCCTGCTATTACAAGCCAGGGAGGTCTTAGAATGGGAGAAAGCACGCAAAATAAAAGAGAAAAAGGTTCAAAAATTCAAATTGGCGTCGCCCGGACTCGAACCGGAGACCTTCAAGTGTGATAACCAACTACACCACGACAGCGGCTTCAAAAAGTTTACCACATTTAATTATGTATATGATAAACTAACCTCTACCTCTGCCCTCTCAGTCTCTCCTCTATTCTTTTTGCCTTTTCTTTTTAAGGTTATTTTTCCACGACATTACTGTTGTATCATCTTTTGATCAATTAAAGCTCAAACCCCTTGTTCAATCGTAATTATCCATGTTAGCCGACTGAATTTTAACTTTAACAATTTGCAACTGCAAGCGTATAAGATATCTCGATTACTAATTTCTGAAGCAAAAGATAACTGTATGGAGACCAAATTCAACATGAAAGAAGAGAAACTGCGACAAAAATTGTCCTGTGCAGTCATGAAACTGACATAAACATCAGATAATTTTTTATTATCCCATTTTTCATTAGTTCCGATTGATCAAAAAACACCCTTCGATGAACCAAAAAACAGTATGGAGAATCTTGTTGATGACAAACGTCTTTCCTGTACTTCCTTTCATTAAATCCAGAACGGAATGATCCAAACAAACGTCTTTCCTATGGGATTAAAACGGCAAAGAAACGAAATTATAAAAAGAAAGAAAGAAAAAAACAGCAGGTATCTATCTGTAGAGCCCTGCAAATGTTTTCCCTGGTGAATTTATTAACACTCGGCAATTTGTTTCATCACGCGTACGGGACTCTGAGTCTTTGCCTCTCCGAGCCAGCCATCATATCCTCCCAGAGCAAATCCGACAGTGCAAGTGTCCGATCTCCAACTTTCCCTGCCACAAAGAAAACAGGGTAAATGAAGATATAACGTTCAAGAAAGATCATAACCAGTCGAGAATAAAATTCAATTCAACACAATCCGATTTGGTGTATCACACTAGAAACAAGAAAAGATTCATCAAAGTCATGTTTTTTCTTTTTAAGCAAATGAAAAATGTAGGAAATTCAATTCTCCATGCCCGACGAATTGAATGAAGATAGCATAAACTTAAAGTTGCTGCTGATGCAAAACCAAGTAGCGGAGCAATCAACCAAATATTGCTAAGAAAGAGAGGACGACAATGTCAGTCTTTTACAAGAGTCTTCAAAATCTTATCAAATTAATTAGTACTCGACAAAGAATTCATCAAGTAACTTGACATAGAAGATTGATTAAGTTTAATAGATGCAAGTTGTCTTACTCACCTTCTCCAACAGCTTGTCCATCCCACATGATGATGGGCAGTATAGGCAGTGTGCTTCCTACATACATCATCTCGGCAGCATCCTTGGCTTGTTCCACGGTTATATTTCCAGTCCCCACGCTCTTCAACAGCCCCTTCTCAACCAACTTGGGTGCCAGAGCCAGAAGCCTCTTGGCAGTGCACCCACTCAGGATTTTGTCAAAAGAAGGCAACAGAAGTTCTTTGTCCTTAGTTATGAAGGCAACATTCACATTGGGGCCTTCTGCAACATACCCTTGGTCATCAACCCAAATAGATGCATAGCATTCTTTTTCTTCCGCTTCCATTTTAGACAGCACGTTTGGCAGATAGTTGACATTCTTCATGGTGGCAAACTGAGGAGCTTTCATGGGTACAGTGGAGGTAATGACTTTCACCCCTACTTTGGTTGGTGAGAAGTCTTTATCAATAACCACAGCGTAGAAAGCAGATGTGGGGCAACCAGCAGGGGAGAGTAAGAAATCACCAGGACCTGCACTAAGCCAGTACCTCAATGAACCTTTCGTGCATTTTGAAGCTGCAGCCAGCTGGATCAGGATGGTACGCAAGGTTGAGCGAGGGAAGGGTGAAGAAATCTTGGCTGCTGAAGCTGATCTCAAGAACCGATCAAGATGAGCATCCAACTCGTACAAGTATCTGTAAACAATGAAAGAAAATTCAGCAGTTGGAGATAAGAGCGGCAGAGATGCCGTCTGAGCAAAGTCCCCTACATCATGAGGATCAATGTTTGGCATGGCAGTTCTGTATCAAATCCAAATTCCGAAAGTCATAAATGGACCTACCCATCAAGAAGCGCTGCAGTATCAAAGACACCGTGGCCTCTATGGACCATATGATCATCAATGGGAATAACCATCAAAGCCGGATCTAGAGTAATTCCACCAAAAATACTTGAGTACATTGCTGGGTATGGCTGCTTCTTCACTGCAAAACATTTCTCCCGCAGCTTTTCAAGCACCTGGATCGAAACCATAAGAGAGTCATTGTACCCCATGTCTAATGAAAACTTCAGTTTGAAGCCAACTGCATTCCAGTTTTTACAAAAACCACTCTCCAAGAAGCGAAGGCCGGTGGAATGTTAGTATAAACAGGAAAACTTCAGCAAGAAGCCAACTGCAAACCAGATGTAACGAGCGAGGGTCCGTGAAATTTTAGTATTAAGCCAGCGGCCAGCTATGGCACCTCACACAGTTACTGTAGTTTCTCTGTTTATAGGTCATCTTTGTTCCCAAATCAAAATCTGGATAGGCAGATATGATCAAGCGAATAACTTTCTGTGAAGTGTTAAAGATTCATCAACGTCTAAACCATACTATGAGAGTTTTCGATTGTCTATGGAGAACAATCCTCTGTACGATATGAAGTCGTCCTGAACTAATATAAGTAACAGAAATTTCAAAACAAAATGAGGAAAAAATTAAGGACAAAATCGACCAGAAATAAAACCAAATAATATAGTTGGGAGAAAAAACAAACAATCATTAACAAGAAACCAAAAGAATTCTCGTGATCTTATTTCGCTGCTTATGAGATCGCTCAAAAGTTTCACAAGTACTCTCCAATGGGGATAAGCTCCAAAGACTCGAAAACCAAATGACAAAACATTTGTTGCGGCAAAGTAGCATTGCAGACATTATAAAGAGCATGAAGTCGATTCTTTACCTCCGCAGACGAGTAAACGGGAACGCGAACATCACTTCCATTTCCTGCTCCCAACATCCAAAAATACACAGAAAGCGTCAGTATTCTATAGGGTATTGTTATCAATTTAATACCTTTCGGCTCAGATAATTTTTTTAGTTTTTTGACAAAGGAAAGGGAATGATCATATGTATATCGAGATCATTGTAGCAGATTAAAGATAAGAAATTGAATGACAAACAAGGCAAGAAAAGAGGCAAAATACAAACCTGCGATCTCCATTTCTGAGACGATGTCAGTCGCAAGTAAGAGCGACGAAGATTATAGCAAGGGAAGGAGGACCGGGCCATAAGACAAGTATATATAGAGGAGAAGAAGGAAAAAGGACAACCCACAAAAAATATATTTGCCGCCTGTTGGATTTCTCACTCGGACAGATGAAAAAACGCAAGGACGAGACAGACGGGACGGCAGAAGGAGCAGTGAAGCAATTAAGAAATTCAAGAGGGCGCGAATGCCCGAGGTGTCTAATTCATTTAAGCCCCAGAAAATGTCCCCGTCTTTACACAGATCGGCGCTCGTTCTCTGAAGCTCCGGTGTTTAATATTTTTCCGTTTAATTTTAGCAGGCCAGGGTCACCTCGGCAAGCTGTCCATGTTAATGCCATCGGACCATAGAACTGTTCGTTAATATTCGAGGAGCTGAATCACAAATATAGGGCAAATGGACTTACCAAATTGAAGTTATTCAACATCAAGACGAAAGCGCTTCCATAGTATTTATTATGTGCTTAAAAACGAGTACAAGCGATAAACGAAAGCAGTTCAACAGCACTTAATTCACTGAACGTCAGGCAAGTATATTGGTAGCAATAAAGTCCAAGACGGGTGGTTACGCTACGGACTCAACCATTGTTACTGGTTCTTTTGATTGCAATCTGCGACAGCTGTTTGAAAGGGACAACAACCCCAGTGTTTTAGTTAACCTTTTGATGCCTTTGACAGAAGGACTTGAGCCTGTCTAGTCCATCTTCCAGGGAAGACGGTTCAACAGCAAAAGTTACACGTACTTGGCGAGGGATCGGGGGAAGGAATTGAAGGCAGTGCAACCAGCTTTTCGCGAAGAGAGTGAGAACGGCTCTGCCTTCTTTTCCGCACTTTGATAGGTTCTTCTCCCAGACCCAAATCCCGCTCGTCCCTGCTTTCATGCTCCGCTCTCCGCCTCGATCGCCTGGAATTCCTGGGCGAAGCGCATCCCATCAGTCCCATAGAAAGCGATTTTGTTCTACATTTCCGACGGGATCCAACCAGTTCCACCAGTTCATCCAAAGGCTCGACCCTCTCAGAGGCCCTGTTTTTGGACCTCCTGAGAGGAGAAGGCGAGAGGAGGAGAAGGTCCTGGAGCTGAACATGCTGATTAGGGCTGTTTGCCGAGAGTGGAAGTGGTGACGATTGGGTCTTTTGGGGCGACTGCATTAGATTGACAGAGAGATTTTCCAAGAGATCCCCGGAGAAATGAGCAACCCTAGAAACCGATTTGGTTCGCGAACGGAATCCGATCGGCGAGAAGGAGTTGTGGAGTCCATGGCTGAGTTGCTGAAGACGAACGAGTTCCGGTGGTGATTCTGTGGGTATTACTTTGTTGATGTTTAAGAAGGACGTTTTAGGCTTCAGAGCTTTTTGTCTCAGAATAATGGCCGAAGAATATAGCCGTTGGAGTTTGGAGACTTTAGCCTCTCGCTTTTGAAAAATTTGTCGAAGGCGGGGCTTTTAATCTCCTCAACGGTACAGCAACCGATACAGAAACGCTGGTGTGACAGAAGAAACAGTGGGCCGAAACTGTCAGAATAGTTTAGATAAAAAAGAAACTTGTCCTTGCTGAGCTTCCTCAAGTAGAAGAGGGATTCCCAAATTAAATAAATCCAAGCAAGAGAATAGAGAAACCTTAATAGAGGTTTGGTATTATTGCAAGCTGCGCTTACTTGTAAAAGGCTGAAGTCACACGGTAGGGCGAAACAGTGTAACTCGGGACTCGTGAGCTTGTTGGGGAGAAGTGTAAGTAGGTAATAAAACAAGATGAATTTTAAACTGCTTAATGTACTGCTATTACAAGCCAGGGAGGTCTTAGAATGGGAGAAAGCTCGCAAAATAAAAGAGAGTAAGGTTTAAAAATTTAAATTGGCGTCGCCCGGACTCGAACCGGAGACCTTCAGTGTGTTAGACTGACGTGATAACCAACTACACCACGACACCGGCTTGAAATGGTGTCCCACATTTAATTATACGGAGGAGAAAAATAACTCTTAACCCTTCCTCTCTTTTGTGGCTTCTTTTTCTACCTGGCCTTTTCTTTTTAAGGTTATTTTTCCACGATATTATTGTTATATCATCTTTTGGTCAATTAAAGCTCAAACCCCTTGTTCAACCGTAATTATCCATGTTATCCGACTGAATTTTAACTTTTAACAATTTGCAACTGCAAGCGTATAAGATACCTCGATTACTAATTTCTGAAGCAAAAGAACGGTATGGACCTTGTTGATGACAAACCACAAAAATGCCCCTTCGATGAACCAAAAAACAGTATGGAGAACCTTGTTGATGACAAACGTCTTTCCTGTACTTCCTTTCATTAAATCCAGAACGGAATGATCTAAACAAACGTCTTTCCTATGGGATTAAAACGACAAAGAAACGAAATTATAAAAAGAAAGAGAGAAAAAACAGCAGGTATCTATCTGTAGAGCCCTGCAAATGTTTTCCCTGGTGAATTTATTAACACTCGGCAATTTGTTTCATCACGCGTACGGGACTCTGAGTCTTTGCCTCTCCGAGCCAGCCATCATATCCTCCCAGAGCAAATCCGACAGTGCAAGTGTCAGATCTCCAACTTTCCCTGCCTCAAAGAAAACAGGGTAAATGAAGATAAAACGTTCAAGAAAGATCATAACCAGTCGAGTTGTATTCACACTAGAAACAAGAAAAGATTCATCAAAGTCATGGTTTTTTTTTTAAGCAAATGAAAAATGTAGGAAATTCAATTCTCCATGCACGACGAGTTGAATGAAGATAGCATAAACAGAAAGTTGCTGCTGATGCAAAACCAAGTAGCGGAGCAATCAACCAAATATTGCTAAGATAGAGGTCAACTGAGGACGACAATGTCAGTCTTTTACAAGAGTCTTCAAAATCTTACCAAATTAAATAGTACTCGACAAAGAATTCATCAAGTAACTTGACATAGAAGATTGATTAAGTTTAATAGATGCAAGTTGTCTTACTCACCGTCTCCAACAGCTTGTCCATCCCACATGATGATGGGCAGTATAGGCAGTGTGCTTCCTACATACATCATCTCGGCAGCATCCTTGGCTTGTTCCACGGTTATATTTCCAGTCCCCACGCTCTTCAACAGCCCCTTCTCAACCAACTTGGGTGCCAGAGCCAGAAGCCTCTTGGCAGTGCACCCACTCAGGATTTTGTCAAAAGAAGGCAACAGAAGTTCTTTGTCCTTAGTTATGAAGGCAACATTCACATTGGGGCCTTCTGCAACATACCCTTGGTCATCAACCCAAATAGATGCATAGCATTCTTTTTCTTCCGCTTCCATTTTAGACAGCACGTTTGGCAGATAGTTGACATTCTTCATAGTGGCAAACTGAGGAGCTTTCATGGGTACAGTGGAGGTAATGACTTTCACCCCTTCTTTGGTTGGTGAGAAGTCATCATCAATAACCACAGCGTAGAAAGCAGATGTGGGGCAACCAGCAGGGGAGAGTAAGAAATTTCCAGGACCTGCACTAAGCCAGTACCTCAATGAACCTTTCGTGCATTTTGAAGCTGCAGCCAACTGGATCAGGATGGTACGCAAGGTTGAGCGAGGGAAGGGTGAAGAAATCTTGGCTGCTGAAGCTGATCTCAAAAACCGATCAAGATGAGCATCCAACTCGTACAAGTATCTGTAAACAATGAAAGAAAATTCAGCAGTTGGAGATAAGAGCGGCAGAGCTGCCGTCTGTGCGAAGTCCCCAACATCATGAGGATCAATGTTTGGCATGGCAGTTCTGTATCAAATCCAAATTCCGAACGTCATAAATGGACCTACCCATCAAGAAGCGCTGCCGTATCAAAGACACCATGGCCTCTATGGACCATATGATCATCAATGGGAATAACCATCAAAGCCGGATCTAGAGTAATTCCACCAAAAATACTTGAGTACATTGCTGGGTATGGCTGCTTCTTCACTGCAAAACATTTCTCCCGCAGCTTTTCAAGCACCTGGATTGAAACCATAAGAGAGTCATTGTACCCCATGTCTAATGAAAACTTCAGTAAGAAACCACCTGCATTCCAGTTTTTAACAAAACCACTCTCCAAGTAGCGAAGGCCGGTGGAATGTTAGTATAAACAGGAAAACTTCAGCAAGAAGCCAACTGCAAACCAGATGTAACGAGAACCACACTGTAACTAGCGAGGGTTCGTGATATTTTAGTATTAAGCCAGCGGCCAGCTACGGCACCGCACACAGTTACTGTAGTTTCTCTGTTTATAGTTCATCTTTGTTCCCAAATCAATATCTGGATAGGCAGATATGATCAAGCGAATAACTTTCTGTGAAGTGTTAAAGATTCATCAACGTGTCATCTAAACCATACTATGAGAGTTTCCGATTGTCTATGGAGAACAATCCTCTGTACGAGATGAAGTCGTCCTGAACTAATGTAAGTAACAGAAATTTCAATACAAAATGAGGAAAAAATTAAGGACAAAATCGACAAGAAATAAAACCAAATAACATAGTTGGGAGAAAAAACAAACAATCATTAACAAGAAACCAAAAGAATTCTCGTGATCTTATTTCGCTGCTTATGAGATCGCTCAAAAGTTTCACCGGTGCTCTCCAATGGGGATAAGCTCCAAAGACTCGAAAACCAAATGTCAAAACATTTGTTGCGGCAAAGTAGCATAGCAGACATAATAAAGAGTATGAATGCGATTCTTTACCTCCGAAAACGAGTAAACGGGAACGCGACCATCACTTCCATTTCCTGCTCCCAACATCCAAAAATACGCAGAAAGCGTCAGTATTCTATAGGGTATTGTTATCAATTTAATACCTTTCGGCTCAGATAATTTTTTTAGTTTTTTGACAAAGGAAAGCAAATGATCATATGTATATCGAGATCATTGTAGCAGATTAATAATAAGAAATTGAATGACAAACAAGGCAAGAAAAGAGGCAAAATACAAACCTGCGATCTCCATTTCTGAGACGATGTCAGTCGCAAGTAAGAGCGAAGAGAATAATAGCAAGGGGAGGAGGACCGGGCCATAAGACCAAGTATATATAGAGGAGAAGAAGAAAAGAGGACAATCCACAAAAAATATATTTGCCGCCTGTTGGATTTCTCACTCGGACAGATGAAAAAACGCCTAGGACGAGACAGACGGGACGGCAGGAGCAGTGAAGCAATTAAGAAATTCAAGAGGGCGCGAATACCCGAGGTGTCAAATTCGTTCGTGTAATGGGGGGTACCTACCCGATGAGGTCTGGTCCAGTTTCAATCATTTAAGCCCCAGAAAATGTCCCTGTCTTTACACAGTTCGGCGCTCGTTCTCTGAAGCTCCGGTGTATAATATTTTTCCGATTAATTTTAGCAGGCCGGGGTCACCTCGGCAAGCTGTCCATGTTAATGCCATCGGACCATAGAACTGTTCGTTAATATTCGAGGAGCTGAATCACAAATATAGGGCAAATGGACTCACCAAATTGATGTTATTCAACATCAAGACGAAAGCGCTTCCATAGTATTTATTATGTGCTTAAAAACGAGTACAAGCGATAAACAAAAGCAGTTCAACAGCACTTATTCGTTGAACGTCAGGCAAGTATATTGGTAGCAATACAGTCCAAGACGGGTGGTTACGCTACGGACCCAACCATTGTTACTGGTTCTTTTGATTGCAAAGTGCGACAACTGTTTGAAAGGGACAACAACCCCAGTATTTTAGTTAACCTTTTGATGTCTTTGACAGAAGGACTTGAGCCTGTCTAGTCCGTCTTCCAGGGAAGACGGTTCAACAGCAAAAGTAACACGTAGCCAGCCCTTCATTCCTATAGCACTCCCTGCAGGAAATGGCACTCGTCAACCTTCCGAAGGTACCCAGAAACAAGCAAAAAACAGAGAAGACTCGCAGTTCGTGTTGCTCACCGGGAAAAATGATAACGCATTCTTCTTTTGCTAGCTTGAGGCAAAAATCCATATCATCGGTGATGTCTTCCAGAAGTGAAAAGTTCAGCTCAACCTGCATCAAAGTAACTGGTGACGACTATGCAAGAGTGGCAATGAACAGATTAACAGGACAGACGAGAACGGGTATGTTCTTCTCTTACCATAACAAACATTGAACCTTCAGGTTTGCTTGGACAGCTGATGCACTTGATCTCCTTCATTCTATCGCAGCAGATGTCTGCTGTTATCCTCAGTGTCTCGATCGTCTTGCTGAAAAAATCCTCCTTGGTGTTTTCAAAAATTTGGGGAAGTGCTCCCTGATAGATAACATGAATATCTCAAGTAACAAATCTTACAAATTTAACCAGACTACAGGCAACGAATGGACGATGTTTTTACAGTTTGATCTAACAAAGAGTAATCCTATGATGCAGGAACTAGATATTGTTATTTCATTGGAGGCTTTCAAATGGAAACATGAAGCAACGAACCTGAATAAACGTTGATGGGCGTGACATCATACTCTGGACTCTTTTAATGGAATCGATGATCTGAGAGCGAGTAAAAAAGAGAGTAAAAAATAGAGAGTAAGAGAGCGAGATAGTAAAACCCACCATCAGTATAGACCAGATTGCCAGCCAATCTTGAAGTTAGTGACCGCAATTTAATGCTCCATAGAGAAAAACGAGAGAAAAAGAGAGGTCATGAAAGAATACTACAGCTAAAACAGCTCAAAGCATGAGGATGTTCAAAAGCACCTTTGTTGATTTTAAAACCCCATGAGGATCAATTATCGCCAACCAACCCATTCTCCAGCCAGGCACAATCCATCTCTTTGATATTGATCCAAGGCTAATCACAGGAACAATTGAACCAAAAGTGCCCATTGGCACAAAGGGGTTGCTCCCAAAAGCGAGGTGGCTGTAAACTTCATCAGCAATAACAAGAATTCCAAGTTTCTTTGCCGTTTCTGCAAGCTAAAATTCAACAAAAACGCCATTTTCAACACCTTAACCAACCAATTTCCTTAATAAGAGCATAAAGAATGAGTGTAGAACCTTGGCCAAATGCCGATAGGAGTAAACATTTCCACAAGGATTTCCAGGATTAATAATGACCATTGCGATAGTATTGTCATCTGCCAGGGCTTCAACCGCGTCAAGATCAATTTCCCAATTTTGATCAGGGAGCAAATTAAAATGACGTGTTTCAAGCCCACAATAAGAAGCACGAGCATCGTAAAATGAATAACCAGGTGTAGGAAGCAAAATATTTGCACGAGGCTGAGCAAATGCTGATATTAGAATCTCAATGGCTTGCTGGGAACCACAAGTAAGAATTACATCCTCGGGAGTGAGCTTGTCTGGAAGATCACAGTTCAAGTATTCTGCTACTGCCCTACAAAAATCAAGTTCGGATGAAATCGCTGCATGATGCTGATTGAACTTTCAAACCCGCAAATGAAATTCGTAACACAAAAATAAAAAAACATAAAACACACACTAGGTGCATGGTGCTGAACAAACATTTAAACCTGCTCGAAAAACAAAAAAAGTTAATAAAAGAAAAGAACACGCGCGTGCACACACACACACTCACAAGGTGCCAACTATGAATGATCAACAAGTGCCTAAACCTTCGACATGGAGGTGAAACTAAGTTGCAAATAATGTAAAAGTTGGACGTCGAAATGGATCTCCATCTGTACAGCTTAAAATATGAAAACTTGTGTTGATCTCAATTTCAATTTTAAAGGTGAACAGGAGGCACCCAAGAATTGGCCTAAAATCCTTGCTATATTGAATTGAGATGCTGAAACCCAGAAAGAGAGAAAAATTTATGTATCTGAAACAGAATAAAAATCTGTTTGAAGTTAGAAAAGGTTAGCATTTGAGGAAACAATAACAACTAATGCCTCTGAAACAGAAGCTTGTGAATGCTTTCTAAATTTGGCTAATATACGTGTTGGTGAGGGCTTCCATTAACGATATTTGAAACAGGCCTCTGCTTCAGAGGGGAAAGTCACGTACTTTTTGCTGTTTCAGCAAATTCTAACACTATGTCAACTAGTTAAGAATGTTTAAATGGAAGAGTTTAAGATACAATGGCATTCTACTGATTAGATTACTAGAGACAAATTTCCAACGGAAACTCAAAGTGGCCCAATGACGGTGATCAAGATGGGAATCAAAGAGAAACCATGTTGAAAATATAATTCTGAAAGCTGAAGTAGGAGTGAAATGAGCACATGAACAATCACCGATGGGAAAATAAAAGCAGTGTATTCCATCCATGAAAGCTCGCCTACCAAATTAACGGATTTAAACTAGAGAGAATGCAAGTAGAGCTTTCTCCTCTACTCCTAACAATGCCTTTAAGAGAGGAAAAACCCAAGCAAGATTTAACTACTGAATAGAATAAATGACAATTAGTACCAAAAGACAAGAACAGAGAGCGAAGAACTCCAAAAGAACAAGCTTGAAAATCAAAGCGAATGTTGCAAAAGATAATTTCACTCAGAAAAAAGGGTAAATATATTAAATGAAAACTTCCAACTCCGCACCGGCCACAGACGGTACCTTCTGGCCGGAAGAATCCCAACTTCCGGAGAATAGCTGTTGTACATAGCCGACTTCACTGCAGTAACTATCGCTTCTTCAGCAACAGGAGTCGTCCGAAAGCAGGGAAACGCCGAAGGGTCACCATGGCCAAGGGGAATAACTGGCCTCGAATCTCCTCTATCGAGAACCGACATGAGCCTGTTCAATATTTCCCGAATTGTAAACTGTCCGGCAACCTCCGCATCCTCGCTAGGCCTGAAATTCCACATCCTCGTCGGGTCTCCGTTCTCACTCGGTGCGTCCACCTCTCCCATTCTCTCTTTTTTGTAGTCCTCCGTTGGAGCCAGGAGGTGTTCGCACTTGGTCTCGAACTTTTCGCATGCTGATCACCCATTGAAACGCAGCAGACAGGTGGATTAAAGTTCCAAGAGCAGTCGAACGAGCAAGGAGGAGCTTGGCACTTGGCCTTAAGATTCCTCACGCATGGTCGCCCACCGAAACGCAGCAGACAAATGGACAAAATTACCAAAGGTAAAGATCAATCCATTAAAAGCAAGCTTCATTGACCGACCAAAGTTTTATCAGTCCACAGAGAGGAGGAGAAACCGGCTTGATTCCTCGCTTCTCTCTTCTCTTCTTCGGAGCCGACGCCTGAACCCTGAGACGGAATTTAGTCATTTACCGCCAAAATACGCTTTTTTCGAATTGGGATTTCCTGACCCGGATCCGTTACTTCAATTGTCGGAACCGTCGTTAAAGGAATGAATCCGACTCATAAGGGCGGGCCGGAGATTTTGAACAAAACCAAACTCAACGTTGGAATCAATCGATGCCCTAATTATACGGATACAAAAAATAAAAATATATATTTCAAGAAACTCAAAAAATATATTTTTGTGAGAGAGCTGGTGCCGACTCTCGCACCGAACTGGTGCGCGAGTCATTTTTCAGAGGAATAATGACTCGCACACCGGTTTGGTGTGCGAGTCGTCCATTGCCTCTTTCGCGCGAATCATTACTCTTTTCAGAGAGAAACCCATGGACCCAGACCAAACAAAGAACCGATTAGCAATTTTCGGATTGAGCTTGGAGATCGGTCCAACTTTTCTCAACCTGTTAAAACTCTTCAGTCAGGATTAAACCAGTGACAGACGCTTTGACCAAAGAGCAGTAATACGGACACAGCGGCTCTCACATTCAAATAAAAAAAAATATTTCACGAAAATCAAGAAACATATTTTTTTATTTCATGTGAGAGCTGCTGTGTCCGAGTCGGGCACAGCGGCTGTGTATGAATCATTATTCTTGACCATTATTCTTGACCAAAAGACTCTTACGTCCTGCAAATGCAATTACCTAACAATTGCCTAATTTTTAGTAATCACCTTATTCCGATTTCTTTTTTGTTGATTAAAAGAAAAAAAAACTGCGCATTTTTATTGAAGGAAAATCTCTCCTGGATTCAGGTGGGTGGACGAGGTATCCAACCACGCTTTTCATCAATTACATTCAATGACACAGTGATGATTAGGTAATCATCACTTTCTGGAACTTTTGCTCTTCACGACCTAGGTACTCTTTTGATACTTCTGACAAAAGGACTTGAGTCTTTCTAGGCCATCTTCAAGAAAAGATGGCTCCACCGCGAAAGTAACACGAAGCCAACCCTTCAGTCCAACGGAACTGCCTGCAGTGAACAATATTTTTAGTTTCAACCTCGAACAAGTAACAAGAATTCAAGAAAAAGAAGTGGGTAGCATTGCTACAACTGCAGCGAGATCAGCTCACCGGGCAAAATGATGACTGACTCTTCTTTGGCAAGCTTGAGGCAGAAATCCATATCATCCTCGATGCCTTCCAAAAGTGACGTGTTCAGCTTAACCTGTATTCAGTGTAAATTTTGAAGCTTCTATTGTTTAAATTTGCTGAAGCATGCAAAAAAGGCATAAAGTATTGTTCAATTCTCTGACCATAACAAACATTGATCCCTCCGGTTTGTGTGGACAGCTGATGCAGTTGATCTCCTTCAATTTGTTGCAGCACATATCTGCTGTAATCCCCAGTGTGTCTATCGTCTTATTGAAGAAATCCTCAGAAGTGTTTTCAAGGATTGCAGGAAGTGCACCCTGGTACATGAGGCCTTCTAAGAAACATTTTTTCCCCAAAAAAAGGGAACGAACAAGAGCATTACTATCAAATAAGACCCCTATTAATGAATTTTTAAGAAGAAAGCACACTTTACTGCAGGGTTCGGCGACATAACATTGGGCCACGAGGCATGCATGAGAGAATGAGAAAGAATTGAAACATTTACAGAAGGCATGTAACCCTAATTTGAGTATGATATGCCTTAATATCAATCCCCAGTTGGGTCGCTCAGACCATCAGAGGGGTAAATGCCTGGATATTACTAAGGATACCACTATAACAGAATGCTCAAGATATGGACCGACACCCAATTAATAAGAGTAAAAGAGAAGGTCAGCTAGAAGTACAAGTACCAAACGAACCTGAATAAAGGTTGCAGGGTCAGATGTTATATTGAGGACACTCATAATGGAAGCAACAATCTGTAAGTGCAAAATCAAAAGGTACACTCAGATTAATAAGGACACTATACAAAATCAACAATATATGAGTGTAAATATTGAAAGGTAAAAGTTTTAGACTAGCAAACTTAATATTGAAGTCCATGATCCAGATACTATATGAAAACCAAGACACAGTCAAAATCAACATTAGAATCTTCTCCCTAAGATGCATACAAACAATGAGGTGATAATTTAAGGCTCGTGGAGTTGTACCATGGTTAACTCAACTTAATATTACAGAAATCTCTTTCTTTTTCTCAAAGTAAATTAGACCAAGTCCCTTAAACCAGTCTGTTGGTAGCTGAGCCGAAAAGATCAATCACTATGTGATAATTCGTGGTAATTGAATCTTCCATGTCAAACCTTTAAAATTTTCAGACTATTTATCATGTTGCAGAACCTAATACACAAAAGCAAGAGACTTAACATTTTGAAGTATGACAAAGCAAGTAAGTGACACCACCGCAGTCATCTATTTCAATTTTTCTTTCAAATTGTAGCCTAAATCTTTTACAGTTATATGGTGTAGTCACAAACTGAGTTCAATTCTTACCTTGTTTACCTACAATGGCCCCCACTCTGAGAAATTGAGAAAAAGCATTCATAAAGGAGAAAGAAAGGTACCAAAGGAGGGGTAACGGCAAAGCTAATTTTGGCAGGAATAACGGTTTGTAGCAAAACATGCAATCTTTAAATCAAAGTAATTTACAACGCATCCTTTATTCAGAGAAAAACAAGAAATCACTTTCACGAACATCCCCTGTTCAAAGCTATAAGTACTAGCTATAGTCTTTTATAATGAATATGGGTGATACTTATTCAAGCAAACTCGGTTAATTACCAAAACACACAAAATCCAAATAACAACAGAAACCCTCTAAGCACACGAACCATCTAAAAAATTTGTACTTATCTCAAAAGATCACTAGTCAGTCAGAAGGTTCATTTTAGAAGAGAATTAAATTGCGAGTCAAATGAACTTGACAACCTTGGCATGAAGAAGACATTGATGAAATTACAAGTTGCATTTATGGAATATAATTGATTTTTCTTTGGTCAACCAGTTTTGGACAGGGCACTCCGAAAACCTCATAAGAAAGCACAATCACATTCTTCACTTCTAAGCAATCATCACTTGACAGTAGAAGCAAAAAGAAGGAAGAAGAAAAAAGAAAAGAAAGCTAGCAACATGTGCAAAAGATAGGCAAGGATGCGCTTCAACTGTAATACTGTGGTTTAAAGCATTCTTAATCATGACTTTATTGATGCATATTTCTCAATTTCCAACCCCAATTAGAGACGCAGTTATTAAAGCTTCTGTGCCACAGTAGACAGCGAACATGTTAACTGGTGTTCACAAGAGAATCTTTGATAGAAGGCAAAAACAGTGGGACAGGCATTGAAAGCACCTTTGTTTTTTTAAAAACCCCTTGAGGGTCACTTGTCACCAGCCAACCCAGACGCCAGCCAGGCACAAGCCATCTCTTTGATATGGACCCAAGGGTGACCACTGGAACAATTGAACCAAATGTACCCATTGGCACAAATGGATTGGAACCAAATGTGAGATGGCCATAGACCTCATCAGCAATAACAAGAATTCCAAGCTTTCTAGCAGTTTCAGCGACCTAAAAATCCAACAAAGAAACTTATGTCAACAACCAGTAACTAAAGATACATCATAAAAAAAAAATGGAAAAATGCGAAAAAAGAAAACCGAAGAGGTTCAGCAAAAGCATTACCTTGGCCAAATGCTCATAAGTGAAGACATTCCCACATGGATTGCCAGGATTGATGATGACCATAGCGACTGTGTTACTGTCTGCCAGAGCTTGAACTGCATCAAGATCAACCTCCCAATTTTGATCCGGAAGCAGATCAAAATGACGCATCTCAAGCCCGCAATAAGCAGCACGGGATTCATAATACGGGAATCCAGGCCGTGGAAGCAAAATATTTGCATGAGGGCGGGCAAGGACATATAGTATGACTTCAATGGCTTGTGTGCAACCAAGGGTGAGGAAGACATCATCGGGAGAGAGCTTGTATGGAAGGTCACGGTTTAGGTACTCCGCAGCCGCCCTACCCAAAAAAAAAAAAAAAAAACAGAGCGACAAAAAATGAATCTGATAACACAATATAGAGAATCTGAAAGAATGCGTGTTACAGTCCAAATCACCTTCTAGCCGGAAGAATCCCCACCGTGGGAGAATAGGAGTTGTACTTGGCAGACGTCAGAGCAGACACTATCGCCTCCTCTGCCACAGGAGTCGTTCGAAAACACGGGAAAGCCGAAGGGTCTCCGTGGCCGAGAGGAATCACCGGCCTCGAATCCCCACTATCCATGCTCGACACGAGAGCGTTCAAGACACCCCTGATTGTAAGCTTCCCCGCGATCTCTGCGTCCTCGGCAGGCCTGAAATTCCATACTCTCTTGGCTTCTCCGTTTTCCATATCGTCCTCGCCCGGCACCCGCGTTCCCCTATTCCACTATTTCGATATTTGGGCAGCAACGTAGGCGTGCTCAGAGCCTTATAGTCATTGAGCTCGAGACTTGAAGAGTAATCGCACTGCAGCCACTCGCCCCGAGTCCAGACGCAAGATGGAAACAAAAAGAGCGCAGAGAGAGCACGTAAACGTATCCGACAGATGGTCGAAGCCACATTTGTCTTTTTCCCCCTTGCAACGTCCCAGTGGAATCTCCGGAGAAAAGAACGGGAAAAATGAGCGCCTTTCGGGATTTCCCGTTCGAAGCGGTAACGCCTTGCACTGTTAACTTTTATTAAAAATTATTAGAATTTAGATCTACTTTTAATCCCATCTTTCTTTAACTTAAAAATATATTTATTTTTATTTAATAATTAATTTATTAATAATAATAATAGTAATTAAATATCCGGTGATGCGTATGGGGCTTGTCCTGGCCTCTCTCCCTTTACATTTGGGGTAGTCCAGGGCCTAGTCGGTCGATCAGGCCCATTTTTCTCGTAAGACAAAAATAATTACCCGATTAGGGACTTTGGCCCAGTTTTCTTCGTATCAATTTTAATTATATTTAATTACTGATAAAAATATGGGATAAATCAATGAACCCATTCAGTTTTAAACAAGGTCTAGAGAAAGGCAATAATATCTTTATAGCATTAATTGTGGAGAGATCGGTGTGGAATATCATCTTAGTTCCATTTCTCAACCTCTTCTGCTTCCCGGTCCTGAGTCTCCTGACTCCCCTTCTCCTCTTCTGCTTCCCGGGCCAGAGTTTGTGTACGAGTCTGATCTAAATAGTGATCTTATAATCAGAGGGATGTTACAACATATATAATTCAAGATATTTTTGTTCACTTGCATCTAATCTACGTAGTTCGTGAATTTTTAACGTCCCAGTCATTTCGATGGGTATAAGTCTACTAAATGTGACTGAACATTTGCTTTCTTTGTTTTATCAAAAGAAAACAATATTATAAATAATAGAGAAAATACGTAAGCATTAAAAATGACAAGAAATGGACGAGACAAGACGCGACAGGACGCGTCGTGGAACGAATACTTAAATTCTTTTTAAGAGTTTATAAAGGAGGGTTTCCTTCCCCGTACTCGTCGGCTTCCAGTCCACGAAGCTGCATGCATGTAGTACAATTGCATGCCCACGTGGTGGCCGACTCGGATTCCAGACGACGGAAGGTGGCATTGCCATAATGCGAAGCTGCCAACCCGGTCCGAGTACCGAGCTCTCTCACCTCAGTCACTCAGTCGACTCGACAGTACTATGCCCTCCAACTTCCGAGGAATTTTTCGGTTTTCCATTTTCATCTCCATCGTTTCCGTTTTCCGACGGAAGTCGATCGAGCATGCAGAGCCAGCTGCGAAAACTCGAAAGTGAGATCACGTCCGAGAGTCCTCCTAGCTGCGAATCGCGTCAATCGCCATCGATCACATCTATATTCTGATATTTCTGTTTTTCTGATGAAAACACAGAGAGATGGATGGATGGATGGATCCAATCGATCATCAAAAGCTCGAACACGAAGGTGCGAGGAAATTAAAACCCCCATCTCTCCCCACCGTCCTCCGCCTGCCTGTTCCCCTCCTATCATTTTATCTAATCACGTCAACCTCAATTCTCGACGTCGATGGCGACAACTCACACATCATCATGGCTTCTCCGTTTTATCTTTCTACACTCGTTTCACTAAAACTCTATAACTCTCTTTCTCCACTCTACAGTCGGACGACGTGCCCTTCGGAAGACGAAGAGAGAACGGCGCGCAGTGCGCACCCCCCTCCTGTTTGCAGAGGGGCCGTGGGGTGGGGGGGCGAACAGGGGAATTTGGGAATTGGGATTTGGGGGAGATAAAAACTGAGAGAGGGGAGCAGGGCAGGCGGCGGCTGACTTAAGGTTGTCGTCACGCGCGATTTTGTACAGTTGATATATCTCTCTAGGGCTCCGTGCCCTTTGGCCTTTTCCCACTTCTCCATGTCGTAATTGTATTCGTATAAATTATTTCCAGTATCCTCCGCTGCCGTAGGTCAACCCTTTTTTCCTTTTTCTATGGGATTCTTATACTTACACACAAACCCGAAACCGTTACCGAACCACTTATTTACCCCTTGCGAACCACGCCCTCCGGTTCAACGTCCGGTTCAACCGCTTCAGAAATCGAGAGCTGAAGATCTGTACCCGTATCGTGATTCCATGAACCGTGTGCTTCATAGGTTCGGTCCTCAAAGTCTGGACCGAACCGGGGAAGAAAAAAATTCAGTTCTTTTTTACTAGGAAGACGAAATAAAAAAAAGCTTCCGGGCAGAGGGAGCTCAGATTGACAGGGAAAGCGGGCACCAGAAAACGAGCTGCGGAGGTGGAGACGAAGCAAAGGAATTTGCATTTATTAATACTGGGGAGAGAGAGAGAGAGATGATGCAGGGGCATGTAACAGTGGCAGTCGGCAGTGAGCAGGGAAGGGAAGTAAGGGAAGTGTTGCAGAGGAGGCGCAGAGGGGAAAAGAGAAACAGGGAAGCCGGAAGAGGGAAACTGAACTTGGGAAGAGAGAGAGAGAGAGAGAGAGAGAGAGAGAGAAAACGGCGACCTTGCATGCAGACGACGCAGATTGAAGGGATGATTTGATGTAAAGCTGCGATGCCCCTCTTAAAATCCGAGCACGACGCGTCAAAATCTGGAGCGCATCAATCTCATGATGGTGATGGATGGGTGTGGAAGGGTGATATGAGGATGGAAACAAATCATTTCCATCACCAAAAGAAAAAGAAAATTTAACTAATTCCATCCCTTGTGTGCTGTAAAATCAGCTCGCAGTCTCGGCCCTCTCCGGGTTTTTTCTTTCTTTTTTATCCCATCTCATGATGTGCCTTCTCAGCATCCAGTTTTCCAGTATTAATTACCTATTGGGTTCTTTCTTTAGGTCGCACGCTTTCACAGTAAGAAAATTCCTTTCGGCAACTCGCTACATATAGTAGCTGCAATTCGGTGATGATGACGATGATATATGCAAAACCTGAAAAGAAATTAAACTCTGTATTTCCACCCCTTTTTTTTTTTTTGCCTTCTGGGTTCACTGCAGTAATTGATTACTTCTGTTGTCTAAAGACTCATCTGAACTCTTTCAAGTACAGAGTCTGCAGACGCTCCTACAGAGTACTGCGAGTTTAATTTCTTGCTCGAATGAATGGATCGAAAGATTGATCATACCTAAGTTAATTGTAGTTATCTTATACCGCTGCTAGGCAATGCAAAACCCGAGTGTTAGTTGGTTTACGGAGTTGATCTTTAAGCTGCAGTTCTGTCTACCCTCTTCAAACATGACCTCTTGCGTTCAAACCATCGTGTTTCTGCACATGATGAAATTGAATGTAATTCATTGGAGTCGATAGAGTTTTTATTAAAATACGCCACCGTTGGAAGATGGTTATTCAAAATAGGCAGGCATTCAGCTCCAATAATACTTAAAAAACGAAAATCTATCTAGAAGGACGACGACACGATTACGAACTCTCTGCTTTTATCGACCCAGAAGACAATATAAGATCTAGTCTTTTTAAACGCCGTAGAGTGCCATCGTCTCGTCGCAGATTAAAGCTGTCGAGAGAAGGGGGAGAAAAAAAAAAAAGACCCTGATTATCGTACGACGATTCGACGACAATGGCACGGCATAAAAAGAGAGAGAGAGAGAGAGAGAGAGAGAGAGAGAACAAAATTAACCATAATAATTACAAATTGGGAGAGAGAAAAAAAAAAAAAGGTGGGAATGGATTTACTTACCTCGTCGCTCTGCGGGTTATGATTATTTAATCTTGTACTGTGCTGACAGATGAGATATGAAGCAGCTTTATCGGAAGAAGATCAAATCTTCCCGTCTTAAAACTACTTTCTGTACCCCCTTTCACTTTCTTCACTGACAGAGAAATACCTGCACACTCTCTCACGCACGCACGCATACTCAAAATAGCAGCCATGGAATTCGATATATGAGCGTTGGAGAGGGGGAGAAGAATAGTGCAGGCCAGGCCGTGGGTCGATCCGATCGAAAACACTCCAAGTAGTCGCGTGAGTATATGGATCGAGGTCTCATTTAGGGCTCTCTTTCAGCACCCCTGTGCGCGAATATGGAAGGCTGAGAACGGATGTGATTCCAGGAATCGCGTGTGCCCGTCTCTCTTATTTTTTAAAAACTTCTTTCTTGCAGGTTTGCAGTTCCGTGTTTTGTCTCATCTGCGTTTAAAATTTCCCACATCTCTTCTACCAGTCTCTCTCTATGATCTGATCCACGGGTTGTTGTTCTGTTGCTCAAGACAACAGAGCCTTCATCATTTCTTACCCAAATCGGTCTGGGTCTCTTTATGTTCTTCTCTTCGAGTCCGAAGCAGAGATCTGAGTAGCTAGTTTCTTGACTCCGGATCTGTGTTTGCCATGGAGATCTACCACCACTTGGACAGCGCAGCTGAAACCCAGCTTCCACCTGGTTTTCGCTTCCATCCCACCGACGAAGAGCTCATAACGTACTACCTGATGAAGAAGGTCCTCGACAGCAGCTTCATCGGACGAGCCATTGCGGAAGTCGACCTCAACAAATGCGAGCCATGGGAGCTTCCAGGCAAGCCATGTCGTTTCGTTTCCTCCAAGTTTCTCAATAATATCGGTCCTTCTGTAAGTAGTTTGTTTGTTTTATCTAAAAGTGGCCTCTTTTTTTTTTTTTTTGGGTTTATGCAGAGAAAGCGAAGATGGGAGAGAAGGAGTGGTACTTCTTCAGCCTGAGAGATCGGAAATACCCAACGGGGCTTCGCACGAATAGGGCCACGGAGGCTGGTTACTGGAAAGCTACCGGTAAAGACAGGGAGATCTATAGCTCCAGAACCGGTTCCCTCGTCGGCATGAAGAAGACTCTGGTGTTTTACAGGGGGAGGGCTCCCAAGGGAGAAAAGAGCAACTGGGTCATGCACGAATATCGTCTCGAAGGGAAATTTTCTTATCATTATCTCTCTAGGTCTTCCAAGGTACGTAAATCATTAAACCTTTTTAACTCTCACCATCTCTTTTTTGACATCTAAGAAGTCTATTTACCTCTCCAAAACGAGCTGTTTATTATGCTGTTTTTCTCCTAAAATATTCTGTCTAATTTCTTCCTCCTCGGTGAGGCAGCAATTACTCTGACGGGATATAAAGAGAAACTAGAGTCATTCTGAACTTGTTATGGTTACTGTTTGAAAGGTTTTCAGCAGAAGCCAAAAAAGACACGTTATTTCCAATTCCAACATTTGTTCTTAATGTGGAAACACCGAGTAGTAGTAGAAGTAGTACTCTTCAGAGAGACATTGAAAACGCTATGAATATTTCTTTTCAGTTATGTATATTTATAATTTATGCTCTGAACATCCTCTTCGTCTTGGTGGACGCAGGACGAATGGGTCGTATCCCGGGTGTTCCAGAAGAGCAGCGCGAGCAGCAGTTCCGGTAAAAAGGCGCGACTCTCCTCCACCTCCTCCTACATAGACATGGGATCCCCCCGATCGTCTACCTCCCTCCCTCCCCTCCTCGATTCCTCGCCGTTCGCGGCGATCACGGATCGCGAGAGCTGCTCGTACGAGAGCGAGAGCACAAGGGAGCACGTGCCCTGCTTCTCCAACTTCGCCAACTTCGGCGCCGGCGCCGGCACCGCCGGAGGTGGCGGAGGCGTCTCCCAGCACCACCTGATGCCGTCTCCCTCCGTCGTCCCCGACGCCGGCGGTGGCCGGTTTCCCAGCCTGCGATCTCTTCACGACAATCTACAGATGCCCTTCTTCTTCCCCGGAGTTGCACCGGCCGTCCCGGCCGAGCATCTGATCAACGTGAACGGCAACGGCTTCGGGAACAGTACTGGTGGTGGTGTTGGTGGTGGTGGTGGTGTGTGTGCTTCTGCGGGGAGTTTGTGGATGGACCCGGAGCAGAAGGTGGAGAGAGCTGCGAGGGAGTTGATGGGTCACGCCGAGCTCGATTGCATGTGGACTTACTGAAGAGTCGTCTGAAAGCTTTGAGTTACTGGGAACTGGGATAATTAGTTTCCCCATTTTGATTAATATCATATGTTCGGCCCCAGTATTATACCTTTAGTACTATGATCGGTTTATTTCGAAATTAATTATGTAAATTTCGATGTGTTTTATTACGTTGTGCTTGCTAACTTTGAGGAATCAAATGCTACTACTTCTTCTACAATGAAAGCAGCAGATCAAATTATGTTCGGTAATTAATATCATATGTTCGGCCCCGGATGCCATTTGCTTGTGCAATGAAAGCAGCAGATCAAATTATCCCCACATTAATAACGACGTTTATATATATTTTTTTTGTGCGAAATTTTGTTCTAACGTCTTCGTTTTGGAAGAACTCCATTTCGAATAAACTGGGGTCCAGTTTGACTCACGGATATGCCTAAACCGAACATCAGCCTCTGTTACCAATCATGACTCCTTTGTTTTGTTTCCCCCAAGCCGAACGAGCCTCCATCTTAGTATTGAAGAATGGACGCACGCGTTTTCTATCGCGTCTGCTTCCTCTTTTAACACTACTAGAATAGGAGTAGTGACTCAACACAATTGCGCGTCTGTACTGATGATATTGGCAGAAGAAGCCAAAGCCTCCAATCCCATCGCAGGAATTTGATCGAACACGAAAGGTACACGACTTCTTTTGTCGAACTACAAGGGCTCCTTCCTGCATAAAGACGAAAGGACCAAACGAGTCGTCAGTGAGGGGAACGAGTAGGTTGTTTTCAGTTTCATCTAGGTAGAAAATTCATGATTATCGAATTTCTGGAGCCCAACCCCATATTCTGTTTGCATTTCATATGAAGCAGCCTCTGGCTGGCCTCTCCCCTTCTCTGTACTTCACAATTCCCATCGTCTGTCAGCTCGCTCTTCCCCCATTTCCCTTTTCCCCACTCTGCATCTTCTCTCCCTATCACAAGACAGTGATAGTAGGAAAGCAAGGCTGATTCTCGGAATGTTTGAGCATCACATGCGCTGTTGAGAACTCGAAAAGTCTCGACCAATCGAGAGAGCAGCACTCGCCTCTATTATCACGTCCCCGTCTGCTCCGATTATGGAGGGGAATTTCTGACTTCGAAATCGGTGGATAAGAATGATGGGTCGAAAAGAAAAAAAAACCGCCGGGATCAGATTCCGAAAACCTTTTCATGTTTGTTTGTTTCTTTCGATCCTGTTCCTAGGTTGCGGTGGCTGGGATAAAGCCGCTTGTGCACCAGTACTGTTTGTGTTTGTACCCTTCCAAACAAGGAAACATATGAAGACGAGGGGAGTATGTACAAGCGCTTCCTACTTTACAGAGACTGGACATAGGAAGTGTGATCAAAATGGCTGGATGAAAGCAATCATCCAGCCAAGTCATGGACATGAAAAGGAGCGAAAGTAGGGTGAATCTGAGAGGGTAAAGCGACTGTTCGCCACACGGTACTAACTCCATGGAAGTTCATATTATTGCACTGGGACAACCATGGAGTCCCGAATATCTCTGCCTGCATGAGGCCAAAATTCCTGTTTCAGTCATTACAGAGGTGGATGTGTTCTTTTCGGGAATCATCTTCTACAAATTTGTCGATCCAGCTCTTGTTTGGATCTTATCATGCATCACTGTCGCTGGCAGCCTTACGAGCCAGCTCAGTTACAGAAAGAGAAAGCCTTGTTCTTTATCCAGGAAGAAAGGATGCAACTATGTAAAGGGGAGGGAACGAGCTCCGGGTCAGCGTCAGCCCTAAACGAGGCACTATATATGCGATTTGGGTGCTCAACCTTCATACATAATTACACAACATTTGAGCACTGCTCTGGTGGGGTTCAACTCGGTTGATATTTATCCCTCGACCAACGTTATACTAGCTTTTGAATAAAATAACATTTGTTAGCGCTACCCATTATTTGGAACCTTTCTGCAAGCAAGGCGCCTCATTGCAACTATCGAACTCATCTCGTACCCAATTTTAACTCGGTTCCGAAGTTGACCCGGGAGAGCTCTGAGTCAGCAACAAGGCCGAGTGATTCTCGCCCTGCCTCTCCAGACTAAGAATACAGATAGATGATGTTGTTCTCCGATTATAGAGGTACAAATGAGTCTCTCTTTATCTTCGAGAAGCCCGGTAATTATAACCCGAAAAATGATATCAGCGGTCTAAGGAGGAAGGAAAAAATTTAGGGTTTAGAGTTTACTGATAATATTTTATTAAAAAATTAAAATATCTTAGATTTTATCTCCAAAGCTTATCTCTTACTTTACTGAGTAAAGGAGTAGAGAATTGAAATTCAGAGTGGTTACAAAGTGAATTCCAAAAATGGAGTTTGTAGGAGGGCCCAGTTGGTCTTATTGAGGTCAGTAATATACTAATACCCCTTTAAGGCTTAGACGGTTGAGGATAGCAGCGGTTAAAGTTAAAGATGACCAAAAAGACAGAATCTGTTATAGTTGAAACTTCATAGCGAGAATTCGTCAAATCATGGAACCAAACTCATAAAAAAAAAAAATCGTCAAATCATACAAGATTAAAGCTGTTAAATGGAGCCGAGCGTAAGGCAACAAGTTCTAATAATTTTAACCCGTCTTTTACCGCAATGTCTCTTTACACCTTAGAGCGTTTCGGTGTTACAGTCTACTAGTGTTTTACCCTTTAATTAAAGGAAAAATAAAAAGCATTCAAGGAATTCATCTGTTACCTCTTGCCCGAGGTGGCCATGTAACAAACATGACCAGCGACTAACGACAGTTTAGTTCAGAACTTCAGGTATGAATCCCTTGACGAGATTCCAATACCTTCCATCAATCACCGAATCAGCCAAATGTACAGCAGATAATGAATGGGTAAGGGCTTTTTTCACAAAGGAAGTATCTATGTTGAACTATCGTACTCAGCTACTGCTAGTAAGCAGTTTACAAGGTTACGTCCAAGTTACAACTGCCAGCAAGCAATTAAAAAGAAATAAAAGAATTAAAAAAGAAAGAAAGTAATGACAGATGGAAGGAGAAGAAGACAAACATGATCGAGTTAATGACGTTAATTACAGTACAACAATAATGTGAGAAAAGCGAGGCAGAATCGAATGAAAATAATTACAATGGTGTAGAGAAAAAAAATAACCAACCAACCTCTCATTATATTGAAGATAAACCCAGCTGCAACTATGATACATAAACATAAGCTTAGAGTTCCAGCTAACAGCCTGATTCCTAGTGCCTACATCTCTTGACCTGCAAAACTTCAGCAACAACATCCTGTTATCTCTGATCCAAGGTCATGGAAGTGATTAAACACAAAAACAAGTGCCTCACACAATTAACATTCTGATTCATAAAACAGTAAGTCTGCCATCTTGTCTGCCCTAGATGAAACTCTCTCGCCAAACTATAAGAACCAGCGAAACAGATAAGTGTATATAAGATAATAGAGACAAACTGAATTTGGACAAATTATTCAGACAACATGAACTCAAGACCCTGAGGCTTGCGAAAAAAGTAAACAGTCAAAATACAACGAAATAAATTAAAAGAAACAATACTATGGAACTGATAGGAACGTTCTGCAAAACTATGCTGGTCTCGGTTCAAGCAGAGCGTAGATCTGAAAACAACATTTGCAACACGCAAGCTACATCAAAAGATTCACATCATACCCCTGCCCTATGCCTTGCTCGTACAACAGAAAATCCATGACCTTGGGAGTACTGTAAAAAAGTAACATCTTTGTCTTCTTTACCTTTCTTCTTTTGTCCCTTAGTTTCTTAAACTCCAGACAGCTCTTTTCAACATTTGAGTTCTCTGTTAATTAACCCTGTCTTCAGTGATATATATAGCATTAAAATGCTACAAGACTTACCCTGCTCCTTAAAAAAACTTCCAGGTCTTACGTGAGGTACCAAATATATAATACACTCTATTGCCACCTTAACACTGGGAATATGCTTGAACATTTCCTAGAATACACTGAAGTTAATATAAGGAACTGTTACTGGATGGATAAAGTCTAGTTTGCAGGGGTAAGATTGACATGAATAAGGGAATAACGATCATTTTTACACTCTTTCAGAAAAGATGACCATCATTACAGTTACCACGAGCACTAATCTAGAATCAAAACACATCAACCACCATCAGCTTTGGCAATGAAATTCGAGGCACTAACTCCAAAAAAAGCAGTCATCCAGGATAGCCCAACATAAATGCATTGACCATTACCTGTGTTGATTTCTATTTCCCTATTTCAAGGTTTGTGAAACACGCATAACTATTTAGCAGTAATTGTAGTACCAGAGAACCAAGGTACCACTCTACAACAAAGGTGACTAGGGGAGTTCATCATCTACAAATAAGATATAATTTATCTGGAGCATTATCATGTAAACTCTCTCACAATATGTAGGATATTCTCCGGAATTAAACATGTGAAAAGGTGTATACTGCAGAAGTAAAGCAACCAGGAAAAGAAAATTCAAATTAAAGTGATAAATCAACAAGCATAAAAAGAATATTGTTGTCTTATTCATAGTAGCACAAACAAATTGAGTCTCATAACATTCCGAATAGATGAATGGTTATAATAATTGGTGACAAATCATAACAGATGAGATACTTCGATGAAAATTCAAAACCACAGCCCAAGTATTTCACTCACTCATAGAAGCGTGATGGTGCTTTTCCAAGCTAGTTTCACTGAACTCAATACTGCAAAGAGGATTTGTGAAAGAAATGAATGCCTTCTGGACTTGCTAAACATACTTTTAGGAGCATAAAACATGTTTCTTGTGAATGGAGCACAAATCTCATTGTTGAAAAAGCAAAACCAAAAGTGATATCAAAATCCAGAAAAGAAGGAAATGCCATTTGAACTCATCCAGACCATAGTTAATCAATAACTGTATGAATGCTCTTTACATGCTGAAGATCAGTTCAATCCACGTAAAAGGGATAAACAAACACGAACAAATCACAAGATATTGATAGTTTACCTTATGTCACAAATCAACTTGCGACTTTTTGCCTGCCAGTATACGGGATATCTGCAGGCCACGACTGAAGGCCTCATTGAAGAGAATCCTTGTTTGCATGGACTGGAATCCAGGCATCCAAGAAAGAAGCGCCACAGGAGCCATGACAACCAATCCAAACAACATATCATATAGCCGAGCCACTGACATTACAGTCTCCCATGCCCAAGTGGCCCGTAGAAAAGGTCGTATCACCTGGGCAATTGATATGATACCCCAACCAGTAGGAATGAAGGCCAAAAGACTTGTCAGCAGATCTATGAATTTGAAATCAGTGAACTTCAACAATATGACGACCACAAGTGTAGTTAGACATATGACAAAGAACTGAACTGATCTGTAATAAATATGATCTTTTGCTGCATACTTATCTCGAGCATGAGATATCAGTATGTAAATACCAAGTGCCACAACCACAAAAATCCAAGACAGAAGGTACACTGCTATACTTGTGCTCCCACCAGCAATGCCAAGCTGGTACACAATCCCATACTGAAAGAAGAAAAACCGCAGATCGAGAATTATCTCAAGTACCTTTCCCCAAAGACCAGTAGTTCTCAGATGATCTTGCTCTTCATACCACCATGTCTCCCAGCTTTGTTCTGATTTGGTAAATACCCCTCCACGGTACCAGATCCAGTTCAAAAAATCATCAAAATCATACACAGTTTTGAGCCAATCAAAGCCAGATGGATTAAAAACAAAAGGAGCCATGATCCAAGACACTACAAGAAACCAGCTTGAGATTGTCATAATTATGTAGACAAATGTATCCCTCCCAATTGAGCTATGTGAGGCATAAACAGTAAGTATCACTCCGAGCTCAATAGCCTTAACAAAGTGACTTCGAGCATATAGCCTATAGTTCTCAGCAAAGCTCTTATGCTGCACAACAAAACCACGTCCTGTTGCTCGGTACTTTGCACCTCCATGGAGAATGGTCCGACCAAAGTAGTGAGTTCGAGTGCCCAAAGAGAAAGTATAAAAAACTGAAGCAAGCTGGAGTTGCATTGTCAAGAAGTCCCACACTGCATTGAGAAACCCATGTTCAAGGGAATTTTCCACTATCATAGGCAGTGCTGTGAAGAGACCAAGCTGGATGATGAACTGCTGATTCAGGATTGTGCCAAGAGCTGCATTGTTAGTGGAGTCAGCCTTACTCATGATAGAATCCTCAATCCCACTAAGAGCTAAATAGAGGCGGCCCCACAAGAAGGCATAGACAGTGAGTACCACCATCATGGAATTGAAATAGAAGCCCACAGTTGTGTAGTAAAACGACAACATTCGGAAGAAGTCCAACCTGTGCCCCAAGCGATAGACATCCCTGCTCAGTACTTGCTCACCATTACCACTAGCAACCTTAGCCTCAAACATGGAGATTTGATTTAGACCAACATCCCTCCCCTTACCCACTTGAATATACTCATGATGGGTCACATTTCCACCACGTAGTGTACAGTTAAATCCAGCAAATATGTCCTCACTGATGTTAATCACCCTAGAAGCCTTGCTTATACCACCACGGCTTAAAAACCAAAGCCTGTCAAACACATCAGGGTGACCATAATGCATACGAACCTTCAAAGGATTTGCCAGAACCCGCTGCCCAAGTGTGACAAAGCTCGTCTCTTGGGCAGACATGAACCAAGCAAGAGATGAAACAGACCCTGTGAAGACATGTTCACGCACCCCCAATATAGTTGGCTTTCTCATTCCATAATATCTGTGGAACTCCTCCAATAAATTTCGCATTTTCAAAGCTTCCTCAAAGTTATTGTCTTGGTTCATGTCAATTGTTTGGATTGCATCTCCTCTGGTAAAAATAAAGGCATGATTCTGGTTTTCAGGTTTCCCTTCCCCGAGTTTCAATGGTCCTGGCAACCTGATTCTATATATCTCCACCTCTTTCTGCAATTGACTATCATATTTTACTAGGACAGAATAGTACTCCACCTCATTCCTATTTGTGTGAACCTCGTCCACATAAGCAACTCGAAGAGCTTCATTATTTTTCATCAGGTATAAAATATCTTCGGCATGTGGATCCTTCTTCGCCTTCTGGGTACCATAGATCTGACAGGCAACAACGTAAGTAAACTTCATCAGAGCAGTCCCATACTCGTGGCCCTTGAATAACATGCTGACTCTATTACTGTCACTGCCCACACTCAGAGAGGAAAGAGATCTAGCAGACCCCACACCATCTCTCCTCACGCTATCACGTCTCATTGAACCAAATGAAGCAAGTTCCCTTGAACCTTCACGGATATCCATCTCCGAAGCAGAATCAAGAAAGGCCAGCATTTTAAGAGCCTTATAGTTATACATCATACCCCTGACTGTCCTGCTAAGAGTCTGACCTCTATATGATGCCCAAAGTCGAAGGTCCCTCAATTTTGTAGACCAAATCTCATCATCGTCACCCATGCCTTCTCTTCGCATTCTCTCAAGAAAATTTACCCATTCGTCGTCAAAAATCTTCTGCAGATAAAACAGAGTTGATACCCCATCTTCATTCTCAGTTCTTAGCTGTTCTTTACTTATTAGAACTTCTTCATTATAGTAGGGAGTTAAAACACTGAAACCAATCATCTTCTCCACCTGAGGTGCATGAGGCATGTTCATAAATAAAGAATTACTGAAGAAAGCAATCCGTCTTCGTGCCTCTAGATTTCTTGGTACATTATGCATTGAATCCCTGGAAGTCAAAATTGTTTTGACACGCCTCACTTGCCGGTAAAAGGCCATATTTTCAGTATCGGGTACCTGTACAGCATTCTCAAATAACAAACCAGACAAATTTGTCCTCTGTGGGACCAATCCATCTTCCCTGAGCTCATTAATATTTCTCTTGACCTTAGGAAGGTCTCTGATAGCAATGTCATAAAGGGTCTGCAAGGTATTAACTATTCTGTTCAGATCCTTCTTGTCTTTAGTTAAAGCATCAAGAAGGGTGATAAGTTTAGAGTGTACATTAGGCAGCACTGCCATCTTATACTGCTGCGTAAAATTCCCAATTTGAAGGGCTTGATCAAATCTATCAAACAAGGTTGCAACAATTGAAAACTCTTCAGTATCACGTTTAATAATTGCAAGGAGCAGGAACTTAATACTATCATAAGCTTCTATAACAGCACACCGCCTGTATTCATTCTTGCAAATTTTTTTCCAGAGGTCCTTGTCTGAGGCATCCAGCTCCTTAGCCTGGCTGAGAGCAAGTAAAAGCTCATTACATAGAAGCAAACAGGGCCACCGGATAACCCTTATATTCCATGAATTTGGGGGTAGTTCCATGAGCTCAACCTCACGGTCACTTAAGATGTCCTCTTCCCTAATAGTGGCAATTATCTCATTCCATATTAGTGCAAACTTATTCGCCTCAACTTGGTTTGATTCAATCTTTTTGTAGGGACGACCAAGTCCATACCTCAGTTTCAGCCGGTGAATTGCATCATAAAACCGGCTCTTCAAACTCCCTTTCTCCTTGAACAACTGTTCCTCTGGCATTAAATTGAATTGCATTGCACTGGCAAAGAACTGGAAACGAAGTCTCAGTTGATTAATATTTCGGATCTCACCCAAGTGTGAAAACAAACCAACCAGTGCCCCAACCACAGATGAAAATATTGAATACCAAATCTGTAAATCCATGAAATATATTAAAAGTACTGGCAACCATAAAAGTGCGACAGCAAGCCTCTGTGTATCACTGAAAAACTCGTGCCATTTGAACTTTATATCCGTAATATTCAAAATCTCTTTAGTTGGTTGAATCATAGGCTTGATCTGAAGGACGTAACTGAAAGCAAGTTTAGCAGCGAGAACCATGACCCAGAAAAGAGTGTACTTTATGTTGTCCAGAGGTCCTTCCCTGAGACCACGACCCACAAAAATATGGCTCTGGAACCACCAAGTTGCCAGGTAGAAGATCTTCCAGTTCTTTTTCTCAATGAAGTTCCGAATCCATGGGACAATGAAAAGTGACAGAGCTAGCAACTCGGGAATGATAAATACAAACGCAGCCTCAAGGAAATTGACTAGCATTCTGTTTGCCCGAGTAGACCACTCACCATCCCGGTTACGCTGGTTCAGTGCACGCACATAAAGAACTGAGAATACAATGGTCCAAGTGATGGCAACAATACTCTTCAACACCATCCTAAATCCAAGCCAAAGCGTCTCACGAGAAACCAAACTGTACTGGGTTCCTGCATCAAGAAGAGACTGAAAGAAACGGAGACCTGCCCACGTCATAAAGATAGTGAGGCAACGAAATTGAATATCCCTGTTCCTGAGGGGATCCCATGGATAGGTAGTCCCCTGCCATGCTACAATAATTGCTGCCTGTAGTACCAGTAAATGCATAATCCAAAGCCTGTCGAAGCTCCTAAATACATTCCAAAACGATCGCTGCTCCACAAAACCAGTTTTCCCAACCTTCTTTCTATTGGAGGAGACAAAGAAGGTACTGGAAAGCTCCATCGGCCATTTGAGTCGTTCGAAGCATCTTCGACTCCAAAAGTACTCATTGATGTCATCGTAATTCCTCCAGGCAGAATGCGGAGCTGTGCCGTTTCGGCTGGATTCTACCTCGGCCTTGATGGTGTTGTAAATAGGAGTGACCACTTGAGTCAAAAAGGCGTTTTCACCGGAGAGAGAAGGAAGGACAGGCCGGCCGGTGTTCTCGTCAATGTAGCCTTCCAAGATCCGATTTAGCTCCATGGCCATGTGGTGGAAGATGTAGCAGAGGCACTCGGGAACGAAACGAAGATTCGCAGCTTCCCCCCATATCAACAAATAAAGGGAGATATACAATAACTCCCTCCGGTGGTCATCGCCTCTTCGATGCGAGAGCCAGATGTTGGACTTACGCCCGAGAAAGGCGCACCAATGGGTGTAGTTGTGCAGCACCTTTTTCCGGACGTGACGGACAACACCTGGATCGAGCGCGTCAATATTATCAGGCGGAGGGGTGATGCGCATCTGGGCATTTGCTAGAAGGAGGACAAGGTGCTCTCGCTGATTCCGAACGTTATCGCGCTGAAAGCAGAAGAAGGACGCGAGCCAGTCGAGGAGGTCCATGCCCTCGCGCCACGGACTAAAGGGAGGCCTACGCAAATCCCCAACTGCCCGGAGAGCAGCAGCAGCAGCGCGGACCTCAGGATAGAGAAGAGATGGATGGTCAGCGAGGAGATTATGAATAGGGATGATATTGTAGGGCTCGTCATCGATGTCATGGCCGCCGGCCGGGGCACGATATCCCTGGCCGTGGTCTTGCGGCTGCCGGTGTCGCAAGCTCATGGCATGGAGGTCCCAGGGGAAGCCGGTCCTGCGTGCCTGCGAGAGGAGACGGAAACCAAGAAGACACCAAGGTGAGAGACTGCAGCCGGACAAACAAGAAAACCAAAAAAAAAGGGCGCCTCTGCCCGCTCCGGTTTTGATCTATCCCAACCCGTCTTACGGGGACATAATACAAGTGGAAACCCAGGTGTCAGATGCTATTATTCGCAGTCTGGACCTACTGCCGTTTCGCTATGAATCCCCAGATGGTTTCAAAATTAAGATCGTGGAACGCATCGCCTCCCTCGACCGGATATCGGTGTCCAAAACTAACAGCTCGGAGAGATACAGTAGATGTTAGAATTGGGCCACCAAACAGTCGTTCCCGTGTGGACTGGGCTTCATTGCTTATCAAATAAGCGAACGGGAGAAAAAGGGAAACTTCGTCTCCAAAGTTTTGTTTCTTTCGGTATTATTTACTAAAAAATGAAGGAGTCAAGGGGGCAGGGGAGAAACAGATCCGAGAATGACGATATAATAGATATTTTGAGGTTCAACCTAACAGCGCAAATGTCCCCTCCCCATTTGAAACTTGCACTAGGAAATCTCCCTCATTCTCATCATTCACATTGGAGAAAGAGACACGAGTGACCCATATTAAAGTCTGATGAAACAACCGGTTGGAGGCTACTTGCAGCCAACCTCTCTGTTCCAGATTCCGGAGAAAAGGATAAGTTTCATCCGCTCTGGAATCCGGATAAACGATAAGTTCCGTCTTAGTGGGCATCAGCCATCCTCCATACTTCTTACAAGCAAATGATTAGTGAACTGATTTGTTAGTTATATTGGTTCGAAATCACTGACAAATTCATTGCTCGAGTAACTTGGGATTTACCATGCTGTGCTTGGAAAATAGGGAGGCGCACCAAACACTGAAGTGTAAAGAACTCGGTTAAAAAAACGAGCAACTTCCAGAAATTTACCAACCAATCTCTCCAATTGTACAAGAAACCTTAAACGAGTTTTTCTCCTTTTGGAAACCAAAAAAAAAAAAAAAAAGATTTCTACACTTTAAAAGCGCAGGTATTCAACCCGCAAGGGCCGCGTAAAACGGGAAATGCGGGCCAAAAGGCAAACAGGACTTACTATTCGCCAAATTTCGCTCTAAAGAACACGCCAATTTTGAAAATGTAAGCACGAACAAATAATTTCGAAACTTCAAACGAACACAACTGGCGAAAACATAAACGACTTCAGAATTCAAAGTTTCACAACGAAACAACAAAAAGTCGAAATGCCGAAACGCATTCGTCAGGTAATTTCTAAATCAGTATAACAGCAGAAAACCTCGACAGAAAGAAAGCGAATCACCTGCAACAATCACCCGCACGCCAGACTACAAAATGCCGCAGAGCAATCAGATTCCCTAATCCCAGTCGACTCCGCCAAGAAAACCTTCCGAGATCGAAACCTGCTGAAACTTCACAAATTACAGATCTAACAGTGCAATAAGCAGAAAACAGAAATCAGAGACGAAGATGCAATGATTCAGACCGCTAACAGTTGCAGAGCACGATTCAGCGGAAGATCCGTAGCCCTAGCTCGGAAAGCATCACTCTCTATTATATTACTCTTATCTCCTCGAAGATGAAAAAGCGTTGAAGAAATAATATTCTTCGACTCGAGAAGGGAAAAGAAGGAAAGATGAAAAAAAAAAAAAAAAGCGCCAGTGGCCAGAGATTCCATTACACTAAAAAGAGGTCATTTTCACTTAAATAAGATGTCGCAAACACGCGCTGGGTCTGGTATATGGAAGCTGTAAGACAGTAAGACGTAAGTTGAGCAAAGATCCGAATGTCCGAATCCGTTTTTAATTACTTAAAAGTTAAAACCATGGTACATACCTCGATTCTGTGGGTCCGCGTATTCAAATTTCAAACCGGGAGCCTGGTATATAATTTCGATGAATAGGAAAAATACTGAGTGTATTTATGTCCAAAATACATTGATTTTGCAGTCTAGCTCTATAGGAGATATGTAAAGTATCGATCTAAGGCAATGGATACGAGGCATGTTAAAGAATGTAAATATTACAAAATAAATACTAATTGTTTACTCGGTTTCAATGTTCGAAAGCTAATGCAAAGCATAACCTCTGTTATAAGTTTAATTCGTTGGAGAAAAATAAATACTAATTGTTTTATCTATTGTTTTTTCCTAATCTAAAATCTTAGAGCTGATACTTCTAAAACAACTGCTTGAATAAGTTGTGATGGGAAGTTCTGTTTTATGAATGTTATTAATAGGACGAGGGAATTTTATAGATTCCCTGATTTGATCTCTGTATTGTTGTTTTTTGTAACAGATTTGATTTTTCTTCTATGCATAATTTCTTTCTCCTTAAGTCGCCATTGCAAGTGCCCTGGGTCATACGGTACCGGGCCGGGGGTTGAATTCCGCGGCCGTTTCTTCACCAGCAACGTGCCCATCTTGACGTGAAATTGATGTATGCTTATCCCTTACCAAAAGAACCTTTTATTAATCGAAAAGGAGACCAGCGAGAGGTCTTGATCATTGTAATATCTAAATTATTTTTTTGTCTTTTTTACAACCAAATTCTAATTAATGCTGTTTACTTGTGGATTTGAATTGCCGGTCTTTCAAACATTTTTTTTTTGTTCAAATTGTAGTTATTGAATGTAAGCAATTTTTCAACGGCGAAGTCATGTTCTCAACTTTAATTTATTCATTTTTCAAAACATCTACGTCTAATATCAAGTAGCCTGACTCAAACTGCCTGAGTTTCAAAATACCAATGTAAAATGATATTAAACATATAAATAACAAAAAGTCAAAATTCAATGTTATTATTTATTATATCTAGTAAAATAATATTAGTATTTTTATGTTTTACTATGTAGTTTTACATCATTGTTGTCGTGACAGCCTAGTTGGCAATCCAAATAAGTTTTAAGATTATCTATAGAATAAGAAGATAGATCCTATTTTATCTCTTTCTTAGATTACAAATCAGGATAATACTATGTCACACTGTATTAAAATATGGTCATATGCATATCACCACTCTTATATTTATTATAATCAATTATAATTTTCTCAAAGTTTTCTTGCTAATCTCCCCTTCTAACGTACCTACCCCTTTTTAAATCAATTACACTTTTAAACTGATTATTGATGTCCCCAGTGAAAATGACTTTTTTAGGAAGATACTAAAATATCTTCCGGAGTAAAATTTCGCTTAATAACTACAAAAATACGAGTTTCAAATATTCATTGTCAATGACTCAATGTTTCGTTCGTGAAATATTTACGGTCCAAAGAAGATTGATGAAAGTGAAATTAAACTAAAGAAACCCTAGAAATTTTGATGGTCGGTCCAGATTAATTTTACCGACTGCAACTCAAAATTGTTTCCCGGTCGCTCTGTTACATTCCCCCGCCACTGGCCTCCAGGTGTTCGTTCACCGGGGATCCCGCTCGACTTCAGCCGTCGAAGGGGAACGTCGGAAACTCCACTGTCCGGTTCTTTGTTCAGGCGAACGGTGGAGCAAAATCCGATATTGTTTTGCCACGGACGTGCTCATCTTATTTGATTCACCACTTACATCCACCGGGCGCCCGTCTGTATTTGTCTGAAATCTCTTGGGTGAGGTAATGGAGGAGACGAGCTTTCTATACGAATCTGCCGGCATTCTCTCCACCAAAACTGGTTCGGAGAAGGTCCAGAGCGAGCCGTACACTGTCTTTCGCAACGAGATATCAGCTGCCGCGTGCGATTTCCCAGAAATTGCTGCAGAGGATTACCTTTCTCTGGACGCAGGGACTTTGAGTGCGGATGATACAACATGCCCTTCCCCTTCCCCAGAATCCACTCCCTTGTCCGCGGATTCAAATTTGGAGCGCGCATGGTTCAGGGGTAATTCTGGCTTTAAAAGCCCCATGCTTCAGCTCCACAAAGGTACTGTTACTGTTTCTTCTCAGGGTTTTTCGGGCTTCCTTCATGCATCTCTCACCGATATATGGGTGTAATTCTCGGTTTACTCGTTTGAGTCCTTTCTATGTTACCTCTCTGTTAACTGGGAAGTGAGCTTAGATGCTAGAGTTCATCGTCAGGATATATGTCCACTTGTATAATTCCAATCATCGACACGCTTGTGTTTTGTTAGCTTCCGAGCTCCTTTTTCTTAGAAGCTTATACTTGCTAAAAGACTTATTTTCTCTGGTTTATGTTGTTTGCCTGTCTTTTATAGAAATTGTTGACTTTTGTGACTTCATCTCCCCTACACAAGAAGAGCAAGCATCACGTGTTGCTGCAGTACAACGTGTTACTGAACTTGTAAAGTATATATGGCCACACTGCAGCGTACGCTTGATCACTTCCTTATTCATATTGCTGGATTCCTGCTATTTAACTTTGACTGGATTTTTATACCATGAATAGCCGAACCGTCAGTTTATGGTTTTACTGTATTCAATCTAATATCCAGTCGCTCTTCAGGTAGAAGTATTTGGATCCTTTAGGACTGGACTCTATTTGCCTACTAGTGATATTGATGTGAGTAATTCTTCCTTCTATGTCCCATCATGGGGACACTTACTTCGGCAGAGACATTTTCTGAATTGCAAACTTTAGGTCTTATCATTTTAGAATATATGCATGTTAAAGGTTAATTCGCCATTTCTTATTTCACATATAAGGACCCATTTACTGCTCTTGTTCAGTATTTTTGGTGACTTTTATTTGTCTACACCGTGAGTATGCTTCTGTTTCTCATTGTCAATGATTGAGTAAAAGAATCAGTTCCTTACAACAATCCGCATTATTCCTTTAAAAATGCATTTTTCTTTCATTATTTTGAGATGTTGTGTGTCCTTCCTAGTTGTTGATGATGTCATCTTAGAAATGTTATCGTTTTGGCAGATGTTTCTAGGCTTCCTCCCGTAATTGGGAATCCTTCTCTATTTTTCTGCAATGTGGGATTCGTTCCATTGGTACATTTAATAAAATCTCTCTTACACTTAGAAAAAATGAAATATTATGGCTATGTCATTGCATTGTTTGGGATTTTGAAGGTTGTGATATTGGATTCAGAGGTCAGTTCTCCTCAAACTGGGCTATATGGTCTCTCCAAGGGATTGAAACAGAGAAACATTGGCAAAAATATTCAGGTGAAGCTCTTCATCAATCAAACCTATAAAAGAGATCTAGAGTAATTGAGTTTTATTTATTTTTTTATTTTTTTAAGAGATTGATTCCATTGCATGTGGGTTTAATACAGTGCTACAGGAGTAATTGAGTTCAAAGTAATAGTTCTTTGCTTTTTTTCTTTTCTAGGTGATTGCAAAGGCTCGTGTGCCTATCATCAAATTTTTGGAGAGAGAAAGTGGTGTTGCTTTTGATATCAGGTCAATGTCCTTTTCTTTTTTATTTTATTTTTTTGCACTCTCCTGAGAATAATAGCATGCTTGGCTTTCTTCTCTGGAAGTTATGCTCTAAAATTGAAAGATTTCTATGATATATTCATGGCTGATGTTATTCATTTCAATATGTTGACTGTACGATCTTTTCATGCTCCAGTTTTGATGCAACCAATGGACCTAAAGCTGCCGAGTTTATCAAGGTGCCAGAGCATGTCTTCTCATGGGCTATCCTTTTCTCTTTTAATTTAATATAATTGTCTCTATCTTCCTCCCTGGCGCCTTCAATTCAAATTTTGGATATTGCTGCACCTAGGTTGTTGATATGGTGTTCTTATCTTCTGTTGAGTCTAAACTATGTTGTATGGTGAAATTAGTCACCTCTTTTATGTCCAATGTAAGAAATCTGGCCTAGACAGACAGTCTCTCTTGATGCAGGGTTGTTTGCAGATTGCATTAGTATTTACTTCTATTTTTACTATCAATTTTAGTATATGTGGCATTTTTATTCATAATTTTTGCTTAAGATTATTTTTTAATATAATTGGTGGATTTCAATATTCAGGATGTTGTTACAAGGATACCTCCTCTGAGGCCCTTATGTTTGATATTGAAGGTCTTTCTGCAGCAGAGAGAATTGAATGAGGTTTGAATTTTTACAGCTGAATAAATTTTTATTGAGGCCATCCGATAGTGTTTACCGATTTTCTTGTTGTCCATTTTGAAGGTCTACTCTGGGGGAATCAGTTCTTATGCTGTTCTTGCTATGTTAATTGCTCATTTGAAGGTATGCTTTTTTAGAAAAGAAATTTAAACAATAAAATTGTCTTTAAAAATGAAGAAAAAATGGCACTTCTAAAAATATCATACTTTAGGACTCTTTGTCCCCATATGATCAATGGTCTGTTTTTGGTAGGGATCCAATTTAGCACTATCATCTACTCTACAGAGTTTAAAAAAATTAAATATTTGAAAAGAATTCCATTCTTTTTGGGGGCTCTAACCATTTTATTTGCTTCAATTTTATGTTTTCAGATTCATTGGAGTGCTAAAAGTTTCAAGGGTAGTGAAACATCATCAGATCACAACTTGGGAATTCTTTTGGTAAGTAATATTTTCACAGTTACGGGCATGATGTGGCATATTTTTCTCTTGTCATGGAGTGTGAAATCTAGTCAAAGGCTCTTTGAAGCATTGCAATGGATTTTTATCCCTAAACTTGAATTGGTTTACATGCATCTTTTAAGATATTAGGTTGTTTTCTCAGGTGACTATTCTATTAGTGAATATACCAAGTCTAGTAATGGATTTGTAGGCTACTTATGGAGTTGATTATCTGGTGAAACAGATCAAGTTTTTCGAACTATATGGACGGAAGCTTAATACATGGGATGTAGGTGTATCTTGTAATGAGGCAGGAACATTTTTCTTGAAAACTGAGAAAGGGTAAAAATCTATATTAGTTGTAGCCTATTTTTTTGGGCCATTTGTTTTAAAAAATCTATGACTGATTATATTATGTTTTCCATTTATGACTACCTTTTGAATTGTTTGATAGTTTCATGACTGCAAAACGGCCATTTCTACTTTCAATTGAAGATCCGCAGGTATTGTTTGCTTATTCTGATGGTTGGAGTGTTTCATAATTTTTTGTTTTTTTTTTTGATTCTCTGATGTCATTTTATCTGGATGAACTAGGCACCAGACAATGACATTGGGAAGAACTCCTTCAACTATTTCCAGGTGTGCAATCTTATTTGCAGGTAGCTTTACCTTTTGAACATTTGGCTCCTTGTGCATCAGTCTGGGGCCTCACAATAACTTGCTTTGTAAAGATGTGCAGAATTGTTAAATGTTTTTTTCATCAATGTAAACATCCAGTTGAGGTGTTAGATGTGAGTTTTTTCTCGTTCAATTTTTTTTAAGGTTCCATGACTTTGCTAGTGAAAAATAAAAAAAAAATTTATCTTTTAAAAAATGAAGAGCCACCAAGACAGACAATTGCGGAAGACAACAAAATTATTACCTTCTAAAATCATTAACCAGTAGGAGGTCATTTATTGCACATTTAACTGTACTGTGGCTCATTTGAATTCCTTTGTTAAAATATCGTAATTATCAAAGTTGCTGAGCTTGAGTTTTAACTGGTGCATGGTATTGGGGTTTACTTGCATTTGGTTATAGTTGCTTTCAAATGCTTTCCTTTTCCATTCATGCAGACAACTCTATTGGGGATGGCTTGACCATCTAGGTTTGCTAGTGTCTTGTGCCTGCTTAAAGACTAGTGCTGTATCTATAGTATGATATCTAAAACTTTTTAGAGATAGGCTCTTTGCAGTTGGCACCAAGTTATAGGTATGATCTTAGGTAAAAAATTATTACGATCTGGTTTCTTTGTGCTTAGGCAGTCAATCCTTTCTTGTTTACCTTGTGGCCAGTTTTAGCAAATTCACTGTTCTGCTTCTTTAGGTATTCTGTTTCTTTTAGGTATTGTGCTTCAAGGAAAGCTGTCCATTTGATTCGTCTTTGAACAGTAAAAATTAAATACATTGGTATTTATTGTAATCTTTTTTTCTTTTTTAAATTGCTTCAGATTAGATCTGCTTTTGCCATGGCCCACTCCTTGCTGACTGATGCCAGAACCATTGCTGCATTGGGTCAAAACAGGAGCATTCTCGGAACTATTATTAGACCTGATCCTCTTCTTTTGAAGCGAAAAGGTGGGCTCAATGGAGAAGTTACTTTTGATAACTTGCTTCCTGGGGCTGGCAAGCCAGTGGAGCGACAACCTGGAAATGACTCGGATGTTTTATGTAACTGGGATTTGTTTGAGGACGAGCCATTTCCTAGAGAGAATGGGAATGCTGCAGAGCATGTACTTTCTTCTAAGAAGAGGAAAAGCTTGAAAGGGAAGCACAAAGATTCTCAGGATGAAGAGTTGACGAGGAGCAGGCAAGAAGGAAGTGGAAGGAAGAGAAAGGGAGAGACTAATAGATGGCAAAGATACAGAAATAATGAAGATAGAGGTGTTGGTGGCAGTGTTCACCGTGAGTTTGTTCCATGGGATTACAGTAGCTTGAATTGATCTTTAGGTATCTGTCTATAAACTGGTATTTGAAGATGCAAATATCCCAAAGCAGTGGTTCTGGGCAGATGCTACATCTTGACCCGACTGCTTCATCAAAGAAACCTGGGAGTTCGCAGTTTTTAAATGGAGAGTACTGCTCGAAGTTTGGAAGTTTTTGTAATCCATCTGAACAGCAGTCTCGCTACAATGTATGTATTATTTTGTATTCGATCTATGCATTCTTTCAGTAAGAACTGGATTCACTGTTGTAAGACAATCCCTCATTAATCATAATGTTTTCACATTTACTTCATCTCTCATTGTTTATGCAATGTAGTTCCTTAAGGGGATGAAGTTGCATCGAAAAATTCGCCAGTGTCTGCTTTTGGTTTAATCAAACGCTTAGGCTAGCAATATACGCAGGTTAGGTTGGAAGTTTGGCTATTTATATGGTTCGCTTCAGTCGTAAGGTTTCAATAATAGTCATGGGGAATATGACATTGGTCTTACGTTCTAGAAGCAAACGATGCATCATGCACTCACTTTTTCTTCCTATTTCGGGAAGAATAATGCAGTTGCACTTATCCCACTCACCTATCCCATTGTTAATCTAGGGTTTATCCTCTAAAAAATAAGATTTTATAAAAAAAATATATTTTTAAGAGTTTAAATTAACATGTACGTCAGCTCAATTTGCTTCCGTGCAATGATAGTGTTTCCTTACATTATTCTAATGAACAAAGATATATATTGACTTTGTCCACTCGCAACGAAATGTTAGGGGAAACAAAGCTTCATCAGTCTTACAACATATATTTGTCACGGAAAATTAAGGCAAGTGGCAATAAAATACTGTGTGAAACATGTCACTATTCTTCAATAAACCATAATCTTCACGATAAATACCAGACATAAAAAAGATAAAAATCATGCTGAAGCAGTTCACCAAATTTGCATAGAAATGCAGTAGCCAAACATCTTTTATTCTCTTCTATATACCATGACTTTATACGACACTTCCAACCAAGCTGGATACAATAGCACAAATGGCAGACAGACATATTAACAGACCCCAGTAATTAGCCTCACCAACCTCTCTGGGGTGTGCCGTTCAACCTGTCAAGCAGTGTGTTAAAATCCATAGACTGGCCACTCTCCTCCATCCTGTGGAGTGCAGTTGCAACCTGATCCCTGGCATATCCCATGTTCACAGCTTTTTCCATTAGTTCAGCATAGGGATGGTTGCGCATCAACTGCGGTGGAGGATGGCGGCCTCCAACATTGCTTGCGGGTGTTGGCTGTTGATAGCTGCCTTGCGGGTAGTGCGGTGACAGGGGAACCCGGCTTCCTTCAGCCCCATACATCATGTATCCATGTACATTGGATTGAGGGGGCAGTGATCCTGCACTGGAGAATCCAGCTTCACCAAGATGAGCTCCATAAGCATTTTGGCTACTTGGAGGCTGCGATTGTGGCTGCCTTTGCATATTAAGGTGCAGCTGCTGCTGTGGAATTGTTCTACCGGGCCCCCCATAACCATAGCCTACAGCATCTGCACGGCTTGGAGCTTGTGGTGGAACTCCTGAGAATGGAACTTGCATAGGCATGCTGCTAGGAAATGCTTCAGGTGCTGGATTTGAAGGTTGAGTGGGGTAAGTCGAGTACTCTGGTGGCGTTTGGGGTCTGACTTGAGGTAATGGAGCTGCCTGAGGGGACTGGACATGCTGGGGCCACTGCTGCTGATATTGGGGGTACGGCTGTGGGACAGATTGACTTGGAGGAGGTTGAGGTTGCGGTGCAGCTTGCCTGGGTGGTTCTGCAATCTGTTGTCTCTGGCTCACATATTGGACTTCAGGCTGTGGGATCACATTTGGCTGCAAATGACTTTGCATCTGACTCTGCTGAGAATAGTAAGTAGCAGGTGGATTCTGAACAGGAATTGTTTGTTGCAGAGGTAAAGATGGTGGTAATGGCTGCTGAACAGGCACTTCCTTATATGGCTGAGGCTGGGGAGGAACGGCTGTTTGGTGGGGTAAAGCAAGAGCTAACTGCTGGTTCTGTGGTTCTGACGAGTTCTCTTGTTTTTTGGATTCAGTAGCTGATTGTGCAACTCTCTCCTCACTGAGATGTAACTGCTTCTCAGAAGCTGATTCTTTCTGCTGCAATTGAAGCTTTGCAAGCTCCTTCTGAGCATCTGCAAGCTCTTGTTTGTCCCTCAAGATTTGCACAGACCGATGAACCTGTAGAACCATATCATTAAGCTACATGATGTAGGTTTTACACTCAAACAAATCATACATACATTAACAACAGTATATAATGAAACTTACGACAGGTTGAATGGAAATTTAAAAAAGAATGCATATGGTATTTGAAAATTAGGTGAATAGTTTTGTTGAACACTAAAACCAAAAAAAAAAAAAAACATAACAAAAGATTTTTTTTGAACATGTGAAACTTTTATTAATAATAAACAGATGTTACATAACAAAAGATTTCAGAAGAGATAATAACAGCTCATACAAATTTTTGCATTGAGAGAACGCTAAGAGATGTATTCCATTCAAAATGCCTACACTGGAACCAACATCTTTCAGGAGAGATGATTACATCTTATATAACTTTACAGCATAGCAGAGATTTATAACGTAAAATACGAGAACCAAAGCCCACGGAAAAAAGTAACAATGCAAATCTGGTGCAACTCACTTCTTGAAGGTGCTTCTCAAGTGACTTGAACTTCTGCTCCATTTCACCCTGATCACGAACTATATCAGACCGAAATTCTCCTATTGATCGTTCAAGATTGTAGCAGTAGAGTTCCAATTGTGACAAACGGCCACTCATTCCATCAAGGACGCGGAGCAGGGTTTCGGTATATTTTTTCATGGTTCTATCCACAGCAGAGATAATATCTCGGGATCCAGATTCTTCCTGTGAAGTATACACATCAAGCAGTGATCTTCCATTTCTGTTATCTCGAAAATCCTGTATGACAATTAAGGGAAAAAGTGCATGAGAAATTCACCACAAAAATTAGTTAAAAAAAGGTACTACTCTTATGAGACGCAACCAGGACAGAATATAATTTGTAAAATTTGGAACGGACTAAAGGGGCAAGTCAAAAGTTCCATTTAAGGTTCCGTATAAAAGGAGAATAAACCATTAAGACGAAGTTGGAAGACAGCTTCTCTAACACATACATGACTATGAGAATGAATCTCCGCACAACCAAGTAACTAACTTAATGCATGTGAAAACTTCTTGAGCGTCAGTATTTCTAATGCAAACACTAAGCCGTGTTCTCTTCATTCACAGTAATACTACTACATAAATGTTAAACTTTTCTTCAATTCAGTTATTCTAATTATAAGCCAAAGCAAGTTGCGTGGAATCAAAACAATCCAAACAAAGACATTAACACCAAACAATCACTGATAACATGTTCTATGTTAAAGCAAGTCGCTCTGGGTATTATATACAACCGAACACAAAAACACCAAAACAATGACTTATACGACTGGAATCCAGAAAGCCTGATTCTTGGTGACGATGCAATCTTCGTAGATAAGCTTCGTGATTAGAAACTTTGATCGGCCGTTACTTCTACGAAAAGAAGTTCAAAACAAAACATTAACATTTAAAAGCAATCACTTGTAACGAAAATTCAGTATAGGCCAAAGTAGCCAGAAGGGAAAATTTTGACCACCAAATTCCGAACCGTTAGAACTAACCAAGAGGGTAGTAATCCTCAAATTCCCAAGTCTTCGTTGGTTTAACAGATGAAATTAATTGCAACCCGGAACATGAATACACCGCCGATGAGCAAAAAGTAATACACTTTGCAAGCAACAGTTACCATCAGATAAATTCATCAAATCCTTGAACGGATATCTTTTAGTCAAGCGAGTCTAACAAACTAAAAATAAAAATCAGAAAACCGAATCATAAAGATTACCTTCGATGAGTTGCTCAACCCGGATGAATCCATGCGCTTTCCGTTTGCGGAATCCTGATGATCAAAATCATCGTACGAGCATAAGATATCATCCGAAGCAAAATCAAACCCTTTCCCACCAGTGCCGGATCGACCAGACGGTCCAGAAGCCATTAATGCAAATAAAACTAAACAATTGATAGACTATGACGAGTAAAAACGACGAGTTGTAGGAATTAGAAATAGCAGCTTAAAAGGCGTAAAGGAAGCAAGAGCAGGGCGTAGTTGAGACGGGAGGAGCGGAACAGGGCTGTGTCGCTTCTATATTCAGGACTCGCGGGTCACGACAGCGTATTGCATAATATATCTACGCACGTATCGTCAATCCCTTAACCACTCGGTCCGAATAGCCCGCGGGCCTCCTCAAATCGCACAGATAGGGAAAGATAAAGGGAGTTTTTTAGCTAATCCCTTTGGAGCAAATAGCTCCTTCTAGAACGAAATTTTTAAATAAATATATTTGTGAAAAATAAATTCCAATGCTTTGTAAAACTTATAAATAAAAAATTTATAAAAAGAATTATCCCAAAGAGTTATCTCGAAAATTCCTTTATCATTCAGCTTAGCCAAATATTTACTAACCTGCTACCTTTGTACCAACTCATTGCTTTATTTTGTTGTCATGACAATAATTAACTATAAACTAGTTAAAATAATTGTATACCTTCATTAGTCCATTATTTAAATATCTGGTCGAAGTATTCTCCATCCTCCATCGTAAGCATCATAGCTAACAAGTGTAATGGGACTGGCCCCGCAACCTGTGGGCTCCAATGATCAAAGACAGGCAAGTGAATGTCAATGTGGGCCCCTATTCTTAGAAGTACTTTAACTAAATGAAAAATGTTGTTTGAATTTGTCTTATTAATTAATCATTAGAGAGCACTTTCCCTTTATGAACTTTGAAAAGATTGGGTCCTTGCATAGTGTTTTAACCCAGCGAGTCGACTCTGGTTTGACTCAGATTTAAGAAATGGTGGGTCGATTCAGATTAGTACGGTAGTACCTCAGTTTTGCTCCCTGGAGGAGTCCGTTCGATTTGGACAAGTCTCAACTCGTGCTGATTCTGCCTCAAACTCGTCGAGTCAACATCTAACTCAAGCAAATTGACCCGAGTTTTTGAAGTAGATTGGAAGTCCTCACTGATGTATCGCCATGCTTTTGGGGTCACAAGATCTATGGTAACAACATTAGAGAACAATTACTGATATATGTGGGTGGTAACGTGGAAGTCTAATTGCCAAGACTCTAAGCAGCCTCGGCACTCGGCAGAGAACGTCCTGCCTACACTCTGGTCAGCCCTCCGGTTGGTAAGTCGGTTATCCTGTATCGAATCAGAGACGGGGGTCATTTCACTGACCATCCTTCTAGAGCATTTCCGCACGGTCATCCTAGTAAAAGAAAAAGAAATCAAGATGCTAAAGGGGTTTCTTCTCTGGAAAATTAGCAACATTTGGCCCATGAAACCATGGGGGATTGGACAAAGGAACTCTGAGCCTGAGGCCAAAGCCAGAGTTTATCAAAGAATGGGTTCCACGTTATTGTCTTCTTCATACATGTCAATGATCAAATAATTCGGAGTCTGAGATGCAAGTAATGCCCTTTCAATCTTTTGTTACAGAGGACATTTACCCCTGAGCCAATGCAGTCACCAGATACACCATATATAATCTACGATGTTGTTTCAAGTTCGGGCTTCTCACCAGTAATCGCGGCAAGAACAAGAGCCCCCCTTGAAGTGGTGGAAACGATGCTTATCTCTAACGATGATTTCCCTGTCAGTGACCACGGATATAAACTTTATTGCCACATGGCAATCACCACACATGCGGAGGTTCTTCACGATTCTAACTACAGTCTCTTGGCTGGTGTTCATTAAGCCAAATGCAATAGCCAATTTTTCGCTGTGGAATCTGAGAGCAAATTCCCTTTCCTCTTCCTCCAACTCGTGCATCACTGAATCCATTTCGGGGATATAGCCCGCCTCTCTTATCTTTCCCATCAACTCTTCCAGATAATCATATATCTCTTGTGTTCGCGGGTGTGAAGTATCACCCATGCAAAACAAGTGTGCTGCCTCGTTGATCTCTATCAAGCTGTACCCGGTTTGCTTCTTCAGACCCCTGCGTATCATTTTGTCTCTAACCAATTCAACTCGATCCATCCTACCTGCCAGTGCATATATATTAGAAAGCAACACATAATACCCAGGATTCTCAGGTTCCACTGCTAATAAATGTTCGGCTACTTTGACTCCAAGATCAAAATCTTTGTACATCTTGCAAGCCCCAAGCAATGCAGTCCAGACTGAAGGATCTGGCTCCCCGTGAATGTAATCACTAATAAATCGTACGGCTTCATTGAGGAAGCCGGCGCGGCCAAGCATATCAACCATGCAGACTTGATGCTCCACTCTGGGTATCAAATTGCAGCCCCTCTGCATATATGCATAGACCTCCAGACCTTCATCTAGCAACCCCGCATGAGCGCAGGCTGATAAGGCAGCAACAAACGTGACATCGTTGGGGCGCGGCCCTGTCTCCAGCATTTGGTGAAACAGTCCCATGGCTTGGTAGCCATGTCCATGCATCCCATACCCAGAAATCATAGCCGTCCATGTGACGACATTTCGCTCAGGCATTCCATCAAACACTCTTCTTGCTCGATGTACATCCCCACATCTTGTGTACATACTAATCAGCGAAGTACCTAGAACCACATCGACATCAAATGTATTATTAACAACAAAGTCATGAACCCAACGGCCTAAAGCAAGATGACCCAACTGAGAACAAGCAGAAAGGAGGCTCACCAACGTTGCAGAATCGGGCACCACATTGGCCTCTTGCATCTGGTAAAACATCTCAATCCCTTGTTTAGCAAGGCCATTTTGCTCATACCCGGAGATCATCGCATTCCAAGCTATAATACTTTTTTCAACCATTTTGTCGAACAAATTCCTAGCAGTTTCCAGATCACCAGATTTCGCATAAAGGGTCACAAGAGCGGCTTGGATATAAGGATCAGAACTGAACCCCGATGCCAGCACATGAGTATGCACCAAACGACCAACTTGCAAGTCGGAAAGATCAGCGCAGGCTTTAATGACAGCCGTGAAAGTGTAAGTCGATTGGGAGACTCGCGAAAAACACATTCGTCGATAGAAAAAAATTGCGTCCCATGACCATCCGGACTTCGAGGAAGCCCTGATGAGGGAATTGAAGAGAAAGGAATCAGGGTTGGAAACAGAGGAAAACAAGAGCCGGGTATAGTCAATGGAGCCCGCGAGACAAACAAGAGTGAGGAGTTTAGTAGTAAGAGCTCTACTACGATGGAGCCCGTAAATGACAAGCTGTGCGTGCACTTGCTTTAATGATCTGAGGCAGGTTCCCGCGGCTACCAGAGCTCGATATGGCGCGGCATGCGACGGAGAAGACGGTGGCGCCTGAATTGGCTCCATCTGAGGAAGGTAAGAAACGCGAGACAGGCAGCGGCAACCAGACCCCGAGTAGTCCGTCTACGGGCATCTGCTGAGTGCTGAGGATCCAATCTTTGATCTTTCAAAAGGGAGTCTGTGCCTTCTGATTCTGCACATGAATATCGGTTTAGAATCAATAACTCAGAACATAATAACAACGAATGCACAAAGGCCAAAAGGAATTTGGATCCAAGATACAAACACCCATTTTTCACTCAAACTATCAAATTTTGATAAGAATAATTTGTAGTTTAACGTTTCTGATTCCATATATATTTATTCACGTGTATTGCAGCTACTAATTAGTTTTATCTATGGTATCTTAGTGATAACGTGTGAATGATACTAAATTAGGTGTACTAGGAAGAGTTAATTAGTCAAAATGAGGTAGACTTCAGTTTGCATTGATCTATTTTTTATATATTAAATGAACAAATTTCTTACTTTTAAACGAAGCTAATAAGAATTGTATTCATAAACATTGATTATCTAGCCCTAACTTCCAATCAATTATGAATGGAAAGAGTTATTTTCTAGTTCTTAAGTTAATGAATAGTTTCCGTCAAGGTCGTTGTAGTATAGTGGTGAGTATTCCCGCCTGTCACGCGGGTGACCCGGGTTCGATCCCCGGCAACGGCGTAATTATTTTTGCTTATAATGAATTTTCTATTGTTTTAAATGCGCCGCCACAGCAGCTATAGATAGCCCTACAGGCGACTATCGTTTCTTTTACAAATTTACAATAAGCAAGTTATAGTACATGCTGGAACAGATTCATGAAGCTCGAAATTAAACTAGACAGTTCGTCTTCGTCTTGTACAAATCTGTGTTTCTTTTCATTCGGTAAATGTGGGCTCGTGTTCCTACTTTTTGTTGAGTATCTGGGGACGGAAATAGACGTCTAACCATCCATTCCCTTCAATATATACCACTAGTCCTCGGAATTCAGGAATTAAAGTAACCTTGGTGCTTTCGAACAAGAAAGTCAGAGGCATTGGCTTTTGGAGAAAACTTGTAAAGGCGAGAGCTCGGAGTTAGCGACAGTTGAGAATTTTGTCAACAAACGTTAGATAAAAAGCTAATAATACTAGTGTACCTCCCCACCCATCTGCTCTCCTAACTCATCCACCCCATCATCCCACCCCCACCTTCCGTCCTCGATCTTCTCTTAATATTATTCCTCTTTCTGTGCGTGGTTTCAGTCTTCTAGCTAGCCATGGGGAAGCCTACGAAAATCTTCGTTTTTGTTCTGAGGCTTCTGGCAGTGGCGACTACTCTCTGTGCCGCGGTAGTCATGGCTACCAGTAGCCAACGCTCTTCCTTACTTGGAATTCCGATTCAGGCGAAGTACCAATATGAACCTGCATTCAAGTAAATACCGAGAATTCTGATTTTTGTTTTGTGATCAATTTACTTCTCCTGTCGTGCGTATGCATTAATCCCATGCTATCAAAAGCTTGATTCTCTTGTTCTTCTTGCTCTCATGGGGGTTTCTTCCTGCTGCAGGTTTTTTGTGATTGCGAACGCGATTGGCTGCGGTTATAGTTTCTTGGTTCTCTTCCTTCCTGCAAAGAGCATGCTGTGGCGCCTAGTCGTGGCTCTTGATGTGGTAAATTGACAAGCTAGCCAAGACTCCTCTGTTTTCTGTTTCGTTTTCTTCTCTAATTAGCTAACATAATCCTGTAAATATTCCTTCATTTGGACGAATATATTACAGGTGATCACCATGTTGCTCACCTCCAGCATCTCAGCGGCAGCAGCCATTGCTTACGTGGGGAAGAAAGGGAATGTGCGAGCAGGTTGGTTGCCCATTTGTGGGCAATTCCCCAAGTTCTGTGACCAAGGAATGGCAGCTTTGATCCTTGGCTTAGGTGGGGTTCTCATTTACATGGTTCTTCTTCTCAACGCCATTCATTCTGTCCTCAACCCTCTTCTTCTCTAAATTTTTCTGCTTCTACCCTCTAAACGGGAGTCGCCATGTGTTTAATTATCATTGTTTTATCTAGACTCCTCTTTTTCTTCAAGGACTTCCATACTTTGTTTAACGTTTTGAAGTTCGTACCTGTTCATAAAATTCTCTGAAACTCAAAAGTATAGAAGGGTTTTAAACAAATTAAAACAAGGTTTTATACGTACGTATTGGCCGGATATATTTTTTCTTTAATTTTTCTATATTCGATCTTTGTTAAAAGTAGGAGATCATGAGCCGGTATCTGGGTTGCTCTCCTCCAATTCACACAAAGAGAGATAAAGTCTTATTTATTCTCCTCATATGATTATTGGCAGAATTTTTAATCTACCATTCTCAAATCAACATAAATATTAGGCCTCAGCATAGAACCCTTGGATGAAGTAGAAGTACAAGTTCGCAACTGTATGTGTTATTTAATAAAATTAACAACAAAATGAAGAGGGAATTGTGGGCAGGCACTTATAAATCTACATCTTTATACAAAAAAATTTAATGAGCATCCTACTGATATGAACTAAGAGCTAGTATTTCCTATCGTTTGTAGGTAGTTATATATTCTTATACATTTTAAAATTTTAATTATTCTTGTTGTAAAATTTTAAGGAAAACTTAAAAAATTTAATTTTATTATACTAGAAATTTTTTTATTTTTAAAAATAATAATTTTCTAATAGTTAAAAACTTAAAACTTAAAAGTAAAACCACATGGTTTTTACTTTTTTAGACTCTTAACGAAAAATCAAACGTGAATACGGACCCGATCAGGCGGACCCAGACCCCGCACGTATAACATATCCTCTTCCACAAGGTTTATCCGGCAAGAGATTCCCGCGAGAAATCGTGAACTAGAGCAAACGCTTATCCGACTGCAGATTGCCTGCTGAATGATGCCGCCGAAAATTGGAGGGGAACGCCAGAATTAATGTTGGGCACTCTGTGAATCTGTGATGAAGAACGAATAGCAGACATGGGGTGCACGAACCTTCTTTTCAGCGCCGCTCCTTGTATCCCCCCACGACGCTTTTGGAAATCAGGGAACAAAAATCGAGCTCGTTGTTCTTCTGTTTCTTCTAACGCGGATGTGTCAGTATCGACCGGTAATGTATGCGTTTTACTATACATGGGAATGTATGGTTTGTGAAATGTACAAAACGTAATAATAACAGGAGATAGTCGAATAGATAGTGTGCGTATGTGTGACAGTTTATTCCGTGAACTGATGGTTATTGCTTGGGATGAAGTCCTCAGATTAGTATCTCGAGAGGTTTCTTCGTCTTGATGCTTTTGGGACCGACTGATTAAGTGGGTGATGTACTTCTGTTAATTTGGTTTAAACTTTGATGGTTATTGGGATGAATTGGGCATGCTTATTTGCACAGTGCCGACAGTGTCGTTATACAGTCGTTACTAGTTCGATCGGATGAAAATCATCCGATTTCTTGAATTTGACACGTATGTGTACGGGTATAATGGGACTGCCAGTAGAACCGAAGAGGCTTAAGATAACCCTCTTCTCCAGTTCTATCATCAATAAAAGGGAAGATTGAAGCTAGTTCTAAGCTATACTCTAAACATCACGCTTTATCGATTAACTGAAAGAAAGACTCTTACCTTAGTCAGAATACTCTCTCTATTCATTCTGGCAGTTGGTTGTCGTGAGTAAATGGTTATATACGTGATGATGATCCGTTAGGGACTCGATCCTTATAAATGTTCTCTTCTGGGGTTCACCTAATAAAAATTCAGTGGTCACTCATGCTAGTCGTCTAAGATAGTCTTTGATGCAATTGAATTCCTGAATGCAGAAGAATAAATCTCTACAGCTTGTACTCGGATATGAGATAATCTATACTTTGAAAGTAAATCGGAAGTATCATGTAGATATTGAAAGTCTTTTATAAAGTAGTTTTTTCATTAAAGTATAATTGTTTTTAGCAATATCCTTGCAGCAAGGCTACCTGAAGAATCCACTTCCATGACTGGTGGAGCATATGATTTCAAAGGGGCCACAACCTCAATAACTTATGAACCATTGTCTTCTTCAAAAAGAGTGACTCTTCTGAGACATGGCCTCAGCTTGTGGAATGCAGAGAGTAAGATACAGGTTCGATTCTTTTATCTCTTTCCAATGCTTATTGGGCATATATATGCATAATTTATGTGCCTTGATTCTACTGTTAACTATGCTTTCAACTTCATATGTGACTTCTAGTTGCATCAATTGTAACTGAGTAGAGACCATTGCTTGGATCAGGGCTTCTGTCTGCTTAAACAAAACAGATACTTACAAAAGGGATTTGTAATTGGTTGAGAGCAATGTAAACTATACTCTGAGCCTCCTAATAGTTCCCCTTTATGGTTTGTCAAACAAGAACAAGAGGAGGATTCGTATCTCCATTTTCATGGGCCTTCTGTCTCTTGGCAACTGTCAATTTGGTGAGCTGATGTTTCAGAATTTAGGCTAGTCTGGTTGAAGCACTCATTTGAGAAATATTTTGGAGGTTCAACAGTTAGGATTGGGAAATTGCTATTCGTAATAATATAAGTTGGATAATAGAATTTCTCTTCTTTTCTGAGTAGATTCTTTACTAAAGATGGACATAGAAGAAAAGAAATGTATGAGAATTACTTTTTCTGTGGTTGGAGGAGTATGCTCAATTACCTTTGCAAGTAGGTCAAAAGATCAAAGTATGCTCAATTACCTTTGTAAGTAGGTCAAAAGATCAAAGTCTGCTCAATTACCTTTGCAAGTAGGTCAAAAGATCAAGTGCCTAATCATACTTTTAACTCCAGTTTCATTTGGACTTTTCAGTAACTGAATTCATGAAGTTCTGTATGGTAGTCATGTACCTAGTAAAGGAGTCCTAACATATAGTATTTATAGTTTAACTCCTAACTAACTTGAGTCTTTCTCAGCTTCTTTGAGAATGAAATAAATTTTAAATTTTGGTCTTTCAATTTTGAGCTAAATATACCCATGCTTTTGCTTCAGGGAAGTTCAAATTTGTCTGTATTAACAGATACAGGAGTGCAACAAGCTGAAAGGTGCCGGAAAGCCTTGTCAAATCAGAGTTTTGATTGCTGTTTCTCGAGTCCTATATCACGTGCAAAGGTTTGAATAATTCCATGTATTTGCCAACTATTTTCTTCATATACTCACCAGTCGGTATGTAGTTATGTAGTTTGTAAAAGTTCTGAAAAGCTCATTTGTTATCGGTGTTGACTGCTGTAGTCGAGTGCTGAAATTATATGGGAAGGGAGAGAGGAGCCACTAGTTTTTCTCGACACATTAAAAGAGGCCCACCTATTTTTTCTTGAGGGGATGACAAATGGTATGTATCTGTAATTATCCTGTTACTTATTGTATCTTTGGATGCATGTGTGACCTAACTCTTCAGAATTATGGAGGCAGCGGATGCTAGGAACAAGTATCCAAAGTTGTACCATACATGGAGAGAGGATCCGTCAAACTTTCACGTGAATGGAATCTATCCAATTCGCAAACTGTGGGGCACAGCAAAAGACGCTTGGAGAGAGATCTTGATCTCACCGGTACACTGAATCCCATATTTGTGCATAACTTCACTATTATGAACTTCTGATTTTTACTCTGTGAATTTTTACTGAGTTTCAGAGCTGATGCCTGTGACTGCATTTTGTTCAGGGTGAGAATTTTCTGGTTGTCACACACAAATCAATCTTGCGGGCAATGATTTGCACAGCTCTTGGACTTACACCAGAGAGGTACTAGCTTCTTTGTAAAGATCATGAGTAGAATTTTCACTATATCTCCCTTATAAAGATCCATTTGATACATCGAGTTAATGGGTCTTTGATTGCTCAGATTCCGTTCAGTAGATGTGAACAACTGCGGAATCTCAGTATTCACATTCAACAAAAGAGGAGAGGCTATGCTCCAGTACTTAAACTTGACAGCACATATGTACAGTGATCATGTCTATCGGTTCTAACCTCTAGAACTGCAACCCACTTAGTCAGTCATACGGAGAGAAATGCAAGAGAAATGCTGACATGGAATAGAATCTCAATTTGACTCGCCAATAGGGTCTGCTGGAGATGGATTTGGTGTATTTGTTAGGTGTTGTCTTTATTTCCCTTCATTTTCCTTCTTTCCATATGTCATCAACAATGTAAAGACTTCATTCTTTTGTCAAACTATCTGTGGTTCTCTAATTTATACATGTGTTAGGCAGCGTTTCGTTACGACTCTTTAAAAAGGAACTCTTTGCGATATTTGAAAGGTCATCTTTGTAAGAGTTTCACTCCTCTTTCAAAGAGAATTATTTAGAATGATGTTATACAAACATCCAAAAAGCTGCTCTTTCATCCAAAGAAAATTTTTAACCCCCACATCCATGGAGCACCCTTATTTAAACCTGCTTTCTTAATTTTAATGTTTCTCTTGGCTAGTTAAGGAAGTTGACAAAAGTGATAACTTTGGCTCCATTCTTTTGGTTGTATTTTCATTGAAATACTAACGGCATTGAACTCTAAGCAACTGAACTGAAAAAATTAGTTAGAAAAGAATTTTGGTAACTTACTAGAAAAGAAAATTAATAAATGACTTTAGAAAATTGATTACGAATAAGGATAAATACTAATCAATTGATCTTTCAAATAAAGGTCTCCTTATTGAATCTTATTATCTAATTGCAGAACTAATAAAAACAGATTTACTCTCTGAGGAGTGTCAACGGTAAAGTAGACTAGAGTTTTTCACCTTGATTTGTGCTGTTAAATGTGTCTGTGTGTTGCAAATTCTTTAATCAAAATACAAAAAAATGACGTAAATATATCATTCTTAAAGGAAGACACATTGTAAATGTCAGTTTAAGTTTAATGTTTTGTGCTATTCCATATATAGTTATCGGTAAAAGGAACATGGAACAAGTGTTGGAGTAATTTAATGGCATTTAAATGTTGTATTTAGATTTTTAATCATTGATATTACACTTCAACATTCTTTTGACCGACGTGATTGTTATTTTTCAGTTTGTGATTTTTTTAAATAAATAGAAATTTATTTATTATTCTGTTTCAACCAAACCTAATTAACTATTATCAAAATAAAATAGCTTAAAAAATACAATATTTCTTTCACTCTTTATATTTGTTATCTTATTTTGTGTTTTTTCTTTGGTATATCATAACACCATTTATCCTTATCTACATATACCTCAGGGGCCATCTTATTATCTCTTTTCTTTACAAAATAGAGATTACAAAGTACAGGTATTTATCAATTACTACATGATAAGAAAACTTATGATCTAAAGTCTAAAAGATTGGTTGATTAAATGAGTGTCAGAGTGTCACAAGTTTAAAAAAAAAAAAAAAACTAAAACCAAAATGTCATCTTTAAAAGAAGAGACATATCATAAATATGTTAATTTTGCATGGTTTGCCCCCAGTTGTTAGAGGGGAAAGCAACATATACTCAGTAAAATTAGGTTTTAGTGACATCAATAGATTGTTTTTACATTTTTATTAAAACTATTACACATAGGCACAGTCTCTTACAACCTTGTTAGAGCAAAGAGATTTTGAAGTAATTTGTTACAGGGGGTTAGTCCAAAGAGAAAGGCATGCTCCATGGAGAATTTTTAAGTAGCTGACATTAAATTCTGTGTAAATAAAGATTGATTTAATTTTTTCATGTTAGGTGTGGTGAAATAAATTAGGATAATTCAAAATTCCACCTATTTTAGAATGACAAAAAATGCTCACTCAAGGCAACAAATTACATAGAGAGTGAAAATACAACGTCTCTTTTAAATTTAGAGAGAATCCCATGTCATACACTACTACAACTCTACTAACCCAAAAAACTACTTTTTTTGAGACATTCATGTCCCTTACACTAATATCCCAGTGCACTAACCCCCCAACTATTGAAATAAATTGAAAATAATATTTAGATCAATATTTTTCTTGATTTATTTGTATAATGGTGGTAAAATAATTCAAATTTCTTTATGCTTAGACAATTAAAGTAAAATAACAAAAGGGGCTTCCTAAATTTAAGGAGAATGTGGTGTCTTTAAACGTTTAAATTACATTAACACTAAAAAGTCAATTCTTTTGGGGCATCAATGCCCTTGAAAATAACCTCACTAAACACGTTAGAAGGCCAAAAAATAAAAATAAAAATATGTCATTCTATTTGAGCCACTTATCACTTATTTTCAAAGAGAGTAATCCTAGCTGCACCTAGCGCATACATGACATAACCAGCCAATAGGAAAACTTTAAAAATAATAAATATTTTTTAATAAATTCCTAAATTCTAAAAGGTAAACCCTAAGCAACTGTACTTCCGATTGGTTGGTTACTTCGTGTACATCAGATAGGTATTGTGCATAGGTGTAACTAGTATTTTGCTTTCAAATATAATCAAATATAAGTTAAGATAAGTGATAGATCAATGGCCTATTCTATTTTTAAAACACTTATCAAGATAACTTAAAGTCTTAAACATCAATTTATTCTTGTTTTTTCCACTCATAACTATTTTTATTTAAAGCCCTATTTCTACCTTTGATAATGTAAAAATAATATGATATGATTTTGAAAATAAGAAAAATCATTAATTGTATACCATTGTTAAAAAAGTTTAGGAAAGACAAGTTTAACTAATATTAGACGAAGTAAAACTACATTTTGAAGTGACAAAAGGTTCTAAATTCGATTTAACAAGGGGAAATTTGTTTCACAGGTCAAGGTTTTTCTTGTTCCTCGTTTCTCTAACCTTCCTGAATCCGAACCTTTAATGGTTTCTTCGTAAATTAAAAGGACTATAGGAGTTTATTTATAATTTGGAAATAAGGCATATAATATAAGTAAACCAGGTAAGGGCTAAGGCACATAATATAAGTAAACCAGGTAACCGAAAAATAGGCTATATACAAGAGAGACCGCACTCGGTACTCCGAAGTTTTCCTTCTCCTCGGCCTTCTGGTGCCCGTCGTCAACACTCAGGCGACAAGCGAGGCTCTGCAGAGTTCGCTCGCAAACCCTAGACAGAAAAATATTCATCAGTCGAGCTGGAAAGAAGTCTCTTTTTAATTCAATTATTCGTTGAACACCTAGTTCCAAAAGTTCGGCGAGATATTAGGTTTTTACGGCTGAAAAATGTACGGAGGAGATGAATATGATCCAGCTAATGAGGACGAGGAAGAGATTACGCAGGAAGACGCTTGGGCTGTGATTAGTGCCTACTTCGAAGAGAAGGGCCTTGTTAGACAGCAGCTTGATTCTTTCGACGAATTCATACAGAACACCATGCAGGAAATAGTGGATGAATCAGCGGATATTGAGATTCGACCGGAATCACAGCATAATCCTGGCCGTCATTCCGATTTTCTCGAGGTAAGCAACTTTAAGTCATTTTCTTTTCAGTCATAATTTCAAGAAAGGCCCGTAGTATCTTGAAGTGGAGCTTGTTAGTACTTAGGATCAAAAGTTCTTCCGCTTCCCTTTGAGTACATTAGGACTCTCTTTCTGTAATTATGAGATTAAGTCACGGTTAATCTCTTCTATTTTGTTGCAACGTTGGAAACTTTGTAGTCTCTCTTCTATTGATAGTAATTTAGGTAATACTTACCGAGCAACTTTTCCCTTACAGACAATCTATAAAATTAGCTTTGGCCAAATCTATTTGAGTAAGCCAATGATGACGGAGTCGGATGGAGAAACAGCTACTTTATTTCCAAAGGCTGCAAGATTGCGGAATTTGACTTACTCTGCACCACTATATGTTGATGTAACGAAACGGATTATCAAGAAAGGACATGACTGTGAAGAAGTCACTGAAACGCAGGACTTCACCAAAGTTTTCATTGGAAAGGTTTAAGTGGATCTCAGTGACGACCTGATTGCTTTTCTGATCTTTATTTCATTTTTATTAAATCCAATTATATTTTTGAATGGATTTCAGGTCCCTATAATGTTAAGATCCAGCTATTGCACTGTTTATCAGCACTCTGAAAAAGATTTGACAGAACTTGGAGAATGTCCATATGATCAAGGAGGTTATTTTATTATCAATGGGAGCGAGAAAGTTCTGATTGCACAAGAAAAAATGAGCACCAATCATGTCTATGTTTTCAAGAAAAGACAACCCAATAAATATGCTTATGTAGCTGAGGTGCGGTCAATGGCAGAGTCCCAAAACAGGCCTCCAAGTAGCATGTTTGTTCGCATGCTTTCTCGGGCCAGTGCAAGAGGGGTTAGTTTTGTTCTCTTGGAATCCTCCTTATGATATAATTTATTCTCCCACATCTTGATTGAACTCTTTAATTATTATAATCATCAATTTTATCAAACTTGTTGAGGCTAATAATGGGGTTACTGATTTGTGGCAGGGTTCGTCTGGGCAGTATATTAGGGCCACACTTCCTTATATTCGGACCGAGATTCCCATAATCATTGTCTTCAGGGCATTAGGTTTTGTTGCTGATAAAGATATATTAGAGCATATATGTTATGACTTCAATGATACTCAGATGATGGAGTTACTGAGGCCATCCCTTGAGGAGGCATTTGTTATTCAAAACCAACAGGTTAGAAATGCTTCTTTTTCTTATTTGATGAAAGAGAAATTCGAGACTATGTTATGCTGGTGATTATAATGTGAAGGCATATGCTCCATGCTAGTCTATTGCTATTAATCTAACTGACAATACTTTAATGCTCAAAGAGAGTCTATGTTAATCTCTAGTTCTGTACTTGAATGTATGTGACTTAGGTTTTTACAGCACCCACATAGGGCTTAGTCCCTAATCTGTATTACTACTGTACCACTACTATACCACTACTGTACTACTATTTTCTCATCAACATAAGAATTAATTCTTAAAAAAATTGTCTTTGGCATTTCTGCTGTTTTAGGTGGCACTTGACTACATTGGAAAGCGAGGATCAACTGTTGGTGTCACAAAGGAAAAAAGAATCAAGTACTTCCTTTTCAAATTATTTACTTGAGAAGTACTAAATCTCAATTTGATGATGACCTGAAATTTTGCCAGTGTGACACTGTTGCTTATGGTTTCATTATAGGTATGCTAAAGAAATACTTCAAAAGGAAATGTTGCCTCATGTTGGTGTTGGGGAATATTGCGAAACGAAAAAAGCTTATTACTTTGGGTAAGTTCTTTGTGTTTTCATCCTTTCTGCTTCCCAAGACACTAATGTTCATTAAATTTATACTGCTTTGGCTCCTGTCAGGTATATTATTCATCGTCTATTACTCTGTGCTCTTGGCCGAAGACCTGAGGATGATAGAGATCATTACGGCAACAAAAGGCTGGACCTTGCTGGTCCTTTACTTGGGGGCCTGTTCAGGATGGTGTGTGTTTGTCTTGAGGGAATTTTAGCATGCTTTTATTATGTAGGAAATTGTTCTCTTCTAATGGCAATCATTCTTCTGAATACAGTTGTTCCGGAAGCTGACTAGGGATGTAAGATCATATGTTCAAAAGGTTCACTACTTCCCTTGCTTGATTCTTTCTTATCTTTGCTGCCAGTATGGGTTATCACGTGTTCATATATTGCATATGACAGTGTGTTGACAATGGCAAAGATGTTAACTTGCAATTTGCTATTAAAGCGAAAACAATCACCAGTGGTCTTAAATATTCTCTTGCCACTGGAAACTGGGGACAAGCAAATGCTGCTGGTACAAGAGCTGGAGTTTCACAGGTTATACCTCTCTGTCTCTCTCTACCTCAGTCTCTCCCTCCCTCTAGCTCTGTATATATGCCTACGTATCCGGTTCATTCACTTAGTGAAATTGTTTCCAAAAATACTGTTAACAGGTGCTGAATCGTTTGACATTTGCATCAACATTATCTCATTTGAGAAGATTAAATTCTCCCATTGGACGCGAAGGTAAAGATTAAAGAATCCACTGAAGAATGATCTTTTGCTTTGTGATATTGCTTGCAAAGTATCAACATGATGAGAGTTGCCTTGTTTGAGCAGGGAAGTTGGCTAAACCTCGTCAGCTTCATAATTCTCATTGGGGTATGATGTGCCCTGCAGAAACACCAGAAGGACAGGTAAATTTTTCTTGTTCTTTGACATCTTTTTTCTACTTGCATTAGAGCAGCCACTGTCCAATGTGTACCACTAGCTCTACTGAGTAATGTTCGTTGTATGTGATTAACAAATCAGGCATGTGGATTGGTAAAAAATCTTGCTTTGATGGTATACATAACTGTGGGATCAGCAGCAAATCCAATTTTAGAGTTCTTGGAAGAGTGGAGCACAGAAAACTTTGAGGTACTTTTCCCTTTCAGGTATGAATTCAGTTTTCATGGATTTCAGCTTAAGGCATTGTTGTTTTATAGGAAATCTCTCCAGCAGTTATTCCACAAGCAACCAAAATCTTTGTCAATGGCTGCTGGGTTGGTATTCACCGTAATCCTGAACTTCTGGTGAAGACCCTGCGTCAGCTAAGAAGACAGGTCTTCTCCTTTCTGTCGTGTGCTTTTAAGTTTCAGTCTTGTTGAGTTCTGTCTTATCTTTTGACTTTCTGATTTGCCAGCAATTTGTTTAAGTATGATAAATTTATTTGGCAAAGTCTTCTTCTTTGTATTTAATCATAATTACAATGAAAACAGGTTGATGTCAATACTGAGGTTGGGGTTATTAGAGACATTCGTTTAAAAGAGCTACGACTTTACACTGACTATGGACGCTGCAGTCGTCCTTTGTTCATCGTAGAAAAACAGAGGCTACTGATAAAGAAAAAGGACATTAGAGCCTTGCAACAAAGGGTGAGACATGTTCAGAATCTTTATGCTTAGATGTGGAAAAAATTGACTCCATTGATTTAACTATGAGTTTCCTTTTTATTAGGAAACTCAAGAGGAAGGGTGGCATGATTTGGTTGCAAAAGGATTCATTGAGTATATAGACACAGAGGAAGAAGAGACTACTATGATTTCCATGACTATTAATGTAAGAATGGAAAGACTCTATTTTGTCAAATAACTTGTGTTCTTCTTCATTGTACTGGAGGTGGCAGTAGTTTGATTATGCATGTTTTGTAGGATCTAATATCGGCTAGAACCAATCCTGAAGAAGCATACTCAGAAACCTACACACACTGTGAAATCCACCCATCATTGATATTGGGTGTTTGTGCTTCTATTATCCCTTTTCCTGATCACAACCAGGTTAGTTGCAATTACCATTGATTTTTCTTCTGAATAAGAATATTCTTTTTCTTTACTTGCATCAATTGTGTTTGCCTATGAAATGCAGTCTCCACGTAATACATATCAGTCTGCTATGGGGAAACAAGCAATGGGTATTTATGTCACCAACTACCAGTTGCGAATGGTGTGTGCTTAATTTCGCTTAGTTTTCCTTTCCCCCTCAAATATCCACATTGAAGATATTTTGGTCCTCCATAAATCTGATTTTCTTAATCTCTTCATTCAGGATACCCTTGCTTATGTCCTCTACTATCCTCAGAAGCCTCTTGTTACTACTCGTGCCATGGAGCACTTGCACTTTCGGCAGCTTCCTGCTGGCATTGTGAGGAACACAAGCTTCTCTTTTATCATATTATAAATTTTGAATTTTCAAAAAAAATATTATAAATTTTGTTCTCTATGGTATCTAATCCTGTTGTATGTTGTGTGGCTTGTGAAGAATGCTATTGTTGCCATTGCATGTTATTCTGGTTATAACCAAGAAGATTCAGTTATTATGAACCAGTCTTCTATTGACCGCGGCTTCTTTAGATCACTATTCTTCCGTTCTTATAGGTATACATGCACTTTATGTCATTCTCTTCGATTCTTTGGATTTTGTGTCCATGTCTAGTTGTTTTAATCACGTGCATTTTTTTTATTGAATTTGTTTCTTCCAGAGATGAGGAGAAAAAAATGGGAACACTGGTCAAGGAAGAGTTTGGGCGTCCAAACAGGGAAAACACAATGGTAAGTGATGGTAAGCTTTGGTGGATCTGGTTAAGAAATTTTGGATCAGATGGATTAAATTTATTTCTTGTTTTGACAGGGGATGAGGCATGGGTCGTATGATAAATTGGACGATGATGGTCTTGCCCCTCCTGTGAGTCACCTTAAAAGATTTCTTGATTCTCATGCTATATGTTCTGAATACTCCGTTCACATAATAATATATTTATTTATACATCAATCAGGGGACTAGGGTTTCAGGTGAGGATGTTATCATTGGGAAGACAACACCGATTGCACAGGATGAATCTCAAGGGCAGGCATCCCGATATACAAGGCGTGATCATAGTACAAGCTTACGTCATAGTGAAAGTGGCATGGTGGATCAGGTGTGCTTTACTTACCACATATGACCATGAATTTTTTTATTTTTTATTTTTTGCTTTTTTGCTGCTAAAGCAAGTCTCAGATTGAGGTTGCGCATTGACATCAAAGGAGGACTTCTCTTCTTTCTATATGAACTTGTTCTTGGTATTGTGTAGGTATTGCTGACAACAAATGCTGATGGTTTGAGGTTTGTGAAAGTGAGAATGAGATCTGTTAGGGTGCCTCAAATTGGCGATAAGTTCAGTAGTAGACATGGTCAGAAAGGAACTGTTGGCATGACTTACACCCAAGAAGACATGCCGTGGACCATTGAAGGCATTACTCCGGACATCATTGTCAATCCACATGCCATCCCTTCTCGAATGACCATCGGTCAGCTTATTGAGTGTATCATGGGGAAAGTTGCTGCACACATGGGAAAAGAAGGTGACGCTACTCCTTTCACTGATGTGACGGTAAGTAACCAAGCTAGAGGACTGATTTTTAGTTAAATTGTGTATCTATTGGCAAACTTTTTTTCATTTTCTGTGTTTTCAGGTTGATAATATCAGCAAAGCCCTTCATAAATGTGGATATCAAATGCGTGGTTTTGAAACCATGTATAATGGTCACACTGGTCGGAGATTGACAGCAATGATTTTCTTGGGCCCTACTTATTATCAAAGACTGAAACATATGGTGGATGACAAGATACACTCCCGAGGGAGAGGTCCTGTGCAAATTCTCACTCGACAGCCAGCGGAAGGGCGATCTCGTGATGGAGGCCTGAGATTTGGAGAAATGGAGCGAGATTGTATGATTGCTCATGGTGCCGCTCACTTCCTGAAAGAAAGGCTGTTTGATCAGAGTGATGCCTACAGGGTCCATGTCTGTGAGAAGTGTGGGCTAATTGCCATTGCAAACCTTAAGAAGAACTCATTTGAGTGCAGAGGATGCAAGAACAAGACAGACATTGTACAGGTACGAGTGGTTCTTGGAGTTATTTTGTGCATTTATTGCTGCTTCTTGGGATGTTTCTCTTAGCTTCTGTTTATGATTTTATAGGTTCACATACCATATGCATGTAAGCTGCTCTTCCAGGAGCTTATGGCTATGGCAATTGCTCCAAGAATGTTCACAAAAGACGTGAAAACTTCTAAAGATCAAAAGAAGAAAGGAGCGTGAAATCACATACTCTCTGAAAAAGGTTTATTACCATCAGTACAGTAGCAGCTGATAGTTGGAGACAGGCTCTTCCTGTCCATCAAACCGCGGGTAAAATCTTAGACCCCCCCATCTTCCTGTCAAGCTGCAGTCTGTCCCAAATTTAGTTTCAGAAGCACCACGAATGTTGGTTACTTATGAGAAGTTGAGGTCTGAGGAGATCAAGTGCAATGGAATGGCTTGGGCTTGGAGTTGGAGTGTGGAGGACAATTTTTGGGGCTCTATGGGGAACGATATAGAGTGAATGCTTCACCTGTGTGGGGTGTGAATTTTGTGAAAAGCTGGTGAGGAATGAGAGTAGGACACCCTTGGAGCGAGGCGGTTTTCACTCCTTGTGCCTTGTATCGATAAATGTAACTCCTTATAGTAAATTGAAATTTAGGAAGTGTTGCAAATCTTATTGATTTGTCAATGAGAATGGATATGATTAAGCATGTTTCACCCCGTCTTCTCTTTGTTCCCATCAACAATCTTCGCTACTGCTGAAATTTGATGCATGGAAGTGGATAGACGACCTTTTTTGTTTGTCGGATAGGCACGTCGTAGTTTTGCTGTTGTTCCAAGTAGCTAGGGAAGGACTTTGAGGATATCCGTCATTATCCCAGGCGTAAGGTATCTATTTATGGGTGATATTTCTGATTCGATAATTGCCCAAAGGAGCCATGACTGGTCTTTAAAGTAACTCCGGTAGTTGTTAAAACAAAATTTTAAAAGAGTAGAGTTGGACATTGTTGAGGACGAGACCAAGACAGAAAACAAGGATGGGTCCAGGATGTGGCTGAGGGGTGGGGCGATAGGGTGGGATAAGCTCATTGTGGTTTACCAGTTACCACAGGGACGAGCTAGCTTTAGGGTCTAGCATTGGTGACGGCAGGATTTTAGAAAGTAGAACTGACCTCCGCCCTACGCTAATTGGGCTAGGTCAAGTGAGAAATCCAACCCGACCCAACCCCGCAAAAACTAGTTGGGTACTGTATATCACTCAGTGGAGCAGGCCCTTTCCCATACCCAGATTCCCCTAGCTATATCCCTTCCTATCTCGGATTGTTCTCTCTTCTCCCATAAAGCATTATGGGCCTTGTAGGTATGTGGTGTAACATGGTTATGGCGATGGAGAACGGGGCAAGGTAGGACTAGGAGTGGCCATGGGGGAACGAGGGGATCGTTTTACTTCGTCAATACTCACATACCAACTACCAAGCTGACGGGGAGGGATAAAAAATAGTAAATTGTTAGTCTGGTAAGGTAATACAACCGACGGATGCTCCACGTGGGGTCACTAATTAGCCAAACAAACCGGCCCTTATTACTCACAGGATTCAAGCTCTACTGCGAGGAAAGTACTATCCTACTTTCAGTAACTCATCTACCACTTGTCATTCTTTATTCTTATAACTAGCTAGTAAGAACTTAAGTATATAACTTGGCTAGAGTCTTGTATCTCCTAATTAATATATAGTTATGTTTCATAATATCGTAAGGGCAATACTGCGGTAATATCATGCTGGACACAGAACTGACAATCCCAAGTTGAATAAGACAAAATTATCTGGGACAAACTTGAAAAGTATATTAAAACTTCAACTGGGTATTTCTGTCAGGACACAAAGAGTCCAGACGCATACGAATTACATCTCAATTATAGAAAGTAATTGTAAACAAAAACAGTTGTATTTTATTATGCACAAAATTCTTTCCTCCTCCAGGCGCCCCGCTCGATAGCTGTAAGGAAGAAAGTGGGGTTATGTTGTGAGGAATTGCTTTAAGAGTACTGCTTGGAAGTCATTGAAGCTGACGGTGTTGCGAGAGCGAGCCACGACCCTGAAGACGCATGACGGCCTGTCAGATCTGCTTCGGGGTTTCTTCTGCCATGCCCGTTAACAGGAACTCGTTCTCTTTCAACCGGCACAGCCTGTAGCCCCTGCATTAGACCAAGTTATCTTTGTACGAAACCTGGAGAATAAAACGAATGCATGGATAGAGACAGATGCGCTACAAAACGCATGTAATTAAAAAAAGATTATTTCAACATTGTTAAAGCAGCGCGCGTGCTGAAAATGACGCGGTTCGAAGGAGCCAGCAAGGCACAGTACTCTTCTGTTTTATTTCTGCCCTCACCTCCAAGGAGCTGGATGCGCCCTCGGTCCTCTATCGCACTTAACTCTCTAAGCATTGATGAAATGAAACGGCACCACCATCTAAGCCTGTTGAAAGGCAGCTATTCGGCTATATCCCTGATTGCGTGGACAGATTCACGCATAGGACAAAGCAAAGGCAAAAGAAAACCTTGGTGCAGATAACGAGCAGGACAAGGTGACGACTATTTATAGTGGAAAGAATACCGAGATCGGAACTCTCTACTGATTCGCGAAGATACTGAGAGTTAACATGCGGATTACTGGGTGACGGTAATTGCTGGACCAGTCGATCAGCAAATCCGTGACCCTGGCCAATCACACGACTAAGTTAACATTTCACCTATTCTGTTTATTTGTGTGTTTTATAACTTCTAACCAGCGGTGGTTACGACCCCATTTTAAAATTCCAGGTAACAGATTTTGTTCGTTTTGTAAAAGCAAAAAGAAAAATGGGGGCCTGAGCACTTACAGGAGGCAGTTGGCAGAGAAAAGCAGAAGAGGTAGCAGATACCGAGCTAACTGTCCTTCCGCCTGTAAACCTCCACCTGTCGCAGTAGGGAGAGGCTTCGGGTCCCGACATAACCGACGTACTTCTTCGTGCGTAGACGACGACGGGCTTTTCTGGAACGGGCCTCACGGGAGAGTATGACATAGGTGCAGGTGTAGGCACCGGCGGGAGGGCTATGAGCGGAGGGAGCGAATAAGGGGCGGCGTTAGGGGTACTGCCAGTAGTGGCCGCCGCAGAAAACACATCCTCCTCTTGCATCAGCCACTGTCCACTGCTTATACTGGATGTCTGGGCCATGTTCGGCCATAGAAAAGTGCCGTGAGGCTTGCACACCCGGAATCCACTCCGGATCAAACTATTGTAATTTCTTCCAGCGTCTCCGTTTTCCGGCACACCCACTTCTTTCTGTCTTTTTTCCATGCCCGAGCCCGACAATGCTTGCATCTCTTCCTGTAAAGAGTAGTACTGTTAGTTTCGTACGTCTAATGCATCATTTAGCCATGCAAAAAAATAAGAATAATAAAGCGGGGACGGACCTGCACTACTTTTAGCGTATTGAACATCTCCTCGTACCGTTCCTCCAACATGTTATATCTCTCCTGCAACCTGTCATACTTTTCCTGCACATGCAATAAAATTTATTAGGACGCAGAAGACAAAAACTACAAATTCAATCGGTAAGAAATCTTGGAATTAACAGAAATCCGTTCTAAAGCCTGAACTGTGGTAAAGCTTGAAGTAAATAAAATGCTTTAACAGGAAAGAGAGGCAACCTAGGTAGCACAGGGCTCCTAGGAAAAAATTATCCAACTGAAATCGATCACACAGGCATTTGATAGTACTTGTCTACTAGCGACACAGTCGCCAAACAAATGGAATACTGACCGGCTGTTATGAAAATATTCAACATCTGACTGCTTACGAGTCCCATTAACCAATTACAAACTCGATCTCAGAGTGACTTAAGAGGCTTTTTGACAATCCGTACTTCCGTGATACAGATTACAGATGTTTAGGTAATAAAATCTTGTCCGTGCATAAGAATAATGGGGTGCAGAGCGAAAAAAATGTTACCTCAAGCGAGGAAGTTATTGGCTCAAGTGAGTTTTGTGAGCACTTTGTTAACGCAAGAGCGTTCTCCCCTTGATCGCTGACTGCTTTTTCGGAACGCAGTTGCTCCAAATCTCTGTTTATTAGCCGGGGTAATACCCGCGGCGACAGATAGATTGTCAAATCTCCTTCTTGTTCGTAAAAACACGGAACGGAGTTTCGTCTTTAATACGATTGCGTTTTTACCTTCTCATACAACCCACGTTTTCTTTGAGCAGCTTCAGCTGATTTGAAGTCGCGGGATCCAGATATGGGTTATCGCCAGGCTTCCATCCTGGAGGAGGGACCCAGTAGGGATCCTTGACTCCTGCTTGCTTTCGGAGTTCATCCAGTTCAGCCCGCTCCAGCCAATACTCCATTTGGCCTTCGGAGTTGTGGCACCTCCGGAGCCGCTCCCCACTTTCCTCGTTCACCATTCCAGCCATGTGTTTTAGTAGATGATCTAGCAAACCCGTGTCCCCGATATGCTTGCGCGCTTCCGTCCTCAAGGTCGGCCGAAGAATAGGGTTCCCGAGAAATGCTCCTTTCTCTCTCAAAATATCTAGCAGTTTTTGTTCCGCAGCCGCGTACCTGTAATGCAATAAAAATGCTTCGACACTCAGATCTTGAACAAGGCTTTGTACTTGATGAACCGTAGACCTATTTGTAAGCAAAGGGAGCAGCAAACAATGCTTAATCTTCTTTTCTTACCTGTCTTTGGACCATCTATCCTTTGAATTTATTTTGGTTTTCTCGAAATCCCTTTTCTTCTTTCGCTTTATGTTGGTTCCATTAGCCTCGTTCGGCCGCTTCCGTGGTCGGGTCTCCCTCGTGGCCTCTCGGGCCTCAGCCTTTATAATGGAAAGCGAAGGCGGCCTCTCTCGATGCCGGCCAAGGAAACGGACCTTTCTGCGTGTTCCCCAAGTGGGTAACCCGGTGCATGTAGTTGTTAATGGAGAATTGGAAGCAGGGGTGACCTCAGCCTTAAGAATCGGAGTCATTGGAGAGATCATCCAAAAACCTGGAAGTTGCTTATTCTGAGCAAACTTCAGGGAAGGCACCTTCCGCTGGAGAACCCTACTGGCGAGGTTGGTTCCCATGACAAACTCCTCGTCAAGCAAAGGATGCTCCATTGAGCTGGATTTGGCACCATAGTTGTTCGAAAAGTGGTTCCGCAGAGAAAGGGCACTAGGGAACTTAACTGTGACGTTGAGCTTGGTCTTCTCCGACACCTGCCAGAAAGAGTGCACTCAGCTCATCTCTCCGAGTCTGTTGATCATAAAAGTAGACAAAAGAAAATTGAATTCAAATAAAAAACTTTGAAGAATTTCTTACGACAACGGCGCGGATTGTCTTGAGATGAATCGGAGTTCTCACGGGTAGCGCCTCGTGATCGATCTCGTAGACACCTTCTACTTCGATACCTGTTGGGTGTTTTCAAAGCGAAAAGGAAAACCAGCAACAGTCAGGTGATAGAAGCTTCAAGTACTGATCAACTTCTTAGACAAATGCATACATAATTTGAAAATGTTCCTCAATACCATCGCTATCTACAGTGTACGAGAGGCCACTGGAAGACTGCTGTTGTCTGTCCACATTTTGCAAATCGCTGGAGCTGTGCTCTTCTGATGTTATTATCTCCTGAAAAAGTTAAACGCTTCTGTCAGACCACTTTCTTCTGATTCTTCTTTTTCTCCAACACAATGTACAAGTTATCCTAACGTCCTTCACTCGAGCATGCGCGATAACTTTTCAAATGATAGCCCTAAAATGGAAATTACAAGCGCGCTCAAGAAGTGCTGGTTTTGTACTCGAGTATTCACGGCCATCAGCCGACCACCATTTCCCAAAGGATGTGATCATAAGGCCTACCAGTTTCGGAAACGTCTGAAGGTGTCCTCCCCTCACGTACCGCGCGCGGGCGCACGTAAAATAAACTGGTGTGATCCTTCGTCCTGACACTAATTCTATTCTTATTACTTGTTCCTCTCTCGATCGCCATTAAGGCTGAAATACCACTATAAATTTTATATACAAATCGAGAGATAAACATTCATCTGAAGCTACAAATAGTGGAAGAGAGCGTCTGAAAATAGAAACGAGATATGCATCATAATTACAGAGCAGAGTGGACGAAGATAAATGAGATAAAAGAGATTAACAGTGAAACAACAGACGGAGATGCAGGTAAAGAAAAGGAAAGAAAGTACAGCATCATTTTCACCAGCCGCTATTCCAGAGCTAAAGCTTCCACCTTCCATCGCTGCGTAAAAGACACAAGAAAGAAGAAGCTGAGCAAAGTAAGAAACAGCACTACTGATTGAAAGTTGAGAAGGCGGAAACCATCCATTTTGAAGTAAGATCCAGAAGTGGGATCTACAATATTTCTGAGTGGAACAAATAAAAACGAGAATAAAACACGAAATGGAAGAAAACCTAACCCTGATCAGAAAAAAAAAAAAAAAGACGAGCATTACTTACAGGAGATGGGAAGATAACTTCACGACCGAAGTACAAGTGACCGAGGAAATTTCCGTCAAAGAAAGTTAAACAGCTAAGAAAATGCTTGTCGTGCAGATCCGTTAATGTAAGACCTGAATAAAACAGGCCAGCGATCGAAAATCTGGAAAGAAACGGAAGTTCAGAAAGAAAGACGATCAACCAAAGGTTTGATCACAACAAACTTAAAAAAAAAAAAAGCGCAAAGCATATACATATTCAAGAAGATTCTAACCTGGTTCAACACGATCCGGTGACATCCTTCAGACAACAACCGTGAAAGACGTAGCTGCGGAAGGACTAGTGAGAGAGGAAGGGGTGCGGTGTGAGGGTTTTTACGGTGACGACTGACGAGAGAGGCGGGAAACTCAGAGAGGTCGTTTTCTGGGCCCACCCAATGGAATAACCAGAAACAAAAAGCACGGTTTTTGGCCTTTGTTGCCAGCTGCTTCTGTTACGCCTCGTCCGAGTACGATTCACGAACGTATCCGCTCCGATCTGGACCTTTCCGCATTCCCCCTTAACCGCCTTCCGTCCTTTGCCGAGTCGGAGACACTTAGCTTTTGTTGTTACACGGATCGCTGGGTTGACTCGTTTAAGGCGAAATAGGTAATTTTCTTTTCTCCCTCTCGATTCACTCCCGAGTCCCCAAAAATTAAATAGGATGACATGTTATAATTTTATTTTAATATAATGAGATGGTTTAATTGTTTAATTAAGATATTTTGAATGAAGTCAGCAAGCTTTGGCCTTGTATCTTCCTCTTCAACTAATGGTTTAAGCTTTAAAGTCTTAATGGAATTCCTAATTGATACGTGATTAATAAATCGACCATAAAATTTGAAACTATATGGAGTCGTATTTTAACTTTACAGGCTTTTCAGTACTAGTCCGTGCGTTAGCAGTTTACGGTTTACACTTTAGAGCTTTCTCAGAATTCTCCATCTTCGCTGCGAAAAAGTATAGAATAAACAAATTTTTCATCTGAAATTCTGTTTTATTCTCGAAATAAAGACTTTGAGCTTCATTCCGCTCGTATTTCCGAAGCTGATCGAGTATCAGAATTCGCTCGAGTGAACGAAGAATGGGGAACGTAGATGCTCCACCTGGATGGTCGCCTCCTCAAGGTAATTATTTCAGTGTCCTCAAAAGTTTCTTTGTTTCGTGTTGAGCTTGATTTTAAATCCTTAAATGCCTGCGTTTCTGAACATTTCGGGTTTAAGTCGTTTTCCTGGTTAATACTTCGTGATTAACTGATTTCTAGTTCCTTTAAAGTAGAAAGGGCCCGTGGAAGCTACATTCACGAATAGCTTATATGCCTCAGTGACAATCGTGTTTTCTTCCTCTGATTTGTCGAGCTCTTGGATGGAATGAGAATTATTGTGCTTTGTGAAAATGAGGACAGACAAATGCAAATACATAGTTTTTCTCATCGCCTTCATTTTTGTTTTTGAATTCATGTTTAAGATTCGTAAATATGCAAATTGCCACGTATTAAGAAACAAACTCTCAGTTAATTGTTTGATCTCGATCACTTCTTTCCTTGCGTAAACTCCAGATACTATGAGTTGAGATTCATGGTCTCAATTACAAATAGTTTCACTTTATTATAATCCTTTTTGACACTCCTCTCACATGATCAGTCGTCCACGTAGTAAGCTCTTTCCAAGGTAGGGATTTAGATAATAAAGAGATGGTTCTTAGTAAGCCTATAGATTTTCCCAACTTCGCCCGATGTCGTAACTAGCAATTTGTTTTGGTTCATATATTGCATGCTTTATGTTCGCTGTACCTGTGCAATGCTGTCACTGCACTGAGGGGCATTCCGGCAAAGGTTCTTCAAGTTGCTTATTCTTACATTCTGACAGCATAGTGTGTAATTCCAAATGCACACAATCCCAAGAACTACCGTGATCAACACCTGCTTAAGGCTATTGATTGTTTTTGTGGACAGACCATAATTCATTTATTCCATTACATTGTATTAAACTAAAATTATGGTCTGTGACTGGCCAATGGATTTTGGCGCTAGCAAAATGAGTAGTGTATATCCTTAAATTCGGTTGTCATGGTACCTTAGAGATATCTGAATCAAACTCATCTTTTGCTGCAGAAATGGGTCAAATGACATGTGGAAATTGCCACCGATTACTTTCTTACCCTCAAGGAGCCAAACATGTCTGCTGTGCTTGCTGTCAGACTGCCAACCTTGTGCTTGAGGGTCAGTTGATTTAATTTTTTACAGAAGTGTCCATACCTGACTTTATTTGATGGTTTTGTCTTTCTTTCACTTTTCTCCTACTCATTGGTCCCAGATTCCCAGCTATCTGTTCCTCTGTTTCTTGTGGCTGTGTTTCAACTTACATGCTGTATAATTGTTGTGATGTAGGCTTGTTCTTCATCTCTAATCTTACACGAAACTCTTGAGTTGTGGTGTAAAAGTTATTTTTTCTTGAAGGCTTTTGCTGTTAAATAGGAAGTCACTGCATTGCCTTTTCCAAACTCTATTCCACCAAAAGAGGCAGTTGTCTCTTTAGCTGAAAACTGAGGCTGATTAGACGAAAAATATTTTACCTCTTACAAAGAGGTAGTTTAACAATTTCATTGAAATGACACATTTCTTGATTGAGATGCTTCTTTCATATGAAAAGTTTTGACGAACTGAGGCTTATACAAATGAAAACTACACCCTCCTTGGGTGTTGTGTTCCATGTTCTGATTTAGACTGTGAGTTAAAATATTTTGTTACAAGGGAAATAAGAATTGCTGTGTACAGGCCTTCCGAAGGTCTCTTTCAAAGAGAACAACTGATTATGGTCTAATGTGCTATAAGTTGACATTCTGTTTTTTTGTGTCATTCTCTATAGGTCATTATTTTTTAAAATGTTATAGATATTTGAATTTTGTATATGATACAACATCCATCAACATGTCGACTAAGTGATTTTCTGAGTGATCGGATCAGAGAAAAAGAAGTCCTTGCATGTGTGTGTGTGTGTGTGTACGATCAGTTATGGGGAAGTCTGGATGATGTTTGTGAACGCTCATTCATTTGGATGCTGTCCTTTTCTTCTTTCATAGACAGAACTTATCATCAATTTATGTTTCTTTGCAGCTCATGAGGTTGGGAATGTGAAATGTGAAGGTTGTTCAGTGTTGCTTATGTACCCTTACGGTGCTCCATCTGTCAGATGTTCTTCTTGTCGTTTCATAACAAAAGTTGGAGTAAGTGAACATCTTGCAAAACCACTAATACTGCTCTTCTTTTACATAAGTTTGTTTTTATTGAAGATCCGTGGTTTCATGTTTGATGCGAAAGTGGAAAAATCTGTACTAGAAATTTGTTATAATTTACTACACCTCTGCTTTATGGGAAACCACTAAGTTTTAGGTCTCCATCCTCCTCTCTTTTTTATAAGTGTAAAAGAAGAAAAAAAAGTTCATGATTCAGCAAGAGCCAAACAAATACGTGGTGTTTTCTGCTTGATTCTGTCTACTGTCGCTATTATGTGCTGAACCCATATACAAAAGGATCAAACAACTAGGTGTTGGTACTTAAGACTGCAAGCATTTTTTAGGTTTATGGTTTTAGTGTTAGACTTCATAAGATCAGTTCCACAGACGAAAGTTTGACACTACAGTGAGTAGGTCTTTATAAGGCTTTCCTGAGGTCGTCACTGGTTGGCTGCTTAGGAGCACGTGTAGACCTCCTAAGTCTATCATAAGCATAGCAGGAGCATGAAATGTGCTATGAGAAGTTTGTGGAACCTGTATTTCCTTCCTAGTCCCGCCAATTTTCCCGCATTTTCTTTCTTCTTTCTCCAGATGGTGTGACACGCGGTGATACAAGTTGTTTAAGTTAGCAAATTTTTTTCAAGAGTAACATTCCTGTGTCAATTTTCTTCTTGTGGATCCAATCAATCGTATCCAGATGATTCAGACTCTTTAAACGTTTGGTTCCCGCAAGTATGGTCTTTTGTACCTACCACTGAGAGGACCTGGGAGTTATAACCTCTGTATGAGTATTCAGCACAATAGGGATGTATGGTCTAACTTGTGATCTGGAGAAGGTCCCTGCTCAATAGTTTCAATATGGCCCCAAAAATATATTTATTAGATTCCGAGATGCTTCTTACTGGGATCCATATGTTGTTGTGTTGCCATTCATAAACAAGATCACTTCGTTCTTTGCTGTGCTTAAGTTACTGAGCCATAAATTGAATATAATGGAAGGAGAGGACTTCATCAAATGTTCAATATCTTAAAAACATTCTGAATTTACTTCTATTGTCGTTTAAAAGAAACTAAATTGTAATATTCTGTTGACATCCATGTTACCAATTGATACTATGTTCGTTAATTTGCCATTGATGATGATAACTAGAAAATTTGTCTTCCCATCTGTGAAGCAATTCTTATCGTAGTAAAAAGTGTTTTAGACATAGGAGGCCGCAGATATTCAAATAACCTTTTTATTTAACACTGTAATGACGAAAATGAGATTGAATGCTGTATGTTTTTTGCTCATTTCTTCCAATTACTAGAAGTCTGTGAAACTTTATCTTTCTTGTTTGCTCTTTGGAGTTTTCTTAGTTGATGATACAGCTCTGCACGTTGCAAATTTTCATTGTCTGACATATATATATATATATATCCCTGAGAATACTTTTTTAAACTTACATCTAGATTTTGTTGTGGTTGCATTGCATGGTAATTTGATCCTTTTCTTGGTTTCTGGAACATATTGTTTTCTCATCTAGGAACACAACAGAAGACCACCTGCCTCTGTGCAACAGGGTCCACCCCCACTGACTCGCTATCCACTTATCTAAGATATGCTCTGCTTGGCGGGTGAATAGCAAGGAACCATTGTGTGGAACTAACACCATCTTCTACTGTCAACAAAGGATTAGATCCCAGTGTATCTCATGCTGGAATTATGCTGCTATCTGTTGTAATTGCAGTTAGTTCCAACGTAATTATTTGATAGTTTAAAGCTTTTGTGTCGGTTAAGAAATTGTCCTCCGCTCCTTTTACTGCAAAATCAAATCATTTATGCTTCATACTTTCATGGCTTGATGTCTTTTAATGTACAGTTATTTGTTATGATCTTCAGCCTAATCTAAGTTGATCAATTGTTAATACGTCTCCTTCAAAGGAATGGCTTCCTGATGCTGTCATGGTGTTTGTTCAGGAAGTCGTGCTCAAAGCGATCTTGAGTGTAGTTCAATAAATAAGAAGCGAAGGCAGCAACACCTGGTAGCTTACGACCTAATATTTTAAACAGAAGTTTTGTTTGAACGCATCAAGATTCTGTAGACGACCCATGTGTTAAGCCAGCTGTAAATGTAAATCCATATGTCTTATCTTTCTGTATCTTTATCCTCTACTATTCTGTTTCTTATTTTCTGTTTTACGGTTTCTCAGATCCTATTCTAATGGATCTCTCTCCTGTAACTCACTGTATATATACAGTCATTCATAAATGAAAAGTATCTGGGTTTCTCCGTTCTCACATGGTATCAGAGCTATCTTTCCGGAGAAGAGAGGAAGAGATGTATTACCAGAATAAGTGATAGGAAGTGTGCGTCCATTGCCTATTAGTATGGAGTCAGAACCAGAATAAGGACGCTTACCAGAAATGTCTGCAGCTTGAGATGTGAGATTGTGTGTAGCGCTAGAGTCCAAGTACCAATTGTCGTCAGAAGAAGGGGCTGGAATGGTAGTAGCAGAGAGAGCATTGGCAGCAGGCAAGGCAGAGTCAGGAGCCCAACAATGGTTGGCCTTGTGGAAAAGGTGTCCGCAACGGTAGCACACAACAGAGGAACCGTCAATGGATTTGGTGGGAGATGACTGGAGTCGGCCACGTCCACGAGATCGAGTAGAACGTCCACGAGTGAAAGTGGAACGACGTGAGGTACCCCGAGGAGTGTGGTTTCCAGGGGGTGGTCGTGGAGAATTAGGAGTAGAGGCAGCAGTGAGTACTATGTTTTGAAGATAATAAATCAGATGTTGTAGGTGGGCGAAGAGCAATAGGAATTGATGGAAGAGGCCGAGCCACGAACGAGGGCTGCAAAGGTCCCAATTTGGGAGAAGAGTGTTGAAGGCCCGGAAATTGTTGTTCATCAAAAACAACATGTCGGGAGATGAGAATACGTTGCCTCTGAATATCAAAGCAGATATATCCTTTGTGACGATTCGAGTATCCCAGAAAAAGACATTTACAGCTTCTAAACTCAAGTTTGTTGAGACCAAGGGGGCGAAGACAAGGATAACAGACGCATCCAAAAGGCCGCAGATGCATATAGCTTGGAGAAGATCCAAATATGAGAAAATAGGGTGTATGATTCTGAAGCAGCCTGTTGGGGAGTCTATATATTAAATAAATAACAACAGAGAACGCATATTGCCAGTAAGAAGATGGAAGTTTGGACTGCGCAAGCAGTGTTAATCCTGTCTCCACGATATGACGGTGCTTTCGCTCTGCGACTCTGTTCTGCTCTGGTGTACCAGGACAAGAGAGACGATGTAATATCCCACGTCGTCTAAATTCATTTTGTAATGCCATACTTATAAATTCTCCTCCCCCATCACTCTGAACATAGAGTAAAGTGGTTTTACACAATTTTTCCACCATTGGAATAAAATCACAAAATATTGACGTGACATCAGATTTTCGTTTTAGAGGATACAACCAAAAAAACCGTGAATAATCATCTATAAGAATTAAATAAAATCGAAAACCATCTGGAGAGGTGGCTGGTGCTGGACCCCACACGTCACAGTGAAGAATTTGAAGTGGAGCCGTAGAACATATTGGAACTGTTGAAAAAGGAAGACGACGACTTTTACCATATTGACAATCTGAGCAAAGAGAATGTGGTTGAGATGGAACCGGAAAGTGAAGAATTGAGGCGAGTTGACGCAATGTCCGATCAGAAGGGCTCAAACAAGCACCGCGGGCTTGGTATTCCAAATTTAGCACTTTCGTTATGCAAGCCGGATTTATAAACTCCCCACATATTACTTCCCTCTTTTTACGACATACTCAAACTCAAATCATTATTCTGCTAATTTACGTGGATGACATTGTTATTACGGGTACATCACTCCAGGTATTACACTCTTTTATCCTCGAGTTACAGACTGTATTTGATATGAAAGATCTCGGTCCACTACATTTCTTCCTTGGGCTCGAAACGGTTCCATTTAAAGATGGACTCTTACTTACACAGACAAAATATACTTACGATTTATTACGGAGCTATGGTATGGATCATGCAAAACCAATTGCCACTCCTATGTTCGGGCCAGTGAAGCTTACAAATGATGAACCTCTTTCAGACCCTACAGCCTTTCGTCAATTACTGGGCACTCTTCAATACTTAACATTGACTCGTCCCGACATTGCCTATGCTGTTAACTCACTCTGTCAGTTCATGCACTCGCCCACGTCATCACACTTACAAGCAGCAAAGCGCATTTTGCGCTATCTTCTTTATTCTGTCCGATTCGGCCTTTACATAGCTCCTACTCGGTTTACATTGACTGGCTTTAGTGATGCAGATTGGGCAGGCTGTCCCATATCAAGACGCTCCACCACGGGCTATGCAGTGTATTTCGGTAAGAATCTCATATCTTGGACTTCACACAAACAACGTTCCGTTTCCAGATCCAGTTGTGAAGCAGAGTACCGGGCTCTAGCCATTTTAAGTACAGAGATTTTATGGACTCTCCATCTGCTGCAATTTCTTCATATTCGAGTCCTCTCCACACCGACCCTATACTGTGACAATGTCAGCACCAATTTTTTAGCCTCTAACCCAGTGGTACATAGCTGAAGCAAACACATTGAGATTGATGTTCATTTCGTCAGAGAACAATTGACTGCCAAGAAATTCACGTTAAGACATATACCTTCAAATGATCAAGTTGCTGATATCTTCACTAAGTCCTTATACCGACCGAGATTCGAATATCTTCGTAGCAAACTCAACTTGCTCAGTCCACCTTGAGTTTGTGGGGGAGTGTTAAGCCAGTTGTAAATGTAAATCCATATGTCTTATCTTTCTGTATCTTTATCCTCTTGTATCTTTATCCACATTCAATTGAGAACTGCAATAAGTTAAGCTTTAACATTCAATTGAGATCTGAATGAACATTTAAGCATGGAGATTTCTCAAGTCTTCCCTGATGGCATTAGCATTACTTGCAAGAAAAGAAAAATCCTCAACGTCGCACCATAACTTAGAACTTTTTTTTTTCTTGAGAACGTTAACTTGTAAACTTCTGACAGGTTTTCTCACTGAAACACATTTATTTTTGTTTCTGGAACTGATACTACAAGTTCACATAATGTGCATCTGTTACATGAATTACACCTCCGAGATCCCCACAAGAGACTTTTAAAAAGAAAAAAGAAAAATACATAAAAAAGAGAAACATCTAAAAAAAGAAAAAAAAAACACTGCAGAGAAAAACTGGTGGAGCTAATTGCCAATCATGAAGAAAAAAATCAATGACGGAACCCACCACTGGCGAGCAGCCTCTCTACATATTTCCCCAATATATCGACTTCCAAATTGACCTTCTGCCCGACTTTCTTCAATGGAATCACCACGTTCTGCTGAGTATAAGCTACCAACATGAAATCAAAGCAGAGCTCCTCTTCATACACCTTAACAACCGTCAAACTAGTGCCATCAACAGCAATAAACCCCTTGGGCACAACGAATTTCAGCAGTTCTGGGGACGTTCTCACTTTCACCCACAGCGAATCGTCTTCAACCACCAGTGAGGCGATCTCGCCAGTGCCATCAACGTGGCCTTGAACGAAATGGCCGCCCAATCGGGTCGAGGGCAAGAGGGCCCTCTCCAGGTTGACGAGGGAGCCTTTGGAGAGCTCAATCAGGGAGGTTTTCCGAAGCGTCTCAGGGGCGAGACCCACGGTGAAATTTGAAGCGGTGAGGTCGAAGTGAGTGACGGTGAGGCAGGTACCGTTAACGGCAATGGAGTCCCCGAGTTTTACATCGGAAAGAATGGTCTTTGCGTGGATTTTCAAGTCGAAGCCACCATCAGGGGTTGAACCAAGTTCCACAACTTCTCCCATTTCTTCGACAATACCAGTAAAAAGACATCTGACAGAGCTACGATAGGGGGCGGAAGGGTTTATTACCCGGGATTTGGAACGTGTAGAGAGATTCAAAGAACGAGACTTGAATGCGAGTTGGGAAGCGCTGAAATCTCGCTTCAAATTGTGTCTTACGGAAGCGAAGAGACCAGGATCTCGATTAAGATGAGGAGCTTTCAGGAGGGATTTGCAGAAAGAAGCAGAGGAAGCGGCAGCCATCTAGGAAAAAGGACAAGAGCAGCAAAGTCAAGCGAAAATCAGCCCTCGAAGAGTCCCGCGTGCAGTCCCTCCCTACACAACTCTCAGCACCCAATGCACGCCAAAACCTCGCACTTGCTCTGTTCAATTACAAGCTCGCACAACTGCGTTTGTAAAACCGAAAAGAACTATGAAAAAAAAAAACCAAAATAGCAAACCAGGAAAAAAGATCGAATAAAGCCACAGTAAGAACAGAAAGACAAGTCGTTAAACCCTTTTCACCCAAATTGCAGCTGGAGAAGTAGAAAACTCACCTCGGGAGGCAGCTGTAACATCCAGATCAAGCTCAGCTGTTCGCAAATGGCGAATGAGAGACAGCCGGCTTCGCTTTGAAGCGAGGGGTGCTGCCCCTGCTGGAAGAAGACCACTCTGAAAGGGAAATTCCTGAAAAGCAGTCGAAGCCCTGCTTCTGGATTTTGATCGAGGAGAGAGAATTTCAACGTCTCAAAAGGTCCCCCTCTACGCTGTCCCCGGCCCTCCCTGATAGTCGTCGACAACTAGAAGGCCACGGGCCCACGAGTTAGCAGATTAGGTAAATCTATATATTCGCTGCCTCTCTCACGCTTCTAAATTTGGATTAAGAAAGCAATATATCTAGTTAACTTATTATTTATAAAAAACATTGGAAATATTATTATTATTATTATTATTTTAATAGTTTGATTCCATTATATGTAAGATTAGTACAATACTACTTTGATTAGGTTGACTGATTGGCAGGAGTTTTTGTGAGTTGTAGTTGGCTTAGGGAAAATCCCTCTCTTGCCAGATAGTCAGCCACAGTATTGGTCGTTCGTGAAATGTGGTTTCACATACATCCGATTGTGTCGCCAATGTGCCATATCTCACTGAAAAGGGTGTTGGAGTCTCCAGGGTGGTGTGGTTAGTTGATTACACCAGTTGACAACATTTAGAGAGTCGCTCTCAACTTCCACATTTCCTTGAAACTTTGTCGCAAAGAGTATCATGCCTTGAAGTAGTGTTTTAGCTTCAACTTCTATTGAGTCAGTGTCCAAAATTGGCCCGGCAAAGGTTAGTAACGTGGCACTTACATGGTTACTGATTAGTCCCCTTGATGAGTTGTCAACGCTGAGCTTGTAAGCATGTTGTTTTGGTGGTGTCTATCTTGCCGTAGCTGCTAGAGGTATTGTCGCGTGGAGTCTTGCAATCATTGCCCATGACACCCTTAAGTTTAAACTTGCATCTGGGTGAAGTTCCTTCATGGTGGATACCCATGTAATTACTTTGTCCATAATCTTTACAGCCAAAACAATGGGTGGGGTTGTGGAGGCACGAAATACTTGCTTGTTTCTGGCTTCCCAGATGCACCATGGGATAAAGGTTATACTGGCCCCCAACATGATTTTTCTGAGTCGAAGGAGGTTAGATGTTCTCCAGAATACGACCAAATCTGATACTGTGTTGAAGTTGCATGGTGGGAGCTGGAACATTGACCAGAAGAAGTCCCGGATATGTTTGGCAAAAGTGCATTGAACTAGTGTGTGGTCGGGCATTCCAGCTTCGGAGTTGTCGAGTGTCATCCCTCTTCTTGCGAGGCTTTCTCTAGTTAGCAGTCTGTTGTGTAGTGTCATCTACAGAAAGAATTTTGTTTTTTATGGTGCTGAGGTTTTCCACACCCATCTTGTTAGCTGCTAATCCTATCTTCCGCACAGTGCTATACAGGTCGATCGCACGGAAAAGGTCCAGTTTGAGTTGGGTTGCTAGATGAGTTCATCTTCGCAATTGGGTTCGAGGAAGTGTTCAAACAGTAAGCAGTTTAGTTGAGTTAGCTTTGTTGTTTCCTAGTTTTGTGATTCTCTTTTGAATTCCTCGCTCCAGTCAAGAGAGTCGTTTGTTCTCCTTGCAATCACATTTGAATTGTTTCTTCTAGAATGTTAGATAGAGCGTGTGACATGGAGAAAATATTTTTTAGAGACGTATCTCTTATCCATGTATCATTCCAGTATTCAATTCGGTCTCCTTTTCCTGGTGCGTACCTTATATTGGATCTGAAGATTTGTCATAGCTTGTGATGGATTTCCGGGTGGGTGTCATCCCAAAATCCAGTTGTCATCTGGGATGGATAGCTTTCTTATGATTAGTGTCGCCTAGGAAGGCGGTGTATTGTTGTTGATCTTCCAACACTATTTCAGTATGAGCACCTGGTCAAATTGTTGTATCTTCTTTACTCCTAGTACGTTTGTTGATTTTGGTGTGTAGACGGTGTTCCAATTTACCAGATTGTATTTAAAGGTACTGCATGTGCCTCTCCACAGGAAATTCCTCATTACTTTCTCATCTCCTTTGCTGGTCCGAATAGGCTGTGCATTAATGACATATTGTAGGTTGGAATACCTGCCAAACACCATTGGAGAAGCGTGAGGCATCCTGCTTTGGAAAGGTGTTGACCCTTCCACATTTGATCCTACTCTTTATCTTCTCAATTAGTGGGTCTCATAGTCTCTTTATGTTGTCTGCCATAGAAGACGGGGAGACTCAAGGTGATTAATTGGTAGACTAGCTGTCATACATCCGAGTTTGGATGGTGCTTGTTGGGTCAATTCTTGACAAGTATTGATTCCCAATTAACATTCTGCCTTGTCGATAACTGTTTAAGTTTCAAGCCGGATTATTGATCTCATCATCTGTATAATCCACTAAACACCCGTCATAGAAGCTCACTATTTTTCCAAAAAAAAACTAGAAAAAGGGAAAGGAAAAAGAGCTCAATTGTCATTATTAGGGTAGAACAAGAGTAAAAAAATGAGAAAATAAGTAGATTGTATAACCATGATTTATTTGAATATAAGTAAAATAAGTTCATAATAAAAGCAACATTAATAAATCTGAACAATCCTCACTATTTCATTGAAATGTACAAAAGTATTGACCGATACTGTGCTTGAGGATCTTTACCATACAAACGATTGAACAGCAGCATAAGAAGCAGTGGTAATGGCGGCTTGGATTATCGACTCCAATGCCTACCGAAATGCATATAACAGACGACAAAGCCACCCAATTGGAGATTTGTAACTCCAACCTACTCTTCTTCGCCCAAAACAAAAGCCCACCTGCTCTGATCTCGCTGTCTGGCCTGGATGCAGTTGTTGCACCGATTGAGCAGCAGAAACTGCCTTTAACAGAACTACTTTCATTGAACTCCTTACAGCAAACAAGACTTGGGCATGTACGAAAAATATTCATGAACCTAGCAGAAAAAAAAAAAAAAACCAACATCTTTGACATGATTAGCACAGATGGAGGACAACTTAGCAAGAAGCCATTCCACGTTCCATTTTCGTGATCGATTTGATCTACCTCAAGACCACGTTCTCATGTGACGGCCATGTTTTTAACAAGATACTTTCAATATTGAAGTTTTTGTCAAGGATTTAATCTTCTTCATACGAGTCATCTCTGGACAAGACTGATCATAAGTAAAAGTAAATATTTTGAATCATTTTTGAATCACCTAATTGATATAATTTGACCCTCAATAATTCTCAGTACATCTAGAACGTTCGATCGATCGTACCTCGGATATTTTTATCTTAAGCATCGCACACCTCATATTTGTAACGGTTGAGATGTAATTTTCGTAGCAGGACAGACCGACCAACACTGAATCTCACCCGGACTGACACGTATCGTAGCTCAAAAGTGGTGGAAAGCACAGCAGGTGAACCACTTGTGCATTTACACGTGTTGATCCACCAGTGGCCGACCTCCCTCTCCTCGTCTACTGTCGTAATCGCACCGAGCGGCTTCGAGTCACGACGGCCACACGAATAAAAGAGACCAATGCCAACTTTCCTCCGTTCCCGCTTCTTAACCTTTCCAAATTTCAAAATGATGACACTATCCTTGACATATTATTGAATCCATTTATATTAAATCATTTTTTTTTTTTTTTGAAAAAATCTTTCTGTATTCTGAACGTTTGTTTTAAAAACTAGTTTTTCTACGAGTTCAGTCTTTAAAAAAATTAATACTAGATGTACATGTTAATCTAAGCCCTTAAAAATACTTTTTTATTATAAAATCTTATTTTTCAAAGGATAAATCAGACATCAATGATTTAGATTAACAAGTGTGTGAAATAAGTGGGTGGGCTATGTACAACTAGCATTATTCTTTTAAAAATACTGATTCTTAATGAGTTTGATTAAATTTAATTCCATATCTAATACAATATCAAAATATTAAAAATAAACTAGAAAATAATTATCTATTTTAATGTAAATTATTATTAATTATCAGATAATATAACAAAATATTTTATACAGTTATAAAGATTTCCGTTAAAGTATTAGTGGAAACAGCTCCTAACTTTTGTTTGACGTTCCTAACTTTTTAGACGCAAGTGTGGAATAGTATTTTTTTTATGATTTAAAAGGTCGAAAATATGAAGGAAGGGTAATTTAGTACTTACGCGGCTTGGATCTCCTTTCGTTATCCTCGACAGCCTAGAACTCACGCCACGAGGAAATAAAGTTAAAAATCGAAGGCAGATGCTTCGGCGGAGTATCGCGGCATCATCGCGGCCATAAACGTGTCGGACCTGGCGCGTTGACTAAGACATCGAAAGATCAACGCTTCTCGGGAAAAATCAAAACGCCAGAAGAGAAAACCTATCTGGAATTTTCTTTGACCTTATCGCCCCCGAATTCTCGGGACATGGGGATCCGTCGTGGCGAGAGCAGTCGAGGGTGTTTTCGGTAATAGAGAACGCGGCACCGAGGCGCGTGAAAGTTTCGAAATTAACCGGCGACGGCTTATAAATAGCGTCAAGCTACGAAGGAGACGACCAAAGCAGGTCACAAAAAATTCCTAATTTTGCGAAAGAGAGAGAGAGAGAGAGAGGGAGGGAGAGAGGCTATCTGACAGCATTCGTTGATTTAAAGGCTGCTTCTGTGGTCTTTGCCTTTTTTTTCTTGATTTTCGTTTTATCAATTCGTTGATATAAAGGCAGTTTCAGCTGTCTGCGGAGTTTGCGATGAAGAAAGTGGGTGTGCTGGTGGCCTCCGTGGCTGCTGCTTCTGTTTCAGCCGTTTCAGTTTCTTCTGGTTCGTCTGATTTTTCTGGGAATATAAAGCTCCGATCGTTTCAAGAGGTAAGCTAGATCCGAGTGATTTTTCTTGATTTGTTGAAGTAATTGGCTCTGGTTTTCTTTTGCTTGTTTTCTGTCGAGTTCTAGTTCGTTGATCTTGAAGGTATTGTTCCGTCTTTGCTTTTTTTCAAAATAAGAAGTCTTTTTTGTTTTCGAAAATTGGATCATTTTTTTTCAATTTTCAGTGTCCTGCTTCCCCTCGTCTACAAAGAAAATCAGCGGACCGGAATTCTGGTGATTTTCTTTCAGGGATGATTCAGAATCCTGACCTTTTTTCTTTGAATTCTGTGCTTTGCAGGAAAACAATTCGAGAGATGATCGAGACTATTCCTCCACCTCAAGAACTTCTCCTTCCATCGAAAAATTCGCGCCGAGATTCGACGGTTTGAGATTCATCGAGACCCTGATCACAGCTCATAGGTGAAGAGTTGACCGAGATTTTAATGCGCCGTGAGAAAGAAGAACGACCAAAGTTGTCTCTTTTCTTCTGTCTATGACTATGAGAAATCTTGTACCAGTACTACTTACAAGACAAGGCAAGGCAAGGCTTTGCTAATTGATTAAAGCTTAATTGTTCCCCATTCTTTTACAATCACAGAATATTTTTCTTTTTTTTTTTTTGTAATTCTTTATGCTCGTCCTCCCCTACCCCTTGTGTCAAAGAAAGGGACGAAGAGCAGCAAAATCGGTGTGGTGATTCTGAGAGTTGGAACTTGGATCAGTCAGTCAGTCAGTCGTGTTTGGTTGAATTCTTTTTAGTTTGGGTTATTGCGGTCTAAATTGGCGGTTCTTGGGTGTCACATGCAACTAAGGTTGGTGGGTCCTGGCGGTCTCCGGATGATGATCCGAACCCCCATAGTCTGTTGGTCTCTGACGCACCATCGCAGTTCACGCTTGCTATCTGATCCCACGTAATTTGCGATACCCGCATATTCCTTTGCCCCCATGGGTTTATTATCCCCTTTATCGGGTAAGGCCAAATTTTGTGAATTTGAAAATTATAACTTTTGATTAGCGGCGTGAAGCAGGCAGGTTAAAAGATGAATTCCAATTGATAATGAGATACACGATGTGTTCACGATGGAGGGGAAATCACAAGGACATTTAGTAATCGCGTCTCGCGAGTTTGGTTGGTTAAGACTTAGGACTTTAGAGGGTGAGGTGTCGACTAATATTAGTATTATTGAGCTGTGGCGTTCGTTCGTTTCTCAATTAAAATATCTGCTGCAGCGTCAATTTCAGTTGTCTGCTGCCATTCACGCCACGCTAGAATTCGATCGTTAGCGACATTGGCTTGCCCCTTTCCAACGAAAGAGGTGGTGCCCATTGCACGTTAAAATATTAAACACCAAGGTTTGACCGCAACCGACACTGGATTGTGGGTCTTACTTAATTGGCTACTGACTAGGCAAACACATTATGAAAAGATCATCAGCGTTATGACTAGTTAACGCCGCCACGAGAGACAGGGTAAAGTATAATATAGACTTCATCAAATTTTATAAACGTGAACAACGAAACTATCTAATAAAATACTTAAGAGTAAGTTTTTTAATGTTTCATATACAACCAAAAATTTTTCCTTATCAAAGAAATAATAGTAAACAAAATATCGGTTACAATATTCCATTTGGCAAAAGCTAGAATAATTTCCTTTCGCCAACCGCCATCGATTCCCTTGTACGTGCACATTAGCCGTTCAAAATGAGGCAAAAGGGTAGATGCGAACCATCATCAACGCATTCGGACAACGATATTGCTCAGCTTGGGTGCATCCGGACATATCCAAGAACGGACTTCCTGCTGCGTAGTGGACCAGACGATTATCCGATCACAACACCGGAATCTGCATATAACGATTGGAGAAATGTTCTAACTATTTTGGGCTCTACAGAATCTATGGGCAACGGAACTTCATATAATATTTGATATTACATTATTCCAGCTTCAGAAAAATTTCTTAAAGTGTCAAACATGACACAATTGATCTTATTAGTTGGGACACCTCACCTATTGGACCTAGGCACTACACTCACTTCTTGTTGAATAATTATATAGACGTTACATGAGGCTGGATGCCAATGGCAAAAAAAATATAAAATAATACAAAACTTTGGGTAGCCACCAGACGCCACAATGTTATTCAGTAGCCTTGGTTGCCTTGTACGTGTTTACAAGTTGCATATGTACATCTTGAGGAACGGGTAAATGCTCTTTGTATTCCATTGTAAATTCTCCTTTGCCCTGCAAATCAAATTACAGTAAGCTGGCGGGAGAATTATAGACAATACACAGTAGCATTATAAGCAAGTGCGGGTGCTAATTAAAATATATATAGAACTCCACGCAAACCCAAAGGAACGAAATTAAAAAGCCACACAAAATCAAGTAATCACCTGGGTCATAGATCGAAGAGACGTAGAATAACCAAACATGTTGTTCAAAGGAACCTGAGACTCAAAAATGAACTAGTCAGTTCAGGCTGCGGCTACTGAGATATAAAAAAGAAACAATTAGCAGATCCAGATCGAGCAGAGGGAGGCACTTGAAGTGGAAAACACTGGCACGAATTACAAAATAATAAACATTAATGATATAGTCAAATTTCAAATTTTTGCCTGGCACCAGGCAAGGCTAGCGAATCAAGTACATTTATCAAACTAAGATTAAACACTGCTGGAGTATCATGGTAGAAATAATTTTCCAAACTTTACAGAGAGAAGGAAACCAAAAAATAGGGAATATAACAGAAGAAAAGATTGGCATCTCTTATCTCCAAATAGCCTAGCTAGATTTTCATATGCTACTAACATAACCAATTTGGCAGTGTTAGGCCCTGTCTGATTATCAGATAGCAGCAAAGCTGGTTAGACATACCTAAATGGGCCCTCTCCGGTAACAAAAGTAGATTTTATTTGAGAGCGCCATAAGATAAATTCACAATATAGTAAAAAAAAAGCAAAATTCATGATAGAAATTTAAGCCACAATGATTATAGGAGAATAACAAACCGAAACCAAAAATATTGAAAACAAATCAGAAAAACATACGTTTGCAGTGATTACACAGTCATCGCCATCCTGGTCATTACCAACAATCACCCCCCTCCGCCTGTCATTCGAGAAGTAGTAAAACCAATTTTACGTAAACCAAATGTCAGAATACCTCATGAAATTCAGAATTTGACATAGGTGATACAGAGATTGTGGCACGCACTTGTTAATATCACCAGTTACAGGCCCTTGGAACTCCGAGGGTACTTTTACCTCAACCGACATAGTGGGCTCCAAGATGACAGGCTTTGCTGCTGAGTAGCACTGTTTATGACAAAACAACAGTAAGCAATGGTTGAACTGGAATATTAAACTAACTTTTTCTCCCAAAAAAACAAAACGGTGGTACAGAAACATCCAGTAGATTTTGAGACACAAAGTAGCCTACAAGAGCTAACCTGTCTAAATGCATAAATTGCAGCAGATTTGAAAGCAAGTTCACTGGAATCCACAGCATGGGCTGCACCATCAGTCAAGACAATACGTATATTCTCTACAGGATGTCCAATCAGTGAACCTCTGTGTAGGTGCAGAACAAGATAGGCTAAGCAAAAAATGAAAATAGAAAGATATTACATTACAATTAGTACAACACAATTTGTACTCACGAATTTGCAGCTTCTTTAAAACCCTTCTCAATTGCAGGGATAAAACCAGAAGGAATAGCTTGTCCAATAATCATATTCTCAAATTCAAACTTAGTGGCTGAACCAGTCGGTAGTGGCTCTACATATCTACCCAGAAAGGACAATAATGAGAAAGCAAATAGCAACCTTATTAAAACTATCATTGCACATAAAATATCTTTAGAATTGGATCATGGGGCACCATAAGTTGGTCATATAACTTGAATACAAGAAACCTTAGTTAAGCTTTATCTGAACAATTAAGCACTTGCATACAAATGTCACAGAGTAGGTGTTAAGTGCAAGCGAGTGCTTACCCACATACTCTTCCATATTGACCTTGACCACCAGTTTGCTTCTTATGCAAATAATCAAATTCTGCACGCTGGGTGATCGTCTCCCTGAAGTTAACACGAGGCTTTCCAACTACAGCATCAACCTAAAACATAGAAGATGGCATTTAGTAACTACCAAGAAACTGGTTGAAAATGTAGAAAATTCGTATTAAAAATTATAGAGCATAGAATAAAATATCTTGCTGTACCCGATACTCTCGACGAATTCTTTCAACATAAATATCCAAATGCAGCTCTCCCATTCCAGATATTATAGTCTGTGGACCAAACGGATGCAACCCACTATTTTAGATCAGGAAAATAATTTTTAGGTTTAACCCAAAAATGAGATCCGAACAGTACTTGGCCACTTTCAGAATCTGTACCAACACGAAAAGTGGGATCCTCTCTCTGAAATCTGTTCAAAGCTTTTGAGAACTGATGAAGAAAAGGTTATAAAACCCAGTTAACCAAAATAATGCTCCAAATGCAGTACAAGGGAAATAAGAAATTATTTGTTGAAATACTTTACATTTCCAGTAGAATCTTTAGATACAGGAGATATTGCTAAAGACATGACTGGTTCAGGAACATTCATTGAAGTCATGGTATACCTAACAGACCCATTGGTGAATGTATCACCTGGCAAAAAGACCATAAAGAAGCATTAGATCCAACCAGAGATGCTTGTAAAGATCTACCTTCATACACAAATTTGCTCCTCCCTCCCTGAATCATTTGTTTCTTAAAGAAGTATACTCATTGAATTGCTACTTAAAGGATAATGTAGTTTTAGAATAGTAATGGGGTTGTACCTGATGCACAATCTACACCGAAGACAGCCACAATTTGTCCAGCATGCGCCTCTTGGATGTCCTGTAAAACAATTCCCAGAAACCCAAGAGAATAGACATTTAAACAAATTAAAAAATCTCCTTTGTAGGAGAATAAGAAGAGTACACACGTAAATACAACTACACAATTATAATATAAAATATAATAAAATTTAAAAAATTAAACTAAAAAAAACAATATAAAGATTAACAAACCTCCATTTCATTCGAGTGCATCCGAACTAAGCGAGGTACCTTCAAGAAATCATCATCATAGAGCAATTATAAGAGATGACAACACCACTGAATATCGCAATTAAGTCAAAATTATTTAATTTACTATACTTGTGAAATTTTGCAGGTGGAGTGACTAGGGTTTAGAGACCCATTTCCCCTTCTTATGATTTAAAAAATATGTAAGGATCGACTTTCAAAAAAAAAGGATCAAAACAATATCCTTCCCCCTTAAACCCTAAAAATCTACCTATACTGCCTTTTAAGCTATTTTCAAAAACTATAAACATTCGAACTCATTAAACAAAAGAAAACCATTCCACATAAATATATCAAATATTTATAGAAAATACTTCCATTACCAAGATTTCATTTTAGATAACTACCTTTAGAACCTCCGAAAGCCAATAAACACTTAGGTAAGACAACTTACTTTAACTTTCTTGCCAGTGTTCACATTAATTATAAAATCACCCTTTCGAATGACGCCTTCATAAATTCTGGAAAACAGAAAAAAAATATTCTAATTTAAAAGAAAAACAAAGAAAAGACAAGGACTGAGATTTATTATGATTGAAACAGGAAACTATAATGACCCAACTCTAAGCAAATATCAAATTTACCTGAGATAAGTTAACTGACCGAACCGCCCCTCTTCCAGTTTGAAAGCCAACCCAACAAGGGGTCCAGCAGGGGAACCAGATAATTGAATCTTATGATCAAACATTTAACAAAACAAGATTTCCTCGTTTAGATAACAGGACAATGAAAAAGGTTTAACCAAGCATGCAAAAATGTACATGCAGCAAGGATAATGGGTTACACCTTTTCTTCGCTATTGTTCTGGTCAAGGGCATAATTACTGACTTCAATTGGACAAGGCAGGTAGCTAAGCACCCCATCCAGAAGAGGTTGTACCCCCTGCAGCGAAAGTAACAAACAGCATAATGAGCAGATGTGATGACTTATATAATGTTCTATACTTTGGAATATCACGAAAGTACTGTTATGGAAAAAGCTACATTCTTATGAAGAGAAGTTGATTAGTGTCGTCCAAATTGACCACTAATCATAAATATCCATGAGGATAAGTGATCCTTCGGGGAGTCACTATCCAATCCTCAAAAATGTTCAGCTTTCCACCATTGTCAACCTCGGAATATCTAAGTAAGTAATCGAAGGTAATGACCTTGTTCTTGACTGCACTCCCCATAAACACAGGGATGAATTTCCTTGCAACAGTAGCCCTGCGAATCGCCATCTAGCAAAGACAATTAAGAAGCAACTTAAGCAGATAGAGAAGAAACCATCTTTCAGAATGAGTCGAAAATAAATAAAACCAAATAACAATTTTGGGATGTCAACAATCAAGTCCAAATCTATTAAAAAATTGAGTAAGGGGACAACTTATTCACAAGCACACCTCCAGGTCATCAGGGGATATGGGCTCATCACCCAGAAAGGCTTCAGCTAGTACATCATCCACTTCGGAAACAACTTCAATGAGTTCTCTTCTCTTTTCTTTTACCACAGTCTCCATGTTAATGGGAATGTCAGCTGAAACAATTTTTTCCCTGCAAATAAGGGTTGAAAATTGAGGTGTAAATTTGCAATAAAAATTTCTACAAGAATTTTTCTTTAGAAAAATATTTGGAACAAACCCGCTGGAACCATGAAAGTAATATGCCTTCAATTTCACAAGGTCCACAAGACCCTCAAATTCCTCTTCTAATCCAATGGGAACTTGGACAGCAGCACTATGATGGCGAAGCTTGGCCCTTGCCTAGAACAACAGTCACAAAATTTATTAGTGTGAAAGACTTTCTAATGCTTTCTTTTTTACCTACAAACAAGTTCGCCCAGAACCCTTCCAACTATAGCAAAATGACCTTATTTAGAACACAAGTAACTTGCACAGTATAAATTCATTAGACAGCAACTCATCTATCCAGTCAAATTGTACTTCAGAGAACTCTTCTTAGACGTTGGTCCATTCCACTAAAAATAGTTGCAAGACATTGTCAATTGTACTAAATATCATTTCCCTTTCTGAATAAATAAAACTAATAACAAATTTTGCATGGACATATAGTAGATTGGTAGATTGGCTCAGAAACAACAGTCCATCAGCTATGATATTTTATCAGATTGCCTCAAATGGTTAAAATCACAAATGCCCGTAGATCTAAAAACGAGGATACGTACCTGGTTCAGAACCTTCCAAGGATCTGCACCCATTCGGTCAAGCTTATTGATAAAAGCAATTCTTGGGACCTCATATCTTCTCATTTGACGATCAACAGTAATCGACTGGCTCTGTACTCCACCAACACTGCAGAGAACAAGAATTGCACCATCAAGAACACGCAAGGCTCTTTCTACTTCAATGGTAAAGTCCACATGGCCAGGTGTGTCAATGATATTAATCTGCATCAGAATCACTTTATTCTGTTAAATTGTACAAAAGAAACTACATATATTAAACTGAAAATTGATCCCAATTGAACAGAGAAAGTAAAATCCTGTATGGTATATTACGGGAGAAAGGAACCACAACTCTTATTCAAATCCATTCAACAATGACTTGGAAATCCATTGCTGCATATATTTAGTCCTATGCTACTCTTTTGATTTGATTTTATTTTCGAGCTCAATCGCCACATTTCCACAGTTTTACAACTTAAAATTGGGATGCATCAAATTTACGGACTATAAAAGACTGAACAAAGAGACTGAGCTAAAGACCACCAGCTGCTTCATTGTGAAAGTCTATTATCACGCATAGCAGGAACACAAGTGACAATGAATCCTAGTTGAGACTTGAGACTCACTGACGAACTTACAATTGCACATCAAACTAGAATTTTCAAAATACAGAGACCCCAAAATCAGACTTCGGCCACAAATTTAGAGGTTCTAACAATTCTAACCAATCAATAAGAAAAGGTCATCGAGTGTAGCAATGGGGCTCATTGAATTGTGTCAGCTACAATATCTAATAAACACAGCATGAACCCAGGACTGAGCAATCAGACTCCATACAGAGAAAGCGAAAAATGCGTGTTCAAAATTTGCGTAAAGTAAACAAGTCCCGTAATTCACGAAAAAAAATCCAACCGCACCTGATAATCTTTCCATGTACAATACGTAGCTGCGGACTGAATCGTAATCCCCTTCTCCCTCTCCAAATCCATTGAATCCATCTTAGCCCCGACGCCATCTTTCCCCCTGACCTCATGAATCTCGTGAATTCTCCCCGTGTAATACAGTACTCTCTCGGTGAGAGTGGTCTTTCCGGAATCGATGTGCGCGGAAATTCCAATATTCCGCAGCTTACTCATCGCCTCCTTCCACCAGGCTTCCTTCTCCTCCTTGGATCGAGCCAGAGCCGCAGTGGAAAAACCCCGCCGCGACACATTTTCGATCAGAAAAAGCGCAAAATAAGACGAAGGTGCAGAGGAAGAGCAGGTGGTGGTGGAGAGGTTGGTCTCTGCGCGTATAGCGCGTAGCAACCGGGACGCAGAAGATCGAACCATCGCGTGCGCTTCTTCTCCTTCTGCTAAAACCCTAAACCCCACCACCTGCAGCTTGTGCGTCCACAGTGCCGATTCGAAATCCCGAACGCCTCCTCCAGTAAGCCAAGGCAGCTTCAACAGCGGGAAAACCTGGATCACGAAAAACGAGTCACGACTCGCGAGTCATCACGAATACTTCAAATTAGTCGCTAGTGTAAATGTAATGCATGGATATATAGTTAATCGAGACCACTTTAGCACTAATATCATCAAACTATTCAAATTTGTTGGGAAATATTTTTTTTTAATATGGAATTGGTTTAAAAACATAGGTTCTTATCTTTTATAGGAAAGATTGTTCGTAATTAGGATTTACAAACCTTTACTAAGCCTGATCTTAACCTTATGTAAGGGTCTCCGAAAGGTTTGGGACCAGTCTCTACTTCTGTTTGTGAGCACATACACTAATGACTAACCCATATTATATACGAGTCGAGGAAGATAATTAGACTAGACGCATTAATTAAAATTGGAAATTCAAACAAAGAGACATGTACTTTATTAGAAAAATTAAAGGTGATAAATTGGTCTTTTCCTGGAACTTTCTTGTCATGTGCTTATGATAGTGGGAGACCCGGGTCGAGCATGACACAAATTAGAAGTCAAAAATAATTATAAGTATATTGACGATTGACTCTGAGTCTATGATAAAATGATAATATTTTTTAAATAATTTTATGATAAAAAAGTTATCATAAAAGTTATTTCTTTACTACATAGAGAGAAAAGTTAAAAGAAATTCATACTCGCTTATTTATGTTATTGATTATCGTTTATCAGTCATTAAATGGAAGCCGCCGATTAATTACCCATTAATATCAAAGCTTTTATCTAATAAGTATCACATTTTAAGTATCGGTTTTACTCCTTCATGGTCATTTAATTTTAATTTTTAAGCAGTATTAATGTGTTATCATCATAATAGTGAACCCGATTTCCTGGCTCGTTTGGATTTATAAACACTGATCTTAAGACTTAAAAATTTTAATAAGAAAAATTATTGCCCACGAAACACCATAGTCATTGACCTGCGTCGTGACTGGTGGGTGGAAAGTAGACAAACTGGGAAGGAAGTCCAACTAGCATTATTCTTTTATTTTCCATCTTTTTGTTAGTTGACCCGTGCGATTGTGTTCAAGTTATGGACTTTATTAAGTAGAGACAAACTGGGAAGTGAAGGCAGAGTATCAACTGAAACAGAAACTTCATTCCGGCAGAGGCCACAACACGATGTCGAGCTCCAAGTCTTCTGCAAAATTTTCACCGACTCCCTCGTCTCCTCTGTTTCTTCTTCACCTCTTCATCGTCATCTTTTTCATGCCTTTTACGAGCTCGCTTTTCTTTCAAATCGCCAGCTTCGACAAAGGCGCTTCTGACATTTTATACGAAGGCGATGCTCAGGTCTCCAATGGAGCCATCCGAATGAACGACTACAACTACCTATGTCGAGTTGGCCATGCGATCTATCACCGGCACGTCCCCATTTGGGACAAAGCCACCCAAAGGCTTACGGACTTCACAACCCACTTCTCCTTCTCCATCGACACAAGCGTTCAACCTGGCAACTATGGCCACGGCCTGGTCTTCTACCTCGCTCCTGTGAATTTCCAGATCCCGGTGAACTCCAATGGCGGGTTCCTGGGCCTCTTTAACACCACCACTCTCGCGACCCCCTCTAAGAATCAAATCGTCGCGGTCGATTTTGATTCCAGCGTGGGAGGGCAGGATTGGGATCCACCGGTCGAGCATGTGGGGATCTGCGTCAATCATCTCCGTCCCGTTACTTATGTGCCGTGGCATGCAAGTCTGCACAGCAAGGTCATGGCTAATGCTTGGGTCGATTATAGTTCAAAGACGAAGAGGTTGAGTGTCTTTTTGACTTACGAAGAGAACCCCATTTTTCAGGGGATGTATAATCTCTCTTACGAAGTTGATCTGAGGAAGGTTTTGCCCGAGTGGGTCTCGATTGGGTTCTCCGCAGCCACCGGTAAGAATATGGAATCCAACACTGTTTACTCCTGGGAATTCAATTCGACGTTGGAGATGGAGGAGAAGAGTATCGAACCGGCCGCCGTGGGAGAGAAGAAGAACGAGGCGGTGCACAAATGGGTTGTGGCATTCGGAGCTACTTGGGGCGCTTTCATTTGTGGGTTAATCATAACCTGCGTGATGGTGTGGAGGAGGAAAGCCAGATTGAAGAAGAGGAAGGCAATTACGGCGGGTCTGACATCGACGAACTGTACCGACATCGAAAGAGGAACATGGCCCAAAAAGTTCTCTCACGAAGAGCTCGCTGCTGCCACGAACAGCTTCTCCGAGGAAAGGAAGTTGGGTCAAGGCGGCTTCGGGAGTGTTTACAAGGGGTATTTAACCCATTTCGACATGTTTGTGGCGGTGAAGAAGATCTCGAGCGGGTCCAGACAAGGGAGAAAAGAGTATTTGACGGAAGTGAAGGTTATCGGCAGCTTGAGGCATCGGAACCTGGTGCGGCTAATCGGTTGGTGCCATGAACAAGCTCAGTTTTTGCTCGTCTACGAGTTCATGCCCAATGGGAGCCTTGACACCCATCTCTTTGGCAACAAAGCCCCGCTCTCCTGGGAAGTCAGGCACAAGGTAGCACTTGGTTTGGCGTCGGCACTGCTTTACCTCCACGAAGAGTGGGAGCAGTGCGTGGTGCACAGAGACATCAAGTCCAGCAACGTGATGTTGGATTCAGGATTTCATGCCAGACTGGGCGATTTCGGGCTGGCCAAACTCATGGACCACGATCTGGGGCCGAGGACGACCGGCCTGGCGGGGACATGGGGATATTTGGCACCTGAATATATCAGCAGAGGCAAGGCTAGTAAGGAGTCGGATGTTTATAGCTTTGGAGTTGTGGCTTTGGAAATTGCCTGTGGCAGAAAAGCTGTGGAAAATGTAGAGGATGAATCCACTGTGAGACTTGTGGAGTGGGTGTGAGAACTCCATGGAAATGGTCGGCTTCTGGAAGCTGCGGATAGAAGGTTGAGTGCTGCGGGTTTCGATGAGAAGCAGATGGAGCGCTTGATGATTGTGGGGCTCTGGTGTGCTCATCCCGATCACTCTCTGAGGCCTTCTATCAAACAGGCAATTCAGGCTCTCAGCTTTGAGGCTGCACCGCCGCAGCTTCCACAATCCATGCCCGTCGCAACATACGGCCGTGCAACGACTGACTCTCAGAGTCAGTCTAGCCATGGCTCAATCACATACACGAGCCTACCAGTTGGCCGATGATTGGTACTGTAATTAATAGGCAAGGCCGTTCAACCTGTCTATTAGAGTCTTACGTGTTAATATTCTTGGCATCTCTATTGTTATAGAGAAAATTAGTGTACGAAAGATGCAGATAGGCATACAGTGGATAGATCTCTAGAGTCCTCTGGTCCTGATGGAAGGTCTCAAAATTGACGTTAAAGACTGCTCCTGCTGACCAATAGTAGTAAACAGAACTGTTAGGTATGCAGCTCAGCTCATATATAATAAAGATTTTCAGTCCATTTTGCCTCACCGTGCTAGTTGATAACCAAGGATATGAGGTATTTTAAACTATTGATTGCTCATTGCAGTGTCCTTAGGACCAAGGGCCAACTATAAGCATGGGTGTTAATATATTGATCAAATATCATAGGTCATGTCTTATTGCTCCAGTTGCCAAAACGAATCATTCATTTCTTATTACCAACATTCGAACACACGTCTCATGTAATACAGTCCCAGATTACTTCAGTCATTGCAGATTTTCAACTTGCAAGCACGGAACAAAATCTAGGAATAGAGCAAATTGTTTGTTCAACCATACAAGCATCTAAAATTGCTATAAAACATAGAAAGAGATCAATAATCCTTCTTCCCAAAATTTTTACACCACAACTGCGATGGGATTGGGCGAACAGGATAGTGTGGACGTTGCTGCAAAAATGGAGAAAATGCGTCATCATAAATTTTTAAAATTGACTTTCAAAGATCAAATTTTTATTATCTTAATAAGAGGCGTATTGTGATCATCTGAACCCAAACAGCAAATATAAACAAGTTTTCACACAACAAAGTTTATGTCGTATGCAGTCCAATATACATTATCATACTTTTGGTTCTTGAGAAACTATCTTCATGTTTTTTTAAATGTGTTTCTTCCAATATATTTCATGGTTGATCACATTGTCACAAGCAATACGAGCATGATGAGATTTGGGACATGTGTCATGTATAGGATTTTTGGATGGAGACCCAAAAGGGAGCCTCACTAGGTTGTAACCATGTGACCAATTATAGACGACAGAAACCAGACATAAACACAACAAATACAAAATACCAGATAACAACTAAGCCTATACAAGATGTCGCACTCAAATAGCACGATGAACTTTGGAGATACAAAGGAGGATTAATCATGATCCATACACCCCACTTCATACAGGAGTGAACTAGGTACCCAGAAACGCGATCCAAGGATTCAACCGGTAGCTGAAACTAAAGACCACCAGGAAGGACTTGGTATATCTTATAAAATTTGGTTCATTTTTCATTTAAATAATCAAAGCAACTAGTCCTTGCACATTGCACTAAGTCATTACAGGTCCTTCATCTCATGTCCAGCAATTGTGCCCAAAGACAAGATTCAAGCCCCAGATCCCATGCTGTTGCAATATGCCCATAAGGTTCAAATCCAGGATATACAGAACTGCTGACGGACTTGTTATTCCCCAAATAGCAACAGTGACAAGAGACAGATGGAAAAAACACCACAAACCTCGTACTGGTAAAAGGCTTTGGAATCACACATTGGAATCATGCCCAGTGTATTACACTATATACACCACACATCAAGGGCATGCGCCGTCATATATCGACATTTCAGCTAACATTATGCACCACAGGAACTGAACCAAGGATCAGCTCATATTATTTCATATCGCTATACAAATATTAAGTTCATTTCATGTGAATATGCATGCATTCTACTTACGGAAAAAAATCTATAACACTCAGTTACTCCTATCCCCAACTGCATTTTCCACTTGATAGACTCAACTGCCAAACATCAATTAATGTCATTGCCTACTATGGCAAAGTATAAGATTTTTATCCATCTTAAAGACTAATGAATGATGCTTTTATATCATAATGATGCATAAACATAATTATATAATATTAGCGGGTTATACATGTAACTCTTAGGTTCAAGGCTTACAGCGGAAGAGGGGTTTTATTTGGTTGTGTAATCAACATTCAAGAAAAAAGAAAAAAAAAGAAAAGAAAGGGTAGATCAAATGACTAAGGTGGTTTGCCTCATAACGCAAGCTACACAGAAACTTTTTCCCAAAAAGGATTATGTGAGTTTTTTTGTAGTAGAACAAGTATCATTAATGAAACAATGACAATTATAAACATCTCTACGTGGTTTATAGGACAACTACTGAAATTTAAAATAAAAATGATTGATGGACATAAAATAACAAAAAAAAAGATAATAAATAATCCAAACAATCAAATTAAGAAAATATCCAAGGGAATCAGTGAAAAATGATCAACTTAAAACAGTTTGGATGCCATGTGGACAACCTCAACCACTGGGTTGGCAGCAGAGATGACACAAGAGCAACAAGCCGCATGGACAAGGACACAAGATTTTGCTTACAAAAGCCAATGCATTACAAGGGCCATCGACTATAACAGAAGCAAAAAGAAGGGTCATTTTTTGGATGAAATTCTCATAAGAATTTTTTTTTTTTTTTTTTTTGCTAAACAATAGTACGAGTTCTAAAGGAAGAAGCCCAATGATCTAGGATTGCACGATTGAACTTACGCCAAAAATCCAATCGGTAAATCAATTTCTACTTTTCTCTAAAATAACTTCTAGAATTGTCACCGTCCATAAATTTCTGTCTAAAATAACTTCTACAATTTTCACCGTCCAGTTAATGCCAGAGAATGCCAGAGAACACAAGAATCCATTCGACATTCGCGTCACAGCGACAGATAGTACACAAAAAATTGACCTTTCAAATTAAAGTCTAACAATTCCAGAAACGCACAGAGAGGAAAAAAAGAGAACGCCCTAACCTCCAGTTCGGCAGATTTCATGGCGATAGGAATACAGACGAGGAAGATACCAAACATAGCGATCGCCGTGTTGCGTTTCCAGTGCTTGGGCCTACAATATGGCCCTCCAGTCATAGTCCACACATTCTTCCTGAAATCTCCCTCCGGGAGACTATGATCTCCTCCTCCACCCATTTTCGCACTATCACAGGATACCAACAAGAGAGAAATAAGCAAACAAATCGAGGACTAGCGAACTGCAGGTCTCCGAGATGCCAAGAAAGAAACAGGTACAGGGGATTTGAAGAGGTCTTACCTTCTGTTTGCAAAAAAGCACGAAGCCTAGTGTAGAGAGAACTCTTAAGCGTCCGCCTTCGATTCGGCTAGTAGTTAATAAACCTCTCTTACAAGTTACAAGTAGCTCGCGAGCCACGCACTCCCCGCTAGCTTCATCGGTGCAGGATGAAACGATGGTGTCCAATGTGTGCATTGGCGAATACAACAAATTTTTAACTCAAACTCGGGACCCAACTCATTTCTTAAGATCAGACTCAGTCTGAGTCTAACGGGGCTTAGTCCTTGAAGAAGGAAGATTCGAGACAGCTACGTCGCAATCAACTCAACCGAATCACAACCAACTCAACCGAATCACAACCAACTCAACCGAATCACAAGCAGCTCAACCGAGTGGGAGGACCATGTTTAGAGTGCTATGCTGCAGTAACACAATACCAGTAATATTTTAGCATTTTTATAGAAGTATGATGCTCTTATTCTGTGAATCTGTGCAGTCTTATATAAATAATTACTATCAGATTATTGAACTTTGTCTTTTTTATTTTTATGTTTTAAACAGCAGTTGCAGCAACAGCACAATATAATTAGTTTTTCGTTTTTTCTTGATCTTTTACGGAACTCATTTCTTCCAAAGCTATACAGATACTTCAGTAAAATTTGTGTAATTTTATATTATCCATAAAGACATCCGAACGACCAGAAATTATTCATCAAAATATCGAATAAATTCGGGTCAAAGTAATACAACATTTAACTATCTTAACAGCGGAATAAAAATATCCGGAAGGTAGTATAAAAGTCATCACTTCTCTTGATATGCTTGTACCGTTTCCTATGCTTTGTTTTGCGATAAAATGTCATAATTCTCCCATTAAATTGGTTGGTTTATCAGCTATAAACATTCATGGTCATTCTCATGGCAGCGATTACAAAAACGAAACCTCAATTACCCATGATTTGTACATCATTCAGAGAATTTACCCACGCCTACTTCAGTTAGCCTCCCATCCAAGAAGATTTTCATCCACTTTAGCCCCATTATGCCGCTGCCTGCGTCTAACCGATCTTCCCATCCGGAGACGACGAGCTGTAAGAGCTTCCAAAAGGACATCCAATGCATCCTCCACAGCTTCTGCTTGCTCATCCAATCTGTAGATACCGAACTCAGGTTCAAGATGCAATTCCATTAGAAGCCTTGCAGCTGCAGCTGCTGTGCAGGTCCGGTCCCATGATGGTTGAGGCCTGTTGAAAAATATTAACCCTCTATTGGAAAATCGGGTGAAGGGGACGAGAAAGATCGAGATAATAAAGAAGAGTCATTCTTACCTAAGTTTATGCATGGCTGATAGAGCAGATCCGGAGAGAGAAATGCAAGGGAGATCTTCCTCGCCCCATAATGACTTCGCTTTGTCCTGCATTTTAGTACTAGGTAAGTCAGGAAGGCATGAGAGCAGTGGGAGATAAAACTCAAGGCTGTCTGAGATGGCAGACTATTTGTTTGTTAATGAAACCAACGATAGCAATCATTAGAAGTATATCTAGGATTAATACCCTTTCCAGAGGAGTCTTAAAGGGGTGTTAGTGCACAGGGATATTAGTGTCAGGGACAAGAATGTCTCAGAAAAAAATACTTTTTTGGGTTAGTGGAATTACAGTCGGCTATGACATGGGATTCTCCCTAAATTTAGGAGAGACATTGAATTCTCACTCTCTGTGTAATTTGTTGCCTAGAGTTAGAATTTTTTGTTACTCCTAAATAGGTGGAATTTTGAATTCTCCTGAATTCTCTCACCATTCCTAACGTGAAAAAATAAAATCATAATCTTTATTTACCCAGAATTTAATATCAATTACTTTAAATTCTCCATGAAACATCACTTTCTCTTTGGACTAACGGGCCGTAAGTGAAATCAAACATGCACTCAAGCAATCAGAGATACAATTTGAAACAGTTTAAAACATTTTTTACATGGCAAAAGAAAACATTTTGTCTTTTTTTGCGATTACGTGTAAGTTTTCAAGTATATAATGCAGTAACAACTATCCATGCGAAACAATATCTGGACTTTATTTTGCTTCCTTCAATAAGAGTGTATCAATAATTGAACTCTAGAACGTGATATGGTAATTCCATTAGAGAAAAAATGCATCTTTTTTCTTTAAGAAAATGAAAAATTTTGTAAAAAAAGAGGAAATGGTATAGAAAATAAGAGAGAAAACTTGAAATGTTCGATTACCTTCAAGCGCCTGAACATTGCAGCTGAATTGTTCCAAGTACCATCAAGTAGAATAAAGTTTAAAGGAGCGTCCCCGGCTGTCTGCATTGGAGTAGCAATAAGAAGCTAGAAAAATCAATTCAAGACCCTTTGAAAGATATATTATTTTATTAATAACCAAAATCAAGCTGCAAAAGATTTTCTTAACATCTTTTACATACCATTGAATCTGATGATTCACCCCCTGACTTCTGCAATGAGCCATGCAAGAAGATGTCTTGAACTGATTTTGTTGGTGCATTTTTATTAGGATACAGACACCAAAGTTTGTCTTTTCCTGAAATCACACATCTTTCAATCAGAAATCATGCAAAGGTACACAACAGCTAACAGGATAGAGTACCATGTGATGTTAATGGATTTAAATGGTGTTAATTATTGATAGTTCCACTCTTTAAGAATATGTGGCAGCTTATACATAGACTCGGAATGAGAAAATAAAACAAGCACTGACCATCCACTCAACACAATATTTTCAGTCAGGCATTGTCGAAAAGGCACTAAACTCAAAAACAGTTACATCCTTCCCCTCAAAAGTATGTTTTCAGGTTTGATTAGAGTTCATTACAGTCTTACAGATTGTTCAAAAACAATCTTGAATACACATACAATGATATTACGTTACAACAAAAGGATCCTTGAGATGCATCGAGGTAATTACATTCAGAAGTTGCTATCATTTTATAATAGTACTAAAATTTTTTATGCTGATCTTGCAGTTTTTTTATGCTTTATACTCAAACGATTTATAAGTATAAGAGACTTCAAGGTGACAACATAAACTACATATTAGGATGTTATATTGTACATGAAGTAATATCATAACTTGTTAAATGAAATAAGATGCATATATGTTACTTGCCTGCAATCTGAAATGTGTTCCACATAATTTCTTCATGTTCTTGAATCCCAAAGAGGCAAAGAGTGGCAGCATTAATTCCAAATACTTGCCACAACAACTTTCCAGTGTTATTTTGCCGCAGAAAGTCCTGTAGAAGCAAAGTGGCAAACAATGTTCTTGAAACTTGAGTGTCATAGTGTATAATATTAAAAACAAAATTAAAGGATCTTTGTCAACCTTGGGATGCATATACAGCCAAAACCGTATCCCACGCCAAAGGGAAGATGATACAAGTTTGGAACACATGCAATCTTCCTGAGCGAGCCAACACTGCTAAATAAAAACAAAAATTGAAAAAACCAATCATATATGAAAGAATAATTAACAACATGGATAGCTTCATTAATCACCGTCATCGTCTTTGAATTGTGTGAATGCACAGAGAAATTATATCTCTTATATAATGCAAGTACCTTTTGGCAGAGGTACCCCCTACTCCCCAGTAACCGACATGCTATTTGCCTGGCTGCAAAGAACCTGAGTTTCTCCTCTGAATTGTTGAGAACCTGGTAGGTAGCTCGATGTTTTTTATCCTCTTGAACCTTAAAATCACCCTGCATGAGCCACATACGTGAAATTCTCAGACAACCACTAACTCAGGATTATATGAACTATAATCCTCGGTGAAAGGTTGAAGCAGTAAAATAGAAGAGGAGAACCGATAAAAAATTCGAATGAAAATCAATATGTTACCCTGCAATAAGGTTTTCTCATAATTCAATTGGATAAAGAATAATTCCATACAGCCAAAGGAAACGCTTGCTCATATTTCCGAAAGGAAGGTCCCAGAAGGCAGGTACTTCAAAATCAAATAGACCAGTAATTTGTACAAGTTAACGGAGCGATTGAAAATGATCTGCATAAAGTAGTTGTCTTTTCACAGTCCGTTTAGAAGAATAACAATGAACTAAGACTAGCAAAAAAATGAACATGAGAACGGGTCTCCCTGAGCAGCTCGATTTCCACAAGTTCGATAGTTCCTTCGTAAGTTTAAATTTTAAAAACTTCAAATGCCACACTTAGGAAAAAACACAGAGACCAAAAATCCCAACTGCTGCCAAGGACCAGCTGGTTCGGTGAACATTGCTAAAAAAAATTCCAACGTCCCAAAACAAATTCCAGGCAACAGAGTTCATCATCGACAAACTCTCTCTCAAAAAGTTACTGCATTGAATTAATTCAACAAAAGGTAGAGGGGGAGGACCTTCGGGTGGCTCACCACTTCTGAAAGCAACATTGTTTTACCTGAAGCTTCCCACCGAGACCTCCAAAGCTCATCTCAGCGTCAACATCCCCCTCCAAGAGCTTCAAATCTTCGATAACCTCCACAACCCTGGAGGGTATTGGAGATGAAGTGCCCCAAGCTTGCCATTCTCGCAGGGTAATAGAATCCGCAGCTTCCTCGGTGCCATTTTCCCAGACAGGCTGGGAAGATGCGCCTTTCGTCCCGAGGCGAAGGCTTTCGGGGCGAGATTCCGTGTTCATGCTGCCGCGTGGTAATGGTGGGAAAAGAGGAAGACATCTTGAACCGAGGAGTCGAACCGGGGACAGCATACTGGGTCAACTGGTGGAGTTAAGAGTTGGGCGATATCATCAGGAAAAGCAGATGAACAAGTCAGTGCCCATATTCTATATATGGGCCCAACTAGACCCTCTCACAAAGTCTGAGCGTTTCTGCCCATTACCTCCAATTCTCACTCGTATTTGTGTCAATTAGAAATTTATTCAAAAAAAGTAAAAAGAGTAGAATTGGATAAATTTTTTTTTGTCAATAAAATATTTTTAGTTTTAAGTTTTAAGTTTTAACTCTTAATGAACCTTAAAGATATAATAAACATATATAAGGTTATTTTTCATTTATTAATACGATAAAAATAAACCACAAAACTAAGCAAGGTTTTATAAGTCATATCTCGTGTAATGGTGTAAGTCGCCTATAGCTTAGCCAAAGTTAACTCCGGTTTTTAAATTGCCAGTTGATGTTGATGTTTCTGTGATGGTTCGTGTTCTTCGAGTCGCAAAGAATCCCACTGATCTGACTCAATTCAGCCAACTCAACTCAGATTTCGAAGAAGCCGAGCCATGGAAATTAAATTAAATATTTCGGTAAGGAGAATGAATGCCTTGAATTTCTAAACAATGGAATAGCTTCTTGCTATGTAACCAAAAGACACCTCCCTCCAGCCTCTTGCTCGAATTGATGACAGTTTTTTATGCAATTTAAAAGAAACAATTAAACTTTCACTGCAAAGTGGAATGTCCAAACTATAAACGTTATTGAACAAGTCATCAAATGAATAAATAATAACTAAATGTCATTGTCTATTATTAAAGTGCATTATGTCCTTTATGAGATCGCAATTATCGTAGTTCATGATAATGCTCGCCGTACTTTTGCTATTGAAGGACACCGACAGAAAAATGGGTCAGGGACAGGCCAGCATCCACATGGAGTTACAGGCAGACAATCTGCAATCTCTCCGGCATACCAGGTAAAAGAGAAGTTTCGAAAAGGAGTTGGAAGATCGAGGGAGTCGTGACAGGAAATTCAAGGCATTAATTCTAAGCTTTTCGGTCTGTATACTCTGTAGTTCTGTACTCTCTTTTGCCACAAAAATTATAATAATGTCCATAACCCACAGCAGATCACAAAAATGTGTTACCTCCGAGCAATAATGCCGCTGAAAAGACGAACAACCTAGACGGTGGAAAAGGAAACCGAATCATGACGCTCTGTTCGTGGCCTGTTTCAGGTTTCATTCATGGGGTCGGAGACGGCGCGAGCCGGACGGCAGTTTGGAACAGAAGAAACGAGAGATTACCGATTGAAAAGTAAAGAAAACCGCCTCGGGAGTGAGTCACGAACGATCCGAAGCTCTTTCCAACCACGCAGTGCCATGCCGGACCGTAAGCCGTGTCGAATTCCTGCAGCACTCGATATCACCGATTTGCTTTAAAAAAACGTATTGTGCGGAAAATTGACGAGGTAGATCGAGAGCACGTACATGGAGTGGATATCAGACAGATCTATCTAGGAGACTGAGAGCGAACCTTTTTAATGGAGGATGCGATATCGGTAGGATTAATTCGCCGACCGTTCGTTGATGCAGCAGCCAACAGCGCAGCGGTGTAACGAAACGCTCGCTCTTGCATATCAGCAGGCATGTCAGCCGATCTCGGCCGTATATCGAGACTCGCGGCAATGGCAGCTAGTTTCACGTCCGGCGCCGGCGATGCCAAATCGCCTCGCAAAGGACACTCCGCGAGTTCTTTCTTCTCGCTCCCGCTATCCGATTTTTCCTCCATGTAATCCGCCTGGCCGATCCTCTTCCGACGGATGTTTCAGACTTTCTACTGATCGAAGGAGACGAATGGCGAGATATCGATGTCCAACACGACGATTCTGTACTGATTTTGCCTCGTCTTCGGCGAGGACCGGTGAGCGGCGACTGTCGAGCGCGGCAGGTACCGTACCGGAGAACGAGGGCAGCATGGCGCTGGTCAGTCACGTTGCCCGCCTTTCCCAACCATTCTCCACGTTGTACATGTTATCGTAACTCGTACATGAACCGGCTGTTAGGAAAATCCATACGTATAAGGCGTCAGGTTTGGTGGCTCGCAAATTTATTCAGGTCAAGTTAGCTGGGTTGTTTGGTTTAAAGATATTCTGGCTAGACCAAGTGATCACAATACCACATTGATGTGGCAAGGTTTTACCTTAAAGTAACCTCGTTCTTATTATTTCCAATATATGTATATTATATTAAAAGGATAAAATCAAGTCCATGTAAGTTGGATGCCAACCGACTGGATTCTATTTATAAACACTTTATGTGCATGCACTTTGTGAACTTCCCTTCTCACTGGACTGAATATAGTATTACTCTAAAGTATATAAAGATAAATAAATAATATTATTTAATACTAAACATCGCTTATATTATTGACATGAATTTTTTAAGATGGTAGAACCAAAAGAAAGCTAGAATGGGACCGGTGAAAACTTTAACATGGTAAAAGGGAAACAAATTAATCCAAAAATGTTGAGTAACCTTAGACATGCATTACTGTTTGTATACATGTTGGGTACACCCTCACGTAGAAGTGGGACCCTCAAGAGAAATATCTTAATACCCCACTTTTACAATGAGGGTGTACCCAAAATATGTGCAAACAATATTGTACACATATCATTATTCAAAAATGTAATGACTAGAAACAAAAATTTCATATGCCTTATAAACAATTTATGATAAAGAAAACTCGTATTATCGTGCATAACATAAAACTAGTAGTTTGTCTTATAGTTTTTCCTTATATAGTGTACATACAATCATGGAGAGACAAATTGAAGCTGCACCGGTGCATATTGTACGGAACCTTAATTGCATCTCTCCAATATCCACAACTATGTCTATATCATTGACATCTTGTAGTGACGTAACGATGCAATGGTCCTGTCCAATAAATCACAAGTACAGATAGAGATAGAGTATACATTATAAAACTCACATCTACCATAACTAAGTCCATCAACCATACCTTAATAATACTAAAGTATAAGCATCATTGAACCTCCTATGGGTAACACCCATGTGGGAGTACAAAGGGTACCCTACTCCTTTATTTCAAGCGCAGTAACCTCAAATTAGCACACAAAGGGACCCCAAGGGACCGTAAGGGGTCAGACCTGCTTTATTCTTCTATATAATTTTTTCACTCATATGGTCATGGTTAAAGGCGCCCCTTCTCGGACCCGCCTCCCCCTTGGTGTCTCAAGTGCGTCTTTCGTGTCTCTTGTCACGCCTCGCCTACGTGGAGATCCACGTCGGTAGGGAATCGCTATTATGGAGAGGGCGTCGACTGTCGAAGGAGCGAACAATAGATTTAAAATTTAAATTATGGAAAACATGAAAAAAAATTTCTCTAGGGAGAGAAAAGGGCAAAAAAGGAGGGTGGGACCCTGTGACGACAGTTTCAGATCGGGTTCGTCTAGAGGTTTGTTTGATTGGAGGTGATGAGGCGTTAAGGGGTGATGGACGGACGAGATCCGTTTGTGGTCCACGCGGATATAACTTCTCGCGCAGGAGTGAAGTCAGAAAGCGTATGGGAAAAGGAAAGATAAAAGAGGCGATGTGTTAAAAAAAAATTAATAATAAAGAACTAGATATATTAGATTCTAAATTTACAAATCCAGCTTTACATTTATGTCTTGTTCTGTTCTTCTTTTTTTTTTTTCTCTTTCCTAGGGTTTTCCTTCCGAGCTGCGCTACTCTGTATCACAGGTGTCTCTGATCGTCGATCGACGGATTATCGAGGCCTCGGGATTTTTAAACGTATCATTGTAAGTTCTACTTTGCTTCTCTAAGCTTTGAGGATTTTTGGGTGTTGGGCGGTTTTCTTCGAGTTTGTTAGCGCGTCGTAAGTTTGGGTTTCTATTCATTCGATCTGCTTTATCTTCTTTTGTTTTTGATTGCATCGTGGACGGTTAGGTAGCAATGCTTCTCGCTTAATCGGTCTGGGAAAATCTAGCGATATAAGGTTTAGCGAGTGTGGCAAATTTGCTCCGGTTTCTAACTTTTCCTTGCGGCAATAGTTTGTAGTCGTCATCGTGTTATGAGTCAGTTTCTCGATTACTGCATCCTAAATGATTTCTCGTTTCTTACTTTTTTCTTTGATTGGTTTCGGCACCTGGAAATTCTATGGAATACTTCAGATTTTGACAGTGGAAACATTAGCCTATCCAGAAGATATTAGTTTTTAAGTTGTCCCATTTTAATTTTTTTCTTTGGATTGAGTTAGATCTATGTTATTATTTCCCGTCGTACCGAACTACTCAGACTTTCGCAGTTGTTATAAATTTTCAGTGGTACTGTCTTATGGTTTTTGATCGTTGACCTTTCAATTTTATCCATCTTGTTTTTTTCTATCGGCCACGGTACTTTGTTCCGTGTTTTATTTGATAAGTGGTCATTCTTATTCTACTCTGATTAGCCCACTCTCTAACATAGATTCATGAAGTATTTGAAGTTTTTCTTTCTGATTATATGATTTTTGACCTGAAATATGCGATTGATTTACGACTAGTAACTTAAACACTGAGGAAATACGTGTTCCTTAATAACATTAGTACGTAGTTGCAGTTTTTTTTTTTTTTTTTTTTGCTTCGTCTAATTTTCCTTGGAATTGTTTTTTCTGATTGCATTCACTAGGTATGACAATTTTTCTGGTCATTTCCTAAATTTTAATTTTTTTATTTGTAGTTTCATTTCTCCATGATTGTTGCTGAAGTTAATTCAGCTTCATTTTTTTGTTCTTTACTTTCTGTAAACCTAGTCCGTTTTTCTTTTCTTCTTTCATGATTCAAATTTCCTATAGCATGCTAATGAATGCTTATTGCAAAGTTAGAATGGAGCTCTCTGTGAATTATCAGTGTGAAAGGCACTTATCGTATTCATTTTATCTGTCTTTTACAGCCATACATTCTACCATGGAAGTCACACAAATACTTTTGAATGCACAATCAGTTGATGGCACAGTGAGAAAGAGTGCTGAGGAGGCCCTGAAACAATTTCAGGATCAAGACCTTCCTAATTTCTTGCTCGCTCTTTCAGGGGAGTTGGCAAGCAATGATAAGCCTGTTGATAGCCGTAAACTGGCAGGATTAATTCTTAAGAATACATTAGATGCTAAGGAGCAACATAGGAAGTTTGAACTTGTACAAAGATGGATTGCACTGGATCCTGCTGTTAAAAATCAGGTCAAGTCTTGTTTGTTGCAGACACTCTCCTCTCCTGTTCCTGATGCACGGTCTACTGCATCTCAAGTCATTGCTAAAATAGCCGGTATTGAGCTTCCACACAAGCAATGGCCAGAGCTCATTGTCTCCCTCTTGTCAAACATTCACCAGATCCCACCTCATGTTAAGCAGGCAACACTGGAGACACTGGGGTATCTGTGTGAGGAAGTCTCGCCAGATGTTGTCGATCAAGATCAAGTGAATAAAATCCTTACAGCGGTGGTTCAAGGCATGAACTCATCTGAAGTGAATGCTGATGTTAGGCTTGCTGCCACACGGGCACTCTATAATGCGTTAGGTTTTGCTCAGGCAAATTTTACCAATGATATGGAGAGAGATTACATAATGAGAGTTGTTTGTGAGGCCACTCTTTCTTCTGAAGTCAAGATAAGGCAGGCTGCCTTTGAATGCTTGGTTTCCATATCTTCCACTTACTATGACAAACTCTCATCATATATTCATGACATATTTAGCATCACTGCAAAGGCTGTAAAGGAGGATGAGGAGCCAGTCGCTCTTCAGGCTATTGAATTTTGGAGTTCCATTTGCGATGAGGAGATTGATATTTTAGATGAATTTGGAGGTGAGTTTAGTGGTGACTCTGCGATACCGTGCTTTTATTTTATCAAGCAGGCTCTTCCAGCCCTTGTCCCAATGTTGTTGGAGACACTTCTCAAGCAGGAAGAGGATCAAGATCAGGATGAAGGGGCTTGGAATCTTGCTATGGCTGGAGGTACTTGTTTAGGTTTGGTAGCTCGAACTGTAGGAGATGATATTGTTCCTCTGGTTATGCCTTTCATTGAAGAAAACATCACAAAGCCAGACTGGAGGTGCAGGGAAGCAGCCACTTATGCATTTGGTTCCATTTTGGAGGGTCCTTCACCGGACAAGCTCACACCCATCGTGAATGTTGCTCTAAACTTTATGCTCACGGCTTTGACTAAGGATCCAAATAATCATGTCAAGGACACCACAGCGTGGACCCTTGGAAGAATATTTGAGTTCCTCCATGGGTCGACCTTAGAAACACCTATAATTACCCCTGCCAACTGCCAGCAGATCCTTACGGTCCTGCTCCAAAGCATGAAAGATGTACCTAATGTTGCAGAAAAGGCCTGCGGGGCCCTTTATTTCCTTGCTCAAGGATATGAGGATGCAAGTTCTTCGACCTCCCCGCTTTCTCCTTTCTTCCAAGACATTGTGCAAGCTCTTCTTACTGTGACTCATAGGGAAGACGCTGGAGAATCTCGGCTTAGGACTGCTGCTTATGAGACATTGAATGAAGTAGTTAGGTGTTCAACGGAGGAGACTGCTCCTACTGTTGTGCAGCTTGTTCCTGTCATCATGATGGAGCTCAACCAGACACTTGAAGCACATAAACTCTCTTCCGAGGAGAGAGAGAAGCAGAACGAATTGCAAGGCCTCCTTTGTGGGTGCTTGCAGGTTATGATTCAAAAATTGGGTACATCTGAAAGTACAAAATATGTTTTCATGCAATATGCAGACCAGATGATGGGTCTGTTTTTGAGAGTTTTTGAATGCAGGAGTGCCACAGTACATGAAGAGGCTATGCTGGCAATTGGAGCCTTGGCATATGCCACGGGGCCAGACTTTGTGAAATACATGTCTGAATTTTATCGTTATCTGGAAATGGGTCTACAGAACTTTGAGGAGTATCAAGTGTGTGCTATTACTGTTGGTGTGGTTGGTGATCTGTGTCGTGCTCTGGAGGACAAGATACTTCCTTTTTGTGATGGTATCATGACTCACCTTCTCAAGGATTTATCAAGTAATCAGTTGCATCGTTCTGTGAAGCCTCCTATCTTTTCATGTTTTGGTGATATTGCATTAGCGATTGGGGAGAACTTTGAGAAGTACTTGCTTTATGCGATGCCCATGCTGCAGAGTGCAGCTGAGCTATCTGCCCGTGCTACTGGTGTAGATGACGAGGTTGTGGAGTATACTAATTTGTTGAGAAATGGGATTTTGGAAGCTTATTCTGGTATATTCCAAGGGTTCAAGAACTCGCCAAAGACCCAGCTGCTCATGCCATATGCACCTCATATCCTTCAGTTCTTAGATAGCTTATACATGGAGAAAGACATGTGAGTTCAACCAACCTTCATTTGGATGTTGGTTTAGTACTTTGTTATGTTTTTGTTTCTTACTTCTTTTGATTGTTTTTGTTGTCAGGGATGATGTGGTGACAAAAACTGCAATTGGGTTGCTGGGTGATCTTGCAGATACATTGGGTACCAATGCTGGTGTTTTGATTAGTCAGTCAGTAGCAAGCAGAGATTTCCTTAATGAATGCTTGTCAGCGGATGACCATGTGATTAAAGAATCTGCAGAATGGGCTCAGTTGACTGTGACTCGAGCTATTTCTGGTTGATGCTGCTTGGTGCAATTTTAGAAGTCTCTTGCATGCATTTGGGTGTGTCGAGTCGGGGTCCAGGATTGCATACCATGTGTTGGGTCGTCGTCACCATTGGGGAGTTAGAAGTTGTCACTAACTCGCATGTCTGGTAGCTTGGAGTTGGGGGGTTTTTTCAACCGAGAAAGAAGTGGGTAGCAATGAACCCACCTCTGCTAACTTGGCAGAATGGCTGCAAGGGGACCCTTCCATCAAGGAAGAGCGGGAGCTGGGGCTCTGCACTTTGTGCAAAAATGTCTCCATCTTCTCCGTAATTTGCTTGCCCTGTATATTTACCAAGAGTCTTTTTTTTTGTCGGTACCGCATTCCATATCAAATATTTTCCTAGACCGCCTCAATTATATTTTCTGCGACTGGCAAGCAAAGTGGTCAAACAGTCAGTTAAATCATGTCATGACACAAAGTTAACACAGGTTCAGTTCGTTCCAGAGTCTGTCGAGGTGCTGCAGCTCCGAAAGTGTCTGGGTAAATCTGCGTGTCCATCTCTTGCATCATCTTTATATTCCTTTTTCTTTTCTTCTTTTTTTCTTTTTGAAATTTTGTATCAGTCGTGCATTGTTTTTTACTCATCGATGTTATGTTTGTTTCTTTGGTGTATCTTCTTCTTTCTGTATACTCAGTCCCTACCTGGAAGCCTGAGGTGTCTTTCAGGTCTTGCATTATCGAAATGGTTAGACATTCTTATTATGCATTGTTAATTACTTTTCACCATCCGAGTTTTTCAAATTGGTGTCTCATACCCTCGCGTGGCTAGTTGCAAGAATTTATTCTTCATATTTTACTATGTAATCATTACTATTTGTTTCTGGTTAATGCGATATCATCGAGCTTGATTTGCAGTGATGCGCGGGTCATATGTTAAGGCTTCATCGTTGTGTTAATGTCAAGTATTTTTTATTAGTTGAGAAGAATTATGTAATCTAGCAGTCAAAAACAATGTAGTCCAGTCTTCTTATAGTCTTGTTTTTTAGGATTCACGAGTTCAATGTTTGCCAGTTAAAATAAATAGAGCTCTTTTTCGGTATGACTGTGATTGTGGTGGTCTTATGTTAGGAGTCGTGTTAAAATATTGCTCAGTTTCATTTGGACTTTGGAACTTTTGCTCTAGGAAACGAGTTCAAAACAAGGAATTCAGAAGGGGAAGGGGCAGTAAGTCCCTTTCAAGATCAAGGGAGAGAAGCAAATGAGGCTGCTGTCCATGATGAAGGTCGAAGTTTGAACTTCCTCCGTCTGTTACATGAATCCCGGAGTGCTTGTAGGAATTATTTGTGTTTGCTTTTCACGTCAAGTTTTTTACTCGCTAACGGGCACTTTTGGACACTCACGCGGAACGTTTTGAGTATGGGTCAATATCTTCTTCAATGGGGTAACGGTATCAATTTTGTGGTCTAGCAAGTGGCCCCTTGTCCAGAGCGAGTCTGTGAGGTTTTCTATGTGATCTGAGGGGATCAAATCGGCAAGTAACAAGTCGGTCCTGTTGTTATTATTACAGTTCGACGAGGCTGAATTCTAGGATTTACGTTATTGGAGGTACATTTGCCAATGATCCTCAATATAAAAACTAACAAGTTATGCATTTGAGGTGGACGTTCGTCCGGCTACTATGATAACTCAACCTGCTTTTTTTTTTTTTTTGACGAAGGTCAGAAGCGAAACTATTCAAAAGAGATATCAAAGGTCCTGTATCAAATACATCGACGCTGCTTTAGTGTGTGCCAGGTCTGTGTTGTAAACAATCCGATAGAAGAAGGAACTCACCAAACGGTGTGCATCCATGTTTAGCCAAACCAAAATAGCAAAAGCCAAAAGGATTTCCATCAAATTTGTATGTCACCGCTGGAATGAGGTGGGCGAGTGAGATGTGTAGAACGGAAAAGCATCGCGATTTTGAAATATGAAACGACTCTCCGGTTTTTTATCGAGGGAACGGGATGTGCGAAATTCTCACCCATGCATTAATCGTGATGGAGGACGCCATTTCCAGAGCAACCAACTAGAGCACGCCGTTTCGGAAGCTGCTCATGTTTAAAGTTTGTTGCAACGCTCCGAAGACGTTTAGGAAGAGGTATGAGAATAATAGAAAGAAGAATCTTTCAGAGTCGATGTCTTAATCTTGACTCCTAAGCGGATGGATTCTCCAGTGAAGAACAACATCATTTGTGTTAGGACTGACGATTAATAAATAAACGCGTCTTCTGATATGATGCTTTTTTCTTGGAAAGATGTGGCTGCAGATGGGGTGTGGAGAGAAGGGGTCGGACTTGTTGTATTATTATAATGTGGGTCAGATTCGAGGGCAAATTCGTGAGTCTACCCAAATTATCGCTTTTGCGGCCGTCGCTTCTCTCCTCCGAATTACCAATTTATCGCGTGTGTCCTCCTCCTCCTCCTCCGCTCTTCCGTCTTCCTGAAATCTGACGCCAGACTATAAATACAAAATCCCACGCTTCCCATTCTACCGCTCTCCACATTGCGTCACCCATTGTTAATTCATTCGCGAGCGTGTGAGGAGGAGGAGGAGAAGGAAAAGTACTCGAAGAGCCGATATTCGAAATTTCGAATCCTCACTTTTGCTCCTCCTGGTTCGTCGTTGCAATGGCGAATATCGCTTCCCCTTCGACTTCCAGCATTGCTGCGACCTTGTCGTACACCCATCACGACTCAACGCGGCATGGGCGGGTGTCGTGGCTTCCTGGTCTCCGCTCACCCGTTCCTTGCCGCTCGCCTCCTCGCCTCACCGTCTCTTCCCGTTTCTACTCCTCCAAACCCTCTTCCGGCTCCGTTTTCCCCGAAGATCATTTTGAGCTCCATTATACCTTCCCGTCACACGCTAGCTCCACCAAGGCCGCCCCCGTCTTCGTCACCTTGCCTCCGGATGCCGTTAACTTGATGGGGCAGATGAAGCGGAAGAAGGCCATGGGTGCGTCTTTCATGGCCTTGATGGCGGCCGGAGTCGAAGGGATCGTCGTCGAAGTCTGGTGGGGAATTGTCGAGAGGGAGGGGCCTAGGGTTTATGATTGGGGCGGTTATCTGGATATCGTCGATTTGGCGGGCAGGTACGGGCTCAAGGTCCGTGCCGTCATGGCTTTTCATCAGTGCGGTCGAGGACCCGATGACTCCCCCTGGTAAGCAATCACGTTATCCAATATCAACTATTGACTGGATTTCATAATCGACAAACTTGCGCTCCATTTGATATCTTTCTGCCATTCGAGTTCCTCTTTCCAACGAAACACTACTTTCAAAAAAAAAAAAAAAGGTCTTCCACCCTTCAAACAGTTTATTGACTACGTCAGAGTTATGCTTATGGTGTAATGTCGGCTCGTTGTGTATTATAGCCGGGCAAGGAATTTGCTTGCCACATATTCATCATCTACTGTGGTCAACATCTCCTGTTGAGTTGCTACTGCCTCCAAATAATGGATGCTATATAACCTGTCGACCTATATTTGTGGACAAACTGGTGGAAATATGGTACTTTTTAGGCCACTATGAATGGAAACAGTGTAAATCTTCAGTCAATTGATATATTTAGGCATGCTAACGATGGCTCGAGTTATACTTATAAAGTGCCTATATGATTTAGAAGAAATTGATATCATTGAGTTTACAGGACAAGCCGATCGTTGTTCTCTTGTTTTTGTTTTCTGAGGGATGGTTTTTAGCATCCTGAGCCTTTTGAGACCATCTCTTTTGTCTCTCTCTTTTCATACTCTTCTGGTGATTTACTTGGGAGGGGTGGACAAGTAGTTGGAGTCGGCAAGAATTCAAAAATCATCAACTGTGTCTGCTTCTATTTCTGAAAATTCTGTTCTTCTTGAGGCTTCAGAGAATCTACAAACCTAATTATTTGTTTGAGAGTGTTCTGTTTTTTGTGCTAGCAAGAACATTATAAGCTCTGGGAAAGTTAACTGTTGTAATTTTACCATATATAATTGGTAATATTATAGAACTTATTGATTTATGGTTCTAGGAGAAAGAGGAATGGAGGAAAGATAAATAAATAATAGAGAGAATTGTGGCTCATTTCTTTCTCTTCTCCTCTTTCTCCTCTCCCTCCCTCTCTCCTTCCCTCTTCCAAAGGACTGCTTTCTTTGCTGTTTTTGTTGCATTGCCCTAAGGCTTGTGCGCTAGCCCACGCCCAAAGTCTCAATAGGTGCCTATGTCGAAGTTTCGTAGATGTTTTGATATTTTCTCATTTCAAGTCTTCTTCTGAGTGGAGCAGTATATATTAATTAAGAATCATTTATCCGTAGCTTACAATGTAATTGCAGGTAAAGTGTGAAGACATTCTTTTTCTAAGTACGTGTTTCGTGTATGTTGTTTTGGTAAAGTATTTCTCGTGTCCATATCTATCAAAACGGTTTTCTGTTCCTTGTAAACCTCTGATGCACATGCTTGGTAAAGTATTACTTGTGTCCATATTTTCTTTATGAATTTCATGCTGTTAGATTCGTTTGGCACAAACATTATTGAGCTTTGCCTGAACCTTTTTTACTTATGAATTCTCATATGCAGATCCAGTTTCAATGTACGTCTTATTTTAAAATTTTATTGCATAATGTGAATACACTACCTACTTGTTTGCTTGTATTCTCAAGCAATCACGGTGAATTCATATTTCATGGCACATAAAGCTAATGATCACCTTTTTGCACAGAATAAGATATTGATTTTTTATCTACCGAGGGCGTAATGACAAATTACACCCAATTGCTGTCTACAACATCTACATATTATTCTTTGTTGTTTATTATTGCTGATAATCTTTGCTACCTTTGTGGCTCAAAAAGGTTCCCTCTACCTCCTTGGGTACATGAGGAGATGGACAAAGATCCAGATCTGGCTTACTCTGACAGGTTTGGAAGAAGGAATCGAGAGTATATTTCCTTGGGATGTGATATTCTTCCTATACTTAGGGGTCGTTCTCCCATCCAAGCTTACTCCGATTTTATGAGGGATTTCAGGAAAAATTTCAGAAAATATCTTGGAGTTGTTATAACAGTAAGATGTCCTGTCTTCTAGTTTCTTGGAATCGGTTTCTTTTGCACCAATTTAAGCTGTTATCTCTAATAGCATTCTGTTTTGTAGGGTATCCAAGTGGGAATGGGTCCTGCAGGTGAACTAAGATACCCTTCATGCCCGTCAGAGAAACTTTCAAGGGAGTGGCGCACGCGAGAGCTCGGAGAGTTTCAGTGCTATGATAAGGTGAGGTTTTATTTCGTTTTGTGACTGATGTAAGATTTTTATTTGGTTTGTCTTCTTATGAGCAAGTGATGTTGTCCTCTGGTGATTCAGCTTTTTTGATATTTTCTGTTTGTGATTAGTACATGCTTGCTTCGCTGAATGCTTGTGCACAAGAGATTGGGATGCGTGAATGGGGGCGTGGTGGCCCACTTGGTGCTGGAAACTTGATGCAAAATCCTGAAGAGACTAGTTTTTTTAAAAGTGATGGTTCATGGAATACACCATATGGTAAATTCTTTCTGGAGTGGTATTCTGGGATGTTACTTCTTCATGGTGAGAGGCTGTGTATGGCAGCCGACACCATCTTCTGGGGTACTGGTGTGAAAATTTCGGCAAAAGTAGCTGGAATACACTGGCATTATGGCTCAAAATCTCATCCTTCTGAATTAACTGCTGGCTATTACAACACATCTGTCAGAGATGGGTACCTACCCATAGCTCGATTGCTTGCTAAGTATAGAATGACACTGTGCTGTACATGCTTTGATGTTCAAGACTCAGAAGAGGAAGAAGTTAACCCAAACAGCAGTCCAGAAGGGTTTCTTCGGCAACTCATATTTGCTGCAAGATTATGCGGAATACCCCTTGAAGGTGAAAATTATGTGGCAAGGTTAGATGAGCCTTCATTAAAACAAGTTGTAAAGAACTCGAAGCTGTATTCCGCAGGGGGTGGACAGTCTTTCTCTTTTAACTTTGTGAGAATGAATAAGCATCTTTTTGAGAGTCATAATTGGACACACTTTACTAGGTTCGTGAGACAGATGTCAGATTCCAGAACCTTTCAAGCCAAATTGGATTCCAGGAGAAGAGAATTCTTTCTCTCATCATCTCCTTCATCATCTGAGGAAATTCGTGGAAAGGCTTTTGCATATTAATGAAAGCTCTTCCCTGATTTATGTAAACTGTCACCATATGTTGTATATTTTTCAAAGTGACACAACCATTGAAATGCTATTGAGTGCAAGGTTTTTCTTTTGCGCTTTTGTGGCTTCGTTGTACTTTTCGTGGGACATTTTGTAACTGTGTATGAGTGTAGTTTCTAACTGAGGTTAATTATTCCAGACCTTGTACAGTTTTCATTTTTACTGGCAAAAGTTTACCAACAATATTTTTGTGAAATCTGTATGTGTAGATAAAAATCTTTTAGTGGTTCATGTGTCAGCATATCAGCATTTTTATTATTGATTGTTTCAATTAACTTAAATCCTGCTGGAGTTGTCTTAGTGCCTTTACAGGTTTGCTCATGTTTCTGCTTGCCTGCCCTAATCCCCTGGGAGCCCTGGACTGAGAAAACAATGGAGGCTCTTTTTTTTTTTTTTTTTTTTTTTTGGAGCAATATTCTTTACATTTGGAATCAAAGAGAGGGACCTGGAAGGACAATTCTTGGGGAGGAAACAGTAGATACTTTCAAATGCAATGCCTCAGTAAGGGCCACTGATAACGTTTTTGTACACGCTATGGCGAGTGTTAACACTCAAATTATAGGATTTTAAAATTCTTAAGGATCTTTAAAAGTAATTGGAAACTGGCTCCGCAGCTTCTTGTTCCCTGAAATAATCTGGTTTCTTCCCCCTCCCCTCCCTCTGTGGGTTTTGGAGGTGTGTCTAGTTCTCTTGTGGCTATCTTCTTGTTACTAGCCCTTAATGTATTCCATGGCACAGAAAGCTAATGATACTCGTATTCAATGATTCCATTGGTAGCCAAAATCTTGGATTGAAGGCGTCTTTGAAGTGGTGATTGTTGGTGTTCCAAACTTACTTTTTAGCTCTTATCATAAATTTATGAACATATGGACCAGCATCTGTTCTTATCATGAATTTATGAATTTACATTTCAAGTTGTTTCTAACCAGAAAGCCTTTCATTTTTCTTAAGTTTGGTCCAAGCTCAAATCCCTTGCATCTGCTCCTACGTATTACCCTAGGGCCTTAGGCCATAAGCGACAAAGTGGTCCGTTCGTTGTGAGGGAGTTGAGGTGGGCTGCTGCGTGGAGGTAAGTTCAGGGATCCAGATCCAGCGAGGTAGTTTGATCCACAGTGAACCTTACATGTGTTTGGATTCTGGAAGGACAGAACTACGAACCGAAGGAAGAAACAGATAAACGGATAATAAACGGCTGAAGAGCTTGCAAGCTATGCTAGGAGTTGGTGGCGTTTGGTGGGTGTTGTTCTCTTCTTCATCTTAAAAACTACTGCTACTACCTGCTTGCTTCTCTCTGCCCTTTTTCCCTGTCTTCACTGTCTTTTATCGGGAGCAGGGAGGAAAACTTCTTTCATGGATACCAAACCCAATGTTCAAGAAGATTCCATTCCAGATGTGGAAGAAGAAGCCGAAGTCACCGCATTGAATTCATTTAAACCCTCTCCTCTTCTCTCCACGGCCTCCATTTCTCTCTCTCTTTCCAATATCCTCCTTCCTTCAAAGCCTGCCAATCCTCTCCTCTCTCCTGCTTGCTGCAAGCTTAAAATACCATCTCAAATCTCTTCGCTTTCGCACATTTCTCTCTCCGCCTCATCCTCCCCGTCCAAGTCTTCCATCAAGTCAACCATTTCTGCTGTTCCCCTCCAGTCTCCTCTCTTCAACCGCTCACGCCGGTCGCCTGACCCTTCCAATCCGTTCGGCCTCCGACGCGCTACCGTCGTCTGGTTTCGCAATGACCTCCGCGTACATGATAATGAGGTTCTCAACGCTGCCCATAACGAATCGCTCTCCGTCCTCCCCGTCTACTGTTTTGACCCCAGGGACTACGGCAAATCTTCATCTGGCTTCGACAAGACTGGACCGTACCGCGCCACGTTCCTCATCCAATCCGTTTCGGACCTTCGCAAGAATCTCCAGTCTCGTGGATCCGACCTCCTCGTTCGAATAGGTAAGCCTGAATCTGTTCTGCTTGAATTGGCTAAAGCCGTGGGCGCCGAAGCTGTTTACGCACACAGGGAAGTCTCGCATGAAGAGGTTAGGGCTGAGGAGAGGATAGAGGAAGTTTTGAAAGATGAAGGAGTGGAGACAAAGTACTTTTGGGGGAGCACGTTATATCATGTTGACGATTTGCCGTTTAAGCTGGAGGATATGCCGTCCAATTACGGCGGTTTTAGGGAGCGGTTACAGGGATTAGAGGTTAGAAAGACGATTAAAGCTTTAGATCAGTTGAAGGGGTTGCCGGCCAAGGGGGATGTTGAAGTCGGGGAGATCCCAAGCTTGGTCGATCTTGGGCTTAACCCAACTGCTACCATGCCTCAGGTTTGTGGCTTCTTCCAAAGTTTATTCTTTTATTATGCTTTGTGCGAACCTAAACTCACTTAATTCTCTATCCTATGATGTTATTTGAAAGTAGAATGAGTTTAGTTGGAAGCTTTACAGTGTTCTTTTGAGCTAAGTTCAGAGTTTTTAACTTCTCATTTAGCTTTAACGAATGTTGTGTCCATAGTTTCCTTTATAATTCATGCATTATCTTTATAAATAGTTAATAAAAAGGAAAGCTACTATAATTTTTAGTGCACCTTAAGTTTTATTTACCTAAAGAAAAATGTAAGAACAATTGAACTTAAGCATTGGAGGTTTTTGATTTATTTTCAGTTAGTCTGCTAGGTATTTTGAAGTTCCACAGCTTTCCACAGCTTTTGAAGTTCCAGATTCTGAGAGTATATCTGGAACTTTATTATTTGCACTATCAGTTGGATTTAGTTCTTGTCTTCATAAACCTTTCCGCTGTTTATATATGCTTCTCTCTCGTTCATCTCATTTGAGAAATTTATAAGGCTTCTATTGTGGCTGATTTGCACCAGGTACTGACTTGGTACGTTGCTCTACATATCTGGATTAGTGGGATAATTGAGTAGTTTTTGCAACACTTAGATCCTGAACGAAACTAATAGACATTGTTGTAATCAACATTAAAAACTTGTATTTTGTATCTTCGGTAATTAAGTTCCATGTTTGATTTTCATTATCTTATATCTATGTAATGATTATGTGTTTCTATTCACTTATATCTTACGCCTGTTTGTATCTTGGTAACTTTGTAATTCTCCAACTTTTTGAGATACCGAACCACCCTTCTTGTTTGGCTTCATAGGCATTTGGTTTAAGTTTTCTTTGGTGTCAGTCTATGGATTTTGCCAGGATAAAACTGTTTCATACAGGTCAAATGGCTCATTATGCAGTACTTGCCATTAAATGTTATGGAGTTGTTTAAGTGAATGTAATATCTACCATTGCAGTTGGTAATTATAGGTTTTTGGTAGATCCAGGTTTCAGTTGTACTAATAAGTTTCAGGAGATTGAAGAAGGATGTTGGCAAAATATGGACCAGCATTAAAGATGTATTCTACTGGTCATTTTCATCTTTCTTTGGCTCCAGCCAGTTGTGAGAGTAGGAGTGACAGTACGCGAGGAGTACTCCTCAAGTGGCACTGGTCTTTGCTAATGGAAAGAAGATACCAAAAGACATCACATAGAAGACATTGGTCTTAAAAGTTACCTAGTTTGGCGTGAGGAACGTGTTCAAGCGACCTTTCACACTTACATAGCTCCAGAGCTCAAAGAGATCAATCTTTGAAATGTCTAACCTTCTGAAAAGAAATGCAATGACTGACATGACAATGAGAAGGTTTCAAAATGGCTTCTGAGTGAGGAAAGATATAGCTAGGGAAAAAATGCTTGTGGCCACTAAAGTATTAAAAGACTTATGTAGGATGAGATGATTGTGCAGGTAAACTATTACATCCTTCCCTGTGCATGGGAGTGAGGTATTTGCGTTCATTTCTTAGGAAGTCATCTGGTTTGCACTATAGAAAGCACAAGTTGAGAGATTCCTAGTTGAATAGTCCTGAAACATCCCGTTTCAGAGAATTTGGACCGTAAAGTTTGATGTTGGCCAAACCGAGAAATAGTGCATTATCATTGACGTTTCTGTTACTGGCTACTGTCATGAAAGCCTATGCATGTTAATCTGTAAAGTGTAATTTTTTACCTATTAAGTAAATCGTGAACCTCTTATGTTGCACACTGTGGAATTTGTATACTATGAGATATTCTAAGGGCTTAAGACACCGAAAATTGATCATTCAAGGATGAAAGTTCACCATTTGGACAAAAAAAAGAGTTCACCTTTGGGACAAAAAACTAGATTACCTATGGATGATAGTTGACCCTAGGGCGATCTTGTTTCCGTGCTTGATGCACTTTTTTTGCTAGTGGTTGCATATGGGCAATATAGTGGAAAGGTGGAGGCACTTATCTTTATGTCCAATCTAAGGATAATATATGACTTTCTGTCATATCTGCTATTTGATATATAGTGTTATTAATCTTTTTTGTCTATTGTGGATTTTATCGAATTTCTCCTATACACTAATTTTTTTTGAGTACATTAAACATTTCTTGTAAATTAACAGGTTTCTCTCTCTCTCTCTCTCTCTCTCTCTCTCTCTCTCTCTCTCTGTTTTTATGGTTAAATGAGGTTGCAGCAGGAGTCACTTTGTTTTTTATGCTTTTTTGTGACTACTGCATTATTTTTGATAATTATGAGATCATTACTTGTTTGTATTTTTTTAAAATAATCTGATAGTTATTTGGTTAGTGTTAATGTTAGACAAGTAATCCAGTGATGACTAGTTAAAGTTAGAAGGTCTCCTCTTACTAACAAGAGTAGAATATTTTTTAGCTCAAATCAGTGTGGGATGGACTCAAACTCTGAAACAACTTGTTTGAGACTTGAAACACATACTAATGTTGACTGACATACTTTTAACTTATTAATTAGCTATCATTTATCTTAATAATTATTATTATTTTCATTTGTTGGTTATCTTAATCTTCTTGTTTTTTATGCCTTTGTGACTTATGTACAATGTAATGTTGGCTAGGGTGGAAAACCGGCTGCAAATGCTTCTCTTGTGGGGGGTGAAACTGAAGCATTGCAGAGACTACAGAAGTTTGCTGCTGAGTACCAGGCTCAGCCAAATAAGTCGGATAATGGTAGAGATAATATATATGGTGCAAACTTTTCTTGCAAAATTTCTCCATGGCTTGCGATGGGGTGTCTCTCTCCACGTTTCATGTTTGATGAGTTAAAGAAATCTATGAGGAGGTATATGCTCAGTTCTATCTGATATTTCTTCTTTTGCCTTTCCTGCTTTTCATATAGAAAAATGATATCAGTACTACCATATTTTACTGTGTGGATATACATCGTGATGTGGCTGTCCTCCTGGCAGCCTAGTTGGCAGTCCAGATAAGATTTAGGGTTACCCATAGATAGATCTGACTTTATCTCCTACCTGGATTGCCAATGAGGACGCGACGTCACGCTATAAATCCTTGCAGTAAAATATAGCCGTACGCATATCGCCACTCCGATAAGGATTCTCTCCCATGCAGATTTTTTCTTTTTTTTCTATTTTCTAGATATTTAGAATGCTAGTAATTTGGATCTCAAAAAATCTTTGCAGAACCATATCTGCTGCCTCAGGTCAGAAGCATGATGGTCTAAAAGGTGACAATGGGATGAATTGGCTGATGTTTGAGTTGTTATGGAGGGATTTCTTTAGGTATGCTCAATCTTTTAAGGTTGACACCATTACAAATAACAGTGACAGTAACAACGAGTGTCCTTATATATGCATCATCTCTTATTTGGTTTTGTTTTTCTTTCTGTTCTCCTTTGAGAGTCAACTACTAGACATGGTAGAATTGAATTTGGAATTCACGCCCAATCATTGGCAGAAGGCCTGGTAAAAGTAATGTATGAGCTCCTTGGAGGTGCCTGCCATTCTTTTTCTTAGGAGACTTCTTGGATGGGCCCCACCTGCTTGTGGCTTTTGAACTTGCGGTCCTTAAGAATGATTAAGTGAATGTGGATGGTTCACATTGCACTCATTCTGTTGGGGTCGTCAAGGAGATGGTTGTTACTTGGGAGGGGTATGCGCTGAAAAGCTTTTAGTTTCAATTTCAGCACGCACTCTTAGCAGTTTAATTACCTCTGAGAAAGATGGCAGTCCATCTGGTCTACTTGGTTTTAGTTAGAAAACTGTAAATCAGTGTTTTTCTTAGACTTAATTTAGATGCACTGTAAGTCGTTTGTTTATCTAAAGCCTCTGCTTCCTCAGGAGTTCCTCTTGATCTAATGTTATAGAATATTGGAAATGAAAAAAAAAAAAAAACTGTTGAATCTTTGAAATCAGAGTAGACTGCTTTCTTGAAAAATCTGAGATGATATGAAGTAATGATTGGTCAGTCTTCCTCAAGGCCCTTTCTGCTTCCTTTGTTAGCACACATTGATGTGAAGACAGGAAGGTATATGGCATGTAGTTCGTTGAAGCGAGTAATCTGCTTACACCGCAGCTAAACCTGGATCACACTCCAGTTGATATAAACATATGCACTGACCATACGCTACTCCTCCCCTTTCAGGTTCATTACCAAAAAATACAGCTCTGCCAAGAGGAAGGTGGATGTGGCTCCAGCCACTGCTTGCACTGGTGCTCTCGCTTAAGAATTCGATGAAGTCAAATCCTGTGTAGTAGTAGGCTATTTCGAGTTTAGATTGTTCTCTCTGTCGGCTTCACCTTTCCGACCACCTTTCCTCAGATATGATTTGCGGACTCCTGTCAGTCTCTTTTGTGATGGCCATTTTGGTTTGTAATCATCAGACAGAAATGTGGGATTTGGTTAAGCCAAGGCAATAATAGCTCCTGTAAGTTAAATCAAAGGATGATTAAAATGTGAAAGCGGAAGAAAAATCCTGCTTCTGTTCTTCATCATTTTTCCCAATGTTCACTTCCCCACGTTTCTTTCATTTCGCCAGATCCTCGATGGATTGAAATTGATCCACCCGTGGTTGTAAGACACGACATAGACCTTCAATCATGTACTTGGTGGTCCGATGGTGGGTGGAAGCATATCATCAATCATGTGCTGTAGCCTACAAAAGGTCGTCGTTCTTTGCCGACCATGCGTTGCTATGAAGTTTCCCCAATGCTGTCTGCTTCATTAGACATCTCTCTCCGTCAAAGGTGGCCGCCAGATGCTAAGAAAAGGACCTCTGGTGCTTGATGGCAGTCTTGTAGCAGAAACCAAACCATCCATGGATTGACTGGAAACCCACGTTTACGAATGTGGCGGCTGTGCCATGATCTCTGAACTTGTTGCGTCTGCTTGGCGTCATTTATCCATCACCATACGGTCCATACGCAGGGCTAGCTTTTTGAGTCTTGAATATTGAAGCTTATTGATCCCCCCACCAACAAGATCTGTGTCGTGTAATCAAGCTTCCCCCCCGTATCGAGAGGCAGACATGGTTCACTGAATTGGATAATGGGGAGGTGAAATTTGTGGCAGTCATTGTCCTCCATGAACGGTAGAAGGAGGGAGAGGAGAGTGAAACGAGACCAACCCATGATCTGATCAGTAGTAGTAGATGGCCAACTTTAGACGGTAGTGCCTCTCCGCTTTTAACTTATAGTGATGTGATAAGACTGCCACCACTCCCTATCTCTCGTCAACATATCTTGGTCTCATCTTCTCCTGTTCATTCATACATTAACCTCCACGACAACAGTGCGGTGTTGGTGGTGGTGCTGGTTGTGGTTGTGGTTGCTGCTGTGGCTATGGGGTTGAATCCATTTTCCGTGGCTCTTCCTTTCTGTGTTTCGCAAAGAACTTACAAAAAGCAAAACCCATACGTGTTTAAATTTCGAAAGAGAAAGCGGACATGTATTCAACTATGCTAATGTTTGCAGCCTCCCTAGGCTAGAGCACTCATTGTGCACCAGACAAACCGGCCATTTACGGAAAATGCTCCACAAGCTGTTTCCTAGTCAAAGAGGGGAGCTGTTAACAAATTACTCTTTCATAGTGCTGGTTCTGACTAATGAAAAGTTGGACCGGATTCTTTCACTTCATGTCCGAGTGCTCCATCCCGGAGTTTTAATGCATATCTGACATTACAGATTTTCTGGAACCAAGTCCCTGCCTCAACCAAGAACGAAGAGCTGATAAATAATGAGTTGTTTAGCTGCTGAGGATTCTCTTAATGTACGACAAGAACAGAAGGTGACAGGGAAAGGAAATCACATTAGCGGTGAATATGGCAAATGTGAAAGCCGACAAGGGACTGAGTATTTTAACTATGCATAGCAACATCGGGAGAAGATATGTTTAATAAGTTTAAGCATTAGGCCCCTCTGTTCTTCCTTTTATAGACAATCTGACGTTGGGCTTGTTTGTATTCTTAGTAGGCTCATCAGTACAATCTTAATTCAATGCAACAACTATCATCATTGCCAACATTTTGTCTCCAAAAGGATGATTAATTTAATTTCTGCTGCAATCTATGCTGTGCCTAAACTGAATGCCCCAGCAATGGCTCTCTAACTAGTGCTCCAACTAATGATTCGCCTCATTCCACCCAGCCGATGCTTTCACACCCTTTTGTCTCTTGGTTTATGAGCTCTCCTTGTTAAATTCTACCCCATGTTTTTTGTCTCTATTTTGCTCCTGAAAGCAGAAAAAGTTCTCTTGAGGATTTGGTCAAGTGTTCACGTACAAAGGCTCCACAGAAAAAAAAAAAAAAAAAAAAAGAACCAATCTTTTTGAGTTCAGTTTTTGCATCATTTTACACGATTATTTTGCTTATGAATTAAGCTGAAAAATACTGTTTTCTTCAGCTCTTTGATTCTCACTACTGGTCAAATAACAGAAAGAGAAGAAAGGGTTCGCTTAAATTATAAAACTGGAAACTTTGACACGGAAACAAGAGAGCAATTATCGGAAGTCAATAATCGAGCTATGCATATATTGTAGTCTTAAAGTATTAGAAGAGAAAGTTGCATGTAAAAAAAGCTGTCATACAACACAGAAGAAAGAGCATCAATTGTCATGCCAAGTGCGGTGCTTAATTTCTCTCAATGTGCTCTCAAAGTGGGGGGAGAAGGTAAAAGAGGAAAATAGATATATACTAATGGCAGTGGGGTTTGATCAGTGAGTGGAAATTGAAGGAGTTTAAGCCATGCAAGGAGTTCTCATTTTCAACATCCATAACAGGGATTTGCTTTTTGTGCTGAAAGGGGAGGCTAAGTTTCTTCTTTTTTTTAATGGAACTGAAGTTAGTGCTAGTTGACTTTGCAATGGTGGGTATTGGATTTCATCATTCTGCAACCTGTTGAGTGGTTGGACCATGAAAAAAGCTTAGTTTCTTGGCCTTTTTGTCCCTCCAAAGACGATATATATAAACACTCCTTCCCTCCAAAACTCTCATGACATGCCAGGTAGGGCACCATCAGCAGAACCAGCAGCTAGAAGCAAGAACAATAAGGGAGCCATGCCATCTAAGTTCACACCACTTCTATTCATCTTCCTCCTGTTCTTCCACTACTCTGTCCTAGGTAAACCTCCATTTTTTCATGTTTGATTAATCGGATATATATATATATATATATATATATATATATATATATATATATATATTTCCATCTATAGCGTGGTTTCATTAACAACAAAATCTACCCTTGTGGTGCAGGACCTGTTGCGGCGAGTAGACCACTAGGAGAAAAACTCTCATACCCATTTCAGAAGGTAATATCTGGAACCAGTTATAATCAGTACTGAATATAGTACCGTAGATGCTCGGATAGGGAGTCCATTGCAGTACACATGCATGTGATGCCATTCAAAACATCATGGTTGATAAATGTTCAGATATCTACAGTACTGATCTCTAATAAATGCGGTGCATGGCCATTTTTTATCTGTATATCAGTCAACTGAGTTGTATATATGGACGGCATGCAGGTGATCAAGGCCAGAAAGCTTGAGGCGCAAATTACAGTGCACGATTATGACGACCCGGGTCCCAACCCCAAGCATGATCCAAGGAAGGGAAGGCCTGGTGGTGGTAGGCAATAGATCTCCAAGTTCAAACTTCTCAGAGTTTGGTCTGAATAAACTCTCTCTCAGCTCTCTCCTCTCTCTCTCTCTCTCTCTCTCTCTCTCTCTCTCTCTTCAAGCTTTCTCTATCTCAAGCTCTGGGAGTACATCTATATATCTTCAGAAGCACCTACTAGTTACAGAGGAGCTGGTTTTGCCGTCACCTATATCATTTTGGTGCTGTTTTTTGAGATGTTCAGAGGAAGTAGTGAACTAGTGACCATCAATGTAACTTTTGGGCAGTAAAGGTGTTTTTCAAGTTAACATATATTTAGAATCTGGGTATTTGTTCTTCAAAATCTTGAACAGCTGATGAGCACATGTCCAAGAACTCTAAATTTGCTCTGAGAAATGAGCACCATGGACGGGACAATATAACCCAGACCATGCAACCTCTGATCACCGAAAGAAATGGGTTTTTAAACATATATATAAAATCTGAGTGTTTTCAGAAATGGAAAAAGCTCTAAAACGACGGAGGTAGAGAATTAACAACAGAAAGCTTGTTAAGGACGTGATGGGTATGATTCCTTGTCTCTAGCCGATCAATATATAAATCTGGGAATCTGATCGAACCATGCTCATTTAATACCTTCGATCGGACGGTTGGGGTTGTCTTGTTGGAAGAAACATTAAAAGTAATCCATTGGAAGAGACATGTTCATTTGTTTGCTCCGGATTGAGAGTACGAGAATCACTTTTTTTTTTTTTTTGGATTAATCAATGTTCTCCGTATCAGCTTGATCTTCTTGGTCGGTCTAAGTAGCAAGGGTAGAAGCCTCCCGACTCTCCACTATCAATTATTCTATTCTCAAGCAGAATGAGAATCTGAGCTTCACATTTTAAGGCTGCCAAGCTTTACCTAATAAAGTGTTAAGATTTCGAATTGTTTTACTTATATTTCTTTTGATGATTTCTAGACAGATAAGTTTTTCCATTAAGCACCCTTAGGTAAATCCCCAAAGTTTTCAAGCGTATGCAAGTTTCTTACCAAAACAATATTTTATACTTACTACTAGAAGATTATTGAATCGAGATGAGAACTATGTAAGGACGTTTTTAAGTTATGTCGTCCAAAGCTTAGATCAATTTCAAAACAATTAAACAGTGGTCGTATTAATGGACTCATATAAAACTAACTTTTTTGTGATTGAAAAGGCTGTCTTTGGGGAGCGAGCTAAGCACATAACTTAGTTTCAGCATCAACTGGATAATAAAGCCTTTAAAATTGAGGGGTATCTTTGGGCAGCGAGCTAAGTACATAACTTAGTTTTAACATCACCTGGATAATAAAGCCTTAAAAATTGAAGGTATTTGTCAAGCTACTATATCAACGATATATGACCATAGGTATAAATAAGCTATTCTTTAGATTTATCTAAAAATCTATTTTTATTTAAAAATATGAAAGTAATTGTTTTGTACCCATTTTAGAGACCTGGATCGGTACATGTTAATTGAAACTATTGATGCATAGGGTTTATTCTTCAGAAAAATAGAATTTTATAAAAAATATATATATTTTTATATTTTTTAGGACTTAAATTAACGTGTACATCGGATAAGTGTGTCCGCTCTCGGAAGAAGACATGCTATTGTGATAAAAGTTCCACATTGTTAAAACTTAAGAAAAAATAATAAGTTAAAAGGAGTACCAAACCCATTTGGGACCAAACCACATCCTTTACTTCCGTTCTCTCTATACGCACTCTTACTACATTTTCTCAACATTTTGCACTCTTCAACGTTTTCTCAACAATTTGCACTCTTCTCTGTTTTCTCAACAATCTGCACTCTTCTACGTTTTCTCAACAATCTGCACTCTCTTTACGTTCTCTTTACTGTGCCCTCTCTTTTACCTCTTTTCTATGCCCTCACTTTTACTCTCTTTGCTATATACTTTCTGTACGTTTTCTTACCGTGCCCTCTCTTTGGCATTCCCTTCGCTATGCAGATTCGTTTTGATTCTCTCTTTATCGGGGATTCTTCTCTACTTTTTTTCTTTTTTTCCCTTTCTCCACTTTCAACAAAATGAAATGGTAACGCTTTAATCTAAATGCTGCTCATGCATCTAGAGCAACCCAACAGGGGAATTCTTTGACAATGTTACACACTTTTTTTAAATTCCTTGTCAACATATGTACAAGATCCTTTCAGCTAATCATGGAGAAAGAAATGATGATACCCATATTCCTATCGAAACAACAGCCACAGTTGCGAAAGCTTGACCTATTTCCAAAAAAACGTTCTGCTGTTGTGGTTGCACTCGCTGCCAATCCGTCTTCCTGTAAACGAACATAACAAGTTCAAAGTACTCAAACATGCACGATGAGCCAAATTTTTAAAGTGTACTTTTTGTCTCTCTTTAGAAATTTTTTCAGAGAACAGAAAAGGACTGGTGGTATAATTAAAGAATCACAGAGCTGAACCCCCAGCATGAACCACAAAATTGCACTCAGGTGTCTACAACTCAGTGCAATTTGGACTGCAAGTTGCCCTTCATCGAGACAGGGTTAAAACGTATCTAGTCAACTCGAATGAAGTATATCAATGTTATTATTTGACTTGTCAAAATTTAGCTGTTGTTAGTATGTTAAGAAATCATGAATATGCAAATAGTTAACTCGCTGGTGGGATCAGACGGGTGGTTAGATGGTAAGCCTGCCCATACCATGGGGGCCTTTTCAAAGCTGCAATTAGGCAACCACTGAGTGTATATCAGTTGCAACTAAACTATATGCATCGCTTCTATCATCTAGTAATGGTCCATGCAGGCAAGCAAGCAAGAAAGTATCCAATGCATACCCCAAATCTGCCAAAAGTACGCTGACATTGTCTTGAGATCGTCGGTCCTGAATTAGATGACATTATTTGTCAGCAGTTTTACCTAAGTGTTGCCACTAAAGCATTATCAGAAAGAAAAACCAGAGATGAGAAATGGATGGTACCAGAGCTGCCTGAGCCAGTGCGTCACAAGCTAACTGTAATACACGTGGAATATTCAATATACAATCTAAGAAATAATATCGATTAAAAAACAAATAAATTGGTCAAAATTTATTAACCTGAACATCTCCATGCTGACGGAGCTGGTTTCTTACAATTGTTACTGCATCTGAGCTGAAAAACCAAATTAATACTTTAATACAATGAATTCCATCACAAGCACAAAGTTATTGTTTAGATTGCTGTTTGAGTGTGTAGGTTCCAAGGACCAAACCTGCTCACATAATCCCAAAGCCCATCAGATGCAAGAAGTATAAATTCCACATCTGGTCCAAGGTCAGCTTGATAAATATCTGGGGTAGCTGTAAGCAAGTCTCCTCTGAACTGTACTCTGGTTAAAAATACACATATTCGAGTAAAATATTAGTAAACTGGAGGCCATGTTTTCAATGCTATGATGAAGAAAACAATTTTAAGCAGCAGTTAGGAAAAAGTTTACCGTGAAACAAATTTTTGATTCCATCTTCCCTCTACAACTCCTTTCTCTAACATCCTTCATCAAAAAAAAAAAAAAAAAAAAAGGGATAAAGCTGAGTAAGATCTTATTACCGAGTCAGTAAAATTGAGCAAATTTGGAGAAAAAGAGGAAAGTACGAGTACAAGGAACGAACTCATTCTTCTTTGTCTTGAACCGTGCATCCCCAAAAGCACGGGACACAGAGATGTCCCCACAAATTCTCCCATTAACAATCTACAAGAAGCAGACATACAATTCAGAACTCTAAGCGAACAGTCTCAAAGAAACCAAATACCACGAAGTTCAAGCTTAAGGAATATGGGAAGCAATACTCATGAATAAAAGAAAAATTCTCAAATCTTAATTCAACTTTCCTATTTGAAGCTAAGAGGGGCAAAACTCGGAACATTGCAGGGAATTTTCTATAATGATGTGTTAAGAATGCAGAAATACACATGCTGTAAAATTCTGTCTCATGATTAAGAAATGCAAGCTGTCAAAAAAGCAATCCGAATTCAATAATCAGTAAATCCAGTCCTCCAGTAGCTCTGAAGCAGAAGATCATGCAAAACAATATGATAGTGTTAACTATCTCTGCTGCCTGAGAAAATTCTTAAAGTTTTAGTTTGGACAACACAGACTGTTTCCTAGCACTAGATCTTGAAATCTTCCTTAAGCGTCCTTAATAATTTTAATTGCAAAAGCATTGCAGTAGTTTCTAAAGGCTATGTTAATAAAAAACCAGAGAGAGCACAAAATAGGTCAAAAGACTTAAGAAAGTTGAATTCTGAAACAAGAACGAGAAAACACACCCATCCACCTGCTTCTCTGATCCGCCTAATTTCTGAAAGAGAAGTTTTATTGTTCCCATAAGGTCGATGTGGACTGGTCAATACTTCAGCTTTCCCAGATCGTGACATAACCTACATTAGAAAGCAAACCTTATCCATAAATTTCAAAGAGCGGCAGATATATCTTTCTCATTCAATTTTTTGCTGATAAACATTATTCAAGAAAAAAATCCATATAGAGGTCAAGGCAGTTGGATTTATACCACACATGAATCACCAGCATGTGAAATTATCAACAAGTCGTTTCCAACAAAGATAGCTGTGGCTGTTGCACCTGATTCATCATTGTTCCCCATCTCTTCAAGCCTGATCGAAAACAAAAAAAATGATGACCTGTGGACCTGGTGAAGACTAAGGAAATGAAACAGCTAATTTCATATACGGCCTGTTTATATGGATCCACGGGTCATACAGTCCAAAAGTGGAATAGACAGGGTCCAAGAACCTCCCAAGTAGGCAATTTAGCCATCTGCTCACTGAACAACTAATTCAGTAGTAAAATAAAACTAATTGACATTTAACTAGAAAAGATTTTTATGGAATGTTATTTTAAATAGAACTTTGCAGCGATTCCCTGTCCTCTATCAGGCCCTTCAACTGCTTGGTACAGACAAACTTGAGCTCTTTAACTTTGTTTAGATAAGATACTTCGTGTCCCACTCATGAAATGTATAAGCAGCATTCTAACTGCATGCTTAGATCCATAAAAAATGACCAGATTGAACAGATTCAATTGAACAACTGTTCACAGAATTACATAAAAGAGTAACTTACCAAGTCAACAGTTTTGCATCAACACTTGCAAAAGCCTTTTGTAAAGCCCCAGTAATGGCACCAAAGTCTCTTCCAATCAATAATAATCCCCCCTGTAAAGCCTCAACACATTCCCTGTACAGCTCATTCCTGAAACAGAAGATAACGAATGAAATGAGAACCTCGGATGAAAAAATTCTGGTTGGATTATGCCTAACAAGGCTATCATACAGCTACGGCTTAAGATATTCTTAATTAAACGAAAGGCCAGAGACAACGCCTACAGTTAGAAAAATCAATAAAAGACAAGTTCAAGTTGAGATCATTAAAACACGACCGCCCTCGTGTTTTCCTACAGCAAAATGGTATTTCCATTGCCACGCAAGGAAACTCCTGGGTTATAACTACCACTACAAAAAGCACGAACTGGAAAGTTTTTGCATGTGATAGATAAAACCATCGAATGGAATCACTGGCAAAAGGCACGCTAACCAGAAGCACTAAAACCCATATGCCCATCTGTCTTCCGGTTTGACTAGACAAAGAAACATGTTGCTCTACTCCCGCCAAGCAATCACACGAAGAATCTCAGTCCAAATCATAGCACAGGAAGAAACATATTCGAAATATCGTGAATCCAAATAAAGCAAGCGCAGATAATCATACACACCTGAGAAATTGAACAGAAGAAAAACCGGCGTGGCCATCAAAGACAGCAGCAAAGGCGAAACCATTAAGATTATCAGAACGGATAACGTAATCGTCCTCCATCTCGGAGCGTAGGCCTTGTAATTTACTCGACCCCCATCGTATGGTGGCAACTCCAGCCGAGTCTGAAGGCGAGGGAGCATCAATTGCTATGGCTTTAGGTTTGCTCTTCTTCTTGAAAGCAGTCAGATTGCCACTGCAGCTGCTGCTGACAAGGAACTTCTGCAGCTGCTGGCTGAGCAACGCCATTGAAGAGCTGACGAGAGGCCGGGTGAGAGCAACTAAAGTCTGAAACTCTGCACTCTGAACTCTGAGCTAAGGGGGGACGCCGCGTTGGAAAGATAAGGGAGCAATTCCTGCCTCAACCGCTTCCAACGGTTCGGATTTTTTTCTGGATTTTCGGCTGGCGCAAAGAGCAGAAATTGATTTTTCAGCTCAACAGCTATTGGCTAGGCTCTTATTCTCTGTTGAACCGTGAGCGCTGACAGACAAAAGCGATCCATGATCGGTAGCTTCATCTAGAGCCGGCCATTTGTCGTGGATGGAAATGCATATGTTAATCTTTGAGAATTTGAGGCTTTGAGCAATGTTAAAACAGAAGCAAATAACATCCCGCGTTAATAACTTTAATCCGCATATTTTCTATTATTAACAAAGGAGGCAAACGAAGGGCACCTTTGGCTAAGCTCTTTAGTGGCTTCAAAACTACTCTCTGGATGAAAGAATCACCATATAGATAATAAACGCGTTTGGGTATTATGTTTTTAGATAAACCTCTCTTTGTAAGAGGAAATTTTAGTGCTTCGAGAGAACTCAAAAGAGGTAAAAGACTCCCAAAACAAAAACCGCTTCAAATACCTGTTTGATAAAATACGACCATTTCTAATTTTCAAAGCAAGACAGGAGTAAATTAATACAAGGAAGAATAATCACTACACTTGCATTTGGATTTGCATTCGTCTTTGCTTAACTTTGTGGTCCAAACATCGTCAACAATGAACAGATTAAGGTTTCAAGGAGATGAGCCAAAAGTGTCCTTCAGGAGCTTCGGTTGAGAGGATAAATCACATCCCTTGCATTGGTAGTCTGTGAAGGAAACAGAAGCCAGTGTTAGAAACAGTATCACAAAGCTCATCAGCTCCCGAAGCTAAATACACGTCCAAGAATTCAGCGTCAGTCGTCAGTAAGATCATCTGTAAATAACACTTATAAACAGAAGATGTGTCTACTCAAATCAAACAAGTTCCAAAACTCACTATTAAAATTTTCAGGTGTCACCTAGGATCACTTCTACGGTGAGAATAAGCCATCTCTACCTTGTGTTTGAACTGCTGAACCTCAATATCACAAAATCTGCATGACTCTCGCAATGCATCATCCAAATTCATATAAATTCACTCATTTTGATGCTAACATCTTTCAGTTCTAAATTTCCACAAGACAAAAATTAGCAAATGTAACATCTTCGGATTTGAAGACCTGTGGAAATTTTTTTTTTTCGGATTATTTATCAGGCCTGGTAGGAGGCTCCTGAAGTTTCAGTCGATAATGTTCATCAACTAGACCTAATTAATGCCCACCATCTTGGGACTCTGGTGATTTTATTAGTAGTGAATCCCTTTCAAGAAAACATAAACATGGAGTAGAACAAATTTGCCATGCAGTGGATACTAGTACCAAAATTGCCAGATTGTACTAGGCAGTATGCTAACAAGGTCCATCTCATTTGGAGCAAAAAGTGTTTGGTAGAGCTTTCTCTTTGATAAAGCACACAAGGTAAAAATCGTTACCTAGGAAGAGCCAACAAAATAAAACTCTTCCAAGTAGGGGGAAAATATCTTATGCTAGAAGGAGATAAAAACTCTTTAATTGGCAAATGTGCCACAGTGATATTAATACAACACTTAGTGGCCACCTATCAGATATTTAAAAGTACTTCTTCTCCCCTTCTTTTATATATATATAAAAATATTTGAAGTCTTTTATCCTTCTAAAATATCTCTCTCATTTAGCCATTGTATGAAAGATTTCTTTTTCCTTGAAATCTCCCTCTGCAATTCTACAGGAAGATCTACACTCTTATTATTTTTTAAAAGTTCTTCAAATAATGGTGTAACCGAATGTCACCACCTCTTCTTCAGAGTGACTTTTCAAACAGGACTTCTCAGAGTCCTCCGAAATCCACTACCAAAGAGCAGCAGCAAAAGCTACCTTTTCAGTAAAATCAGGTGAATCTATTTTCAGTTTAGAAATAGGAGCTTTCAAGAAGGAAAGGTAGACCTTCAAGATTTTCTATTCAGAAAACCGCAAAGACCTTCTTCATCAAGTTTAAAAGATTACAACATTGGCAAATAAAGAAAAGAATATCACAAACAGAACCAGATATCACTGGATTTAAAAAAAATCAAAACTACAGAACTAAATGAAGGTAAACATAACCTGAAAGTTCTTAACAACGTTAAAGGTAATGAAATCTTTTGCTTGTGAAAGTATGCTTTAAACACTCATATGCAAATGAAAGAAGTGCCAATTACTTTTTGAACCAAGTTCTCGAATGATGAATTATCAAAACCTTGCCCACAAAAAGACCCTTCCTGAAATTAAATTACTCTTTTTTTGCCTTTAAAATGGCATTACTACAAAGAACGACCATTATCTACATTTCAGTCACAAAAGGAAAAAACCTTGAAAACAGAAAAATGAAAATGAAAAAATTATTTGCTTGTTCTTATACTTCAAAGTGTTTTCAATTGTCAGATGCAAACTTCTCAACATAGATAGGCATGATGTACAAGGTGAAACATAAGATACCACTATAACAATGGGACTCTCTGAGTAAAACACACTATATAACTCTTTGAGTCACATTGTGAGGCTAGGCATTCCATCAAACATGATCGCCATGACTCAGAATTCAGATGAACAAAGCCATAAGCTTATTATTACAAGAACCAGGACTGGAAAATGCAATGAAACATCACAGGAGGGGTTCAACCCTACTGCAAAAAAAATTGCACGGCTTTTGAAGTAACTTTACCCATTAATTCTTATGCTAAATAAGATCAAGCACAACCAGAAGATTTACCTTCATCTGGTTAACATTAACGAAAATATTAGCTGCACCTATGTGCAGTACCTATCTGACGTACCAGCCAATCAGAAACACAGCTGCATAGGGTTTATCCTTTAGAATTTAGGATTTTATAAAATAAAAAATATTTTTTTACTTTTTTAAGTTTTTTGATTGGCTGGTACATTGGATAGGTACTGCATGCAGCTAGCATTAAACTGCATATTGCAGCAAGGATCGAATTACAGGAAAATTACATAGTGCTCAATCCAGAACACAACCAACCAAACCCAATCTCAGCCAGCTGCCACAAATGATCAGTTAGCTCCCTCAACCATATGCTAACTAAACAAAACACACTAACTACAGTGAATCTCCTACAGCCCAGTATGCACTCTGGAAAGGGTAAACCATCTCACAGCATCTCAGTTATCGAATAAGTCAGTATAACATCAACTACCTACATTTCCACCACAAATTAAATATCGACAAAAAAGAGTGCACGTATTTGACATCTACAAATAGAACTCGAGGACAAGTGACTGTAGACACTTTCTTACCTGAAAAGAGAGTGAAATACGCAACAAAACAGGAAACTTTAGTCTTAATCCCAATTCGATGGCCAGAAAGCGTGCACACCGTATCCTGTCTTCCAGTTATCCAAAGAGATCACTTTCCTCACCGCCCAGAAAGACACCAGGATTGTGAAAATCATAAAACCTCTCTGCAATGTATGATTCCTCACCCGAACAAGGGCATGTGTCACAAATCCTAACAGTAACCCCACCACCGTATACAAGAACCCCACTGCGAAACCCTCTGCTCCAAGCTGCATTCCGGAGCCCTGATAGAAGAAAACTAGCTTTGAGGGATCATTCCTATCCGCTAAGAACATAGGCATTTTTCGAATTATATTATACATCGCACCGGAGACGCTAAAGAAGTAAACGAAAATGGCACCAGCCATCCAGACTTTGCGATCATGGAGAGGTGTATCTCCAGAAAGGAGTTTTCTAATAAAAAACGGTATCGAGATAATGACACAGAGCGCTAGAAAGAATAGCTGCTTCTTGGATACCAATGGGGGCCGTACAATAGGCCCGACAGAAACCTGCGTTTTGGACTCGACGAATTCAGCCATGGAATCGGCGAGACGGCCGAAGTCGGACTGGGCCATGGGTTCAGAGTCTTTAAGGTTGCGGACGGAAGGACCCACATGGCGTACGTGAGGAAGGGAGTTGACGCCAAAGAGAGCAAACGAGGACTGAGATTCTTTGAACTCGATATCACAGAAGAAGACTTTGGAAGCGGAGGGAAGGTCCCGGTTATTGGCGATGAAAGAAGAAGCAACGAGTTCAAACTCCGATCTCAGCTCGGTGAGGTGAAGATCCGGTTTTTCTCGGAGCTGAACGGCGTCGAAGAAGATAATGACAGAGTAAGAGCGGGGTTGAGGGGTTAGGAATCGTCGGAGCGTACTGTCGTCGAGGTGTATGACTCCCCCTTTCGCCCGTGATTGGAGGTGGAGGAGTTCGGCCACTCTGTCGGAGTCCGGGTCAGCCAACGAGGGAAGACCAAAGGAGAAGACGAGGAGAACGAGAAAGAGGAAGAAGAGACGATCGGCGGAGATCGCCATTTTTGTGGGGGTTCAGAAGGAACAGAGAAGAGAAAGGTCTCCTCCGCAATCCGAAGTCTTTCAGTCGTCGACTCTCTGTAACCCATTCTCTATTATTGGGCCCTTATCTTCACTGGACTTGAACGTGTCCAGAGCTGCATTAATGAATTTACTATCTGGCCCATCCTAGCCCAAATCCTTTTTTTTTTTTTTTTTTTTGCATGATCCACCCTTTTATTCCAATTTCCAACCTCATGTTGACCTCGAAAAGATAATTCAAAACCGGACCCAAGCCCTTATTGAGGTTGACAACCTGATACATTACTACGAAGTATTACTGCAAGGGTTTACATCCTGATGTGGCGTCTACGTAATAATCAAGGTAACAAATAAAATAGGCAATATTTTATATATATATATATATATATATATATATATATATATATATATCGTCCTATGTTGTAGGTAAACCTTAAACCCTAAATTTTCTCTCACCTCCAACTATATTGTCATGAGGACAACCATCTCATAGTGTAAAATCTTAAAGTAAAATATGTCAATATAATTTTTCATAAAGAATGGGAGGTGAAAAGAGCTACAATTCCTTTTTCAAGTATGATATCAACTTAGATAAACTTGAGTATGGCTATGCATAAATTACTTGATCCCCTCCACATGCTGAACATAATTTCATCAATCTCTTTAGATTTGGGATCAGATTGGATTTCTCATAACCTACCCGTACTCACAGGTGAGGTCTTAATATAGAGGTGATACATTATAATCAGAGTCCCGGATAAGCCAGGTCTCTTCACCTACTTATATGTCCTCTCATTTCAATTTCTATTTTGTCTTCTTCAACCGGAAGTTGTCGGCACTTGGGCAGAGCTTGTGAGAGCTCCGCTCCAACTTATCCGAACCTAAATATTTCATGAGAATCAGTACGGGTTATCGTTTAGTGTTTTTGTTTGAACCCTAGGAGTTAGTCTAAGGGGTTCCATCACCTTAAATGAAGATAATTGAGAAGGAGATGTTCGAGTACTGTTCTTTTGTTTTGTTGGTACAAGGAAATAGTTCACATGAAGCTCAGTTTATAATTATCTTGCTTAGTCTTATCCTTGACAACCACTAACGAAAAAAGAAGAAATTTTGTTTAGGAAGGAAAATAAAGGTTTAGATGATAAATGAGAAAATATTTGAAGCACGTCGTTTCCATATTCTGTAACTTACCAAGAAAAGCTCCAGTTAATTCTCTTCAATGGAACCTTCAAGCCCAAGACGAACCCAGCATGCATGCAACCTGGCCACCACCTATCGATTAGCACCTGGCCGCTGCAACTATAAGACTGACTGCAGTAATTACCAAGCTCTCATTTTCTCCAGGTCTCTTTCGGCGTCACTGCAGTAGGAAAGAAGCCACTATCGATTTTGCACTTGTTATACGATCGCATGATGATGTTCTTCTTACCCTCTCTCTCTCTCTCTCTCTCTCTCTCTCTCTCTCTCTCTCTCTCTCTCTCTCTCTCTCTCTCTCTCTCTCTCTCTCTCTCTCTCTCTCTCTCTCTCTCTCTCTCTCTCTCTCTCTCTCTCTCTCACACACACACACACACACACACACAAGCTCCTCTCTCTCTCTCTCTTACACACAAGCTCCTCTCTCTCTATCTCCATCTCTGTTTGGGCGATTTTCATGGATCTTCAAGTGGATATTTGGATCGAGTAATGAATCATCATCAATGAGATTGAAGTACTCGAGCCTTACAGACAGAAGACATTTAATTGAGATTTGATACCGTGTATATGCAGATAAAATAAAGGTCTGCCAGCTCCTAAATTGCAAAATCATCGCTATCCATCTCCCCTGTGGTTATAGACAGACGGGGGGAGACTGGCACAAAATCAAGTGCTAGCCAACGGCCGCCATTAAAATATAAGAGATTTCAGACTCTTCAACAACAAGCCGATATGCATTGATTTCCGTCATGTATCTCCACCTCTTCCCCCACTAATTTGTTCCTTTGTTAGGGAATTAAGGTATCTCCTTGGCCCTGGATCAAGCTATTTCCTTTCCTCTTTCCAAATTATGTATGAACAGTGGAGCTCAACCATGGTTAAAACTTATAAGTAAACCACTTTAATTAGATTTGATCTCAAATGTGCATATTACAATCCCTCTTCCTTCGAGGCCACTCCTCCTCGTATAATAGAAGGATTTTATTATTCGTAAGATAATAAATAAGTGCTTCATTGATGGGGTACAAATGTGTCACGTCCCATCAAGGAAATGGATTTAGGTTTGCTAAATCGGCCTTATTCATTAATGGATTAATGGTACATGAATTTGAGATAAAGACATCCAATAAATGATTAAATAAGATGAAGCCATATCCTTTTCTATCCCATGCGACAAATAAGCGCTACCCTTTTCCATCTAATTACTTTGTCACACTCCAACAACCATTTGCTATACCACTTTGAGTGCCACATTTTGTGGCCTCCCCATTTGAATAAAATAACAATTTAATGTCACAGAGTTTTACTTTTACCTCCCCTCGAGCTTGGAAGTTTGGTGACCAACCTTTTACCGACTTCTGCCGCGGTCGATTTTCTGTACGGAATAAGGGTTATTTCGTCATTAAGCCGAAAGTTGGATGAAATGATCGTCCAACCGGATGACAGCGTGTGACCATCGGATGCCTCCATTTGATATTCTTTGACGACTGTCCACCGTGCTTTATTTGGTAATTTCGTAATTTAGAGGAGGGAAGTGGGTTAACAATTAATCACATGGTTAGAGAGACGGCGGGTTCTGGTCGGTGATACTAATTAGTAAGTACTAATAACAGGTAAAATATGGAGAGAGAGTAAAACGGGAAAAAAAAGGAAAAAAACGTCGAGCAATGATTGGTTATTTCCTATTTTCTTTTCTATTCCTTTCCATTTTTTTGGCGGATTTTTTTAATTTCTTTCTCCACTCTGACCTTAATGAAGAGAGGCCGGGGGTGGGGAGGAGTACCTGACAAGCAAACTCGAGAACGGTTTTCTTATCTCCTTGCTCGCGTCCGTTCGCCATTAATGGCGTCTCTCCAGCTCCCTTCCTGAAAGGTTACTAAAGCCTCTCCCTTTCTGGGAAGCGCCGCAAGCTTTTTAATTTGGTCAGTGTAGAGCAGATCTGTTCGCTCATCGTCTCTCTCACTCGTCCTCCTCGTGGAGATCAAAAAATTCTCCGAGCGGTCGGACGAGATGCCTGGTCTGGTGTCGCTGAAAACCCCTCCCGACGCTCCGCCCCTCCAAATCCAAATCCCCAATCAGGAGTCCAGCTCCGACACCCAAAACCCCAAATCGCGGTCATCGCCAATTCCTAGGAGGACACCTTCCCCCTCCGTTTCCCGAGTGAAGCCCTCCCCCGACCGTTCCTCTGGGAAGAAGAAGAGTAGTACCCCCGAGAAGCCCAAGCTCGACGAAACCGCACTAGACAACCCCGATCTCGGGCCCTTCCTCCTGAAGCTCGCCCGCGACACGATCGCGTCCGGCGACAACCCGGCCAAAGCCCTGGATTTCGCGATCCGGGCGTCTCTTTCGTTCGAGAGATGCGCGCAGGAAGGGGAACCCAGCCTGGAGCTCGCCATGAGCCTCCACGTTCTCGGGGCGATTTATTGCAGTTTGGGGAGGTTCGATGAGGCGGTGCCGGTGTTGGAGCGGGCGATTGCGGTGCCGGACGTGGAGCGCGGGAGCGACCACGCCCTCGCGGCTTTCTCCGGGTATATGCAGCTCGGCGATACGCACTCCATGCTCGGGCAGCTTGATCGGTCCATCGCCTGCTACGATGCGGGGCTCAAGATACAGATGGAAGCCCTCGGAGAGACGGATCCGAGAGTTGCAGAGACTTGCAGGTACGTTTTGCTTTTCCTCGATCTCGGCCTATGTGCGCACGTTAGTAACGCTGTCTCGTACATGATAACGTGCGCGGGATTCTTTTCCTTTTTTTTGCCTTTACCCTCCTTGGACTCGATAGGTAAGAAAGCTGTCACTTCAATAACGTGCATCGCTTCTTTTTCTGCTCTCTTTCCCTTCGTCCGTGTCGTCTGCCAAGGGCATCGGGTTCAGTAATTGGCTCTCTAGGGTTTTAGTGTTTCCAGGTTTAAACTGTACATTTCTGGCAAATCCCACTGTTTTTAGGCCACTGAGATTCCTGTCCTACTATCACTCACTCTATCCCACAGAACTCCAGCATGACCGCCGAGTACTGCATTCACCAGTGTACGTCTTCGTCCGTCGTCTCCGGCGGTCGTTCCGTCGAGTTCACCTGAAAGGGGTCGAAGTGCGTAACTTGTACGCGTGTAAGCCGACCGTTTCTGATACTATGTTGAAAGCGTAACGTGCGCCTGCTGGCGTTGGCAGGTCGGGTCACTCGATCCGAGGCAGTAGGTTGGACTGAAAGTAACCGTGTCCGACCTCTGACGCGACGCTTGCTCTCCGTTTTTAACTGCCGTCTCGTAATTCTTGAACGCTTATCCTCTTGTCCCCGCGTATTTAAGACCTCTCTCCGCGTTGTTCTGGCCCCACCATATCCAATTCTAAGACTTTTTTCATCCGTCGGTCGAGTGTCAAATTGAAAAAAAAAAAAAAAAGAAAGAAAGAAAATGGCGCGATCGAGGCGTGATGGTTGATGAAGCCTTGGCAATGGCTGCTGCAGGTACTTGGCGGAAGCGCACGTCCAAGCGATGCAATTTGACGCGGCGGAGAAACTCTGTCAAAAGACCCTTGAAATCCACCGGGAGCACAGTGCGCCGGCGTCGTTTGAAGAGGCCGCCGACCGGCGACTCATGGCCCTCGTCTGCGAGGCCAAGGGCGACTACGAAAACGCTCTGGAGCATCTCGTCCTCGCAAGTATGGCCATGATCGCCAACGGCCAGGACCACGAGGTTGCTGCGATCGATGTCAGCATCGGGGATATCTACCTCTCCCTCGCGCGCTTTGACGAGGCTGTCTTCTCCTACCAAAAGGGCCTCACCGTCTTCAAGTCCACCCGGGGGGACAACCATCCCTCCGTTGCCTCCGTTTTCGTCCGCCTCGCGGATCTCTACTTCAAGACCGGTAAGCTCAGGGAGGCCAAATCCTATTGCGAGAGCGCTCTCAGAATCTACGCTAAGCCTGTTCCCGGGACAACCAATGAGGAGATCGCTGGTGGGCTGACTGAAATCTCCGCTATCTTCGAAGCTCTCAATGAGCCCGATGAGGCACTCAAACTCTTGCAGAAGGCGATGAAGCTGTTGGAAGATGTGCCGGGGCAGAGGGGCACCGTTGCTGGCATTGAAGCGCAGATGGGCGTCATATTCTATATGGTTGGGAGGTACGGCGAATCTCGTGGCTCCTTCGAGAGTGCCATTTTGAAGCTTAGAGCTGGAGGGGAGAAGAAATCGCCATTCTTTGGAGTGGTATTGAACCAGATGGGCTTGGCCTGTGTGCAGTTGTATAAAATTGATGAGGCCGCTGAATTGTTTGAAGAGGCTAGGGGAATATTGGAGCAGGAATGCGGGTCGTATCATCCTGATACTCTTGGGGTTTACAGCAATCTTGCAGCTACATACGACGCCATGGGCAGGTGAGTGTATCACCCATTCTCTGATCTATATCCGGACCTTCCTCTCATTCTTTCAGCGCGTATATACTTTTTTACACTCTACAATATTGCTGCTGTTTCTCTATAGAAAGAAGTTGTTGTAAAAAACCACTTCCCTCGGCTGTGTTGCAAACTTGCATATGTTGTCCGCGTATCTGAGGTGAAATTGTTGTGCCTTGACAGGGTAGAAGATGCTATAGAGATCCTGGAATACATTCTGAAGGCGCGGGAAGAGAAGCTTGGCACAGCTAACCCTGATGTAGACGATGAGAAGAAAAGGTTGACAGAGCTCTTGAAAGAAGCAGGCAGAGTGAGGAACAAAAAGACCAACTCACTTGAACATCTCCTCGACTCAAACTCACAGAGGACAAAGAAAGAAGGAACGAGAAGGTGGGCTGGATTCGGTTTTAAATCGTGAGGTCAAAGAAAGTACTTTCCAAATTTTAAATCTCTGTAACATAGAAAAAAAAAATGTGTACAAGGTACGGCTTGGAAGAAGATGGTGTGTCCTCCTTATTAAGCTTCTAATTTCTTATTTGCCTTTTTTCGGCTTTGATTGTTTTATTCAAGTATTTTGGTGCTGTAATTGAATGGGTCTTCCTAATGAAAATTTTCAGTTATATTAGCAAATGAGCTCTTTATGCCGATTCCTCATCTGACATCAGCAGCACCTTGGCGCGCTCCCTCTCCCCAAAGCATCCGATGATTGCTACTCTTTAATGGCACATCAAAGATACCTTTTTAACTCTCTAATGCCTACCCCTTAAGCTGTCTGAGGGACAAGAGGCGACCTTTTTATCGTTTGCGTGTGCTCATTTGAGAGAACAGAAGGCACAATAGCCTAACACAACCCCAGAAAAAAGTAAATAGTCGCAATAATCAGTAAGACTTCAAGCAGGAAATGTTCCTTCTTTTTCTTGACCAGACAATGACAGTTAGTGTGAACACCCTGCTGAAAGAGGAACGACAATTTATTTCTCATATGCGACTCACTAACTATTTCAATCAGTTCATTTGCTAACCAGCGGCATAGCCAAATGTAGAGTAAAATTTCTAGAACTATAATGGCAGTGGGTACCATGCTCTTCCATTGGATAAGAACAGAGGAGAAAGTTTGAAAACATAGTCTGCACCGTTGCCCATGAAGGCCTGAACTTTTGTAATGGACCTGGACAATCTTCTTTTCGGCTTAGGTAGGAGATAGGTTATCTCTGAAAATACGAATTTTGAGACAAAAAATGTCAGCCTTATTTACAACAGATGGCCCAGCATGAAGAATGCCTACAAAAGAAGACCAACCTGATTTACATTATTTCGGACTACGTTTGCTCTTCACGAAGGTAACCGGGTCCAGGCTTGTAGGGATCTGATTCCATATATGCCTCCTCACGGGGGAAACCAGCCTCATTCATACGGTTGCTCAGCACATGCATGATTGCTTTCTTTCTACCACCATACTCATCTCGATTTTTCTCCACATATGATTTGGCTTCTGCAGCCACCTCATTTACAAAATCAAAGCGATTATCCTCCCTTAGCAGTAGCTTCTCAACATCCATAACCAAAAGTTTTCCAGTATCTTTTATCCTCCTCATCTGCTCCTCTAGGAAAGGAATCCTCTCCATTTTATATACTAATTTGTCATCTTTCTTTGTCTGAAATATATAAAGCATAATCAAGCCCTGTAGACTAAAACAAGAATCCATATACTCCCCCTGCCGTACTGATAAAAGACCACAACTAGGCTGAAAAAATCGATGCAACAATTACTATTGACATAGATAAAGAGCCCAACACGAGAGAGGGAGGGAGGGAGGGAGGGAACGGGCAGCTTTGGACCTCTCAGCAAAATCCAATGTTTCGTAGCTCAGTTTATCTAACATCAAAGAGATTTGACCATTGCGATTTGACCATTGCGATTTGACACAAAGTTTTAAAGTTATTACATCCATAGATGTTTTTCTTACTTGTTTTGTTTGTGCACACGGAAGTAGCAGACCACTTGATTCCAAGGGAACTCTACTCTTCAGTGGCCATGACCCTCTTGATAGTCATCTCACCTTACTTGAGCTCAGTGAGAGGCCTTCACTTTCCTTGGATATTTTAGCTACTTAACTGACCTCTCAGGTCCACAACTTGTATAAAAAATGCAAAAAAGCAAAAAATAACTTTTACAAGTGCAGCCTCAGAAATCAGTAAAAAAAAACAAGAACAACAGCCATCACCACCAATGAAAAAGAAAAAAACGAAAAAAAATTGAGGAATTTGCCCAATGTGAACATGAGAACAAGTGGTAGAACCACTAAATTACGCCATGACCAGATTTGCATGATAGTGAATGCTGAAAGAACATTGCATCGCCTCATTTCTTCTAGGACAGAGAAAAGTTGGTTTTATATAATAAATTACACAGAATTCATCATAAAGTGGTTCTCAGTTCTGGTTCCATTCAATAAGTATTGAAGTACTCAATAAAGAGTTACATGTTATTGTTTGGCATTTTTCTAAATGGAAGAAGACAAGTGATTTGTTTTCTTGCCATTCTGAAAAGAGATCAACATAATCCAAGATAAATAAATGTCCTTGGCCCCCTATCAATATAACTCTTTGAAGCAAATATATATAATTCTAACTCTTGACTAAATTTGATTCTATAGAGCACGTTGTAAAAAGCCGAAAGGCCTTGCTTCCACCCATTAACTTTTGTTTCACCATCAATTAACTTAGCAGTAACAATCTCAAAATTTGATTATTTCAGGTCATTTCACAGACTTGATAACAACATGCCAATATCCACAAGTTTCTTCCTATCTTCTCGAAGGCAAAACAGCAGAAACATATCATTGCAACAGTTGAATACGCTTCAAACAGTTTCCACTATGAAGCAATTTCAGAACCAACAGGATGAAAGACTATTAAATGCAAATCCTCCAAGTCTGAATCTTTTCCTCTTTCACTTACTGGAATAATGCATCATAAAAATGGCATCCAAGTCTAACATTGTCATACGATTGTAAATTTCTAGTAACATTAAAATATTTAATCTCCAAACAGTACAATATCTATTCAGTTAAAAATTTCTATTAACAACTTGTTGAGGTGTCATAAGTTTGCTTACTGACAAGTTTCGTCTGATATGAAGTTATGGGCTTTGTGTCAAGCTTGTACAAAAATCTGAAAAGTATACGAGAGAAGCATCACCCAGAAAAGGATAGCAATAAGCTATTTGTCACCATAAAGAAAGAGTTGTTCAGTCCTTTTGATGGTGTCAGGTTATTCAAACTTTAAAGAAGAGTGCATACTCTAATAATGCATGCTATTTCAATTTCAACGTGCAAACATTGGTATAACTGCAAGACCCTAACTTCGTGAGACTGCAATGTGCGAAAGTACTAGAAATAAGTTGCTTTTAGAAAACCTGCTTTCGTTCTGAATTCCTCTAATTGAGACTGTGCCTTTAAATCACAAGCATACACTGTAACTAATTGTAGACTAATTAAGAATAAAAAAGAGAATGTAATACAGCTGATGGTGAAGGACCAATCCCTTAATCCTTCATACGACATAGATGAAAAGCCATATTTTCTTCAAAATTCCTATAAAGAACTTCAAATTTGCTTGTCTTGCATAAATCAATTTTATCCACTGGAGTACACTGTTCTCTTCAGCACCAACTCACTCACACGTATTCAGGTAGCTTCAATTACTGGTGCTTGCAATTTTTCAAGCAATTCACGCAGCTCTGTTTTAAAATTTTCAACACAGGAACTCAGTTCATTAATGTTTGGTAGCTTAACAAATACCGTTTGGAACTTACTGCAATCTGAATTTTAAAGGAAAAAGCCTTATCCAAAAGGATATCAGTTCAAGGGTTTGGATAAACAATAGGACAACGAAACTATAGGACAACGAAACTAAGTACAGTCATACCAATTTCCTGCGCCGCCATATCCTTCCCCTGTTACCGCTATCACCCTGTGGTTCCTACGACCCAGACACTTTAATCAATTAAAAAACAAGAGCATCGAAAGATAAAAGAAAAAATGAGAGCAGAAAGAAAGAAAGACAATAACCGAGTACTTAAACGTGTTAATGACTACCTGCTTCTTAGCACAAAATCTCAAGTTTGGAGGTTTTTCAGCACCGCTGGAGATTTTCTGCAAAAGGCGGAAAAAAGTTAGAATCAGTAACTTAGGAGGGGAGGAATAAAACGAAAACATAAAACAGAGAAAGATAGAGAAAAAAGAAATCTCACAGGCCATGACACGGGACTGATAAAATGGATAGACGATAATAGTGCCATGGTTGCAACTTCCAAGTAGTCTTCCACAACTGAGTCGTTTTAAAGAGCTAAAATTTTAAAAACAAATATTATTTAAGTTTATAATTCAAGGTCATCAAATGGGTCCATAGCTCAGTGGTAGAGCATTTGACTGCAGATCAAGAGGTCACCGGTTCGAACCCGGTTGGGCCCTATGCCCGCTATTTAGACTTTTCTTTTTACATTTTTTAATCTTTTCCAAATGGGCATGATCACTTGAATTTACCTATCTTAAGTACATATTAAGCTAAACCATTGATGCCTATGATTTATCTTTTGAAAAATAAGATTTTATAAAATAAAAAATATTTTTTAATTTTTTTAAAGGCTTAGATTAACTTGTACAGGAGATAAATACTACACATATGTGTAGCTAGTATTACTCTAATTAATACATTGAAAGATTTTTTAAACATATGTAAAATAACAAAATATTTTCTGTTCTAATAAAACTCCTCAAAAAGGATTAAAACCATACATTTTCTCTTTTTGTGAAAGAATACCCTATAAGTAAAGTTTCCATGGACTATTTACTGGAGCAATGCTCTTTTGTGGAATAAATAGTATTATCACCTTGTTGATAATATCATTATTCATTTAAGCAAGCAAAAAGCTGATGAAACACGTCCAATGGATACAGTTTGAGTGTTGATTATATTACCTATTAAAAATTCTAGGTCCTTATTACATCTGAAATCAGAAAGGAAACCTCATTCCTTTCCGTGGTAAGAAAAAGAAGACTATAAATCTTAAAATATAATAGAATTTGATAAGGTTATAAACCCTTATTCAATTGTTACAATTTGATGATTTGATTCACTGCATGCCTGGCATCACCACTAGACCAAAAAAACTTTAATAATTGTTGCATTATCTAAACAAAACGTGTTAAAATTGTATTTTTAAAGCAAAGAATTTAAGTAGTGCAAGTTCTAGTATGTGATCTAGTCTTATGATTCAGAGTTTGAGACACAAAGTTGATTAGAACTCTAATAAATGAATTGGAACTTCCTAGCTTTATTACTATGACTACTGGCTTCTCATTTGTTGAAAGAAAAATTATATCAATACTACCATATTTTACTCATAGGTTTTACATCTGACGTGGTAATCTGTAAGAGAAAATTTTGGGTTTACTCATAGTATAAGAAAATAACATTTAAAAAATAAAATAAACCTTATTAATTTTATCTCCGAATTTATCTCTTAAAGTGCAACATAGATGTAAACCCTTACTAATGTTTACTCATATCACTACTCTTTGTGAATTATATGTTTCAAAGTTTGTTTTGCGTTACGAGTTTTCATCTCATTAGTAACAATAACATAGGAATTTATTATATTTATTATATTATAATTTGAGTGTATGATTTTAATTTTTTTATTTATCATTTATTGGACTAATTTTTTATTATAACATCTGTGGAAAACACATAGGAAGCGCACTCGTATCATGAACCATGCATGATGAGGCAGTTGTGGATGACATGTCAACTTTACGAGTCTGTTTGACTGTCTTTAAGTTACGAGTTTGTTTGACTGTCTTTAAAATTACGAGTTTGACCGTCTGAGTTGTGGGTCCAAGCGGTTACATTCGCTTTGACTCGGTGAATTGGGCCCATTTCGAGTTGTGGGTCCAAGCGGGTACTATCCAGACTCAGATCCGAGTGGTGGACTGACGGATTGACTCGGATCTGAGTTGTGGAACTTGGAAGATGGAACTCGTGACTGAGTCTGATGTGAAGTCGAAGCGCAATTATTTGGAAAGGCCCACTCGTCTATAAAGAGCGAAGAAGATTCGCGGCAAAGCCCACGGTGTAAAAGAGTGGAAGCTTCGCCTGAGGCGCACAATAGCTGCTGGCTTGGACTGGCGAGGGGCCGTATCCAAGAAAATCCCTAGTCCGCTCGCTTTTCATCAGGATTCAGGGCGGAGGAGAAAGAAACATTCAGCAGAATTTCACAGGCCTCAGCGCGAGGCGCGACGTTTTGCAGAGGAAAAGCAAAATAAGAAAAAGGAAAGGCTGAAAGTTCTGAAACACACACCACACAGACAACCCCGAAGTGTTAACAACCCTTGATAACTTCAGCTAAACTCTGCAACTCGATAAACCTGATAGATCGAGCGGTCGGAACACTCTTGAGGAATTTGAACGAATCTCTTCCCGGCAAAACCACCTCTTGAAGCAAAACCCGAGTCTTCGAACTTGTTCTCGCTCTCTTCCATCTCATTCGTTATCAGGATCAGCAAAGACAACAAAGGCCAATATAAACAAAAAAAAAGTCTGTATAAGTCAGCTCTTGCATACGAGGTTCGGAGATAGTAGGCATTTGGCAATGTCTGTTATCACGATGGCTGCTCCTCTTGGATCTTGTGGACAAGGACGAATACAACAATAGAGAGGGAGAAAGGGGCGGGGTGGGGGGGACTAAAGACACGATATGGAGCGATCTCGATCTAAAAGGAGCTACTACTATGATCAAGACTATGACTCCCAAACCCTTTCTCGGACTAAACCCCGGTACCCCCACCACGGTCATCACTACAGCCACCGCCGCGGGAGCGGCGGTCGGCCTTCGAAGCCAGACCTGTCTCCGCAGGGACCCATTACTTACAGGATCCTTTGTCCCGACGTAAAAGTTGGAGGTGTCATTGGTAAGTCCGGGAGCATTATTAAGACCGTCCGACAAGAGACCGGGGCTTGGATCAGTGTGCATCCTTTGATCCATGGCGATGAAGAACGCATCATCGAGATCTCTGATGCTAGGGGTCGAGATGCTGACGGCCGTTCCCAGCATTACTCGCCTGCCCAGGAGGCCCTGCTGATGATTCACGAGAGAATCATTGACTGTGAGGTAGGTTTTGGAGCTGGGTATGAGGGGGGAGGCGGTGGAGATGATGAGGATGACTATGGTCCGCGGGGAAGCAGCAGCACCGGCCGCATTGCAACCAGGCTAGTAGTTCCAAGGACCATCGTGGGCTGCTTGTTGGGGAAGGGCGGGAAGATAATTGAGCAGATGAGAGTAGAGACAAAAACACAAATTAGGATATTGCCAAGGGACCGGAATATGCCTCAGTGTGTGACAATGACCGAGGAGATAGTGCAGGTACTTTGATCAAAGGATAGTTTGGTCAGTTATTTGTTTGCTGAGCTATTTTTTAAGGATCTGTTGCGTCATCTTCTTGGTTTTGAAAAATTACTCTTGACTTGGACAGTGCAGTTGGTCAGTGGGTTTTGATTTAATCTGGATGCAAGCTGTTGCATTTAGGAGAATGTTAAATTAGCAAAACTATAAAATTGTAATGTAGATAAACCATTTGGTGCAATGGCGTGCACTTCTTAACACTGTTTACGTAATTGTCTCCTTTTATCATTATACTTGATTATTGGATGCAACTTTCAAAGGAGCCAATAATGCTGATACTGTTAACACCTACAATCTCTAGTTTTTCCAGTTTTGTAAAGTCAAATAGAATCCACTAGGTGGAGACTGAGACAGTGATAGATGGCAGATATTCTTGCTTGTATGTTGGGATTGGCTTCCGTAATGTGGTTTAAGTACTCTGAAAGAATCGAAGTTTAGTCTTCTAACTAATAAAGGAGTCTGCAGTCTTAGTTGTTATATGGAGATTTTAGGTGCCATTCATTGGTATTGGAGTATCTAATGTGTCAATCATTTGTTAACGATTTTTTAATATTGTGTACTAGGTATTTCTCATTTCTACCAATACCAGCATCTTTTTTTTTTCTTGCTTTGATTTTTTCTATTTTACTTAGATATTGATCTTTCTCAAGTATAAAACCTTAAATTGATATTTTGGGCGTTCAGAATAGAGAAAGGGGCTCTTGGAAGTTGGCAGTGTTGGTGATGTTTGTGAAAGTGTTTCGGCGGAATTATTTTACTGCCATATAGGGACTGATTTCATCTGAAGGAGATGTCTCAGCTGGTTTTGTTGATGTTATTGAACGGAGTAGCTTATGATGGCCTTTTCTGTTAAAGGCAATGAAATCTTATTATTTGACCATACAGCAGGGAGTAGGATGTAGTATGATGTAGTATGATGTAGTATGATGTACAAAGAGCGAAGCTAAAATACAATCTAGTGAATCTTACTACCTTAAAAATTGGAAGCCAAATAATTAAAAATTGCTACCTGCAGGAAATTGTTAAAAGAAAAATCCCTGAACCAGCAAGACAATAAAAAAGTAGAAATGCAGTAATTGAAATAGCTCTAGATAACTATTAAAAGAAAAAAAGCTCTAGATAACTCGGATTCAACCAGTGGTGACCGGCGAGCTCCATGCTCTTCGTGTTGGGCCTCATTCACCATGATACCCTGGGTGGCAGGTTACAAGTTGAAAGTGATTCTACATGGTAATTGGTAGTGTTAATCCTTATGTATGATCTTCTTGAAAACCTTCAGGCAGTGCCCAAAAATTTTGATATACCTTTGTGACATAGGCAGTATATTCACGAAAATGGTGATGAATCCTCTCATTGCGACAAATAACTCTTTCAACGACTGTTTAGTTAATCTCTCAGCATCAGTTCCCCTCTCATTAACTTCTTGTGGTTTTATTCTTTTGCTTCGCCTTGAATAAAATGTATACTTCTCAAGAAAGTTCCAACAGTTGAGAATTCAGGTGCAGCTCTGTGGTCTTGTGTGGGGTTTTTAGATTGTCTTGGGTTTGAGCCTCACTACTTCCTAGGCCTGGGTGTCTAAGTAGATGGCGATCATAATTCCTTGATTCATATTGCCTGACATTGAATATCATTTAATTTTTTGCTTATCATTAGGCGAGGGGATTGTAAGTCCATGAATTTAGATGGCAAAAATCTGGATTATGGAGAAGCATCTATTCCTTTGGAGCATATAACAGTGGGCTGATTTTCTCCTCTGCAGGTAGTTGGTGATGGGAATGCAGTGAAGAAAGCTATTGCTATCATTTCGTCTCGACTGAAAGAAGCTATGCTTCGTGACCGTGTATCTTTCCGTGGGCGATTACACTCACCTGAACGTTATTTACCCCCTGACGATGACCTTAATCCTCACTTGAACAATGTAAGATCACCTTTGGATGGGAGTCATCGTTCAAGCAGTAGGTATGCGTCATCAGGTTATGGATTTGATTCGGCGGCTACCCCAATGGGTGAACATGCACAGTCATTTTCTGGTGAAGACCTGGTCTTCCAGATCCTATGTCCAAATAACAAGGTAGAAAGTGTCATGGGAGAATCCAGAGGAATTATAGAGATTCTTCGTGGTGAAATTGGTGTTGATGTGAGGGTTAGTGACCCTGTGCTGGGGTCAGATGAATGTGTTATCACTATTTCATCTGATGAGGTATTTGCTCAAACACTTCTCTATTTTTTTTCTTTCTGAATATTTTTTTCATTGCTATCTTAGCAGTTGTAGTTGTTTCATATTGTGGGGATGCTATTCACTACACTCTTTTAAGCATATATCAAGACTATACAGGTCTTTATTACTTAGACTTTGTGCTTGGGTCTATCTTTTATTTAAATTACACTATATATGGAATTTTATATGCTGCATTTCTAATACAGACAGTGTATGAGCTGTGGGAAAAAAGGACTAAACCGGTTTTTCTTGTTTGTACTCTAAAAATGTCAATGGAATCCAACAGGGTGCTTTGCACTCAAAAATCTGTCATTGACATACCTTTATTGAAGCATCATAAGATTTAGGGTGAAAGTGATATAACTGTAAAGAGTTGAACTCAAAGAGTGAAGCAACACTCCTGGAGTTCTCTTTTGCAATGTGAATAGGAAACAGATTGTAAAGATTTTTTGCTGGTATTGTGTTCCCTGTGCCTGTAACAGTTGCATATACCATGTCTGTTCTCGTTGCTAGTAAGCAATAAGGCTACAGAATCATTCAAAGAATTAAATACTGAGGTATTACCACATTCCTGCCCACCTCAATACCACAAATGAACTAACTATAATGTTTGAATCAGCAAATGACAATTTCTGCCCTGTGCATGGTTTGCTGGGAAGACTTAACATATGTAGCCTCTTCTGAACAACCAATTCCAAAGTTGTTCCTCTGCTTTTTGTTCTTTCTGTCTATGTTTGTGCTAGTCTTTTAGCTATTCTAGATGTGAACTTGACTTTGAGATCTGTTATATGCTTCTGAGGTGTTTGCAAAGTGGACTCCACTGCCATTTTGTTCAGTGAGACTACATTAGTGACAGTCTCGGTTGTTCATTATATGAGAATTTGTTTTCATTCTGATGGGTGTAGATAGAGTACCTATCTGGATTTTTTATTAGTCATAGTTACACAAAAGTAATAATAAAAAAATCAACATCAAATAACTTTATCATGCGAGAGAGAATAGTATTGTGAGTGCCATATCTATGACATTGTCTGGTACAAGAATTTAGACGGCACTTGGAATTTTACAGGATTTTAATATCAGATTCTTGATCTGATTGATTGTTATCAAATGACATGTTCATCAATGGCTTGTCTGTAACATCTCGTTTTGAATGACAGCCCCTCTTTGCCATTGCCATCTTCTTCCTTTTTATATTAGGGAATTTTCTAGTTATTGAAGAAAATGTTGTCATGCACGGTTGTGTCTGCAGTATTGTAACTCGTCTCTTGACTACTCTCAGTCAAGTTTATTACCTCCATTTATATGTAATATTTTTTTCATTACGAGATTCCAAAGCCATAGTGACTCTAAAACTATTACTTACCAGTTAAATAAGTTAAAAAAATTAAATTATATACCATCGAAAAGGTACTTGAACACATGATGGGCTTGATATAAATAGAATACTTTACACCAACTTTCAAGTTCACTTTTGTGTCCTCTAATTGTTGACAATTTCTTCACCTTATGAATTTTGGTATTCTTGTATACCTTATTGGACAAGTTTTGAATGAGAGATAATTTGTTTTGGAACTGGGCTGATAGGCTTTTGTCTGCATCATCTTGACATTGAAGATCATAATGATTAGGCCTGGAATTCATCTCGTTTTCTGTAGCATATCTTCTCTACTTTGCCTGTAGCTACCATATAAGCTGGCGACGATGCAAAGTGAGAGACTCTCCTGTGAATACACAGTAAAAAACAGCTAAAATTATGTAAGAAATAACTGGATGAAGCTTCCTCTGGTTTGCATGCTATTGCTTGTTTAAACTTGTAATTTGCCATTCTCTCTCTTTTTTGGGCTTCTCTGCCTTTTGTAGTCTCTTGTTCATTTCTCAAGTCAATACAACCCCTTACTATTTCAAAAAAAAAAAAAAAAAAAGGGTGGGATTTCATAAGTAGTTTTTGTTCTAATGCCTATCTGCAAATCACAGCTTTAATTTTATCAGTTGGGAATAAATTCATGGTTTAGATGTTGGAAATCAGTTCACACTATCATTTCTTTTTTACTTCAAAGACAAGTTCTCAAGTCCACCGGAGAACTGGAGTTCTGAGTCATATGGAACGCGATCTGCTTTGCATCATTTAGATTGGCAAAATTTTTGAAGCAGGATTACTGTTTCTTTCCCTTTTAGACATGGCATGTTGTGTTTTCAGACATACCATGTGATATCCCTTTTGGCACATTGGGAAGTTATCACAGGATTTCACCCCTTTTTCACTATAAGAAGCAACAAATCATACATCCCTATGCTTCACACCCTGAATTTGATGATTGTGGCACATTTTTTTTGTTTGTCATGTGACCTTTTGTGTACTTCTATGTGATCTAATAATAGAATTATTTCTGGAGCTGAGCATATAGCTAGGGCATGTATATTGGAATGCACAAAATCAAAAGTCAACTGGAGGTCGTGATAATAATATACATTTCCTGTATCCTGGGTGTCAGAATAACTGATATTTCCTGGATATTTTTGTTGGTTTCTTGAAACTTGATTCAATTGTTACTAGTTTTTTGTAAACTTGAGGTTTTCAGTGAAGGTGGAAACAATCATTAAGTTTGTTCTCAATTACAAAGAAAAGTTTTTTTTTTTTTTTTTTTTTTGAAAGTTGTGTTTCATTGATTGTCAGAAAAAATTACAAAGAATGTGGTCCAATTCAGGCCAATACTATGAGAAGCACAGGATACTCTAATAACAAGATGTTGCTGGTGCACCCCTTGCTTGACAAGAACATCAACACAACCTACCTCTTAAGACATGTGACCAATTGGCAAAGGGAAAAGTCAATGGATTTATATATATTCTATAAGAATGAAAAACGAGATAATTTGTCACAATTGGAACTAAAATGCATAGTAAGAGAGAACCTGTGGAGAAGACAATATAAAAAGTGGTTAATAAACATTAAAAAGGTCAACTTTCAAAAGAAAAAAACATTGACAAGGTTAAAACTCAGAAGCTAAAAATAGGAATACAATAGACATTGGAAGAGCAAAAGGGAGGGTATGATCTTTGTTTTTTTAAAATGGTGTGAAATTGTTATTGAGTAAATCTGAATTTTGTTACATAGTTTACATGGAGTACATGGAGTGCAACTCTTTCGCAACACACATTAATCAAGGGTTAGATATACCCCTGAAACTAAGCATGTCCTAGTTGCCCCTTGTTGAGCTAATTGATTATTAGCCATTGAGTTTGCTGATCTAGGAACCTTTGACCATACATACAATTTGCCATCTTGAGATGGTGTCCTGAAACTCATCATATGGTGCCTTAGGGTGCCATGGGATGAGTGATTTTCCTTCCACTATGAGAAGCTACGACCTTCATTGAGATGATGCTGGATGACCTTGTATTTAGCCAAGGAATCAGTGAGGCTGTTGGGATAGGCATTTGTAACAGTTGCTGCCTTAAATATCCTGATTTCAACAAATACATCAGTGGATATCCTAGTTATACTTTTTTGGATGCTTAGCTGATTTCAACTAGTGATTACCCTTTTCCTACAAGGGGCAAGGTGAAGTAGTAAAATCCTGGTGGCTGGGAGACAGGCCTCCAACTCTTCCTTTGTGGATTCAATGTGACTGGAATATTACCTGCAGAATTTTTTATGACATAATGACTACCTGCAAGCCTAGGGTATGCCTAGAGCTGCTGTCAAACTTATGTTTAAGCCAGGTGCAAGGAAGGGGAACAATTGTTGAGGTTGTCAGTCATGTGATTGGAAGAGTTTATTAGTCATTGTGCACATTAAAGCTTTAGATTTTGCTTCATCTTGGGGGCATTATTCTGACCAAGAAAAGAGCATGATATTTATTTCGTGTCTTTACAACTGCAATTTTGTATATTACTCATTTCCTTGTCTTCTTCTGCAAAGAACTGTTTATTCTTGAAGGCTTTGATTGTTGTTTTTTCTTGTTCCTGTTCTTGTTCTTGTTCTTCTTTTGCTTCTTCCATTCTTTGATTTTAAAAACATATATGTGTGGTTATGTTTGACCGGAAACCTTAATGCATATAACAGGGTCCAGATGATGAGATGTTTCCATCCCAGGAAGCTCTTTTGCATGTCCAGACTTGCATCGTGGACCTTGGTCCGGATAAGGATAATATTATAACAACAAGGTTACTGGTTCAACCTGATGAAGTTGTTTGTTTAGAAGGGAGAGATGGATCATTATCTGAGATGGGGAGATTGGCTGGTGCAAATATACAGATCTTACCCAGAGAAGAACTACCCCAGTGTGCAGCTGGGTCGGAGGAGCTTGTTCAGGTTTGTGGTTTTTGGTCCTGTTAACATTCCTCAGAATACTATTTCAAAAAAAAAATTATACTGACCAAAGCAAAGCCTTGGCAGATAATAGGGGACATTAATGCGTCTAGAGAAGCCCTTGTCCAGATAACATCAAGGCTACGGAGCTATTTATATCGTGAGTTTATTTCTCAAAGGGAACCTGTTCCCCCACTAGGCTCTGGTCCCGGCCATGGCGGGAGTGGACTTGGAGTGGAGGCGGCTGCTTCTCCCAACAGAAGTATAGGGCGGGAAGGTTACCAAGCAAATGAGCCTCAAACAGCCAGCTATCAAAATATCATTCCAGCTACAACCACACGGCCATCTAAGGTGCAAGTTATTTTTTTCTTTCTTTTTGGCTATAAATGAACATTTTGTTTCTCTCGTGAACTGCTCTGATATATCATTCTTAGTGTCAACCCACACCTTATCTAGTTATCTTCTCTACCTTGGTCCTGTCTTTACTTTCGAATCATTCAATGAGCTTTTTTCTTCCTCGGCTTTAACTGCAATGCGATTCTTGAAATATTATAGGATGTTGCACGCACTGGAAGTGGGCAAGTGGAACCAGAAGAAAACAATGTGGAGGAAGCACCAAGTGTGCCAACAAGGTTGGTAGATTCACAGCTCCAATTTTTAGATTACCTTCAAGTACCTCTCGAGCTAAAATTTTAGATTACTACTTTAAGGTTCCATGCTCCGATTGTTACTAAAAGCACACTAGAGGTCATAATTCCGGAATATGCAATTCCAAGCCTCACACTGAGATCCAGAAGCAAGCTTGCACAGATAAGTGAGGTGATTTTCTATCTCAATCCTCTTTTCCCGACAGTTTTGCAGTTGGGTTTCTTTCACTTAGATTGCACGCAAGATCAAAAGAGAAAAAAAAAAAACTTAGATTGCACTTTCAATAATATGGTGGCAGATGTCAGGGGCAACAGTAAGGTTTGTTGAAGATAACTCTGATAAACCTGAGAAAGTGATCCAAATCTCTGGTACACCAGAGCAAGCAGAGAGAGCCCAGAGTCTTCTGCAAGGGTTCATCCTGAGTAGTAAGTGCTTCTCTTTATTTTATCTTTTTCTTGTCACGTTTTTGGGGTCATAATTTTCAACTGGTTTGATACTTTATCAGCTCAAGAAGATACTCCAACCTGATTTCATTCTGTGGATTCAATTAAATCTGGAAATTTGCAAGATTGCAAAGGGTTTTTGGTAGATACTCTCAGCAGTTGTTATTCAGTGAGAAGACGCAGTGCCTTTTGTAGAAGGTATGATTGCGTACCCTCTGATTGGCAATCTCTACAGGATGGAAAGAATGAGTATACCACCGCTCTCGGAAGTTTATTTTTGCCTGGTGCCTTGCGTCTGAAGTGTGAATCTGCATTTTGTACATGCATTTTGATCACCTTAGCAGATTCTGAAATTGGTGGTCTCCTACTTTTGCACATTAGCCTTTAGTAGATATTAGATTGTTGGTAGGGAGATGTAGTCAAGAGAGTCTATGCATCAAGTGGCATATTTCTTGCTCACTAAGCACAAATTAGGGCCTGCTCGTGTCTAATATGTTAGAAAAAAATCTGCGTAGTGTATAGAGAAAACACATTATTATTCTCGGATCACAGTTTTATGCCTCGTCTGAAGTAAGCTTTTGGTAGTGTACCATAAGGGTGTTATCCGCAGTCATATTGTGTCACTTGATGTAACATGAGAGCAAAATCTGTATTCATCACATATCAGAAATCATTTGAACTTTAATCACCTGTGATGTTATTATCCTCTATCTTAGGTTATTTTAAGACCACTCGATTATCGATCCATTCCTTCTATCTACATACCTAGTGGTGGATAAGTGAACTTAAAACATTGGAACGGTTGCGGGTTATAAATAATTCAGCATGTAAACAAAGTAATTGTTGAATATTACTCAACCCGGAGATGGTGTTACCACGGTCTGGTTCACCCAGTGTAACCTTTAGATCGAATCTGATTTTTAAACAGAGCAACTGTTGTTGTTGTTTTTTTTTAAAATATTTGAAGTGTATCCCTTTTGAAGCAGTCAGTCCCCAAAAAATTTAATTTCTTCAAGACATCAAATAAGAAAAATATCTGAATATGGACATGATTGAAAAAAGCCTACTTTGTCGAAGCAAAGCTTGATTGGTATAGTTTATTGCATATGCATCAAGTGTGCCGAGATGTTTGGCATATTTTATTGCAAATGCAGAGTGGAATATGTTCTTTTACTACCATATTAAGAAGCGACGTTCAGGGGAAGGCATCAGTATGGAGTGGTAGTCATCCTCGGAAGAGACATCTCGTGTGGCATCTGACCGAGAGTTTTATAGGCTGTAGGCGAATGGATAAAGCAAGTTTGCGATGGTGTAGCTTGTAAATGCAGGTTACAGCATTCAAATATTATTTGACAATTGCAGGTTCGAGCGCAGAAAACGTCTTGATGATGCCCAGAGCTCTGATTTTACCAGCAGGGAGATGGCAGGAAAGGCTTATCCAAAAGCTTTTCGTGTGACCGGGCAAGTTGGCTTTGCATACGAGTGAGACTGGAACCAGTAGACTTTTGCCCCCACTGAATACCGAGCTGAACATAAATGTCTCGTAAAGTTACCATTTCCGATGCTCTCCATGTCTACATCTCGGCATATCTTCCGCTGATGTGGGTCATGGCAATTTATCCTGATATACCATTACATGACGCTCTGATCTCATCCTGTGAAGATGCGGTCCAATGCGATCTAAGATAATGAAAAAAAACAACGTAGGAGCGATATCGTCCAAGGGAGTTGCCACTTTAGTACGAGAACGGTGATATCTCCGAACGCCTCCCCTTGCCCTAACCTTACATGGTTAGGTTTTATTACAAATATATCTACAGAGAAAGCGGAACAATCGACAGAATAAAAATAATGCAGTGCCCTTCTTCTGGATAAACTGTTTCTTCCCGAGCATAAAAAAGACCCAAAATCACTTTTGCTGCTGTGGTTTGTGGATTCCAATCTGTGTTTCAAAAATTTAAACGCACTTTAAAGGCTTTGACCTTTGGTTAAGTGGGTGTTTTTTTTCAATCTCCCAGACCAGTTTTGATATCCTTCTCGTAGTAACTTGTGCCGAGCCTGCCATGTGATTGGGTTGAACGAATTTCTAATACACCTTCTGGGGACTGGGAGCATCTTGTCCTTCCCTGTTTACCACGGCTGAGAAGTGGGAGAACTGCAAACAAACACCAAGTGATCCATCCATCCACTTCGGCTTTCATCTTCTCAAGTAATTTGCTGTAATGCTGTTCGCTGACCACCGTGTGTAAATAATAGCAAAAGTGAATTTTATTGTTGGGGTACATTAATTCTCTCACCCTTGATCGTTTCCAAGTCCCAAGTTGCAATCAGCACACAGCGAGTCTGCTGCCCCAGCAGTCTCATGATGGTGACCCTGCAGCTTTGCATTTCTCGAAGGAGATATAGAGGGGTTTATCCGTTTGCAATTACGCCCGAGAGAAAGACGACTTCACTCCAACGCCGGGAGCATTTAATCCAGTCCTTTTTCGTCCCCAATTCAAGTCGAAACAGAGAAGAGGAATCAATGTTTCCCGAAGCAGAGGTTCTGCCCCCATCATTTATCACTCGCTCTACTCATACAGCAACGATGGTCGAGTAATGGCTACATTCGCGATTTCGTATGTAGCCTTCAAATATCTCTCCACTTCTGCTGCCCATAATACTATTCTCCCTCTATAACAAGCAACAAAAAATCCCCACATTTGGCACCTCTCACCCGTGTCAAGATCGTTTTTCTTCTCTGGTGTCGTTTGTCAGCGAGAATTCAGAGTTCCTCTTTTGTGCTTGCTATGCTGCTAGCATCTCCTCCATTGAGACAGAAGAGGAAGGGTTCCTCCTCCATGGGGCAAGTGAGGAAGCTCCGTGATTAGATCAGAGATGGTTAAGGGCTTGCAGAAAGAAAGTGATGGGAGTCGGTTATTGGAAAGGTTCACCGGCATCTTGTTCTAAAGGGACTCTCCAGACTCTCCCTAATGGTGTTTGTTGTGCTTGACGTCTCTCTCTCTCTCTCTCTCTCACGTCTCTCACCCTTTCTTCACATGCCTCTTATCTTCTCTCTTATCAGATGTAAAGAAGGCCAGGCCTGTTACAAATCAGTATTTCAGTACAGTGAGGGGGAGAGAGAGAGCATTAATTGCTCCCCATTGGTGGAAGCTGTGGGACCGAGAGAACCTCCCCCTTCTTTTCTTAGAGAAATGGAAATAATTTCATATACTCTCAAGTAAAAAAATCCTATAATGTAAAACCCAAAAAAGCTAGAATCCATACGGGGAGGGCAAAGAGAAGTGGGGTCTTAAAAGGGAGCATATTTGTTAGGGGAAAATTGAGCGGATGGCAATGTTTTTAGGAGAATCTCCATATCTCACGCACCGCCCTTTAGGTCAAAAACTCAAAACTGGGTCCATTGATATCACCCAAGTACCCTCGCCATGAGCGTGACTTGCAATTTATGAAGCACCATGTACATTGTGTGAAAATATCACTAATGATCTCTTTGGTACATTCTCCTCTCTAGCGAGGTTGGGGAGGAGGGTGGGTGTGGGCAGGAACCACCTGTGCGTAGGTTAGAGAGGTTGGGGAGGCCAGCTGAGAACAAGAAGAACATAGTTTTTCTCGCTAGTGGAGCCATTAAATGCATTTTGCTAAAAAGGGTAGTGGATAAGCATGCATAAGTCATAACGCAAAAGTTCAGAGGTTGATTCTCCACATGGAGTACTGCTGTGGGGTTCCCCCACCCTTACCCCTCACACACGCTCGGGTGGGTACTCCTCCCTCTGAAAAAGGCCAGCTGAGGGTTCTGAAACTTGCATTCAAATGGTAGTAGCCGGTAGCCGCTAGGACTTTGAGAATCTTGAACGCAGTGCCACTCCTTCTCTCTCCTCTTTATTTCCTCCCTCCATGTGTTATTTTGAACTCCACGAGCCAATACATGCGGCACTCGTACACCTCTACCATTTACGGCTACGGTTACAAGTGTAGACAAAACTCACCTGCCGACCCCTTTCTTCTCTCTTCCTCCTCTTTATCTATCTCGGTCAATCTCTACTGCTATATATAACCCACTCCCGTCTACAAGTACTGCAGCTTATCTTTGGTACTTGCTCTGACTGTGTGAGAGAGAGTACGTAGTACCCAAAATTCCTTTTTGTTGTCATCGTGGTCTTTCAGTACCAAATTTGCTAGCTGTTCGATCCCTTGTCAATAATATTGTACCACTCCTCCTCATCGTCGTCCTCGCAGCAGCAGCAGCAGCAGCAGCAGCCATGGTTTCTCCAGATCTTGCCAGAACCATTGTGGGCATTATGGGTCGGTATAAGGAATTGGATTTTTTTTTTTTTGAACATACATGAGCTAGTTTTCTTGTTTGCATGCCCGTTAATTTCTCTTTCTGCAATCATCAGTACTGTTCTTTTTGGAGTACTACTAGATAGGGAGCAGCAATGCCGGGGGGTTTATGATTCTTGTATATCGCAATATACACATTCATATAATATTGTTGGCGTCTTTGTTTTTGCAGGAAACATAATCTCACTGGGTTTGTTCCTCTCTCCCTTGTAAGTCTTTAATATGTATAGGAACTTAATTTGATGATCATGTATATATATATACATGCATTTTTCATTATTAATAATCAAGTGTACAATAATATTATTGTTGAATCTTTGATTTGCAGGCCGACCTTCTTCCGCATATGGAAGAAAAAATCCGTGGAGCAGTTCTCGCCGGTGCCGTACCTGGCCACCCTTATGAATTGTTTGTTATGGTGCGTCTACGGCATGCCCTTGGTGCACCCGCACAGTATGTTGGTCATAACCATCAACGGCTCCGGCCTCGTCATCGAGCTCTCCTACGTCTTCTTGTTTCTTCTCTACTCCACCGGAAAGAAGCGCACGAGAACACTACTCATCTTCGCCATTGAAGTGATCTTCGTCGTCGCCGTCGCCATCTTCGTCCTCACAGTTTTCCACACCTACGAGAAACGGTCTCTCGTCGTCGGCTGCCTATGTGTCTTCTTCGGTACCATGATGTATGTCGCTCCTCTATCAGTCATGGTAATAAAATATTATTCTAAGCTAGCTTATCTTCTTCTTTCTTTATAATGATGATCTATACGAATCTTAAGACTTTATAATATGATGTTATAATATTTGGTGAAAGTGATTAATTTGCATTTGGTATACAGAAATTGGTGATCCGAACGAAGAGCGTTGAGTTCATGCCTTTGTCTCTCTCGCTCGCCTCCTTTGCAAACGGCGTCTGTTGGACCACATACGCTCTCATCCGCTTCGATCTCTTCATCACAGTAAAACCAAATTAATCATCGCTCTTTCTACCCAATTAATTAATTAATCTCTGATTAATTTGCACATTATATATATATATATATATATATATATATTAACATCTTTATATATGGGTTTTAATTTTTTTTTTTTCAGATTCCGAACAGTTTGGGGACTGTGTTTGCAATCGCGCAGCTGATTCTCTACGCTACTTTCTACAAATCGACACAGCGGCAGCTCGCGGAAAGAAAAGCAAAGGGTGAGACGGCGATGACGGAGGTAGTGGTCGTCGGCGGCGAAATGAAAGTCGGGAACGCCTCGCCTTTCAACGGCCTCCAGGCTTCTGAAATCCGTGAGACGTGAAGAATATCAGACAGAGACCACCTTCAGAAACTGAAGAAGAAGAAGAAAAATGCTCTTAACACTAGCTTTTTTCTTCTTTGTTGCTTCTCTTTTCCTTGTTTTTCTCTTTCTGTTGGTCATGAATTACCGAAAGGGTTTGTGCGGTTTTGTGAGAAGAAGAGAAATTCGGTCATAATAATGAAAGAAAAAGTGTTATTAGTATTTATTCTTATATGATCGATATTGGTACTAATTAATGGCTCTGGTTCATGAGGTGGGTTTTATTTAACTAATGCGTTTGTTTGTTATATACGTCTTAATAAGAATCCAAGAGCGAATTAATCAAAAGCCAATTATATATGCTATATTAATGTGAGAGTTGGTCTGATCTATACAACAGAAGTAGCTAGCTAGCTAGCTAGCACAAAAAGAACGTTTTAATTAGTTTCAGTCACCACGAGGTTTCCTGTTCGAGAAAAAACCCGATCAGATGCATGCGGCGCCTATGAGGAGAAGGACTTACTGTTGCGGATTTTCACATGAACTTACTGTAAGCTAATTGAAACGCCTGAAGGAAGCTGCTGTTCTCTTTTACTGGAAAAAACTGACTAATCTCGTCAGTAACGTGGGCAAGCGTAGTAGTACTGGTACTGAAAGATTCGGCTGTTCGAGTACGTTTTTGAGAGGTGGTGAGAAGGACGACTTCTTCTTCTGTTTTCTGAAACGGATTTGGACTTGGCTTCCAGGACGCAAACAAGCAACTTTTCTGGAAAAAAAAACCGACTGTTGGGGTTGGTTTCAGATTCTGCTCCACTACCCTGTGAAGTGTCAGGATGTTGCAGTCCTCTTGCACAGGAACTTTGAGCTTCTCGCTTTTCTTATTGCCCATGCGTGGAGATGTGCCCAGCTCTCGCCGTTACATGTCTCAAAACTGTTGCCGTTGCATTATTTGCAGATTGACGATTTTGCAGGAGAAAAACAAGAGTTTAAGGTTTACCCATAAAATATGTTGATAATATTTTATTAAAAAATTAAAATCTTGCAGATTTTATCTCTTATTAAAGTGCGCCATGTTAAGATGTAGCTCTATAAGATAGGGTATTGCTTGCACTCAACTAATTATTAAGTAATTGGCTAAGCACATTTAAAGGCGCATAATTTGGTTACTTTATTAATCTAGAAGCTAGTCTACGATGTCTTTTTTATTTTTATGATAGAATTGCCTATTCCATGAAAAACATATGTGTTGAATCTCTTTTTAGAAAAATCTAACTTTCAAGGAGTAGGTATTAGTGCTAGCTATTAATGCATAGAGCAATATTCTTGCAAAAAATGCATCCAAATGCTCTTCTTCAGAATGAAAAAGTGAACTCCTAATTTGACTCTTTATGATACACTGTCACTACTTAATTACATACCTTGTGCAATTCTATGTAATTCAAATTAAAATACATAAAAATGTTGGTTGAGATTCATTGTGGTCAGACACCGCTGCGTTTAACTAGTAGATATTATTATTTAATTTTTTTAAATATATAACATGATCTAATAATATAGTGTCAATTAATTCATAAGGGAATTAAAGTTGGTTCAACGAGGCCTAAAACTACGAGGTATTGGGCCATTGGAGCCCTGAAACTTCGAGGTATTGGGCCATTGGAGGCCTGAAACTACATGGTATTGGGCCATTAGAGGCCTGAAAATACGAGGAATTGTGCCATTGGAGGCCTGAAACTACGTGGTATTGGGCCATTGGAGGCTTGAAAGTACGAGGTATTGGGCCTTAGGAGGCCTGAAGAGCGGGCCTCAGATCCAACTTGCAGTTTCCTGGTCAAACGTATTGGGCCACTGGAGCCCACAGTGATTCAAGAATGCACAAATTTGAAACTGTTCAGGCCTTTCTGATCTGCATTCCATATGATTTTGGCGAATTCCAGATTTTGCATGTTGAGAGCCGAGGAGAATTATCTTCGGTAGAGAGTGCTCGTGGGAGCGTGGGAGTTGGAGCTTCGGAAACCCGCCATGAGTAAATGCAAAGCGAGCTTTTAGCAGCTCCAGTATACATGGCCACTGCTCTTTTTTCACCCGCGCTCCCCTTTCGCAGGTAGAGTTTCTCTGCTTTCTGAAAAAGTTCTCTCGCTGCTGGGCGCTCTCCTTTTGTTCCTTTTTCGTGAAATTTCGTTCTTCCCTTGTGTAGTGTTATGACTGGTGACTTGGGGGTTTCTGTTTTATGTAAAGACTGTCTTTTGGTGAATAACATGAAGAGTTCAACTCTGTTTCGTTTCAGGTTAAGGTTGTTTTTATTTTTGCTTCAGATATCCCTCGAATTTGGACTATCTGTAACTGCAGTATTACTATTCGTATTTAGTTTAACTGTCTTAAAACCGAATGTACCACTGTCTTGGAAGTTCCTTGGATTCATCTTCTTCCGGGTTTTATCTCGTCCTGAGTTCCTTCGGAGAGTTGGCCTGGAGTATGCAAATGAGCTGTTCAATCCTCAACATAACTGCAGTTCTGCAAATTCCTATGGCGATTGACATTTTGTAGTTTTATTTTATCTATCTCCACTGGTTTCCGAAGTTAGGCATCCTTTATGGATGAGAAATGAAACCAAACAGGGATACATTACACCTAATGCAACCCGTTTCCCTAGCGATGTTAAGGTTGGGTCGAGGCCTATGCGAAAAGGACTAGCTGAATTTTTTTTTTTTTTTTTGAAAGTTGTGATTTTTTTTCCCATGCCCCTAAGGAGACTTGAACCCAAGACCTCCCTTCTAGAAAACTCCCCCATGTGACCACTGAGCTATGCTCAAGTTCACGAAAAGGACTAGCTGAATCTGCCACTAAGTTGCTCGAAATTAAAGAAATTCTTCAAGGAGTTAGGTTTACTCACCCAGCCCCTTAAATCTAATCTGTACCTTACATACCCGTGGGCTAAACCCGTTTTTTTTTTTTTTTTAAGTTAGTTCAAATTCCTCTTTCAAAGGGAAGGGTCTTGGGCATGTAATGACCAGAGTTCGTGTCTCACTCTTTTTATATCTTGGAACACCTTTCTGTTATATATACGTGGGGAGTGAGTCTGGAGGCTTTTATTATTGTCTACTAAGACTCTTCTCAAGCAGTTCTTAGAGGCTTTCAAACGTGAACAACCTAGTTGTACTAGAGGGGATACTCCCATGGGGCTTTCTATGGTGAACTTCGAGCAATTAATGGCTTCTTTCTAAGTGGTGGATTCCTATACAGCTGGTTGCTATCATTACTGAAATGTTTTTGGGAGGAAGTTGGAGCTTTCATTCTCTTGTTTCATGGCATGAATCAAACACAGAAATCCCTATACTGTTGCATGGTTAGTTATACAACTTTTGGATACATACTCTCTTGGTTAAGGTTTTATGCGAACCCTATGTTACCACTACAATTTTTCCAATCTGAGAAATTAAGGGATTAGTAATGTTTTACGGCAGGAGAGGAGAAATGTTGTAACAATAATGGTAAAGCATTACGTGATATTCAAATTTATTGAGAAGTTTTAAGGATTGTCATACTGATCAGAGAACTGAAAGATCTCATGAGCAAGTTCACATTCTCTCTCTCTAAATTTTGTGTATTGTGATATAACTTGTTAGAATTCTCATTTTACAAAGAATCCGTCTGAACTGACTCTAGAGATCTGCTTTTAAAATTTCATCCTCTGCCTTTTCTTTTGGAATATGAGGGCACATGAATCTAGCATTTTGGTGTAATACTTATCGCTAAACAGTTAGAACAAAGCATCTTACAATTTTCATGAACTATTTCAGGAATGCGCAAAAGTGGATCTATTTGCATGCAGGACATTGTCAGAGTTTGATTATTCATTTTTCTTCTCCTTTTCAAAGAAACAAGTTTTGTCAAGGGCCCCAGCAAACTGGTTTTATGCAATGTTTTTCAATGGGATCCTTAAAGTTGCGAAACAATAAGCTCTCTTTTGATAACTCTCAGTCAAATTGTTCACAGAGGTTCGGTCTTTGTCATTGATATATGTGTTTAGTATGCATTTACTGATACCAAGTCTCACATATGTCTCGATAATTTAATTTGTTGTAGCAGGGCATGTATATCACTTAATTATGCAAGTACCCCCACCAAGGGTGATGTAAATGATTTTGAGGAACAGCTGCAGGAGCTCTTTAATGAAGTAAAATCACTGCTTGCAAAAGGAAATAATGCTTCTGCCACCGATTTACTTCAGGCAAATTTTATGGCCGTTAAAGACGAAATTGATGCCGGGCTTAGGGGCATTGAACAAGCTGCTACCCTTGATGTCATTGCCTTGGGATATATGGGAGCTGGTGATTTTAAGTCAGTTGAATCACTGTTGGAGATGGTAATTTTGATTTTGCATACATTCTAAATCTTCAATCTGGTTTACACATCTAGTTTGAAACATTGTGAGTGAGAGCTATTGATGTTCTTTATCTCATTCTCTCCCTCTGTAAGAGTATCTTAATTACCATTTTATCTTTTGCACTGTGTGACAGATGCGGGAGATTGTTGGCAGCTTACATAATGATAATCCACTTCTTGATTCAATACTCGTGCATATGGGAAGCATGTATACAGCATTGGGAAAGCTTGAAAATGCATTGCTTGTGTATAAGAGAAGTCTTGAAATTCTGGAGGATAATTTTGGTAATTTTTTTTTATATCATATCAAAAATTTTCAGGGTTTCATGATCTTGGTTCGTTTATAGTCATAGTGATATCTCTTATGATTCCTGCCTACCAAATTTAGCTATTTAACTAAGACAGCATGAACATTATTTCTTTCTGTAGGGAATAGAAGTCCTTTCCTTATCACCCCGCTTATGGGAATGGCAAAAGCTTTTCGCCTCTCTGGAAAGGCTACAAATAGCAAAGAAATGTATTTACAGGCAATCGGCATTTTGGAAACAACTAGAGGTGTTGAGTGTGAAGATCTTGTAGTGCCTCTATTTGGCCTGGGAAGGCTTTTCATAGAGGATGGTCAATCTGCAGAAGCAGAATCTACTTTTAAGAGGTTAGTTCATCTTTCATGTTTTGTCTGTTACCAATAAACTGCTAAAGAACATGCTTTTAGCTTGATTTATTTGTAGTAGTAATTTTACATTTTATCTCTATCTCATTTCTGTTCTAGAATTTTAAGCATCTATGAAAAGTTGTATGGAGAGAATGATGGAAGAGTAGGGACTGCAATGTGTTCCTTAGCCCACGTTTTCTGTGCAAAAGGTGATTTTGTACATTTTGGTATTTATCTGTCTTGCATTTCTCTTTTTTTTTCATCTTCTTTATGTGTTAATAATTTACTTTTATTTATTCTTTTATTTTATTTATTGGATCATTGCCCGCAGGAGCTGTAGAAGAAGCTATCAGCTTATACAGGAAGGGTCTGCAGATAATTAAGGATTCAACATACATGGCAATAGATGATGATGTTCTTGATAAAATGAGAGTAGATTTGGCAGAGTTACTTCATGTTGCCGGAAGGTAAAGTCGACTTCAGCATCCATCTGTTACATGCAACTTTGTTCTGCGTAGTTTGGATTTGAAAAGCCAGAATCAACAGTTGTGACTTGAACCTGGATGCTTACTTGGGTGTCTATGATTTAATTAGAGAACAAGAAGGCAGAAAACTACTCGAGGAGTGTCTGCTGATCACTGAGATGTACAAAGGAAATGGGCACCCTAGTTCAGTGACCCATCTCCTGAACCTTGCCAGCTCTTATTCACGTTCGAAAGATTATGTAGAAGCTGAACGATTGCTGAGGACAAGTCTGCAGATCATCTCAAAAACAGCAGATCCTAATGACCACTCAATCGCTGTACCAATGTTACACTTAGCTGTGACACTGTATCATTTGCACCAAGATGAAGAGGCAGAGAGCCTCGCACTGGAGGTGGTTCGCATCCGCGAGAAAACATACGGAGAACAATCCCTTGCAGTTGGTAATCCAGTCTCTTTCCGTATCTCCTGTTTTTTTGGATGATTAGCTTTCATACTTTGAAATGACAAGTACTTTTTTTCCCCCAATGACAGGAGAAGCTCTCGATTGTTTGGTCTCCATCCAGAGCAGACTTGGAAGAGATGACGATAAGTTATTGACACTACTGAAGAGGGTTTTGAGCATTCAAGAGAGAATGTTGGGTAGTGAGAGTGAAGAAACTTTAATTACACTTAAAAAGATTGTCTTCCTTTTAAATCGATTGGGGAGGAAAGAAGAGAAGGCTCCTCTGCAGAGGAGATTGTCCTTAGAGCCAAATACAAAGAGAAAATACATGTGTGAGAATTGAGAAGCCCTCTGTTGCCCTTTTTATTGGTGGGGGGGTTTGGATAGCCGTGTAATATATTTCTTTGTCGAGTAAGTAAGAAAGTAATAGCTCAAGGCCGTGTCCAATTGAGTTCTGAGTTCAGTGTTTCGTCGATTTTGTCCTTATATTTTACAGCATCCCAAATACTATCTCAAGCGTTTAATGGTCAATGAGTCCCAGAGTCGATTCGAGCCCGAGTTGAATCAGTTTACTCTCTTACTGACACGAGTCAGCCTTTGTATGATGTGTTAAAAGCGCAAGTCTGAGCCGATCTTCTCTGCCGAGTCGACCCGGGGACGTTGATATTTTTACGAGGATTGGCCGAGTGAGAATCCGAATCTGAACCCGAGACGAGGTTTCTAAAAAAGTTATAGCACGAACAGAGGTAACTTCTCATACCAAAAGACGCTTATAAGAATAATTTTTTCTGCGGAACATCGTACAGCGAGACGCTTCTCACCGTACAGCCTTGGAGAGGTGCGAAAGTGCCTCCGTTCACCCTCGGAACGTCCTCCGACGCCGTTGCTTTCCGACCAGAGAACCGACGGCTCCTCCGTCTCAGAAAGGGGATAGCTTCTTCATCTCAAAAGCAACGGAGCGCTTCCTTCAACCCGGAGGTAGATTTTCATCTGTATCGTCGTGTTTAGGGTTTTCAAATTTTATGACCAGATGGAAATAATTATTATCTTTCGGAATTTAAAGCATATATTCTGAAGATTCATGTTATGACTGCTAGCGAAGGGAGTTTTAGAAGTTGGGTAAATGTTCTCATTTTAAGGCGGAAGTTAAAGAATGGTAACGCCCTAACAGTACTTATTCAGTCGAAAGGGCGGAGAATACCGGAGCTAACAGTCTGGACTGGTTCTCTCTAGTGATGGAAACTGTCCCTCACGATGTGAGTGAGTCAATGTCGTCTGCTATGTGTGTGGACGGCAGTTTGTCTGAACGTGGAATGACACTTATCCCTGTTGATATTGACATTGAACCACATATATCTGATGAAAACAACATTGGAGACAACTCCGTGGAGGGAGACCTGGATTCATGGGAAGGGGAGGCAATTCGTGAGCCCTATGTGGGTATGGAATTTAAATCAGAGGGGGATGCGAGAGCCTTTTATAATGCTTATGCGAGACGCGTGGGTTTTGGCACTAGAGTGAGGTACTCCCACCGTTCCGATCGTGATAAACAGATAGTTGTTCAGCGGTATGTTTGTTCCAAAGAAGGTTTTCGGCAAAACACGGAAGGTACCCGCAAGAGGGATCGAGCCATAACCAGGGTAGGTTGCAATGCTTCAATGACAGTGAGGAAGGTGAATACTGAAACATGGGTTGTAAAGAGTTTTGAGAGGGAGCATAACCATCCATTGGTAAGTCCGACCCAAGTGCAGTTCCTTCGCTCACATAAAGGAAAGTCTAGTGCAGTGAAAAACTTAAGCAGAAATGCAAACAGGTCAAGTAGTGATGTCATGATGAGTTTGACTGAGCAGTCTAGTGGTGTTGCGAGCGTTGATCTTGTTGAGAGCCAATTTGTAAGTCATCTTCATACAGTTCGTCGAAGAAACCTTAATGTTGGAGACACTCAAACTATACTCGAGTACTTCAAGCACATGCAGAGTGAGAATCCTTTATTTTTTTATGCCGTGCAAGTTGACAAAGAAGATCATCTGACCAACTTCTTCTGGGCTGATGCCACCTCCAAGATGGCTTACCAATATTTTGGTGATGTGATTACCTTTGACACAACTTATTTGACTAACAAATACAGAATGCCATTTGCACCTATTGTTGGGGTCAACCATCATAATCAATCTGCATTGTTTGGTTGTGCCTTGCTTGCTGACGACACAAAATCATCTTATGTATGGTTATTTAAGACTTGGCTTAAAGCTATTGGCGGTCGCCATCCGATCTCTATAATTACGGATCAAGATAGGGCTATTCAAGCTGCAGTTGCAGAGGTTTTCCCTAACACTCGTCATCGGTTCTGTATGTGGCATATCCAAAGAAAATTGTTGGAAAAGTTAGGTCAGGTTGTACGAACTCACAAGAATTTCAAAGATGAATTTCAGAAATGCATATACCAGACAAAGACAATTGAGGAATTCGAGTGTAGTTGGGGTTTACTTCTTGATACATTTGATCTGAGGGGCAATCAATGGCTTCAATTATTGTATGAAGATCGACAACATTGGGTTCCGGTGTACTTGAAGGGTACCTTTTTCGCTGAGATGTCTACCACTCAACGAAGCTATGCTTTTTTTGATGGGTTTGTGAATGTAAATACCAGCCCAGAGGAGTTTTTCAGGCAATATGATAATGCATTAGATAGCCGGTATTATAAGGAGGTTCGAGCTGAATTCGATACCATGTATACAACACCAAATTTGAAGACTTCTTCTCCCATGGAGAAAAATGCTGCTGCAATATACACGAGGGAAATATTCAAGAAATTCCAAATTGAGTTGTTTGAATGTTTTGGTTATATTGCTGATAAAGTTTCTGAAAATGTTGGGGGGATGGAAACATATCTTGTGTCAAAATTTGGCGAAGTAGATAAGGATACTGTCACCTTTAATGAATCAGAAATGAGAGGTAGTTGTAGTTGTCAGAAGTTTGAATTTGCAGGCATTCTTTGTAGACACCTATTAAGTGTCTTTAAAGTAACAAATGTTTTTGACCTTCCTTCACATTTTGTATTAAAGCGGTGGACAAGAAATGCCAAAAGTAGAGATGCCTCAGATGAGCGTCTCGTTGAAGCAAAAGGAAATTGTAGACAGTCTATGATCATGCGCTTCAATGATCTCTGTCATCGGTCAATTACCTTCGCTGAGGAAGGGGCAAAATCTGTGGAGAGTTACAATGTGGCAGTGAAGTCCCTGCGAGGTGCATTGGAAGATGTTATTAATTTGAATGATAGTGTTGCTGGCCAAGCTGTGAATGGAACCTCGGTGAGTCAAAGTAATTTTCAACCAAAAGAAAGTTGAACTGAATTCAGTTGAACCACCTTGAGAGCATAATTATGATGTGTATTGAATAAAGCTAATTTAGTGTATGAACCTTGCTAATTTGTTGTAGGGACAAACTGATCAGGGAACTCCAACTTCCGCCACTCAGTCTAGCCGGCAGGATAACCAAAACAGTTGTTGAAGGTAAATATGTGCTGTTTAGTTATAGATTGTGTGTTTCTTGTAATATATATTCCTTTCGATGAAGAGAAGTTCCATCCTTTGGTCAAAGAATACATGAATCATAACTTTAAAAAATAAAAATAAAAAGAATACATGAATCATGGAAATTCTCTAACAACAAGTTGTTGAAGAGAAGTTCCATTCTTTCTTTGTTTCTTTTTATAAAAGCATTTGTAGTACTTGTGTTTCATGTCCTGAATGCGAATTTTCAATAACAACCAGTATTTACAAACCTACGACTGCTTACTTGTCCTTCTGTGTATTTTTAGTAAGGCTTATTCAAAAGAATTCTTTTATAAATGGACATCAGAGTACACTTTCACCATTTCGAGTAACAAGTAGACAGCTCCTTAATCATATTCCCTGAATTTATTTCTGATAGGTTCACAAGTTCATGTAGCTGTAATTCGCTACTCCATATCATGCTGTTCTATATATAAATGCAAGTTTTGTAGAAATATGTAGGAGAGTAATCTTATGAAACTGATAGATTAGAACCTGGAATTTGGTAGATATTTTCATTCACGGGTAGTAGTTTCTTTTTTATCCTTTATCAGGGTTCAGTAATACTGCTCAGCTAGGCTCCAAGGGAGAGAGCTTTCCTGCAAGGTGTAGCTCCTGTTGGGAGCAGAGAAAGCAGGTCATTTCAAGCCAAATGTTCATAGAGGCGGCCAAGTGAGAAAGCTTTGCCAAAACCATACACGTGATCCAGCCTTTTGGATAACTATAAAGACATGATTGAAGCTTGGAGGCACAAACGATTGCCTGAATTCCCCTGAGCTATCATGGACTAAAGTCGATGGCGATCTGTTACCACCCTCACTAACAGAAGATACGATATTTATAATTTACTTGGAATAACTGATTGGAGTTTTGAGTAAACAGCCTTTGTAGTTTGTTGTTGGCGGCAGTTTTTTCTCAATTCCTTGCAGATTATTGAATGTGCAGATTTTTGTTGAGCACGCGAAGGTTCAACTGAATTGGGTTGAAAGCAAAAGATATATAGATAAACAAGACGGGAGGGAATCAACTACTAGTAATATGACATTATGTATAGAAACTGTAACTACACGAACTGAATCCAAATTTTATACCTAAATTGACACACAATAAGAGCTTTTTGTTTGAGAGTAAGTAACTCTGATTGATTTTTTCATGCAGATATAAATGGAGAGGTATGTAAGTAATCATTAGTTAAACCGGTACTAGAACAAATACAAAATATTATTCTGGTTTTATCGGTCACTATGGTTCCATTTTCATAAGACTATTATTAAGTTTTAAGTAAATTTAAAATTATAATCAGTTTTACTGATTTATCGATCGAGGTTAGTCTGCACATATGTGGGAGCCCAGTAAGGAGTAGTAACCAAACCCTGCGCACCAAGAGTGTTGGCGAGGCCCGACTATTTTACAGATTGAACCGGCCCGGTTTCTGAGGCCACCTTACCCTAATCAACCTCATGACTAACCAACAGTCACGATTAGATTAAGCTCCATCCGACGGTCAGCACGTTCACTCTCGCTCGTCTTTAAATACCTTCTTTTTAACCACAGAGCGTTTTTCTAGTCTTCTTCGCGCGGCGTTGGTGAGGGAAGCCTCTAGGGTTTTGGGGGGAATCCGCGCAGAGGATTATCGGCAAAAATGGTGAGTTGAACTATGTGGTGCATGCCTCCTTGAATATCTGTGTGCTTGTTTTTGTTAGATCAGAGGCCTTTTGCTCGCTTACCTCGTGATATATTTACTTTTTGAGGGGAGCTGGTACTCTCTGTTGCTTCAACTGTATTTAGACTTCAGTCTCGTTTGAGATTGTGAATGATGGCGAGGTCTTGGATTTTTGGTTGTTTTGCAATATTTTCATATTATTAGTTATTTTCTCTCGACCGTCACCTGAAACTTGATTATGTTCTCTCATGTGCTAAGTTTGAAATTTTGTTATCTACGAAAAGTTCTTAATGCACTCGCTCGTTCCTGTCTATGCGTATGCTTCTTCTCGTGATTTCCTTGTGATATACGTTCGTTCTTGAATCTATTATCATATAATTTTTCTGTCATGTGTTTCCTTAGGTGCTTCCCAACGACATTGATCTGCTCAATCCTCCTGCCGAACTCGAGAAAAGAAGACACAAGTTGAAGCGCCTGGTGCAGACGCCAAATTCCTTTTTCATGGTAAGCTTCGTGATCTGTAAATGTGTATCCTGATTATTCTTTTGAACTTTACTTAGTTTGACCTTTTGGCTGTTGTTTTTCTTTTCATTTTTTTCTTAAAACAGGATGTAAAATGTCAGGGATGCTTCAACATGTAAGTAATCTTAGAATACTTCTTTGTGATAATTGGCTCGCTTTCCATTGAAAGCTTATGCTCTTCTTATTCTCCCGCTTCTTCTATTTCATTGCAGCACGACTGTATTCAGTCACTCCCAGACTGTTGTGGTCTGTGGAAATTGCCAGACGGTTTTATGCCAACCGACCGGCGGTCGCGCTAAGTTGACCGAAGGTTGTTCCTTCAGGAGGAAGAGCGATTGACGCTGTTGCTTTTTTAGTTTTAGCTGGAATTTTGTGAGTTTAATGTGCTCAGCTATTCGAGGACTACTCATTTTCTGAATATAAACTAGTTTGAAAGAAGGCTGTAATCGATCTAAGTATTTCTTTCGTTTGTTAATGGTTGACTTATTTACTTCGGTAGAACATATTTGACGGGAAATGCTGTTCTCCATTTGTTGCTTGCGATACTTTTTGATGTTTCTGTGTCTTCAGCGCTCCACAGCGCTTGCAGTGATTCTTAGTCTGTGTAGGATCTCCATGGTAGTTCTTTCTGGACTAGCCTTTTTATGATGGTATTAGTTTCGGAATAATTAAATGTGCTTTTCTAAAAATGCATATTTTTAGTTGGTTTTCAAGCAGTTTGATATTTAGGAAATGTGTTAGGAGTGGTTATGAAAGTCATGCCTCTACGTTCTTATGTTTTGGAGAAATTTTAAACCTGAGCTAAACAACATTCAACCACATTGATTATACTGATTGTTTCCACTCGTCAACATCAAGATTTAAGTTTTCTTTTGTTAGGACGATAGTTTTAATGGATGGGAGTTGTTTGCGACTTGTAAATTAAAAGGTTAAAAGCACTGGTGAAGTTGGTGATGCGTCTAATCGACTATATTAAGTGGGGGGTTTCCTGGGTCGGAAAGTCGATTATCATGCCCTTCGATAAGTAAAGTCAGGGTGATAGTTCCGTCAGCTTCTTGTTCGTCAGTGCAGTTTTCTCTGTACCAGCTTCATTTGTCTGAAGTAGTGAACCACAGGTCGTTCCCAAATCCCAAGCAATCCGGCAGAACTTATTACTCGGAAGAAAGGAAATTGCAGTTCCTCTCATGTCTGCATGTCAAAGTCGATGCCTCTTATTGCCCTTCGGTTGCAAGATTCCCAAGGGTCGCTGTTTTTTTTATCTCGAGGGGATGATTATGTGATCCTGCCTGTGGGATGTGTCCTCCCCAGGCGCCACTCACTCGTTTTTCAATATTGGTGAGATTCCTCGATATTTTGTAAGAGTTAGTATTTTGAACCAGTTCGCATCAGTCTCTTACTTGAGGGCTTGTAGGCTTGTAGCTGCAGACTACGAATATGAAATGACTGCTGATTGAAGTCTCCTTTTTTTTTTTTTAAGGGGTCAAATTTCATGACGTCTCCTTGATTTGCTCCCGACTCCTAACAGTTCCAAGTTCTTTCCACGAATACTCCGTTGAAGCAACAGCGCAGGAGAACAATATTAACTGAAAGCAGAAAACAGGGCATTTGGCGACATCTAATAAAATGTTTAACATATTTGGCTGCAATCTGCGTCCACATTTTCCGTCAAATCAATTAATCTACGCCCGATTGGTTTTCGTCTTTTTCCTTCACTAACCCCTCTCATTCAAACTTTTAGACGAAACGTAAGACACGGATTAGGTGGAAATTGCTGAAACTGGACAAAAAAATATCTAATGTGTTTGAAGAAATCGAAGCCAGAGAAATACAAAATTCTAATTTCATTTCCCAATAGTGGAGAGAATCAGAGGAGAAGAATATCAGCTCAAGAACAAGCAGAAATGCAGCATGAGTTCATCACGTTTCGTTTCTTTTTCCATAATGGTCTCTTAGTTTCCAGAAAAGTGGCCTATTGATCACAATTTCTTGGTCCATGTGTTTGACACTCGCCATCGTCACAGAATGTGATGGCCAAAAAATCATAATTTGACTAAAACCCGGATGGGATCCCTTTGTCAATCCCTTGTCAATTAATCTCTGATTTTTTATTTTTTGATCACTTGGTCTTAGGATGCACAAATGCTCAAAAACATGGAGGGAAAATTGAAGTATTAATATGATAAATGCATACGGTTAAAATATAAAAAATAAAAATTGTTTCCCCGTGCCACGACCAAAAGGGATTGATTAGGCAATACTAACACGTTTTTACTGGTGAGTTACTAGACCTCGTCCATTTGACAAATGTTAATGCTAGTTTCTTGACTTAAACGTTTAAGAACTATTTTTATTACACTTGACTTAAACGTTTAAGAACTATTTTATTGCACTTGACTTAAACTTTGTGATAGTGATCAATGAATACATAGAGTTGAAATCAGAGGTGAGTGAGTGGTCTAGAGGCAGTGACTTTTAGTTACAATACAAGACATATTTGGACGCTTTCAAAAGAAGTCGTTCCTCACAGTTTTTTGCTACCTAACTCTGGGTTAGCATTGACGGTCGTCGTCCTGTTTTTTCTTACTAGTAACTCTCATGGCACAAAGATTCCTCCAACCCAGAAAATCTGTCTTTCTGTCGAGGCAACACGGGATTTCTGCTAATAAGATGAGAAAGGAAGCTTGTGAGAACTGATCCAAATTCCCATATCGGTTAAAGCTTCTGGTTTCTTAAATCCATGATATCTAACTTGAAATTCCCCAACGGAAATGAGAGAGTTGTGCTGATATATAAGAGGGGTCCAAAAGATCTGATATCTTATGTCTCATAAAAAAACTATTCCAAAAGATCTCATATCTTAATCAGAGAGCGATTCGTTGCGTCCTTTCATTTAGACCCCCCGTGCTATTACGTAGACCAACGATTCATTCATTCGTTCATCCACTCTGATCATTTGCTCCAATGTCCCCACCTAGTCCCGTAGCCTCGTATGACTTGCCTCTGCATGCTCAGACAGGTTTAATGCACTGAGTGAGGCGTTACGGTTTGGTAAGCAAATTTGTGAATAGCGAACGAACAGTTGTGGGTGTATTTGGACATCAAATCAAGTTGATTGATGCTGTAGGCAATGAATCCAGAAACAGAGTTTAGGGTAGATACGGAGACTATGCTCTGGTTTGTCCACTCGTAAAACTTTCTTCCAGTGGCCGCCCCCCAACTTCTTCATTATCAGATTCTTGAAAATTTCTTAATACGTCACATCTGGTGATCCAGACTTGGCCTTCTCCAGTTCTATATAATAATGAATCCAACCCTACATATACTCCAGCTGCATCTCCGTGTTATATATGTGTTTATACATTCCCAGAAATTAAGCTGAGGAGCGAACGCGATTGTAATGCAGAAATTAGAGCGAAGGGGCGAGTTGAGCTAGATAGGGAGAGGAGTAAAGAGATCGAACCCATTAATTTTATGGGCATGGATTCTGATCAGACGCGGGCGCGCAATATGATCAGAACTCACTCTCCCTGTTCCGCTTGTCGAATCCTTCGCCGGAGATGCGACGTTAATTGCATTCTCGCGCCCTATTTTCCGACAGAGGAAACGGAGAACTTCGTCCGGGTTCATAAGGTGTTCGGAGCCAGCAACGTCATCAAGATGCTTCAGGTACTAGTCTACTGGGAGTTTCTGTGTGTGTGTGTGTGTGTTTTTAAAAGGAATCATTTTGAAACATATAGATTCTTCTGATCAGATGGTGGAAGAGAGTAAAAGAGAAGATGCGGTGAAGAGCATGGTTTACGAGGCTCAAACGAGGCTCAGAGACCCGGTTTACGGCTGCACCGGGGCGATATTCTACTTTCAGAAACACGTCAAAGAACTGGAGGAGCAGTTGCAATCGGCAAGAGCTGAAGCGATGGAATTAAAAGGACAGAGAGACCAGCTCCTCAAGGCGTTAATGGAAGTTCACCTCATCGATCCCTTTTCTCCCGCACTCAGCGACTCCGTCTTCGATCACTTCGTCGTCGTCACCGGCGCCGGTGTCGGCGGCGTCGGCCCCTACCCTGTTATCGACAATTCCAAGTCCACTCTCTCGTGAACATTTCTTATGGTACTACTACCTCTATTAATTTCAAGCTATGTACGTAATTACAATCTATAATTAGAATCGGCATTCCTTGAAGAAGGAAGCTGAAAATAAAATAATGGGACGAGAAATTGAAAATCTTCGCTTTATTTGTATTATACGACCAAAAACCAAAAATGGCGAATAAACGATGATGAGAAATTCTATATACGACCAAACGGGCCGTTGAACGACTTGTCGTACAATCAAGCTTCCAACTTACACGTGGCCTTTCTTAGCATGAATAAAGGACAGTCAATGAAGAAACGCTCTGTCTTTTTCCCCTCTCGGGTACCAGTCCCGGCGCGTCGGCGTCGGCGTCGATGGAAAGCTTTATTTAATCCCACGGAATCTGAATCGGAGCTTCTCCGGTGTTTGTCTCGGAATTAATTTCTCTTTTACCAGACGCGCAGTTCGTAGGAATTTCGCTGAGGTCAGGTCAGTCTCTTCTTTTCACTTTAATATGGTATGTGAGGAGATTCATCCAACCATTTGATGTTCAATTAAGTTCATAATAGGCCAGGAGACCTTCTCATCATCTCTGAAAGGAATTATTGTTGAATACCTGAAACTGATCTTTCGTCTAACTTCGAGAGGGCTCGTGAGCTTCTGTTCTGATCTGCTGTGCTCTGGGTTATCCGCGTGCTGCAGATATATAATCTGTTGATCACCAGCTCATCTTAAAAGAATAAATCCAATGGCTGATTAGTCCCGAATGAAAACGTTAAAAAAAAATAAAAAAAGCTAATCACTAAAATTCCCTAAGCTATGCCAAAAATGTTACAAGAAGATGCAGGCGCTCGAAACTAACATCTACAATTACACCTGCATGCATCGACACAGACATGATTAACGGATACAAATTAATGCAGGGAGATGGTATGTAACAAACTCGATGCTAGCTCTCATTCTCCCGTGCTCTCGCATGAGCTCCCGAAGTTGGCTGTTAAGTCGTTAACTAGCAACCTAATCACGTTCCCTCCCCATGACTTCGAGATCTCCACACACTCCTGCAAGTCCGCGTCACAGGCCAGAAGAACCCACTCTTGATCATCATCCAGATACTTGATATCGAAAGTCCCAACCTCCAATTTCAGCCGCTTTGAGACTTGCTCCTTCAAATCAACAACACCTGACGCAAGTGGTAGCTTAAACCTTATGATGTCTTCCTTGTAAGTGGCCTTTATGGTCACAGTTCTCAGCCCCTGGGAAGCACTAACATGCGGGGTTGTACATGTCAAATTTGGCGGTGCTTGCACATTAGAACGCTCAGAGCATAGGGGATCATCGTGACAACCCTCTGCACCTAAATTACAGAGGTCTCTAAAGTCCTGGCAGCTTCCTGAGTCTTCCACTAGCATTCCACCCAGTAATGACTGTGGCTGAGTTGTGACAAGAGCATCAGGTATCGAGTATGCGGCTAATAGACTTGATCCTCCAGTTGACACAGGGAGGAAGGAACCAAAGTCTAATGTAAGTTGCCCTTGGAAAGAAGAAACAACCTGCAGATTCTGCATGTTTGTTTCATTTGTTGGGCTGCCTTGGCATGAGTCAGCAGAATTTGGTGTCTCTGCACTTTCTTCACCAGAACCACTTCGTGATTTCGACCCTGGGGATCCCCCCCTTGCAGACTCATCCTGGGGACTGTTTTGTTTGTCAACAAGTTCGTGTTGGCCAAATAACCCAACACTTTCAAGCTGTCTTACGGGTATTTCTAACGGGGGTGAATGTCTTTCCCTTCCACCTAAAAAATCAGAGGCTTTGGATACCCTCGAGGATTGCAAGGGTGCTTCTACATTGACAGGCCAGGTAATTGAGCCAACAGAAACAGGAAGGGGACTAGTGAGGGAGGCAAGGCTGAATGCACCTTCTGCACCTTGGACAGACTCAATTACTCGTTTCAGCTTGGATAGAGAGCGATTCACTTTGTTTATCTTGCGCGATGGCCACCTTGAGATTCCATGCTGCCGACATATCCGTTTCATGGTTGTTGGGCAAACTGTTAAAACCAGAAAATAGGGAATTTCATATGTGCATGCTTCACATTAATAAATAGCATTCTATTGAAATAGGCATAAAAGTTTGCAAATAAGAAAAAAGAAAAAGAATAAAAAGCCGCCAGCTTACCACCAAGGCTTTTTGCAGCATCTTTAAGACTACCAGCAAAATATTGTTGAAGAACTTCTAAGCTGATTGACTTCTCAGTTTTGCCTCGCCTCCTTTCACTTGTCTTTGCGCTTTTGTTATCAAATAGAGAAACTGCATTCTGGCATTCATCTGCACCAATAAGAGTCTTGTTGTCATTGTTTCCTGCATTAATATCCGATGTCAATTGCCCCTCTAACACATTGGGCATTACATCTTTCCCATTCAGCAAACTATCAAACTCAAGACCATCAAGTTCTTGGCTGCTTATGTCAGGTGGAGCAGAGTTTGAATCCATCTTCTCGCTTGAGTTTGCTTCAATAATTTCCAGACATCTCTCATCCAGTAGTTCATTATCAGTCGAAGCTTTTAAAATTCGAAAACACTGGTTCATAGTGGTTGAAATAGATTTCAACAACTCCATTTGTTCACTAGGTTCCTTACAATCAAGTGGGAGGAAGAACTCCAATATGTAATCATCGCTTCCAGTTTGGGTGCTCCTCAAGCTTATGGCGAAGCAGCTCACCAACCCAAACATACGAGCATAATGTACAAGTGGGTATTCAGTCTTGGTAAATTTGGTAATATCACTAGAGAAACAAGCCTTCAGAGATGAAAATGCTCTACCAGCTACTCCCTGGCCCTTTTGCAAATGGTGCTCTGCACAGGCATCTCTAAAACCCCACATATGGGCATCAAAAACATAGAATGCAACATCAGTTGTTGACATGCAGACTTGTCCCATGCAACTTCCATCTATGCTTGTGCAACTCTTCTTCGAACCACCACCATAAGCTAAAACACTGCGATGCCGACATGGAACCCAGGTCTGAGCCAAAGGCACTTTGTGAGTCTCACAAACCACTGTTAATATCTCCAGAATTTCAGCTAGGGCAGCTTGACGACCTTTATTACATATCTGTCAAAACAAAGCAAGGAATATAAGCTGTTGAAAGAAAAAGGAGTCACCACTCAACAATATATTTTAAAGTAGATTTTGGAAATTAAATGGCTTACCCGCCTGCTTGGATGATCTAGTATATCAGAACTCTTCAGGTTTACAGCCTACAGAAGAATTGAAAATTTTTTAGCACTCCGAGGAGGCAAGGCAGGACCATTTGTGATAAAAAGATCCAGTTCAACTATATCTAGGGCCAAAAAACAAGGCAAAAAATGAACTATATAAAAGAGTGCCTTATTGCACGTGATAAATTTTCATAAGGCCGCCTGAAATTAACATCCAAGCCTCAAACCTGCTTTACTAGTTTTTTGGTTTTAATTCCCCTCTCACCACATGGAAGCAATTCCATTCATCTCACCCACAGATCACATCCAAGAAGTCTGTTATTCTCTCATTTTTCAACACATGGTGGTAAAATACATGAAATGGACCTACTAGACCATCACTAACATGGGTTCGAACCTTTTATCCCCACATCAAGGACAAAAAATGGAAGCGGACATCATATATATATATTAGAATTCAACTAAAAGTCGACAAGGTCATTTTGCACAAAAATTTTCAATACAGGCCCATTGATACCCGGTTAAAAAGGAGATCTAAGTGAATTTCATTGCCTAGGCCTATTCCAGTGCAAAATGTAAACAAAAAACATGAAAAAGATCTTACGTATGAGGGGAAATTTCCCAAACACCACATATACTAATGAGATCATCAATATGCACCATAAATAAATCACTGCGGAATACCAACCTCGAGAGCTTTGCAAACCTTATCAACCTCAGAAGCATAATTGATCTTCTGGGAAGTCATAATGAGCTCAACTACACCGATACAAGACTGTCCTGAAGGTTCAAACACAGGCAAGGCCAAAGTACCGCGCACATTGTAGTGAAGAGCATGATTAAGACGTGGATACTCCTTACTGCTATAATATTGTACATTTGGGGTCCACTCTGGAATTTTCTGTCGAAATACACGGCCTGGTAGACCCAAATCTCCATCGCTTTCCCCATCAACAGAAAATAAATACATCAGTGACACAGTTCTGTATTGAAGAAGCCCATTACTATGTGGATCCAGAACAAAGGGTTGCCCCGAAGTTGTGAGAACATATTTGTCACCATTCTTAACTGGAGCCCACACTTGAACCAGAAAATGTTGTTCAGACGAGTTCTTGAAATGCCTAAGGGCCTGTGTCATCCGCTCCTTAATTATGCATGACTCATCAGATGTATCATCATCAGCTGTTTTACTTGCAGAACCTGGCAGCTGTCTTCTATTGTCACCTCCTTCTGCGGGATTTTCATGGGTAGAACCTGGATTACCTGAAATTTGTGAGTAAGCATTGAAGGAAAAAGCAGCAGAAGGACGTTAAAAAAATTTGCAGAAGCAATCGGATCTAGTTTCCTCAAGAATCGGTTACAGCTCAAAGTGCATGCCAAACACACCCAGAGAAAAAGGAGAGGAACTGAGTGAGGGACAGAGAAATTAGAAGTAATAGAATACTGAAAGTGAAACTTGATATATATTCATTTCAAAATTTAAAAGTAAAAGAATCAAATAAAAAAAAAAAAAAAGGTCGCTTATAATTTTCAGCTCTCATAGTAACATCCAGAATACCAACAGTGACAGAGAAGTAATCTCTCATTTGTTGGGAAGAGAGCCAAAGCACGGTGAGAGAGAAATTATCAACAGAAATCATCCCGAAACTTCGACAGATGAAACAAACGGAAAGTTATCCACCAGAAACATGACCTGTTTTGCATCACGCACGAGCCAGTTACCCTATATTTATTCACGAAAAAGAAGAAAAAAAAACCCAATAAACCTTCACACAAACATAAAACATCAAGACTGAACAATCGAAAACATTGAAAGGCGAGTTAATAAAAAATCAGGGCGATGTAGACTTAGAAATTACACGAGGTCGCTTTCGTGAACGAGAAGTAATTGGCCAAACGAAATAGAAATGAAGAAGCTGATTCAACACCAGCTCCACTTATAAAAAATAACAGAACTGAAGCCAAGGAAAACAGGTTGACAGTTCATTCGAACTATGAGCATTTAGACAACTTCTACTGGAAAGTCAACTGAAATGGAAGAATATAACTGGAAACAATTAAATAAACTACTTTTAGAAAAAGAGAAGAAAAGAGAAGGCGTAAAATGTGCGAATTTGACGACCCCAATTCATCACCAGGTGATAAACAGAGGCAGGGAATTAAATGCCCACACCTTAGATCGAGTTTAGGGAGCAAAAGAGAACAAATAGTGAAGTATAGGGAGGGAGGGAGCGTTGATTTTTGGCAGAATAACAAAGAGAACAAAAAGGAGAAAACATAAAAGAGTGCGAATCGGAAGAGATACTGACAGAGCATCGAGAAAAGATTTCAATTGTAAACAAACGGCAAATCGGCCAACATCAAATTCCTTAACTGAATCCAAATCGAGAAACGAGGAATAAAAGAGAAGGAACTCACCGGACAAGAACATGGCGCAATCAGCAAAGCGAAGACCACCGTGAAACGGCAGGACCGAGTTGTCGGCGAATTTATCGTCGGCAGCATCAGGGAATGCCCAAAGAGGCGACGAGGGCTGCTCCGAACCAGAAACCGAGAGCTGTAAATTAGAAGTTGGCGGAAAGGAGGAGAAGAAAGAAAGCAAAAAGGGAGAGGAAGGATTGGAGAGGTCGTGAGAGACATCATAAGGCCAGGGGGGGCCGTCCATGTCCAGGTCGAGATCCATGAGCTCCCTCTCAATCGGAGCAGTCGGATCCTTAGCTCGAAAGCCTTTATGCTCGCCGTCGTCCGGTTCGGCGGACATAGTGTCGTCGGCTGAGGAGGTGGCGGTGGTAACGGCGGCGGCGGTGGCGACGGAAGCTGCTTCCCCTCTCCCTTCTCTCTCCACTCGCATCTGCACCTGGAAGACGAGAGAGGATTGAATTGGCAGACGTTGATTCCATAGAATCTGATGGCTACAAAACATGAATAAACTAAGCGGAAAACAGAAACAGGTGACGATTCTCACTAGAATGCGCCGGGGTAAAGTGGTCCTCCCCCCTTCTTCCTCCCCTTCCCCCTCTCCACAACCCTCCTCTCCCTGCGCTTACTTCACCGCATTATAATTTAACCGCGCCGTGGCGATCGAGCATCGCCGACCAGAAAACGTCGTCCACTTTCTTTTTTTTTTTTCTTCTTCTTTTCTTTTCTTTTCTTTGTTTTGTTCGCAAGCGAGAGCGGACGGAGGTGTAGGAATTGGATCAGGAAGCAGAAGCCAAACTCATCATTCACCACATTATTAATATTCTCTGTCGTTTTCAGATCGGCTCGGAAGCCGGAAGCGACCAAGCCCCGGCCGGGCAGAGTCGCTCGGACGGTCATCCTTCACTGCTCCCGCCAACGCACATAATCGTCATAACTGGTAATAAAGCCATAACTGGTAAAGCTGTGCGCAGTGCGCCACGGCTCGGGTTTTCCCTCATCCATAGAACCGGTTCGACGCGTCTTACAATGGTAATTTTATCCGTATTTCGAATGTATTCCATAAAATTTTGTCGTCGTTTGGGAGCTTTAAAGCCTGTAATTCCTTCCGTATTTCGTCTAGAAAATGAATCAAATGACCACCCGTCTGAATTCTCGAGTCTCAACCTCAGTAAGCACAGGTTGGGTCGGTTCAGCACCGGTTCAGTTCCGTTGCTCGGACCATTCACACCCTACTCGGTGCGTCCGGCTGTCTAAAGTAAATAATTGTCTCACTTCGTTACGTCAGCAACAGACGCCCAATAATCGGGACGAAACGAAAAGACGCAAATGTTTATTGGGCCCACGAGACCCTAAAATGGATGTCGATGCAGTCGCCGAGGAGGCCACCGGCGCGTTTGACTTTTTCTTCGAGTAGTACAAGAAAGAGAGAGAGGGTAACAATAAAGCTCATATGCTACCATGTGTCCAAGTTGGAGTGGTGTCTGACTTGTGGCCCCACGTCGTTTTAGTAGTTTTTACACTAAGCCCCTCCTCGTCACCACCCACATTCGTAGCCCGCGATTTGCCGTACTTTTTTCCTTTGTTAATATTTAATACTTGTGTTTTGATGTGAATTGATGCCCAACCACTTACTAATCGCGATTAGTGAGGATTCGGGAGCCGACAGCTCTGTTACGGAAATATCTACTATCTACATGCATGACTAATGCGAGGATGAGGTATCAGGTGATGGAGTTTGTTGTTTTTTTATTACCGGATTTGGTTCCGGTCGTCGTTAAGAAAAGAGATTAATAATGGGGAAGGATCGTTAATCTCGTGGAGGGATTGAACGAGACGGCCTCTGCTTCGTTCGTGGGTTGGAATTTTCGAGATCGATTAGGACGTTTTTTACTTAAAGAAATCGCGATATCTTTGAGATGAGCGGACGTCCAGCGGGAGCAGTTCCCGATTCCCAGTTCCCGAGTCGAGCTTATCGGTTTGGCGAATCTCGGGTTGAGCCGGGCGAGGTCTGTGTGGTGAAGGTGTGGTTCTGGGTCGTCGACGACCATGGTCCCTGGAGATTATTAATTAGAGAAGAATTTGATCTGTGATTTTTACGCGACGGGAAAGGATGCGGATAGGCGCTGGTTTTAATGGCTGAAAAGAAGCGGCTGCGGCGACTCGAGGGCCAGGAAGATCAAAATTGCGGCGATGAATGGAAAAACAAAAGGAAAGGATCGAAAATGCGCGGAAAAGTGCTCTGATTCGAATCGTTTTTTTCTGGATATGGTATTGAGATTTACCTTTGTGGTGACATCTTGAAAAGAGAGTGACAATGGGGATGCGCTCTGGTTATATTGCTTGCCACATCTGTGAATTACTCTTTGTGGCCGACATAAAAGGACGATTTAGAGATGAAAAAGTTGAAATTACTGAGGGGAAAAGCTAAAGATTGCTAATGGGTTGGAGAAACTCTGCTTAAAAATCAAGCTTGGATGAAGTTTAGAGATATATTGGATCCCTTCCTCTGGAGCTATTCCCTCTTCTTCCCTGTCAAATTGGGCGAATGCAGCTGTGTGATAGAGATAGCAGACGATTTTACGAATATTCTGAAAAACACTAGCCAAGAATTTTTTATTTTCCAATTGAAGAAAGAGAGAACCGGATAGATACTTTGGTTAAGAAGAAAGTGGAAGATTCCTGTAACTCTCACACACAGACTGCTGCTACTTACTCTGCGAATTTTTTTTAGGATCAAGAAAAGAAAAAAGGCTAAAAAAGAGTGATCCTTTTATCATATCTACACGGAGGAGATCGTCAGCCATGAAAAAAAATCTTCCTCAAAGTCGCGACAAGCAACTCTCACTTCAGTTCTTTTTCAATGATTTCAATCGACTGCGAGGTTTCGAAGCAGCTTCCAGAGTTGCAACAAATAAGAACATACGCCGGTAGTTTGAGAGCTCGGAGCCGCTTCAGAAGAAGGAAAAATCGAAAACAAATATGTCGACAGAGGCCCTACCACTTCTCCGCGACTGCTTCTGTCTTCATCTCGGGGTGCTTATTTCAACTGATAATATTCGAAAGGACAAAAATGTCGCGCAAGTGAAACGATTGCCTTTTCTGAGTGGTGGGTGGAGATGAAAAAAAAAAATGGCTGCCACGGATCCCACTTGCATTACCTTCGAGTTTACGCGTTCAACGTATTCATTTCCCTCGTCTTTTACCTCGTCCGAGGCTGCGCCTGTCCCAATTTTCTTTCGATTTAATTGTCTGGTTTTAAGATTAGGTGAGCAGCTTCGAGACAGGAATCCAACAAACAGCTCATGTGTTTCTTAGATTAATGATAACGATAATAATCATATTAATTCTTGGCTCTTCCTAATGAATAGATGACGGTCCTATTTATTATATTGGGATCTCAATTCTTTCCCTGAACATAATAAAATGTATCTGGCTGACGTCGTCATTTATTAAATAATGAACTACTAAATGTTATTTTTTTCTGAATTTGCTTTGAAAGCTAATTTTATATAGGAAACTTGTCTTACGGTGGAGCGGGTCCAACCTAAGAGGCCAATGATTGAACGCTTTGGTTGTTCATTCGATTCCGGGCCACCCGGAGCCCAACCAGATTTTTTTTTTCTCCGCCAAAAGCTGAAAAATTAATAACTTATTCACCCAATAATCCAATACTAGATGAAATTATATTCCTCAATTACTAAGGAAAATGCTGGTTGTACCTACCTGAAGTACCCGTCTTTTCTGCACGGGGTTTATCTTTATCTTTTATAATTTATAATTTTATAAAATAAAAATTATTTATTTATCTTTTAAGTGTTTTAGATTAGAAGGTGCACTAGAGGCTAGAATTACTCAAACATTAATTGTTTAAGCAGTGATATAAGTACTATGTGTTTTTTATTCATTGCATTGCAGCTTAGTAAGAGAAAAACTTTGGAGATAAAATCTGCAAATATTATAAACCTATTCTATGGATAAACTTTAAACCCTAGATTTTCTCTTTCTTAGACCGCCAGTGATAATGTAAAAGCTAAAAGTAAAATCTAGAAGTATTGATATCATTTTTTTAATTGTTTAGGTCTTGGTGGTTTTAACTAAAATCTGTATTAGTTTATTTGTACATATATAACACAACTAAATAACATTAGAGGTTGAGATTAACCTTTGCAAATAATTAGTCCATGTGTCATAAAAAAGGGTCCCAAGTTACTCTTAAGTGATACTAAACACAGGGTTTTCGAACCAGTGTTATAGTTTTAATTGAGAAGTTGTATCAGATATTTTAAAATTTTGACTAATTATATATGTTTTTTAATAAAGGTAGTGCCCGGATTAGTAGAGAACTCGTTCCAACAATGGAAGTGCTCTATTTTTTAGTCTTTCTAATTAGTGCTCGATTAGTAGGCATTGTAATAAAATAGGTCAAAGTCAACTAAGTGAAAAAAATTCATATTATATTGTGATCTAATATTTAAAGGTCTTCTCCAATTAATAAAGTTGCATCAACATTCATACGGCAGTATAATCACGTAACATTGTGCCTTCTACAAAACGACATTGGAATGTATAAAAAGAAAGGCTTTGATTTGTATATAAAATATTGCTTTAATTATTTTTATTTAACATATAATGTCAAGTGAATGGCCACATAATCATAAAAATTAAACCTGAATTTTTTAATTAATTGAATTTTAAGTCAAAATGATCGAACTAAATTGAAATGCTTTTTAGCACTTGTGGACTTGGACTATTTAATGGTAACAGCCAACGGGCACCATTTAGAACCGGGATTATCCATCTAGAAGTCTTTGCCTTTAGACGGGCCGATAATTCTTGCGGCCCGCGAAAGCGAGGTGGGCGACCGAATTCATCAGAGCTTAGTTACATTGCCATGGCAGTGTGGGAGATCCGGTAATGGCGGAGATTTTAGTATCCATATCGTACCACTTTCCGTCACTGAATCGACTCACTTTTAAGACATCCGATTATCGCTTGCCGTTTCTAGAACTAGTCCATGTTGCGTTGCTGCCACTTCGATTGCAATTTTTCTTCCAGGTTTCCCCAGTCTCCGCAGCAACCGAACGATGTCGGGGCTGGCGGAATCCGATACGGACGATGTATCAGCGATGCTACCATTGAAGCTAATCAAATCGCAGCTGATCCCTCCTGCTCCCAATCGATTCCCCTCTGCAATAGATTGGCTGCCTGATTTTGGAGGCCTTTCATGGATTGCTTACGGTGCCTCGTCGTTGCTCGTAATTTCTCACTTCCCTTCTCCTCGATGTCAGGAGGAGACATTCATTGGTACTATCTTCGAACAAGCGATCGAGACACCTCGCCCGACTGTCGGGACCGCATTTCTCCGGGCGGTGGCCTGGTGTCCTTCTTTGCCGTCCGAGGGGGAGATTGCGGTTGGGTCGGGTAATACTGTACTTGTTTACGCGTCTGGTTCGAAGGATGCGACAGGTACGGCATAATTTAGAAATGCAAGTCTTATTTTTTTTGTTATGTATTTATGAAATTATGAAAATGTCTGTCGTTGCAATTGGAGGTTTGACAATGAAACAAATAGAAATCAAGCAGCCGTATGTTCTAGGTCCGGCCGTGTAGTTTAGAGTCTGTTTGAAGGACGCTATCAACAGTGTGGCCCTTTTTAAAATTTAACTTTTTGTTAATATTGATCTAAGAGTGGGATGTTCTAATCCTCATAATTTTACTGATATCTGTTCTTCGATGGTTAACTCTCCTCCTCATTTGGTTTTCCCTTTACAAGAAGTTTTTTTTTGTTTTACTCTCTTCAAATTTTTTCTATTTTGATTTAATTATCTCACATTTTCCAGGTTCTTTCTGTTGGAGGCAGATTGCAGGACTGATACAATCTTCCGAGGTTGAAGTGATAAAATGGACAAGATCAGGGGATGGATTAATTGCTGCAGGCAGCGAGGTGGTTTTGTGGAGAAAGCAGAGTGGTTCATGGGAAGCAGCTTGGAGATCAAATACAGAGTACCCCCAAACCATGGCTTCGACAACATGGTCAATTGAAGGACTTGCCGCAACCGCCACCAGCTATGGAGTCCCACAGGTTGAAGGATCCTCCACAATAGTTTTGGAGGATAGTAAGCGAGTATCAGTTTACTATGGTGAGGGTGCCGAGTTGGTGAAAACTGAGCTGTTTCATCCGCAGCCTGTTACAATGCTTCAGTGGAGGCCATTGGTACCCAAAGAAGATGCACCAACCTTTGGAGGGGATGTACTTCTGACATGTTCTCTGGATGGAGCTGTAAGGTTGTGGAGTGAAATTGACAGTGGGAGACCAAGGAAGCCAATCAAGGATTTACCTGGTCAGAAGTTGATTCGTTCATTTCATGTTGTTGCTGTGATTGAAGTGAACCACATATTGAAGGGAACCCTAGGCATGGACACCGATTTTATCTGGGCAACAGAAGTTGAGGACACCGGTACCAGATTGCATTTTTCACCGTATGGTTCTGAACACGATGTGGTTGGTAAGTGTGAATGGTTGGTGGGGTTGGGACCTCAGAATTCACTTAGTCTCTGGGCTATTCACTGCCTCGATGATGCGCTGCCATTGCGATTCCCTCGGGTTTCCTTATGGAAAAGGCAAACTGTACATACATCCACAACAGTAACTTGTCATGAGACTGGCTGTTCAATTCCTGCAAACCAATCTATTTTAGTTCAAGCAGTGGTTTATCGTAATCGACCCTTTGGTCCACCTACCATGTGTTCTTTGATTGAGTTATTGCCAGACAATATCATTTCCTGGTCACATTTATACAGAGATGTATCTATTGTTGCAGATGTAGGTTCTTCAAAACAACCTTCAACGAAGAATGATTTGTCTTGTCATGTAGGAGGAGTTCTGAATAAATGTGGCCACGCAGGAAGGATTCTGCAGGTTGCTTTGCATCCGTATAGCTACGAAGTTGAGATTGCTGTTTCTTTAGATTCTAATGGTCTGCTTCTGTTCTGGTCCATTTCAGCCATTTCAAATCCTATCCCGAGCAAGCCATTTCTGTCTCACCCTTCATGGAAACTTTTGGGCCAACTTGTCAGTGGAGATTTGTCCACAACTGCTCAATATACAACTCTGAGGTGGGCACCTTCACTTTTGAACGCAGACCCACTTCTGCTGTTAGGGTACGCAGATGGAATTGATATGTTTGCAATAAAGATATCTGAAAATAAAGGGGATAAGATGGCAAACTACAAGATATGCTCAATCTCTTTTGAAGGCCACTGTATGGGAGATGCCCCTGATCACATTTTTGCCGTTCCTTTAGCCTCTGAAAACAGTGAAAATACCATTTCAAATAGTTTTATATTGCTCAGTATATGGAACAAGGAATTTCGGGCTGCGTCATGGAATGTTGTCTTGTGCACTAGTGATCTATTGGGGAGCACTGACACACCCAAAGGTTGGAGGTTTGAAAGTGCTTTAGGTAACATGAGATACTATGCGGTGATTAAACCGTGTTCATCAACATTTCCATATGAATTTGATCAGATCACCAGTTTTGCTGTGATTTGTCCAACTAATTTTATTTGTTGTCAAGTCAAAACATCTATATATCAGTTGGCCACTGGCTGCTCCGATGGGAGTGTAAAACTGTGGAGAACTACTTGTACAGTTCCTAACGGGCAAAATTCAGACCAAATGTTAGTGCCCTGGGAACTAGTAGGTATTTGTACCTCGCATCAGGGGCCTGTTCATACTGTTTCATTGTCCAGCGATGGAACCCAGATGGCAACCATTACCAAAGTTGGTTCAAGCAGTAACTGTACCCTTCACATATGGGAATCTAAATACCTGGATGGTACTGGGAGATTTTTGCTTGAAGATAAAATGACTCTTGAAGGGGATGTTATCGCTTTAGAGTGGCTAGCCATTGGAAATGGTCAATTACTTGGAGTTTGTCTACAAGATGAATTGCGGATATATGCCTACCAAAGGTCTAGTTCCCTGGCTCTTATGGGGCCAAGAACATCATCACGAGTTTGGGTTTGTGTTGCAACCAGTAGCTTTGATTTTCCGGTACAGCACTTCATGTGGGGTCCCAGGGTGGGCGCAGTTGTTGTACATGATGTTTTTTTGTCTCTCTTTAGTCAGTGGGCAGTTTGTGATAATAGTATGTTACTGGGTGAGAGTAGTGAGAGAAATGGTACAGTGGTTAATATTTACTTCCCTGTGAAAAATGAAACCGAACTTCGTGACTTTGTTGTACGAATGTCTCAGGAGAAAATTGAGGATGGAGGAAAATCTTCCGTTCACAACATTCTTGAAATTGTTGAGAAAATAAATGAGCCATTGCCTGTTTATCATCCACAGACACTCTTTCTTTCATTGTGTTCAGGTACGTGATATTTTGTTCAATTTTTACTCTTGTGTATTTATAGTTTCTATTAACTAAGTAATGTTTCCAGCTCTGTTGTTTATGATTTTTTTGTTCTGGCTTTCTACTTCATGGGCTAAGTGTTCTGCTTTCACAATTCTGTTGTTGTGGGGGAGCTATCGTGCAGAAACTTGTCTTGTCAATTTGATTTATTATACACTTCTGTTAGTTTGTGAACCATAGGGCTTCAATTCACTTTTGAAACTGGTGGTAGGAGGGTGGAAACGAGCATATGCTGTGATGAAGCATCTAGTGGAGCATCTTGATTCTGGTGCAAACTCTGGAGTCCACGAGAAGGGATATAATCTGGGAAAGTCATGCATTGTCATTCCGCAGGTCCACCTGTCCCAATATTTGGAGGAAACAGTGGCAACAAATATGAGCAGTAAAGGACTTCAGTGGGCTACACATCTATCTTCTGGGACTTATGGTGCAGAATCCCAGGGGACTTTTCCTTTTTCTTCTTATACCATGTCAAATGCTTCCTCAGAAAATTCTGAGGAATCCGACTTCACTCGAACTCTAGATAAGTTCCATGACATACAAGGAATAAGTGAGAAAAGTAGAACGGAATTGCTTTCAATAGTCGACCTTCTTGGTGAAGTTAAGGATTCTCACTGGGCTTCACTTTATGAAAGCTTAGATGGATCAGGCAGAAGGTAATTCTCTACTTATACTATCATTTTTTAATTTTTTAAATAAATATTAATTGGCTGCAAAGTTGGTCTATTTGCCTTAAGGTGGATGCTTTGGCATTGGTTTTTCAGAACTTATAAGTTGACTGAAAAGTTGGTTGCTTTGGCTTAAAATGGATGTATTGCTTTTGGTTTTTCCTTCCTGTCGTTACTTTATAAATTTGAAAGTTCTTTGTACCAATTGAGACAACTCTGTGACCTGAACACTTTGACTCGGGTCAATTATTGTTTGATTCTAATTATGCACCATAAAAAGCCTTTTGTGCTAAGCTCCTAGGTGCTTATTCATATTTTTTGCTATATATATATATATGTATTCTTTCTTAATTTACTAAGCCACTAGAGTATTTTGCCTACTGGACTGTTTACAGTATTGGTTTGCTTCTTAGCTTGCTATGGTACATTCATGGTAGACTTGAAACTTATTATATTAGTTAGAGATTGTACTTTAATCCATTGTCATACATGTTGAATGGATGAGCTAGTTGGGATTATATTTCATATAGAGTAAACTATCTATCCGTATTTAATGCTTCTTCCAGGTTTTGGGTTGGAGTAAAGTTTCAGATGCATTTGCTGCAGAGGAATGCAAGATTGGCTGGTTCGGAATTGATTGTTGATTCTGGATCGATTGTCTGGGCCTTCATGTCTGATTGTCAAGATAATTTGCTTAACTCTCTTCTATCTAGTGAACAAACTTGGCAAGATATGAGAAGTTTGGGGGTTGGATATTGGTACAGAGATGTCACATCATTACGAACAAGAGTAATAAGTCTATTGTTTTTTGTTTTCTTTCTTTTGATATCTTGGGCTATTTTTAGAGCTTTCTGTTTCTCAAAGTTTGATATAGGCAGATTATGTATGCAAGCCCTTTTAAATTTAACAATTTTGTGGAAGAAAAAAGTTTCTGTTGCCATCCCTATAAGTTTAATGCCATGAAGCTAGGGGGATTTTTAAGATCTTTACGGATGTTTCTTCATCGGCTTTTCTTCATGAAATGCTGAAATAAAGGCCTGAATACGTATGAAGATATGAAAGCACCAAATTTTTCTGTAGGTGATGTAGGACGTGTAAGTAATTTGATTAGAGAAGAAACAAGAAACGAATAAGTTCAGCGAGAGATGCAAGCTTGAAAGTATAATTTATTTAGGTATCAATGAAACTTAAAAATGATGTAAAATAACAAATTAAAGAAAAAAATTTATAAACAACAAGTTATGAAACAAGAGTAAGTAATACATTTAAGCTCGGAATATTTCAGGCACCCAATTGTCTGATGGAATGAATCAATTCCTTCTGGACACAGTTTTTTAGTTGAATAAAATTCTGGTGAGACTAGGGTCTAAGGAAACAAAAAATTAGCTTGGCCTAAAGTTTATTTTGATCCCATAACCAGAGTAAAAGTTAGAAGAAGAACAAAGTAGGAATGAGAACAAATGAGAGAAAAGATGCTTCAATAATAGCAATAGGATTAAAAAAGGTGAACAAAGAAACCCTAGAGTCGTATGATTAGTGCTGCAACATGTGCTATAGTGTCATGGTATAGTTTGCAGTATTTGGTGGCATGCATAACTGTGGTACAAAAAAAGGCAAAGAGGATATGGAAGAAAGAAAGAAGAGAGCATATATGAGGGAACAGACAATTAAGGAGGAATAAGGAAGAAAATGAGAAAAAATTAGCATCGCCTTGATTTGGAAATTATCTCAAGATATCACATCCAATGACATTGGTAAAACTCTACCTTTTATTTATTTACTTTGACGCAAAGTTTGTGTTGCTATTTATGCAACCAGTAATCCCTTGATGTGATTGGGCATACTAAAACATTATGACAATTACAATGTGCGGCAGGGTTAACTTATTGAGCTCAAAAACTAAGCCAATCAAAAGAAACTTGAGACAGACAAACAATGAATCGCGGAAAGGAAGGTGATGAATTAGGATAAAGTCAATAACTGCTAAAACTTATATGCCTAAACTTATAAACTACAATATGTGGTAGGGTATCTATGTCTGGTCTCTTCATTAAGTTTCAAATTTTAATCGTATTTGTGCAGCATTATACAAGAATGCAATTTGGTTTAGCAAGTGATACAGAAAACTGTTGAAAAATCAAAGAAGCCAAAAAGACCCAGTTAGAGAATATGCCAAAGCTAAGATGGCTCTTTGGATTCTTCTTTCTAGTCACTGGGATGTCACTATTATGTGCTTAAGCAGATTCAGAAGACGAAGTACATCAAACTATACCAGTATAGCTCTAATTGTGGCAGCTAATGAAAGATGAAAATGTTCTAACTTGTTCATTACTAATGATTGAATATACGAATATTAAGTATCCTAGAGGATATGGGCTTGGGCTTCGTTTTTCTCCCTATTGGGCTAGCTTCTGCTTGCTTCTTTACATCGGCAAGAAGCTTTTGGGGGGCATATCGTGCATACGTGCAGTTTTATTAGATGTTTTACTATTCATTTGGGAGTATTTTTGTTTTTTTCATCTTCTAAGCAAACAATTGTAATATGTGCATGTATTTACCCTTTTCATGCTAAATATGGAGAAATGTTTGTGCTTAATTTTTTTAATTTGCAGATAGAGAAGCTGGCGAGATCTCAATATCTGAAGAAGAGAGATCCGAAGGATTGTGCACTTCTATATCTTGCCCTTAATAGGCTTCAGGTTTTAGCTGGACTATTTAAGATCAGTAAAGATGAAAAGGACAAGCCCCTAGTTGGATTTCTGGCTCGTAACTTTCAGGTATTCTAGCATGAGAATTTTAGTAGGATGGATAATTTCACCTTCTTTGATCTGTTACATATTGAACTAACTTTTGACAATTGGTATCAACTTAGTCCAACCAATACCACTAAATTTCCTTCATTTATTGTCAATACAGCTGCAAGTACAAACATAGACTATTCATTGATGTTATCTGAATACTACAAACTGAATTATATTTTCTTGATCGAATTTAGGAGGAAAGGAATAAAGCAGCTGCTTTGAAGAATGCTTATGTTTTAATGGGAAAGCATCAACTACAGCTTGCTATTGCGTTTTTTATTCTTGGAGGGGATCCTTCTTCTGCAGTTACCATCTGTGCTAAGAACTTTGGAGATGAACAGCTTGCACTTGTAATCTGCCGTCTTCTTGAGGGTTATGGAGGAACCTTAGAGCGTAACCTTATTTCAGATGTTTTGCTTCCAAGTGCTATCGAGAAAGAGGACCACTGGCTCGTGAGTTTGTTTGAGGTGTGGCATGGCAAAAAATTTTGACATGATTGCTTAAAAAATTAGTTTTTGCTGTTAATATGGGCATTGAATATGTGCAGTGGATCTTAGGGAATTATTCAAAGTCATTCTGGAATCTTCTTGGTCTCAAAGAGGATCCTACCGACAGCAAGTCAAATGATCCAAGCAATTACACGTATGCTTTGTCAGATCCAAATATAGGCCAGTATTGTGCATTTCTAGCTGCCAAAAGTAGCATAAAGAATTCTGTTGGCGAACCAAAAGCTGCTACCATGGGAAGGTGGGCCTCATTGATGACTTCCAGCGCTTTGAAGAGATGTGGACATCCTGTAAGTGAACATTTTCTTTTCTAAATTCAAATTTGTAGCTGACATTTTGTAGTTGATGATGATATCATTTATATTTTAAGTTTGAAGCTTTGGAGAGTCTTAAATCATCTTCAATTAATATCGAGAGTAAGGATCAATATACCTCATCAGACAGTGGAAAGGTTGATATTTTTCATGGCAAACAAATGTGGACAGCAGTTGATACTTCTGACTGGATAGTAGAAGATGTGGCTTGTGATCTGGAGGCTCATGCAAAAATTGGCTTGGCTATGTTTTACATATCAAAAATGACGAGAGAACACCCGAACTGGGTTGACTATAATATTTGCAAAATCAACAAGGGTGAAGTCTTACTAGATACATTCAACCACAAGCTGAAGACTGCATTTTCCATTCTCGAGAATAAGTTTTCTCTAGCTTCCCATGATTTGGCTTGCAAGGTATCTAATTGACTGCCAAAAGTCAGTTTTTCTTTTTCTTTTGACTATACTTTTCCATGACACAATTTCTCAAGGTACTTTATCTGTTTCCACAGACCTTACTTTTTTCTTCCAGCCATGGGTTATTTTTTCTTGGGTACCACATGTCACATGGCTTCCTGCCCCAGGAATTTCTGCACAGTTCACATTTCTATCCTCTTCTTCGGGAACAACTGATGCAAACAACCAGAGATATTTGTTCTTTACTGGTTCGTTATATAGTCGTCTGCTGTCTTGCTTGTCCTGCATTGAAGCCAGCTCCTTTTGAAAGAATTACGTCAATCAAGCATAGATGTTCCTTAATTGATCCTCTGGACTTTTATGTACAATATCTCATTGACTTTATAAATAATTTGAGACCTCTCCTTGAGTACCACACTCCTGGTTTATTTGAAGATATTCAGGTTGAAGAAATATTTAGCATCCTTGATCTTCTCGAGTATTTGGTGGATTTTGCATCGGCATGGGCCCAAAAGGAATGTAGAGGGCTTGTTCTGATGATAAGGCCTATAATAAATGCTTTTAGGAACAAGCAAACTGCAGGAGTTATAGTTACAGACTTGAGGGTTATACTGCATGAAATCAGGAAGTTGGTGACAACTGATGTATGTTGTGATGCTGAAGGGACTGCTCCTGAGAACATAACTTATCAAGGGGTAAATAGAACAAATGAGTGCTCATTGCCAGAAGATGAAAAATGGCGACTGATTGGAGTTTGTTTATGGGGCTATCTTTGCCATTTTATAAATGGTCCATTGAAAATGTTAAAGGCCAGTCATGAAAATGAAGAATCCATGGGAACATTGCTAAAGACCACACTGACATATGTTTCTTCTTCTCTTACCAGACTGCTTGAATCAGATCAGAGACAAAAAATAGAAAAGAGCTTGCCGGTGCCAACCCTTACTTGGCTGGGGAAAAGTAATCAATCTCAACCTCATGAAGGTCATGAGTATCTAACTCAGGGAGTTGGAGGCTTAGACATCAGTGAACAGAGCAATACATCCTTATTTGAAACATTATGGCTACTCTCTGTTGATCCCAAGGAGGCGTCTGAAATTTTTGTACGGGAATCAGTGAATTACCTGCAGTCTATCTCTAAACAACGTTCCAAAAGCTGGACTAATGTTTATAAATCCATCTTGGCAAGCCATGGAAATGGTGAGACATCGAATCCTTTGGATAGCAGGAAGAACCATGCTGCTGAGAACTGTGAGAAATGGATTTATGGGAATGCCCATATTTTCCATGATCCAAAAGAGTTGTATAAGAGAAATGGAGAGCTTATGGAGGTAAATATTCTGCTGTGCTCTGTAGAAGAATGTGATGTTAACTTCTTTTACTGGGGGACTGTTCTTTTATATTGTGTCTTTTCATACCAGTGGATCAGTCTTTTATCTGGATTAAATTCTTGTAGTATTCTATACCTTGAAAAGTATACCACTAATAATTCTACTGCATAACGTATTTGTTATGCAGGCTATGTGCGTTAACTCCATTTCTCAGAACCAAGTAGCCCTTGCTAGTAATCGGAAGGTATGCTATAGAAAATGAGTGATCTCTTTCCTCTTTTATTTTGTCAAAATGCACATGAAATTGTATTCTGCGAAAAGAAATTATGGAATATGGATTTTTTTCCTGTATTATGATTGAAACTTTTTGTCATTCAGGGTTTAATTTTCTTCAATTGGGGTGTCGAGGATGCCCTGAAAAACCAGGAGTATATCTGGTCGAAGTCTGATTGGCCCTTGAATGGATGGGCTAGGTCAGAATCTACACCTGATCCCACTAATGTTTCTTTAGGTGTGGAACTTGGGAGCAAGAAATGTGCTCACCATGGGTTGGGTGGAGCAACTGTTGGTGTGGGCTCTCTAGCCAGGCCAGGTAGAGACGTAACTGGTGGAGGGGCTTTTGGAATTCCAGGCTATGCTGGTATTGGTGCATCAAGCTTAGCATGGGAAGAATCTGAAGACTTTGAATTTGTTGATCCTCCAGCAACAGTTAAAAATATTAGCACGAGAGCCTTATGCAGTCATCCTTCAGGGCCTTTCTTCTTGGTCGGGTCTAGTAATACTCACATTTATCTTTGGAAGGTGTGCCACATTTGTCATTATTTAAATTTTTAGAATTTCTCCTACATTTATTGGTTTTACCTCAGAAAGACATGTTTAGCTTTATTTTGAAGTTGGAATTTCTTTATCTCATTATACATCAATTTCTTTCCTGAGAAATTATTATGCTTTTGTTTAACCACGATATTGGTATGCAAACAGTTTGGTAAGAACAGAGCAACAGCAACCTATGGTGTCCTGCCTGCAGCAAATGTGCCTCCACCATATGCTTTGGCATCAATATCTGAGGTACAATTTGATCACTGTGGGCACAGGTTTGCCAGTGCTGCTTCAGATGGCACGATATGCACATGGCAACTTGAAGTTGGAGGGAGAAGCAATGTTCGCCCCACTGACTCGTGCCTTTGCTTCTGTGGCTATGCTTTGTGAGTAATCCACTAAAAACCTTCATATTTGTGAGAAAAACTTACTATGTGGTTTCTGTCCTATTACTGTATGTTGTGGCATGGCTACCAGGTCAGAAGGTTGCTGCAGTTCAGCGAGCTCTTCCTGGTTTGTGTCATTTAACTGTACTGTTAGGATGTATGCTTGACCTGGAAGACCCACCACGGATGGCTTGGGTTCTTGCCCAGATCTTTGCACAAGTACTCTTAAAGGTGGCCATGCTATTGGTTGATTATCATACGAAATAAGGAACAATGAAGGATGTGTAATTGGTGTTCCTGGTTTAACTTATGGAAAAAGTGGTACAACATATGAACAGATTCATACTGGTTGCAGGGATGTTGAATATGTATCAGGTAGTGGTTCTGTTATTGCTGGCGCTGGATACAGCTCAAATGGTGTAAATGTTGTTGTGTGGGATACACTGGCGCCACCTACATCTTCACAGGCATCTCTTACATGTCATGAAGGTATATCCTCTGTCTTGTGAAGTCAGAGGTAATGTGGGTTTAAGGAGTATTTTTTTTAGGTTGATTTAAACATTAACACAGACAAAGTTCACTTAATCTGGAAAATACCTAGCATTGACATTAAAACCCTGATCCAGCCACTTCTTAAAGTTGATTGCGGAGGACATTTATCATTGCTTCAATTTGCTCACAGTTTAATGTTAACATTACCTGTCTGATGAAGTCAGGGGTAATGTTGATTTTAAGTGTTTTTATTCTTTCTTCTTTTTCAGGTTGATGAAAATGTTAACACAGACGAAGTTCATTTTATCTGAAAAGTACCTAGCATTTGACTTTCAAATCCTGATCCAATCACTTCCTAAAGTTGATTTTTCTCAGAATATATATATCATACCTTCTATTTTCTCACAATTTAGATTAAACTCTCCCATTTTATAGTTGCTTTTACAAATGAGTCAAAGTAGCACTCCCCCTGTTTGCTAAATTGGGAGCTGGCCGATTACCTGCTTGAGTTGATACTGAGTTGTGGATTGGTTGTCAGCCTTGTATATACTGTGTGCAGCATTCTACTAAGTATATTGAATAGATCCTTCAGATTAAAGGTTGTAATTAACTGCCTTAGCAGAACAGAAGGCTTGGAAGAGGGCTAGATCATGCTACTTATTTATTTCTCCAGTTTCTGACTTGCTAAGCAACTCGAAATGGTGTTCAAACCTACAAGCAAATTGGGACTTTATCTGTTGCATGCTGTTTTATGTTGCATGCTCTTATATCTATCACCCGAGCAGTTTAAGATAGCCTTCAATAAAGCATCCAGTGGTTATTTTGTTTCACTGTTCATTTGCAGGAGGGGCATGCTCTCTTTCAGTTTTCGATAATGATATTGGAAGTGGTTCTATATCACCGATGATTGTGACGGGAGGAAAAGAAGGGGACGTGGGTCTTCATGACTTCCGTTTCATTGCAACTGGAAGGAGCAAGCGGCACAAGTCTTCTGGTTTTGTGGGTGAGAATCAATCTACTCAAGGAATGCTTTGGTACATACCAAAAGCCCACCAAGGTACACTGGAGAAAGTACTTTAATGTATTTTTGCCTGAAACGTCTGATTTTCTTAATAGTTTTTTGCTTTGTACTGCTCATAGGAAACGTAACCAGGATATCAACCATCCCATATACCAGCTTGTTCCTAACAGGAAGTAAAGATGGGGATGTAAAACTCTGGGATGCCAGAAGACAGGAATTGGTCTTTCACTGGCAAAAGTTGCATGAGAGACACACTTTCTTGCAGTCAAGTTCGCAAGGCTTTGGAGGAATTGTCAGGGTAATTTCATTTTTGTTAGCTGTTTACCAATACTAGCGAATAAATTGTTGGAGGGCATACCTTCAAGGTGTGTATTTAGTCATTTTACCTATGGTTGAACATGTAGTTTAGTTATCCTTTCACTTAATGCTTTATTAAGTGTGTTCAAGTTGGTTGTGTTTCTGTTTTTCTGACAAAAGGAGTTATAAGGTTGATGTTTTAGGGACGATAATTTTTATCTTTTCCTCAAGTGTCTTACTCAAAAATCAAGGGTCATTTCAACCCTCTAATAGGGCCTGGTTTTCTTGCAACTAATGCCTCAACTTCGTGCACTTTTCTGCACATTAAATTGGAATGTTTTGTTGTGTGAAACATTGTTGTTAACGGTTTATTGTTCCTCACGTGTTTCTCATGAATTCACTTATTTTTTCTTTTATTTATGACTCCAACTGAATTAAATTGGGCATGTCAATCTACTACTAAATACATTGGTCTCTTCGACATTGTCTAATTGAGATGCTCAAGATTTGGATTCATGCTCCTGGAAATGTTGTGTTCTTTTATTGTTCTTGTTCCTACATGAGAATAATGAAGTGGTGAAAGCTACATTTACAATAAGAACTAATTTTCTTCTATCCTTCCCGGTTCCTTGGCTTCCTAAGAAATTCATTTGCATGTGAGTGTTTGATTACGGTATAATGCTTTGATGCAGGCTGCTGTTACGGATATCCATGTTCTTTCTAACGGTTTCCTTACTTGTGGTGGAGATGGCACTGTAAAACTCATTCAACTGAGAAAATAGATCATAGATCTTGTTATGTCTGATCATATGAAGAATAGTGGCAGTGTTGGTTGAGTCTGCTGTTTGGTTTGTCGACTGAAAGTGCTCCACTGGTTGAGCGACAGTACTTAATCTAAGGTAACTCCAACCTGCTTCCACAGAGATGACATTCTGCACATTGTAGCTTGGAAGCATCATTGGGGTGGCTTTCTGTTCGAACCCCCGAAGATTTGCTTCTCAAGTATAAGTAGATGCTTGCCGGTGCTTCATTGGATGGTTTGGACAAAGAAGCCAGTGGAAAACAATCACCTCTTCCTCCCTTATCCAGGAGATCAATATAATAGCTCTGAATCACACTGGATTCTGCGATGTCGCTTCCATTGGAATTCTTGATCAGAGGGTGGAATTGTTTGATTCTTCACATTTTACTTGTCTGTAATTCATGTCAAAGAAGACTCATATAGAGGAGACGTGGCCGAACAAAATGAAACCGGCTCCAGCTGAATGAAGATAGTCCCTCACTCTTGTAAGCATTTCAGCAAATCCTGCTTTTGTTTGTTCATAAGGCACCTTCGCAAACACTGCTTCATTGATGCGGATTACTTGCTCCCTTGGAGACGATGCAGGTTGCAGTAGCTCTAATGAAGTCCCTTGTACGCTAAAGCATTTTTTGAATAATTTACATGTGTATATTTTGTACATACCAATTGATAAGGTATATTGACGCCCAGATTCTTTTGATCGAATGAAAGAGGGGTTTTTGCTTGGCTTGATCAATGATCAGCAATCTGTCATCAATGGCTTTAGCTCTCTTCGCACTTGGCTCACTACCTTTTCGCCAGGGGAAGTGTAGCACTAATGCTCAGCCTGGGTATGCTTGTAATTTTGAACTTTTCCTTTTTGCAGGTCTCGCCTTTTATTGGAGTTCACAACTTCCTGTAAGGATGCTATGGTCCACCTAATGATAAATAATCATTTTTAAACGTTTATCATATACATTTATCGATTTTGTAAATTTTAAAAAATTGAATGATGTGAAATTACAATAATCCATCGAATAGCTTAAATCAGAGGAATGATCAGGAAAAATTGCACTTCATGGCTAGTGAAATTTAATACTTGGAGGCTTTCATGCACGATGGGAAACTGGCAGTTATTCATGATTTCTCCCGCCTTTACAGGAGGGTTTTAAAAGGGGAACTTTTACTGTACCGGGAAGGCGCCAAGCAGATGAAACCTCCCTCGGGCTCGGACCCTCTCTCACTCTTAGGAATTCAAAACAGTCAGGAGCGAGGACTCGGGAACAGAAAGAGATGTCACGGTGCAGCGGAGATCGCGCGGCTGAAGTAACAATAAGGCGAAGTGACTAATGGAGACTCCCCAAAGATGGATTGTTACCTACACGAAGCATTTGACACAGAAAAGAAAAGTATACAAAGATGGAGTACTGGAGCTTCACGTTCCAAATGACAAGGTAGAGCTGTAGTGTCCTTTTTTTTTCCCGTCTTTCAACTATCTTTGTTTGTCTTTGGTTAAAACGCTTCTCTGTAATTTCTCGTGTTTCATCAGGTTATGCTCTTTAATGATTGCGGGGAGGTGTTAGAGACCAGGTTTCTGAAGAAAAATGAGGTCGTTGAATCTGGTGGAACAGTCGCATTTGCGGCTTATCTTGTTGATGTTGCAGAACGCGAAGCTGAATCTAAGGCTGTGACAGGATCAGAATGTGAAATTAAAAGTAATGAATCTGCTGGAAAGACTTGGACTAAAACAGGAAAAATAGCTAGATTTAGCGTTTCAACTGGTAAGCTCTTTATATTCGTTGGCATGTTTCGGCATTGTTTTCTTTAACTTTGAATGCAATTCATACGTTTTGAGCTTATTCTCAATTTTAAGTCCCCCTCTCTGCAGAGAGCAAAATGTGCGCATCTTTTCCAGCTGGTGCACGAAGATATCGCTTAAATTCCACTGAAGACTATGCCAAAGGTAAGTTTTCTATCCACCAATTTATACTTTCACTTGGATTTAATTCTATTTTGGCAACGGTCGACGAGGAGGCCGTCCCTCCGTAGCATGTTAATACTTTTTAGCCTGTTTTATCTAAAATATTTACATCCAGAAAATTTTGAACTTAGGGAACAAGCAAGCTGGCTCACAGAACAGCGAGGTTGCACAGAGTCATCCAAGTTCTACGGGGACAACAACAAAAGGTTAGTTGAAAGTTACGTGGCCATATTTTGAAAAGGTTTCGGAAATTTAAAACTTGTTTTACTTTTTTAGACTAATTCTGAAATTGAAGTGAACATGAAAGTATGGTAAAGAGACAGAATACAGTAATGCTTTATGTGTACTATGCTTTTTAGAAATGATTGGTACCTGGACAACAAATTCTATCTTTTGCAGAATGGGGTGCTATGTTTACCTCACAGTTGACTCGAAAAGCTAAGACATATCATGATGGTATACTGAAACTTTCATTAAAGGGGGTCTACCAGAAACAGGTCTGTCCAAAACCATGCTGTTTGATGTCTCTATAAAAGCATTTCCTTCTGTATTATACTGCTGAGGATTGGAGATTCCAATCAACACATTATTGGTAATAGCATTCTGGTTCTTCCACATTTTCCTGTTCCTATCATAGCCTCTATTACATGGATGCGGGAACTTTGTATACTAATGCAGAAACTGATTAATTAGGCCTGGAGTTAGCTTTATCTTTGGCTTTTTGTCAACCACGATGGATATTAGATGAGAAGTAACTACAGTGTTTTTACTCATCAATTCCCTCACATGATCACCTCAAATCCCTTGTAGGCCTATAACCTGCACAGCAGCATAGGTTTTCAAATAAAAAAATATCTTTTGAAGTTTTTAGATTTATTATTTTGTAAACAACCTTTAGGAGCAAGTTATCCTATTCTTAGAATAACCTTGGTTATACACTTCCTTTTTTAATTTTCTTTCATTATTGATATATTATAGAATTTTCTGGGTGTTTTCTCATATGCTGGTAACTTTGACTGTATGCCCCTCGATTCTTTATTTTACTTTACTTTCTAAAAAAATATAGGTATTGCTATATGATGATAGTGGGAAGCTCTTAATCAGCAAATTCTTGAAGAAAGATGAAGTGGTCGAGTCTGGTGGGTCACTAACATTTGATAGTTACCTTGTTGAAATTGGAAATGTTAAAGACGGCTTTAAGCATCTAGATGGCTTGGATAACAAAGAGCAAGATAAGGATTCATTTACAGGCTCATGCATGAACAAGCAGCAGGCTGGAGGTAGTGTATCCTTGTAAACTTTTTGATTTTTTTATAAATTTATGTTATAGTCTATGATAAAGTGTTGTAGTCTAAATGCGTCAATTTACTTCATGGATATGCTACCTAGTTTCTTTAGAATATAAGGTTCTATTTTTTACTTATTTTCTTTGGCACAAAGCATCTAGAAGAATTTGTACGTTCTTTTTTTTATGCTATTAACAATTTTCAAAAAAAAGAAAATTTGTTGCTATTAAGCATAGCATCTTAATCTTTACTACTTGGGACGTGGTCCTCCTAATTAGCCCTAGTGTTCCCAACTTGAACATGGTATCTGCACGTGATATGCTCCTTTAAAGTCTTTGTGTCTTTGTACCTTACTTCTGTTTAGATTATTACTTGATGTTTTCCAAAAACTGTATATAACAGGTCAAGCGCTTATTTGAAAATAACTTTTTTCGTTTATTTTTTGTTTTAGGCAAAGTTGAAAGCAGATTACAAACTGTTGCAGGTGCACCCAGTAAGCTGAACAGTGCAGGAGACAGTGTAAAAGGTCCTTCTCTATGTTAATTTTCTTTGTTGATTAGTTGATGTTGTTAAAGCATTGGAAATAACACGTCAATAGCTTATTTGAAGTTAATAATTTTGAAACTAGGAAAAAGTGAAAGCAGATCACAAGCTCTTGCAGCAGCGGAGGATGACCTGAACTTTACAGAGGACACTGTAACAGGTCAGAAGATTGTTTTTAGGAAATCTAAATGAAGCTCCATAACCCTTACACATTTCTCACTTAGGAGGATGTAGACTGTCCTTCTATTTATCCGTCCTTATGACACAACTTGTTCCGCTGGTCATTGGACAAAAAAAAAAAAGAAAACATTTACATTATTTTAGGTCGGAATCCTTCTGAAAAGCATAGGCCAGTGCTATATCCTAGTTCTTAAACTAGGTCAAGCTCTGTTAAATTTGTCCAAGGCTCAGATCACAACAAAAACAACAAACAAGTTAAAAAGAAAGTAACTGAACAAATTCTTGGGAACCTACCAAGTAATCTTTAATTAATTAAAAAACTTGGCCAATCCAGGAGGTCCAAGTTGGTCTTCAGCTAAGAATTTTATATGTTTAATATTATCTTATTCTTGAAATGATAAAATATCTCACAGGCAGCTGTACCATCAACTATTTTTTTCAAAAATTTATCAACTAACTTAAATATAGATACTAATACATTACCCAGTATTTTCTCTCCAAATAAGACAGAAGTGCCTAGGCTTATTACATAGTTTATTTATCATTATTGAGGTTCTTTTAGCAGACTAATCATGCTAATATCTTCCCTTACTTCTATGCTAAAAAAGTAGTTCAAATGGTTTTTGAGCTTTATAAGACATTTAATCTATAACTTGATCAAAACCACGTGAGTTTTTCTATTTTTTGAGCTGTTTTCGTGGTTGTCACAAACATTTGAGACAACCTTTTCAAAACCCAATAAGTTTAGTTAGTATGCGGTGGTTCTCATCGTGCTGCTACTTTTTTATAAGAACTTTCCCTGAACTGGTGGTTCCAAGCTAAAGGCAAGTCATAGGAAAATGATTATTACAATCAGAAACTGCATGTTATTTCACCATAATGTCCCTTTGGAATAGCGATTTGTTTGAGGAAGGTTTCTCTTTAAACAGAAAAATTCTACTGGATGGATACTTTTAACTATTGTTTGGTTCTTCATTCTTAATAGTTCTAGCTTCTTTCTGCTAGGTGTTATAAGATTCCCTGCTTAAGCCATTTCCTAAATATGCAGAATGGTGTGCCATGTACACAGCACAGATAACACAAAAAGCCAAGAAATTCCATGATGGCATAATAAGAGTTTCGGTGTGTGGTTCCCACTCAAGACAGGTATATATCATTACCTACTTACCTCCAGCTCCCTCATAATCTGACCACAGAGTAGTACTTAGTTAAAAACTGTGTGCAACTGAATTTATATCCTTAACAGGTTAGTTTGTTAACTGAGGACAGAACACTCCTAGTCACTGTACACATCCAGTCACCAGAGAAACTAAGGCGTGGAAATACATTACAATTAGCAAATTATTTAGTTGAGATTGGTGATCCACAAACTTTTCAGAGAGGTAATTCTCTTGTCACTGAAAGCAAACTTCAGTCTGTGCTGCCATTTTCATGTTGCATTTTCATCTGAAGATAAGTGAGGGCTCTGATGGGAACAATACTTGAAATAATATCTTAAGGCTATAACATAGTACAGTTACATGTACAGGAGAGCCTCAAACTGGTGCTTCATCAGCTAAAATTGTGGCTTTAGATGTTGGCAATTCAAGTGTGAAGAACTTGATGATGAATGGACGGTTTGATATAAACAAGTCTGCACGTGATGGTTAGATTTTTTCTCACCTTCTCGTCTTATATTTATATAGTTAAACCTGTTGGAAATTCACAAAAATTAGAAGGACACAAGGTGCATTTGGATATTTTAGTTCTTTCATATTATTTTGTACCAGCTACAGAATAACATATTTTTTCTATGGTCAGTGAAAATTACATATTTGAGCAGTGAGTTAGACATTCCTTCTGGCATTTATCTTGTTAACTAGAATGATGGGTATGAAGTCCACAGTGAAAGCTGTTACATCTGTCATATGATGTGGACTTTGCAGTTCAGCCGTTTACAGCAAGGTTGAATATCATGCCACATATAGGTGCACCATACCAAAATAAAAGGTCAAAGTGGTGTGCTAACTGCTTCAGATGATTTCCTGAAAAAAAAAACAACAACAGATGACTAATCCACAGACTGAAACACTGGACCAGAATATGTGAATAAGTTCATGTACAGAAATCTTGGTTGGTTTCTGGATGCAGCCCCAAATGTTGCTATTGCTTGATTATGTCATGCACATAGTAATTCTTCCAGAATCTTTTAATTTGTATGTCTGTTCCCCTCTTTTGCAGTCAGAGAAATCTTGGCTGTTCTTAAAAGACCAGAAATTGAGGAAAATCTTGCTCCAACAGAGCTAGCCGAGGTTCAGAACACGTCATCAGCATCTGAAGATTTGATTCAGTCCAATCATCTAGAATCAGGTGGCACAACAAGTTTCAAAAAGGAATCAGGCGAAACATTTTCAAGGAGTACTATAGAAGAGAATACCAGAGATGATTTTCAAATGGGTGCCTCTGAAGCCAGTTTTCCTCTATGCAAAGCTGCCCAGGAAATCCATATTGCTGGAGCGACAAACTCTTATCAAGATAGCTGTGGAGAGAAATTCTTTACCGGGTCTGAAAGAAATCCTATCACCCCAGGAAGCCACAGATTTCCTGGTACGAGATCCACATATTGTTAGTCACATCATGGTTTATCATTCGTATCTCTTCATGATAAGAGATCATGGTATTATTCTAAATATATTGCTAATTGGCAGTGTTATAAATAGCTTTACTTCTAAAGAACGTTTATTGCAGCAAGTAACACTCAACAATGTTCAACGAAGCAAAACAGCAAAATAGAACCGATAGCCTCAGACAATCAGGAAAAGCCTAATCAGGTTTGTTGATTCCCATTCTTCAAAAAAGTTTCTCACCAAAATTTGCTTGAACTAGTCTATGGAACGTGATTCATTACATGACTTGCTGCTCAACTTTCTTCCTGCATCTTTAGGTGCAAGGTAATGCAGGTAATGAAAAGGTAGAGCCTGCGGGTTTTGAAGAGGTTTCCCCGTCTAACCTGGATAACCTGTTGGAATATGACCCTATCAATTCTAACATGGAGCATGCTGAGTTGAAGAGTTCAGCGGAAGTGGTCATGGATGAGATCCCAGGTTTTGATCTTGGCTTTTGAGCATTGTTTTGAGGCTACTTGTAACATTTTATGATGTGGGGAAGCAGTTGTCATTAGTTCTTGAGGTTTGTGTGTAATATTCCATAATGACAACCGATTGAGATTTTTCGTAAATTTTGTTGAGAGCTCCAAGGGCATAAAACTGGAGCTCGAGAATGCTAGCTGGACGATTGTGCTGACCTTGATCTTTCAGTAGTAGTTGTTGATACTTGATCCGCACTCGCTTGCTTTGGATCGGTCGTGTCTTTGAGTTCTCATTGGATTTGTTTGCTCAAAAATGGAAGTCTCCTTGACTTGATCTTCCACGCTCTCACAGGTTTGATCTGCATAACAAGTTTATATCATCCTTGGGTGAATTTTAATTAGTTCTTAATTATCCATGGCATAGCATGCACGAGTAGATAATTTAATATAAATTTAAAATTATTAAAATTTAAATCAAGCATAAAACTTCAAGCTATATAAAAATAAAAACTGAAATATAACAATAAACCGTATTTGACATTTATTTTCAAAAATTATAATGATATCTTATTTAATAAGAGGTAATGGTAGATCATTTGGGAACTTGTAAAATTGGCACCTGAGATGTTACCGTTGTCCGGATGGTGGCGTGGAGCTAATAATGAAAATTACAAACGTGTCCGTAACGTCTCCGTGTTTTAGATCTGTTTCCGTAAACGAAAACCAACTCAAGCTTTTTTGGATCCATGAATGACACCGGATCTACTCAGTGATGTTCCTTTTAGCCGATGGAACTCGTGGATTCTAGCTGCGCCTCCTCTGTTCATTCGAGGGAGACATGACGTTTCGCGATTTGGATTTGGGAGCTGGCAGAAGAAGAAGAGCACGCGTATAGGAAACAATGACGGAGGTAGCTTAATCTGTAGTAGATTCAGAGAAGTTTTGGATTCTTTTGGTCGTTCGGGCGTGATATCGGTAAGTTACGTGGTTTATTATTTGTGAAGCTTGGATTGATTGGAAAGTTACGATAGATTCTGAAAGAACTGGAAGTAGAGAACTTTTAACGTAGAGAATAAGGATCGGAAATTATTACTTTAGGCAGAGAGAAGCAGGACTGCTGCGGGTTCTGATGTCAAAATGGTGCGTTTGACGTGTTGAGTTTTTCTTGCCTATTTGCGCTGCCTGTGCAGCATTAAAGGCGAATCCGCCGACATTAACCAGAAGCCTAGAAACGAAGTCGAAAGCCTATTGATACAGAGGAGAGCAATTTGAGCCGACTAGATCTGGTTTTGTAGCTGGATTTTGCATCCGATCGCGATTCCCTTTGAAGGTTCAGGGCGGGAACACAGAATGTATAGTTCAAATCGTAAACGCTTTCACCGAGGTTCCGGACGAGTCCCGCCAAAGCCTTGCTCTCCGCCTCTGTCTCATTCCCCTTGCAGGGGTGAGATATTCATGGAAGCAGGTCGCCTTGCGGCAGAGTACTTGATATCGCAAGGCTTCTTGCCTCCCAATTCGGCTCTGAGTAAAAGGCAGAATGCGACCATCAAGGATTACAGGGTTCGCGATCCAGAAAAGGCACGTCCATCATCTGAAGTTAGGATTTCTGTCCTTTCTCGACTTGGTACTACTGGTGCTGCTGTGACTGCGGATAGAAGAAGAAGAAGAAGATCAGATTCTTCTGTTGGCAAAGATTTTGACTGGATTAAAGATAAGAAAAGAACTGATCCATGGTCAGAGAAGTCAAGGGGATTAACCAATGGACCGGAGACCACTGACACTGCGCATTTTGGTGGTCACCAACGAGAAGGAACGGCATATTTTAGTTCTCCTAGTAGCTCGCAAGAAGGTGGAGGAGAAGTTTCTTCTGCAACTGAAGCTGCTGGTGTTTCAGAAGCTGGGTTTCTAGATCCAGTACTCCCTGGTTCAAAGGAAAAATTTTCTGCTAGAAAGAAGGAAATCCAAGCTGAGGCTGTGGATGGAGAGCCAACTTTGGAGGTAGGTGAGGTGAGCGACAGTTTCTACAAGGACAGGATGGAGAAGAGAAGTGAAACCGAGCAGTTGGATGATCAGACTAGTTCAGTCGAAGTTGATGAGCAAGATTACGTTGAAGAACTGGATACTAAGAATTATTCAATGGAACCGAACGGGAAAATTTTCTCAGCGGACCAGGACTTGCTGAACAATTCGACTGAATTGGGAGAACAGAGAATGTCTCAAGAGGATGATCTGGTCACCAGGAGTGGGGGTGAGTTATTAGTTCTAAGCAGCTTTGCGACTTTTCCCACAAAGGCCTGCGTACCATTGACTCCAAGGGCTGTAAACATTGATGTCAATCATGCTAGTGAAGAGGATAAGACAACTAATCCTGGTCCTTGTAAAGAGCCAAAGAGATGTGTGGTAGAAGATTCTGCTGGAGACACTTCTAGTGTTTTTCCACCAAATCTAGCACATAATTTAGAAGGTATTTTATCTAACCAGATTAAAGAGCCTAAAAATATTGATACTGTGTCTTCTATGGAGGGAGAAAGATGTATGCAGTTTAGTCCGTTTGAGCAGTCCGTGTCTATATGCCAGCCAGGATCCTTTTGGAGCTTATCAGGGTTTGAGCCAACCAGAATACCACTACCTGCCATGCCAAGTGAAAAGAACAGTGCTGCTCAATCACCTAGCCCAAGCATTGGGGAAACCAGAACACGTACTGAATGGGTTTCACACACTGATAACTGCTATTTGGAAACATTGAGAAAGGAGCAGTTAGAACCTGAGACAAACACGAGTTTGCTTGGTCAGAAAATAATTCAAGTCGATAATGGAATTTCAGTCAATCTTGGTTTATTTTCAGATGGCAATGCTCGGAATGTGGAAAAAGAATGCAGAGAAGAGAAGCCAAACCAGCTCTCTCCATTTAAAGTCTGTGACCTTAACCTTATAGAAACGTCCGAGTCTTTTGACAATCTTGATGATGCATTCTAGATTCATTTTTATACAGGAGTTGAGAAACATCTCTACCATGAGCTGCCATGGAGGGTACTCAAGTGACTTCAAACAAGTTGTATAAATTTTTGCTGGTTTGCATGGTGAAAAATTATTCATCTATCAGATCATACGGGTGTTTATTTTTTTGTTGTGTGTATATTCATGTTCAAATTTGTAAATTCTTTGCTATTTGCTTGATCTGGAACTGAGTGCAATAAGCAGTGATCTTTTCCTTCATATTGTCATGCCAAAATTGACCTCTCCCATTTCCTGTTGTACAATACTATATTCAGCCAAATGTTCTCTCGTGCCTGGTTGATCAATCTGTGGGTTGCAAGGACATAAGCCATCTCACTTTTAGTTATGATGTGTTCTTCTTTGGATGCATCATTTGTACTATTTGTTTTTTGTGTTAATTTTCTGTCCTTTAGTCTGATATCCCCTCGGGGCGCCTTAAGAACTTCTCTTATTTTGAATCAAGTTTGATTCTCGCTGCTTTCAAGTTGAAAAGGAAATAAAGAAAATAAAGAAAGACACCCCAAGCATTTGGCAAATTGGTAATGCTACTGAATCTTCAATTCTTCTGATAGGATTCATGGGATTTCAGGATTTCAGACTACATATCAAGCGAAGAACATAACTGTTTGTGTATCTATTATCTTGAGAGAGATTTTCTACTTCAGTGGCATTTAAACGAGTTGTAAATGAGTTTTGCTTATTTTTTTTCCCAATCCCGACCCATAGGCCAACATGGAAATACATTGGGAATGCAGGGACAAGGTTGGGTTGTAGGGGAATAAAGGAGGGACAGAATTGAATTTGATCATTTATAGAATTTTAGAACTTGTACTGGAACAGGCTTTGAGGTCATGTTTCTTGTGGCAGGTTTGGTTTAAGTAGTGTTCCTTAATCTTTGAACTATAAGCTGGTTGGATGTTCCAATGAGATAAAAAGCCTTATTACGCATTTTTCGTCTAAATATTACAACCATCAAAATGAAATACCTTGCATTGGGAAAGGCTTCCGGTGCCATAAGAGTCAAGTTCCTGTACAAGTGCCTACTGTCACTATTTATCCAACTTTCCTAATGGTCTTTAACTTCAAATTTAGAAACAAAAAATAAATAATGCTAGCAAAAAGGGGAGCAAATCAGTAAGTGAAACTGAAACGAAGCTCAAAAACCAGATAAAAGTAAGAGATTCTGCCAATAAACAACTACTGTATGCTTGCAATATGCTACAAAGTAAAAACAACATTCAAGGGAAGGCATAGGCTTACAACCTGGCCTTGTGAACGACGTGCTTCTTTACATCCATTAATTTTTGCTACAGACACCACTTGAGAAGACAATTTACATGAAATAAGGCTGCAGCCACTGCATGAAAACTGTACCGGCAATAAAACAGCAGCTTTGACAGTGTTGGCATCCTCTAGCATAGACAGGCAAACAGATTTCATCTTGACATCTTCGAACTTTTTCACAGATATTATTGGTAGTTCGCGATCGTTTAGTAGTTAATTCATGTCATCTTCTCGTCTGAGGTCTTATCTACAAAGTCAAACAATTAACAGTTATCTTTCATTACAGACAACTACTCCTTTCTTTACCAGAATCCTCTGCAAGAACATCTTCCATCAATAAACTGGTGAAATCGATTAGAATCTCTCAAAATGATTTCCCTCCCAAACATTTTAGATATAAACTTAGCTACCTCATGACAATCACCACAGACCCGTAAATTTTTTGAAACTCTGATTGGTTTCCTAGATGGCAAATTCAAGATCCCCAAAGCTATTGCCAGCCTCTCACTGTGTCCGCAAAGAGCCTCTTCCTTCCCTGAATCATCCAGATCAATCAGTGCGTATCTCTTATTTGAGATATACCCTTCTTTCTTCATTTTTTCATTCACTCTTTCTAAAAGAGACTGTATGTTCTTAGCTTGTTGATGTGATTTATCTCCAGAAAAGAACACATATACTTTGTCCTTGACTTCAATCCAACTACAGCCTGGCTTCTTTCTCAGCCTCTGTCGGCCAATCCTCTCCCTTAATTTCTTCACTGATTCCCATTTTTCAGCTTCTGCATATATATTTGCTAGAAGTATATAGTAGCCCGTGTTCTCCGGCTCTAGCTCAAAAACTTGCTCTGCAACTTTTTCTGCTAGTTTTACATTTCTGTGGATCCGACACCCACACAGCAATGCACCCCACACAGTTGAATCAGGCTTAATAGGCATTGATTCAATAAATTGGTAGGCCTTTGTTAAACGCCCTGCTCGAGCAAGAAGATCAACCATACATGCATAATGCTCCAACTTGGGTTCAATTTTGCAATCATATCTCATAATGTGGAAGAACCTTCGTCCTTCATCGATTAAGCCTGAATGACTACATGCATATAGAATAGCAGTGAAAGAAACCTCATCTGGCTCAATACCCATTTCTCGCATTTCATTAAATAGTGAAATGGCATCCCTGCCATGCCCATGCATACCATATCCTGCAATCATAACCGTCAATGAGACTAGATCCTTTGTCTGTATATGATCAAAGAGCAAGCGCGCCAGTACTAGTGCTCCACATTTTGCATACATGTCCATTAGAGCATTGGCCACATAGCAATCAGAGAACAACCCATTTCTCAGTATGTGACCATGGATCTCTCTTCCTTTCTCCAAAGTTGACAGGCTAGCACATGCTGGAAGAACACATGCCATTGTTACGGAGCTAGGTTTCACGTCCTGCATTTGGCTGAACAAAGAAAGTGCCTCATTGGGAAGAGAGTTCTTTGAGTAACCCCCTATCATGGTGTTCCAGGAGACTAAATCTTTTTCTTCCATATTGTCAAAAACTGATTCAGCATCCATCATGCTTCCACATTTTGCATACATATCCATTAGCGAGTTTGCAACAAAAAGATGTGACTCCAAGCCATTTCTGATAATGTATTCATGAATTCGCTTTCCATGTTCCAGGGACCCACTACATGCACAAGCATGAACAACGGTGGTAATTGCAAACAAGTCTGGCACAACACCTTCTTCTTCCATGACTTGAAACAATCTTAGTGCCTCGTTGAACTGCTCACCTTGAACAAAACCTGATATCATTGCTGTCCATGTTACAACAGATCTTTTCTTCATCTTAATGAAAACTTTCACCCCACTATCCAAATCCTGGCACTTTGTGTACATGCTTAACAAAGAGTTATTCAGAGTAATTTCTTCACCGCAAACAGATTTTATGGCATACCCATGAAGCACTCTACCTTGTTGGAGAAAACCCATTTGTCCACAAGCTGGCAATGCACTGACTAAAGTTGCTAAGTCCATGTAAACCCCTGAGAACCACATTTGGTGGAGTAAGTGAACTCCCTTTTCTGGAAGACCATGGGAAACATATCCACTGATCATAGAATTCCAAGATATAGCATCTCTGTCCATCATTCTGTCAAAGACTACCTGCGCAAGCTTAATGTCCTTGCATTTTGAATAGCAGGCAATAAGCGCATTCTCAACAGCATTGAAGGAGTCAAATCCCAATTTAATTACAAGCCCGTGTATCTGTTTGCCGTCTCTAGCACTTCCCAAAGCAGCTATACACTTTAAGATGCATGAGAAGGCATAAGAATTTGCTTCAATGCCTGATACCAACATTTGTCCAAATAGCGAAATGCACTCGTTGTACTCCCCAATCCTTGCATACTCATTCATGACCAGATTCCAAAGAAAAATGTTTTCTTTCTGAATAACATCAAAAACCTTCCTTCCATTTCGCAAGTCACCGCATTTAATATACATAAAAACCAGTTTCAAACCAAGTAGGCCGTCAAGCTGGATGTTCGAAGCGGATATAATCTCATGAACCTTAGCACCATCAGGGAGGGCCTTAAGGTCTGCACACAGTTGCAAAATTGAGCATAAAGTTTTCAGTTCAAGCTGCGAATGTCTGGAATCCAGGAGCAGATCCATGGCTGATCCTAGGTTACCCATTTCACATAATCTGCATATCTCGGAGTTTTTATCATTTGTGCTTTGACATTTAGATTCAGTGAGTGTAGCCTCGAACCGGAGACGGAAAGAAGTGACATGGGAAGACAAATCCGGATGTTTGAAAGGCGTTTTCGTGAAGAAGAATCCATGGGTTCTCTCGAGACGTAGCTTTCGTTGATTCAGTTGGAGAGAAGAGGAGCAGTAAGCTGGAGGAAATGCCGCCCAAGTTGTTGCCATTATGCGAGCTCCTCTCGGCTGCGATAAGGGAACAAATTTTGCTTTTAAAGCGGGGGATTTGGAAGCTTTAACTTTTTAAAGGATTCTCATTTTCGTCTCTGTAATCTCCTTGGATTAGATTTTTTAGCAGCTATAACTTGTAACTAAACCAAGATCAATTTTTTTTCAGTTTATTTTATGAACTGATAATAGTTACATATTTCAAGAATTTAATCAATCTGGATCAACAAAGTGATCTGTGACCGCTTCAATTTTAAAAAGTATAAAACTTAAAAGCTTTAAACATTTTGGTTCAATCATTGGTTAAAGCGAGAACGACAACACAAGTCAAAAAAAATGCTATTTCCAAATTAACTTCAGGGGACACCCAGAACGTAGATACAATGACTAGACGAGCCAAACCAAATGACATTCTTTTTGTTCACACTGATTTCACATGATCGTGGAGGAAACCCAGGAAGGAATTCAAGTAAAGAGGACGTCTCAACTTCAAAAGTAAAAAGAAATTCCTCTGTATCCTTTTTTTTCTCTTCTTCTCTCACTCTCTCTCTACACCAGAACTGAGAAACTCGGATGAAAACTACGATTACAACAACCTCGTCAACAATTCCGCTAACTCTGCTTTCTTCAGCTTCGAGTAACCTTTAATTCCTTTAGATTTTGCAAGTTCTTTAAGCTCTGGAAGCTTCAGCTTATCTAACCTTTGCAGCTCCAACTCTTCCACTGGGGTTGGCTCTTCTCTGAGCTCCTCAACCCTGTCGTCTGGTATCGATTGCGATGGTATTGGCGACCTCTTCACAAAATTCGAAGCAGGCCTCGATGATCTGAAATCTCCTCTGGGTGGGCTGTTCTCTGTTGCTGGTACTCTCTTGGGTGAGCCTCTCCTCCGAGGCAGTGATGCGCTTTCTCCTTCTTCATTTGAACTTCTACCTATCAACATCATGGATTTAGATCACAAATGCCTCAATAAATTGCATGATCTAACAAGACCAAAATGGACGAAGAATGATTCTTTTGGCAAATGCTTCATAATTGCTAGTACAAGGATCTGACGATGGCAGATAAATGATCTTAACTGTACAATCATTGACATCAGAAAAAATATGACAAATAGAATGAAAGAATTCAACAGAGACAGCAGATGATCCAACAAAGAAGACGAATAGTTATACCACTTATTTGCTTTCTTGTTGGATTCCGGTTCAGTCTTTCCTGGTCTGACTTCAATGGATGTCTTTTGAGGGTATTACTTTTCTTTAGGGAACTGCCAGATCCTTCTTTCGAGATGGAAGATTGGATGCGTCTAAATAACGCAATGATCTCCTCTTGGTTAGATGAATCAGAGGACTCGAGGGTGGACGATTCACGAGTACCCTTCTGTTCTGCATCCTCTTTGGCTGTCTGTTCAGGAGAAATCTTCTTGCGGGGAGGACGCCCTCTCCTGTTTCCCTCTGATCTGATGCTAAAGGCAGGTGCTTGAACTAGGTCTCTACGAGAAGCAAAGAGTAGAGTCCCATCTGCAATCTCTGCCAAGTTCAATAAGCTGCATCAAAAATAATCCCTCAGTCGCAAATAAACAATCAATTGTAAGTCTGTTCATATGAAACACGATGCAATTTGTTGCTCAAACCCACAAGATGTTCTATAACTACAGAATTTGGCAGGGAGAAACAAGACACAGATTCTTCCCGAAATATCTTAATATTTGTACTTAGTAGGATAATTTGGCATTCTCTCACAAGAGGTTAAACCCAAATATGGCGTTAAAGCCTTCTTCGTCAACAACAACTTCCTGAACTTCTGCAAAAGAGCTTCCTGAACAACAAAGGACCAGGACCGCTATTTCTTATCGTTGTATGTGAATGCCATTTTACAAATTGCAAATGATCGCCCGAAAAGCAGGTTCTAGGTGACAAAAATTTCATGAATTATCAACTTCAAGCCGACCAAATCCGAGAAGTTCAAGTCAGATACTGGATCCAAAATGTGACAACATATCATTAAAGAGAAAGTTCGGGTGTTGATGGTTTGGTTTCCGATGGTGGCCGACGTCTCCATAGGGAGTTAGCCAAGCAACCACAGATCAACGCGGTTCCAAGCCAGAATCTCTAGGTATGGCTCTCAAGGCATTGGAATCTCCCTTTTTTAATCAAAAACAGCACATATCAGTTGACATTAGATATGTCTGACGGGAAACCTATCATTAGATTAATTATCGTTTCATTTTACCACTGAGAAATGAACCAAAATAAAGAACTGGTAATACCATGAGCTTCAACAAACTTGGAACTCGGTAATCGCGATCTACGAGTAGCAGAAAGAACGCAAGCGGGCACTAGTACATCAAATATAAAACGAAATTCTGCCATATTTGACCTATGCTCAGTCCCCTTACACGTTCACTTGTTCTTCCAGTTCCAGAATGCTCAACCAGAAACCAGAAAAAAAAAATGAAAAAACCGGAAAGGGATCATCTTGGAAGAAATTAAAATAAAAGCCTCCCGTATACAGTTTGATTACACGGTAAAGATGCAGTACCACACACAGAACTAATGTAGCTGAACTGAAAAACGGGAAATTCACGAAAAGACATTACCGGTGTTGCCGCAGAGGGATTTGCGAAACGAATGCCCGGAAGAGGACAACGTGGGAAGGCGGAGGCCACAGTTTGGGAAGACAAACGCGTGCATCTTTTGGGCCGCGAAACCTCCCTTTCCACACGAAGCGAATAGGGAGGCCGCAATCTACAGCAGGACAGAACGGGAAGACCGGATAATACCCAATATGTCCCCTCCGAACCCCACACTTCCCCCCACTTGCAAATTTCCAATGAAAAAAATAAGAAAACTGTTTCATATACATTTCAACAACTACGGTTTTTCCAAAGTTCTATGTACGTTTCGGAATCTCGGATACATCTTTTTGAATTTAAAAAAATAAATTTTTAGTTTTCATTTCTTCGTTAATTTACCCACGATGTTCTCAAGAATAAATCCAAAATCTTAAACCCTAGATTTTCTCTTATCAAGCAAACTATGCAGCAACGTCATAAAACCTTAAAGTAAAACTAGGAAGATATGATTTTTCATTTTGTATTATTTCTGGCCTTAAAAATAAAATCATCTTTAAATTTATTAAATATCACAATTATTAATAGAGTAATGATTCGTACACCCACAGAGTTCGCCGAGTTACGCGCTCACATAGAATAAAATAATATTTTACACACAAAAAAATCAAAATGCATTATTTTATTCTATGTGAATGTGTGAGTGCACGGGGCACTTGCTTGGTGTGAGAGACATTATTCTTATTAATAACAACACTTTCTCTACTCAAAGAATAAATAGAGCGAAGGATTTACCATTAGATTAATGATTCGTGTACTCAACTAGTGTGCGCACTTCACTTACACTCTCACAACAGATTTCATGAAACCCTAGAAATATATTATTTTATTGTTTTATGAGAGAGTTTAGACAGCGAAGAGAAATCTCTTCAATCCGTGCTACCTACTTAACAAGTTTGGGTTAATTGATTATTAGTCACACAATTTACCCAAACCTTTATAATATTTAGATGACACAATCGGTCCATGTCAATGAAGCTTGATAGATTCACCTTCAAGAAAGATAACGAAAAAAAAGAAGCAAAAGGAAAAACTGCTAATAGATAAATTAAAAAAGTAATAGTCAGACAGCGTTCCGTTGTAGTCTAGTTGGTTAGGATACTCGGCTCTCACCCGAGAGACCCGGGTTCAAGTCCCGGCAACGGAAGTTTTTTTTATTTTTTGACCCGGCTCCGTCAAGAATGAGCGCTGAAAACCAAAAGGGTATTTTTGACACTTGACCTGCACGCCCACTCGAATAAAAGCCCTAGCAAACTTCGGCTCCGTCGTTTAGGGTTTCATTCATCGCCTCTCTCCCGTTGTGCTGTTACTCTCGCTAGCTAAGGAGAGCAATGGTATCAACGTTTTTTGTCTCTGCACTTGTACCGCTGCCTTTTTTTGCTTATAATTGTCAAATATGTAACCATCTTGTAGTCTTTCTGCTTTTCTCACCTGTGTGGATGTTGTACGCCAGGCTTCCGAGAAGAAACTCTCAAATCCGATGAGGGAGATAAAGGTTCAGAAGCTGGTTCTTAACATTTCCGTTGGAGAGAGTGGAGATCGTCTGACTAGAGCTGCAAAGGTATAACTGTCCGTCCGAGTACACGATCTATCCGTTGATTGACATGTTTACTCAAGCTCTTTGATTGTTGATGGAAGTTTCTGTAGTACTTGTTAGGGAACTCTGATTTTTACGTGTTTTATTTGTATTTGGCCATCGAAAACCCAGCGACCGGTTTTCATTTCAATTATTGACTTTGAGGGGAAATGCTTCAGTGAGGATACTCATATATCTTAAACCATAGGCTGAGAATTAGAAAATGTTGTGCTGTGCAGTGATGTTGTTTATGTGGACAGAAGTTTCTCTTGTTTTTAGACTCCTGAAGAGGTCATGGTAATGTTTTGTGTAGTTAATGAAAATGTTGAGCTATACTGCACTGAAGTAGTAAATGAGAAGGGAGCTGGGGAAGGAGCTAAATATGTCCCCAATGCCATGTGAAGCATAAAACGGTACTAATGTCTGTCATGTGGCGCAAAGCCCTTAGGAATGTTCAGATATAACATGACCAGATGGTATGGGATAATTTCCTTGAGTTGTATGTTGTTGAAAATGATTTGAGTCAGACCAAGAAATCAAATGGCTGAATAGATAATCATTTTGCTACTTTGAAGAGATTGTTTCACTATATTATGACCTTTGCCATGTTTAGATTTTAGAGTGATCAAAACATTGTACAGAATAGAGGTGAAATTAGTGGAAGTCTTCATTATTGCATAAATTTTGTGTCTCAATTCGTATCTGCTCTCACCCAACTGTCTGCTAATATGTCATGTATGTTTCTAGGTTTTGGAACAGTTGAGTGGTCAAACTCCAGTGTTCTCCAAGGGTATGTGTTTTTCTACTGTTGATTCCATAAGTCAGATCAATTGTTAGAACTTTCTTACAGAGCATAGTTGTTTATATGTCTTTGTAAATCTGATTTGCAGCTAGATACACTGTCCGATCCTTCGGTATCAGGCGTAATGAAAAAATTGCTTGCTATGTAACTGTTAGAGGTGACAAAGCAATGCAGCTTTTGGAGAGTGGCTTGAAAGTGAAGGAATATGAGCTCTTGAGGAGAAACTTTAGTGACACCGGCTGCTTCGGTTTTGGTATTCAGGAACACATTGATCTTGGAATTAAGTAAGTCAATTTTTTGCTTGGTATGATTTATGTATTATAGGTGTAAAACATTAGGGAATTTGCTACTACATTCGTGATATTGATTGCTTAGCATTAGGTTAGTACTTATGTCAGTTTGCTGTCGTCCCTTTGTTTATTGGGGACTTTTTTTGGACAATTAAAAGCTGTTCTAATTATGTCCGTAATTCACTCAACTTTTAACAACATTATAACATTTTATATCTAGACACTATTGGAAGTGAATAAGCAAAAAAATTATGATAGCATCTATCTAATTCATCTATTTTGTTTTCAAGTTCATCTAGTACCTTGTGTATAAAATTGTCTTTTCAATGTCTGAAGGTTGTTATGGATGCAAATGTTTTCATGGTTATTGTGACCCTCATTTTGCAGGTATGATCCGTCAACTGGTATTTATGGCATGGACTTTTATGTGGTTTTGGAACGCCCTGGATACCGTGTTGGGCGTCGTCGCCGGTGCAAGTCTCGTGTTGGTATCCAGCACAGGGTCACTAAGGATGATGCCATGAAGTGGTTTCAGGTCAAATACGAGGGAGTGATCCTCAACAAGTCCCAATCTTCTTAGAGAGGATAGAGAACACTTGAATTGAAACTTCTGTTTTGTTGATTTCAACTAGTTGTTGTCTAATGGTGAGAGCTAAATTTTTGTTTTCTTTTGTTCCAGAGATAAGCGTCTTTAAGTTGTTTTAGTTATCAGCACATTTAAGTCTTTACATTTTTGGATGTGAAAATTGGGAACTGTCTCGACGTTCTAGTTGCGAAGTATCCCCTTGGTCTTTCATTAGATATTGTTGAGTTAGTAATTTTATCGAGTGAGGCCATACCGGCGGCCGTTCTAGCTGACCTTCATCTTCCTCTCGCGTTCATCTTTGTTTGCCGTTATGTTTATTGCTCGGAGGACGGCTCGGGCGAGTCGGAGGGTGCAGTGGGTGGTTGATTTGTCTCTTAACTACTCTCTGATTCCTCTGGTTGTTGTGTGCTGATAGTACTTAAGATAGTAGTTGATAGTAGGCCTCAATTTTCCACTACAAGCACTTGCTAATCAGATTCAAAATTTTGCAAGTAAATGACGGAGATTTCTTCATTTGCGTTTCAGTCACTCGACAATCAGATATGCTCTTTGGTACGTACGATAAAATGCTTAAACGTTTTTCTATGTTGAAAAAAGGATATAATATATATCATTTGTTTCGCTAGATAAATTCGAGCAAAATTAGTGCGTTCAAACGGTACTTTCGGTGAAGAAAGAGGCGAACTATTTTCATTGGAGCATTTTTATGACAAAGTGATAGGAAAGACATGTTACTTTATTTTACTTAGCATTTACTCGAAAGAACGTGACACCACGCTTTTTTAGTTTTGTTGACTGAATTTTAGTAAATTTCAGTGTGAAAATGCGAGAAAATTAAATTTTCCTGTTGTTTTTCACCAGTTAATGTCTATCGAATAGTAAAAGTGACATTGCATGTAAACGACAAGCATGCAAGTTTCATGAATTGCTTAGTGAACGAAGGCTCAGAATTGAAACTGACCGGGCCGGATGAACCTTTTTTATATATCCAAAACCACTGAAAAAACTGCCCACATGAATATTAAATTTTTTTTATCTGAAAACCATTCATTGATTACTCTGATCAGCTGGAAACATTGTTTGGAGTTTGTAAGGAGGAGATAGAGTCCAGTAAATTAATCAGAGTACAGTCATCCAGAATATAGAGTTGTGGGCAGAGACCCGTCCTTAAACAGTCGTTGATAAAGATAGTTTTAAAAAAAGTGGGGTTATTTCCGAACCAAATGCGAATATTTCTTTCATTTTGCACTGCATGGGTGGAACTAACTTTTGCGAGTGAATCAGCAACGGCGTTGGTCTCCCTGAGCTGATGATGTAGCGTTACTTGTGGCAGGCTCTTCAGCAGATTTTGGCGTGCATTTTTCCAGTACGCTAATCTCCAATGTCTCTGTTTTTCCCCTTGAATCAAATCTGAGAATCTCCTTCTATAATGACATCCGAGTTTATATAAAATCTTTTAATAATAGAGAGGGTAAGATATAAAGCTAAAATTACTGCCTCATTATTATTTTTATTTTGTAATGGCCATGATGCAAGTATTAGTGGGGTTTCATTTCAGTCTCTAATAACCATACCACATTCTGCTTTACTTCTATCTGATATGGACAATCCATCAAAATTTGCTTTAAACATTTCCCTGTTGGGGGAGACTATGCCACATGCAGCCTATCTTCTTTTTCTTTTAATTTTTCAGGAATGTCTCTACTTTTGATGATTTGTTTTGCTAATCCTGATATTCTGTTGGCACATTGAGCAGGTGAGGAGTGTTTATTTTCAAATTGTTTCTTGTTTCTGGTGAACCATAGCTCCCATGGATCGTGGTGATGAAGATAAATTCTCTGGGGGTATATTTTGTGGATTTTCTCATGAAGACTCTAACTAAAATAGATTTAATTTGTTCAGTTGGCATTGCATGTGTGTGCTCCTTAACTAGGTCCCAAACTTTTTGCACAAATCTACTAGCAACAAGTGGGAGGGTGTTTCTAGTTCTTCTAGACACATTCTGCACATTGGGTTCACCTGAATTCCACGTCTAATCAGGTCTGTTGTTTGAAGTCTACCCCTAAGCAAAAGCCATAAGAAGTTTTTTTGCTTGGGGATAGTTATCAAAAGTTCAGCTCTCTTTTGTCTATCTTAAAAATGCTTTATGTTTATTACATTATGTTGTTTTGATGACACACTCGACACTACCCGCGAGTCCAGGAATATCTTTGTAATTTGAAAAACGCTAAAACAAAGAAAGAAGGATCCTTTTGATGCTCCCGCCCTTTTCCCCTTCCCTCCGCTATTCGTGTAATAAGCAGAGGCCTTCTCTCCGCTCGCGCCCATTCCTCTCACTCGACAGTCTCTTCGACTCATCTCCATTTCCATATCTTCCCGTGGAGCTGCAGAGTAGCAGCGAAGCCGCCAGAGAAATGAGGGAAGAGGAAATAGAGAGGTTGAGAGGCGTCGTGAGGGACTGCGTGAGCAAGCACCTCTACTCGTCCGCCATTTTTTTTGCTGACAAGGTTGCCGGTCTTACATCGGATCCCGCCGACATCTACATGCAAGCACAGGCACTTTTCTTGGGCTGCCAGTATCGCCGCGCACATCACATCCTCAATACCTCTCAGATTATACAGAGCGATCTCCGTTTCCGGTATCTCGCAGCCAAATGCTTAGTACGTCTTTAGGCATCTGTCCCTTGTCTCTGTGCATTCGGTCGCCTAACGTTTGTTTTCGCTTGTTTAGTGTTTTATGCTTTATCTGTAATTCTAGTAACTGAAGTTAAGCTGCTTTAGGGTTTCTGAAGTCTTATTTTACTCTTGGACATGTCTTTCATTCATTTGGTTGTTAAAGTCTCAGTGTGAGTGAGGGACAACTTCTTCTTGCTTGGAGCTCCCTCAAAATTCGGTAAAGACGAGTAGTTTTGAATAGTTATTCATATCACTTTTGCTTACATCTACTTGTAAGGTAGCAATGCCTGATAGTTAATTTTGACCTTTTTTCGTGGTTCTGCTGTTGCCAGTCGATTAATTTTGGCCATGAGCGTAGATCTCCCCCTTTTTATGTAAGACTTTCAGCATAAATTTTTCAATAGCTCCGGTAGTTCTGCTGGGGGGTTTTGTGTAACTTGCAACCAGAAATTGGACGGATGAACTCATTTAGCACATTCAATACTTTGAATCCCGGAAACTGGTTATGCATTAAATTCAACTGATCCAAATGAAGGACATAAAGGCAGGTGAAAATATGATACATGACATCATCATGGTTCTTCTATAGTACATGTTCTCCAGAAATTTACAGTCATAAAGTTTATATATGGTGTTATTGTTCTTGTTGCCTCTTTTGGCTTTTGTTATTTCTTTACCTCGGAGTCATTTGGGATAAAGTCAATCTGGAATTTGTTGTTTTTGCAGAGAACTGTTCCTTTATATAATGATTTTTTTAATAATTATTTATATAATGATTGCACCTGTGATACGTGTTCATAAGTCTGTGATTTTTTTTAATGTACTAGGAGGAATTGAAGGACTGGAATCAATGCTTAGCAATGCTTGGTGATGCTAAAGTGGATGAACAAGGAAATGTTCATTCCCAAAATGATTCTAATGTTACTTACATGGACAGGGATGGAGAAGATCGCGAAATCAATGTAAGCTGCATTATTATGCTGGCATCTGTATTTCGAGTATTTGATCTTGTGTGATTCTTTTATTATTCCAAACTCTGAGGGCGATTGTTTTCATCCTTGGCCAGATATCTTCAGCAATATGCTTTTTACGTGGCAAGGCATATGAAGCTCTGGAAAATCGTGCTCAAGCACATCTTTGGTAAAGGACTCTGACTTAATGTTTGCTTTCCTCATTGTAGTATCTTTGCATTGCTGCAACCAATCAATCTCTTAGCTGGTATGCTTGGACCTTTTCTGAGAAGAGCTAGACCACTGCCAATGCACATGACAACGCTTTCACATACATGTACTCAGAAAACTCACAAAAAAATAATTCATTTGCTGTTTTTGTGACTGTTTTTGGTTTGTTCTTCCAGGTATAAAGCTGCTGTCAAGGCAGATCCTTTATGCTATGAGGTATCTTAAGATCTTTTAATGAGATCTCCAATTTTTCTAGTTTTGTAATCTCTTGGTCTCATGTATTGAGATGTGCAAATGGCCGAGCTGATTCTCTTGCTAAGCAAGGGGTGCATCAGCAATTACTTTCTGTCAATGCACCCTGATCTACTTTTGTTACAGCCCCTATGAGACTCATTCTTTTGTAAATTCTTTGATATAAATGAAACACAACTTTCAAAAAAAAAAAAATCAATGTGCTTGCAATTTGTGGGGTCTAGATCATTCTTTGCTTAAAACTCTACTGAAACTGATTCTTATAGGCATTAGCCTAGGCATTATTAATTCTGATTGAACCTGTGCTTCTGTATGAACTACCCACTGTCACTCTAATACGAAGGGGGTTCAATATTCTTGGGCTGTTGGATTTTCAATAATTTTCAAGAGAATATTAATCTTACCTATTCTGCCATATATGTGGATTAGACCATATTAAAACTGACCCATAGCAAGGAAGATGCCTGCTAGTGTGGGCTGCAACATGGCCTTTAAACATTACGTCAAAATGTGGCATTTATTATATCTGTTTGCCATTTTTCTGAGATCTGTTTGATGCATCAATCATTTACTAGAAGCCCAGAAAAGTTGTTATCTGTTATGTTTAACTGTGATGTAGAAGTTGTGCCCTCTTTTGTTATGTTTCAGGCTCTGGAATGTCTTGTTGAAAGTCACATGCTGACATCTGAGGAAGGTAAGTTGATGCTTGATCTAGTGAACTCATTCCTGTTGTTTGTTATTCTAGCCTCAGAGTTCATTAGGAGCTCCTTTTCCAATATCTATTACAAGAGGATAGTCATTTTCGATCAGCAATATAATTTTTTAGACATTATCTTTCTATGAATATCCTCATCATAGTGAGATTTGTATTATATTTCAGAAAAGACTCTTCTCTCGTCGTTGCAGTTTTCTCCAGAGGATGGATGGCTATCCACCTATTATTCTTGTTTTATGAAGAAGGCAAGTTTACTTCTTCTGTTCCAAAAGATTATTATTTAAGTGTTTTTTTGGGCATCTCACTCCTCTTGTTACTTGGTGAATTTTGCTCTTTAGTATGACAAAGAAGAAGTTGTAGAAGCCAAATTTAGAGAGCTTGAGAAAGAAACTTGCGGAACTGAAGATCCATCTCTTACCCATACGTTGCAAAACAATACTGACTTGTTAGCGTGCAAAGCTGAATTTTACCATCAATGTGGAGAGTATCAGAAATGCTTTGAATTAACTTCGGGGTATGCTGGTAATAGCTTCAGTTGTTGCTCACCTTTGATTATGCGTTTGTAGACTGTGATCGATACTCTTAAATGACATTTTAGGTTGCTTGAGAAAGATCCACATCATTTGAAATGTATGCTGGTGCATTTAGCTGCTGCTATGGAGTTGAGGCGTTCAAATGAGCTCTACCTTTTGTCAAGCAACTTGGTCAAAGATTATCCACAAAAGTGAGTGATGGCACTTTTTTTTTTTTTTTTTTCCTGACATGCAATTCTAGTTATGCATACGCTGTATTCTCAGCATCTCAACCTCTCAAAAATAGGAGGATACTCTGGAACTACAGCCCGCAAGTTTTTCTGGGTTTTTTTCCTTAAATATTTTGTTTTTGCTTCCCTTCATATTGTACAAGCACATTACCACTCATGAGAACAAATGCTATCTACTTCGTATACAGCAATGTGCACTTTGTTGATCGAAATGTCTTGTACTGTTTCCAGAGCTTTGTCATGGTTTGCTGTTGGTTGCTACTACTACTGCATCAACAAGTATAGTCAAGCACGTCAGTATTTTTGGTAAAATCCTATTCTTGTGAAATACCCTTTTTTATGAAGCAATTTCATTGTTTTTCTTACATTCCTTTGCTTCTTTGTTTTCTACTTGCTTCCTTTTAGTTCTTTAATTATTTTGTTGTCCTTAAGGATGTTCTGATCTTACTAAAGTTGGTTTTGCCTGGCAATTTCTTAGTTATTTAACTGCTTGATGGTTAAATATAAGCTTTTTGGAGCTTCACAGAGAACTCCAATATGCCCACTCTTAATGAAAGACATTGTTCTGATGAGACCCATTATAGATGAAGTAGAAGACAGTACATTGACGGGGCAAATGACCATATTGAACTGCTTTTTTTCTGATTGTCTCCTAGATTGATTTTTTCTATGATTTGCATTTTTATTGCAAATATTGGATTTTATAGTAAATTTAGATTAAACACAACCGCTAAGGTTCTGTCCTGCAGCAAGGCCACACAGTTGGATGCTACATTTCCTCCTGCTTGGATAGGCTTTGGAAATGCTTTTTCTGCACAGGAAGAGAATGACCAAGCCATGTCTGCTTATCGTACAGCAGCTCGTTTATTCCCTGGGTACTCAGTTTTCCTTCATTCAATCAGACGTGTTTTTGTACTTTTTATGAATTAGTTGCAATTGGCTCAAGTTGTTGAATTTGGAACGTTCACAACACACTCTAATGTGCTCCATAATCCAGATGCCATTTACCTACTTTGTACATTGGGATGGAATATATGAGGACACACCATTATAAACTGGCTGAACAGGTATATTTTGCATCTTTAGTTCTGTGAACTTGTTTGGGTATTTAGAATGATTTTTTTTTTTTGTTGTTTTTCTTCTGCATGTATGAGATAAGCTGCTATCTTTTCCTCCGCATGCTAAATTTTTTTCAATTACTAGAACCAAACTAAAGTCAACTTGGTTGCTCTTACCTATATATTGTTGTCAACATTTGTTTCATTTAAGTACCTATATAATTTGAAGACACAGTGAAGTGTAATTCAGGGCGGGATTATGTGTTTTTGAATTCAATTTTTCTTAGTCAGCTCGCCCTCAGTTTTTCTTGCAGGCTAAATCTATCTGCCCATCAGACCCGTTAGTATATAATGAGCTGGGTGTCGTTGCATATCATGCAAAAGAGTATCATGATTAACCCTTATTTAAATTTTTCCTGTTGCTTTTATTTCTCTTGTAAAGAAAATCACATCTATTTGATATATTGTGCTTGTTCATTGTGCTTTTAGATATCAAAATGCTGTTCGATGGTATGAAAAAACTCTGGCGCTGCTTCCATCATCATTAAATGAAATTTGGGAACCAACATTGGTGAATCTTGCCCATGCCTTAAGAAAGCTCAAGTATGTTACTTACATAGGATTACATGCATCTACAAGCTTGAGTAAACTGTCGTCATGACAGCCTTTTCGCCTCATAATTTGGGGTCTGCTTCATGGATTCTCCTCAATTCTTCTCTGTGATTTATCAGTTCTAGTACTAGGTTGGCCTTCTTCAAGTTTTCCTTGTGTCATTTTTATCCATGTTATTGTTTGTCTAATCTTGTATTACATATAAAATACAGAAAGCTTTGCTTAAGAATGGTTGTTCATGCACTAATGCTTGTACAAATCGACTTAGAAATTACTTGATAACAAATGTGCTAGTCATTTCGGAAAATGATAATTGATCTTTCTGGAAGGTGTTTAGAGCAAAACATGAAAGGTCACTCTCCCACTTGTATCATTGCATTAGGAAATGTTTTGCTTACCCAATTCATTTTGTCCTTTGAGAGGCTTCGGTTGTCTACGTTTTTGCCATGATGTACGCCCACCTCATTGCTATGGTTGAAAATATTAACAAAACCAGCAAAGATATGTGGAGCTAAGATCAATGTTTTTTCCGTTATCTTTTCCTAATCTTATTAACTGAAAGGAGTCTTTCAGGATGTACAAGGAGGCAACCAAATATTATGAGAAAGCACTTACTCTCTCTACCAGAAGTGTTAGTACGTATGCTGGACTTGCATATACTTACCACCTGCAGGTAATTCAGTGAGCTGTTTCAACTTTAAATGCAATTTTCTTATTAATTATCCTTTTCTACACATAATTCATTCTAAAATGCTGCATTCTTTGAAAATGGAAATTTCTGCGGATATTATTTTGTGCCCAGTGTTTTCTTTTGTAATGCTTTGGTGACCTGGAAAAGTTCATTGTAGTGACCAGTGTATTGGTGCTCTTTTTTACCCCAGGACAACTTTGAAGCTGCAATTACTTATTATCATAAGGTATTATACTGAAATTCTAAGCATTACCCTCAACATTCATGATGCTCATGAAGGGGCTTAGTAAGTGGTCCTTGTGGAAGCTGTCCTCTGGGTTCATTCATATGAAAATGATATAATCTTGGATTTGTTTGGAGATCAGGCTTTGTGGTTAAAACCGGACGATCAGTTTTGCACAGAGATGCTAACTGTGGCACTCGAGGATGAATGCCGTCAAGGTGCTGATAAGATTGATGAAGCTCTACTGTAGTCCAATCTCCCTTACACAGGTAATTTAGCATTCTAAACCGAAGTAGCTATTTATTAGATCAGATGTAAATTACTTGTATTATGTATGTGAATAAATGGGGTAATGTCCCTTTCTCTCTTTTCTTTCTGTACACTCATTTCTTGTCGCTTTTTAATTTTGTGAATGTTGTGTAAAGTCTGAAGTTTTCTGTTTGGCTCTGAAAGTAACAACCTCAACTTCAGCGATGTTGCCCAGATTTATAGTATACCAAGCACGAACAAGGTTTTCTTCAATCCTGGAATGACAAATAGTCATTAAATATTGATGTAGAGGTACGGTAGATTCCAAATGTTGATCTTTTAGGGATTGTTTTTTTGAAGAATGACCTGGTAAAATATTAAATTGATATTACGATTTTTTTTAAGAGGTTAATTTTCATTTCAGCATGTCCAGTATAACTGGAGTTACAAAAGTTCTTAATCTACATCCCGTGGTTGGTTTTGTCTGACTTCCAAATGTTGGAGGCAGACTCCCTTTCTAGCTAGGCTATCAGCCGCTGAGTTGGCTGAGTGTAGAACATGGTTCCACTTATAATTTAACACATTTTCTAAAGACTAAATTTCTCTAAAGAATACTACAAGCCTCCTCCAGGGAGGATTGGATGTTTGAATACACTTTTTTACTATATTGGAGCAGTCAGCTTTCTACTTCAAAAGGTCGTAGTCTGCTTCGGAAGAGTTTCAATCTGTGGAGAACTGTAAATGAAATCAGTTTTGCAGGAACTGTAAGTGGAGGATACTATCACTTATTTATTTTTATAAACAATATTTATAAATAGAATTGTCGTAGTCTGCTTCGGAAGAGTTTCAATCTGTGGAGAACTGTAAATGAAATCAGTTTTGCAGGAACTGTAAGTGGAGGATGCTATCACTTATTTATTTTTATAAACAATATTTATAAATAGAATTAATTCAAGTTTCTTAATGTAAAGAGAAGAGAATGGGCATATCATTTCTTCCATTTGAAACCGACTTTTAATTATAACAGACTTCTGAAATATACGATGCTTTGGGCGTCCCATAATTAGCCGCTGTCTGCCCTTTCCCCAACAAATCTAATAATGAAGCCGAATTGTTTGCCATGCTACTTGCTATTTCTCTTTTAGTTCATCTATTTCCATCACAGAGATATTTTGGTTGGCCATTTTGGCTATCCAGCGTGGAGCAGTGTCGCATTGGTGCTGGTAGACTCTTGTCGGGACTTTGTGAAAGATCCAGTTTATCAAATCCAACATTCGACAATCTGGCTAAAGATGCTTCATTGAAGGCTAATTGTGGGATGTAAACGGATAATAAACAGTACGGGTAGAAGTCTTTCATTTACTGTTTCAGTTTAATGACACTTTACCTGTTTACCATCTTAGCTTCTGTTTATTTTGTTAAACGGGGAAATTACAAAGATATATAAATTATCAAAAAAGTAAAAAACCCCTAAAAAGAAAATTAAGGAAAATTATTTCTTAAAAAATATCAAATGTAATACAGTCCAATAGTAGATATAACACTTTTTTAAAAGTTCCAATACAAATTGCAAATTTATATAACAAAAATTAAATAAAAATATACAATATGTTTATTGTACTTGATAATTGATATTAAAATATATTTAATATATTAATATTCAAAATTATCCAAACTCCAAAAAAGAATTTGCACTTAGTTTAATAATATTATTATTCAGAAGAGTTATTTCTGTTTCTGTTTCATTTATTAAACGGTAGAACGGGTAATAGAAATTAATATTTTTATTTCCATTTATTCCGTTTGGCTCCCAATTACATCCCTTGCTATCCATAAATGGAACAATGACTCACCTCGATCTTAGAAACAACACCTCTTCGATGATTGTAGTAGAAATGGGATGAATAAAAAAGTATAAACAGGTTTGAAGACATTATCACGTTATGAAATTGTTTGAATAAAATAAAAACGCAAGACCCATGCACGATCAAGACCTTGTGCATTAAAGCTTAAAAGACAAATATGATACAATTTATACTTTGTTGTTAGTAAATCCTAGATTCTGCATTTGATCGCGTGTTTTTTTAAAGAATAATGTTTCGTGCACTCATCTCTAGTGCGCTAGTCTTCACTTGTTGTCTCACAGAACATAAAATATTATATTTCATGGAACACGTGAAATATAATATTTTATTGTTGTGGGCGATCTCTTTTTTTTAATTGAAGTAGATAATGTGGTAACCACATACAGATGTTCACCTCCTCATTAAAAAAACGACGAGTTTTGTTTGTAGATCATAACAAGTGTTTAGCATGGATTTGCCCATATAGGATCTCCCGTAGTACACCCATGAAAGCTTGGTCGAGGAACCGAATTTCCAAAGCAGTTTTCCAAGATTTATCATGACCTTGATCTTAGAGCAAATGAGCGCTTAATTAGAAAACTACAGCTGAAGTAACGACTGTGGCTTCTAAGAATTGTTCTGACGTTTTTGCTTGGTGGAATTATAAGAGCCTATTTACAACATAAAACAAGATCCGTGCAGTCGGTTCATTGCTTCAACTTAAAACCAATTCGAAAAGAAAAAAGCACAGAAACAAGGAGAGAAAGGAAAAGCTGGACCATCCATATAAAGAAAGAAGGGAGAGAGATCTCAAACATCTGAAACGAAATTTAAGCCTGATCAGTCCCCTTGAAGAAAGGACAGGGATGAGCGGAAGACGATTCCTTGTGCTGCTGCGAAACGTCCGAGACAGTAGGGCCTTTCAGAAGTCCAGCAAACAATTCTGCCGGATCGTAGAAAATTTCCACCTCCTCTGCCCTCAGCTGCTCATCCACCTGAAACACAAAATCCATGCATCCATCACACGACGCAATGAATCCAGCAGCTGCCCGGAGCTGTAAAATTAACCAGAAAAAAAGTTTGGGTACCTTGAGGACTGCCACTCCGGTGAACTCGACCTTTTCTCCGGTGGGTGAATGTCCTTTGAAGGGGCCTTCCATGAATCCCCAGTGCCTGAACTTGAAAACGATCTCCGGCGGGCCAGTAGTGTACACCTGCAAGACTTCCCACGGGAACCCACGAGGGAACGCCGACCGGAATACATCGTGGGACGATTCGAAGCTTTCCTCATCGGCTTTGTAGTACCGGAACTCCGGGGGAAGAGAACTCTGCAACAGGGCGTTGTAGCTTCCCAGCTTCAGTGTCTCTTCTCCCGATAATCCATCTCTTCCTGTAAATATATCAAAGTGGGCTCAGCGTAGATATAATTAATACATTCAAGAACACGACGGAGTAGTAGTAGTACCGTTAACAAAGAGCTTGAACTTGTCTGGGTTTATGGTTTTGAAGTCTTGCAAGCGTATCTTGTGAGACAGCTCCATTTCCCATGTCTTGATCGCGTTCTGCACGGTTTCTTCCAGCGATCCCTTGGGCCATTCCTGGTAGCAAGTTATAACGACAACAATGATCAACTAGCTAGCCATATATAGTACCCAACCCAGTGACAATTAAGAAGCTGGCGATAAATCAACTACAGAACAGAGAAGCTGGTGATTAAACTCGAAATTTTTTTTTGGGTCAGTAATATTCTTCCAATACTAATGATCCATATTTCACCTTGGTTCTCCCTTCTTCGAAAAGCTGGTTAACAAGCTCGTAGGTGGGAGGTGCTCCATGTCTCCACTGCGTGTCCTTCTCACCCTCACCGTACATGTATTTCCTGTACTTATCCCCATCGATTGCATTCGAAGCTACTCCTTGGGCAGCCATAAGCGTCGTCTGATCTATAGCTAGCTCCTAAGAATATGATTGATGGCTCTGCTTTATAATCTCAGACTCGAAAAGCGAAAGAGGAAGTTTCTACCTTTCAGGGAGGAGGAGCCGTGAGTAAGATGTGACAAGGGACCACCCCGGGACGGACAGTTTATACTAGAATATTAATGATGACAACGGAAACTGCTTCGTGTATTAGGAAGTAAGGCATGGATAGCATTTGGGCACCTGGCAACCTTCTTCCCATATAAATATCCAATTTATAATCCCAAAATAAAATCCCTCAACCCGGATTTTTGTCTTCTGTCCTCCAGTGAAACTTCTGCAGCCATCAATGGCGTCATTTGATTACACCTCCGAATGTGTCCGTAGAGTGGAGAAGTTAGCTGGAGCGATTATAGAGCAACTCTTGAATTAGAATCTGATAGAAGAGATCAGGCTTTGGGTTTTCAGAATCCCGTTTTTTAAAACGATTAATTAAATGAAGATGACTAGTAGTGCAGATTCATGAAAACGAACTCTCTTGCACCGGAGCCACACATGGAAGGAAAGCTGTGGCGCCCGAGCTTCCACTCTTGCGTCTTTAATTGACCACGGGGACTCCCAACTTGTGACATCGGCCATCCTCAACTCATCTCCTAATCTACACTGAAAATTTCTTCCTCTAATAAAATGCTGTTGAATTTTGCTGAAGGAGCTTCCGAAAGTCACAATTAGACATATCGTCAGGGAATCAAATTCTGTAGTTCATGCGTTGGCAAAAGAGGCTTCATCAACAGCCGCTGAGGATATATATGGCTAAGCTCAATGCGATCTTTTTTGAAGCAGGTTTTATTCAAGGATTGTTCAAACCCTAAACTCTTCTGACTCTACTCTTATCTCAAACTTAACTTTTTCGGATGACTGATCACTTGTCAGAAACATACCCATCCACATTTATAGAAGAATATTCATAAAAAAAATACAAAAAATGAAAAAAAAAATATCCGTCGCCTGAGAGATTCGAACTCTCGCGGGGAAACACCATGTACTTAGCAGGCACACGCCTTAACCACTCGGCCAAAGCGACGTTGTTGATAATGCTCCACAAACAATTTATTTGACTCTATAAAACAGTTCTGCCGAAAAAATTTGGTTTCTGTTTCTCTTCCAATTTCTATCCAGTCGGTGTCGTAAAGTGGTATTGCCAAAAATGAATCAGTTAGCTCTTCACTTTGTCATTTGTCCAAATTTATCTCCCTCAGTTTGGCAGGTAGACGAAAACGTGATGGACCTTTCTTCATATTTTGTCGATTCTTAGCATTTCTTGTAGTTTTCATGTTTGTAAGTTCCACTGAAAGGCTTCCTTCAATAAAAGCCATTTCTAAGGGTCCTTGTTTTTATCGAAGTGGAGGAGGCTGCCTTAAAAGCCATTAAATTTTCTGTCAGCGTATGCTATTGTTGTCGGTATCTATCCAATCCTCATCACTGGTCCTCAACTCGGGGTCCAATTCATTCCAGTGGGGCTATTCACCTGTCCACATACCTCAGCAATTGCTTGACATGGGGCCTCTTTCATGGTGTTTTCTTCAGAAACTGAAGTGCTCCATTGCAACCCCCCAGTACAGTATTACGAAGTGAATGCTGTGGCTGCTTTTATTATGGCCAACGAAGCTAATTAAGCAATCATCAGAGCAGTAATGAAGGATGATAAGAGTCTTTGTTTGGAAGCAGAGGAAACCCACGAGTTTATAATTAGCTGTGTTCTCGTATGAACCAGGAAGCGCTTCCACATTGTTTTGGAGCGATGGATTCCAGATAGAAAAGAGCCCAAGACCAGTCAAAACAAAACCATATTCATATTCCATCACATAACTTTAATATCGCTACAGAACTCACATTTACAGATAGGTTCTTGAACTTCTCTTCCTGTAGAGACCACAAAGTGGGCCCATTGAGTTGGCTTTATAAAGAAAGAGTATAAATAAAAAGAGAGAAAAAGAAAATCCAGAATTTTCCACTCTGTACACCTGACTTGTTAAGGTATCATCCCCTCAATTCTTTAGTCTAAATGCTGGGTCGTGCGGGGATTCAGTGTGTCCATGTATCTTGAAAGGGGATGGTGAATGTGAAGCCCTTCAAAACATATTTATACGAAAAAACCATGGAAGTATGAAAGCTATGACCAGACAGGCCATTAAGAAATTACAAAATGGCTGTCCACGCCAGCACCTGCCCCTCTCATTGGAGCTGCTAGTACTTTCACGGCCCAAAGTCCCTCTCTCATTCCATTCCTCCATGAACTCTTGATCTCCCAAGCCAGTTATATTCGTTGCAGCCTTGCCACAAATTTCACAGAACCTGCAATAAAACCAAAGGAAAAAAGAAAACTTCACATCAATGAAATTAAAACAGAATCTCAGTTTCAAAAATATTTCAATTAAACAGCCATGGGTGATCATAAGTGACTTTTAAGTATTAGAGGAGACACCCAAATTTGACACTCAACATTCATTTTATCAAGTCCCATATAGACTGCAGGGGTGAGCTTCATAGATTCTCTTCTACTTTATTTTCTACCAATTCCCTAGCTCTCTCTTTTGTTTAAAAGGTGAACGATTTTTCACTAATTCCATCTACTGTTATCGTTTCTTCCTACCACTCCCATCTATCTATGATGTTCTCAGCAAAAAATGGGTAGTTTGTTCATCCACCACAAGCACAAATACATTCTGGCTTCCCAATTCATGATAAGTGTGCTGATTGTTCTCTAGTTCATTTCTTCACATCCAATGCCCAAGAAAGCCACATGCACACAACCTTACAGGTCACAGACGTGCTCTTCTTCATTACAAGGTTTCCTTTGTTTTGAGTTAAATCTTCATTAGAAAGCTTTCCTCTTATACACCAAAAAACATTTTACCACCATTCCATGTTGAAGCAAAAAACTGAAATTAAGAGATAACTAATAGACAACTAAGTATGATGGATGACCTGCACAAGATAACAATTTTCCTAAACAAAAAAAAATATTTATCAGCATAGCCTTTCCCATTAATGCTTTTATCACTAAAATATCATATACGCCAGATTTCCACCAAAAAAAGTAATATAAACCAATAGAAGCATAAAGAAAAAGGAATTAGACTAAATAGTATAAACAACTTCCAAAATTCATCAATAAATTCAACAAAAAAGAAAAGAGGAAAACCTGCACATTGTCAAGGCAATGTGATGTGCAGGGAACCAGAATCAATTGTTGTGAGTAAGAAGGGGCATCAAACCATATATGAGTAAATTTTAAAATAGATCTTACCACAGTCTCTATTCAGTATCTATCACAAAAGTGCTTAGAGGTAAATATGGGACTGGGAGCCGAAAACAAGTGCATAAACATGATTTCTGAGTCACATAAACTGAAGCATTCACTGAAGTGAAAGAGCTGAGAGATGGTTTTAGAGGCAAAATAACCGAACATGTGTACAAAAAAAGCATAATGAAGTTAAAATCAAACATGTTTCATCTCAAACATTTAGTTAGTGGAAGACAACTCCAAATAGCATCAACCCTCAACTTTAGGGACTTATAATTAACCCTTTCATTGACAACTATTGGGTCATAAGAGATATTTGTCCTTTACTCATTCAACCAACAGCTTTTCTTCAACTTGCTCCTTCAGAGGTGGTACTCCAACGATGAAAGACTCAATTGATGGTTATTCATCTCTATGCTATTTTTTTCTTTTTAAGGTAAGGGAAATTGAAAAAAATTCTTACTCAACACATCAAATAATCAAATTTGAATCCACCAGCCTTTTTCCATCAAAAAGAGTTCCCAGAATACTTCAACATCTCTATGTTAATTCCAGCATTTCGACATCTATACCAATCGCTATAGTTGAAAACATATCAGAATAAAAAAAAAAAGTTGTAAAGCAGAAAAATTATAAAAAGAAAAAAAAGAAAAAAAGAAAAAAAGAAAAAAAAGCAAAAAAAAAAGAGGAAAACAGGAATGAAGCTGCGTAATGAATTAAAACTACAGAAATTACACTTATGTATATACGAGCATTCAAAGAAACGTATTGAACTTCCTGAATTGTTTTTTCCCTTTGTTAAGAATAGAGATAAGATGGAGACAAGTTATGTTCATAATCTTTCAAGAGGGAAACATTCTTTGAAGGCTGATGATAGATGCATGTTTTAGGAGTGTGTTATAAAGATACACTGCCTTAGTTTGGATGTTGTACTATTAAACTTGACATACTTAAAAATGGTCAGGCATATTATGTCAAGAGAAGCACTATAAAAGAAGAAGGGAATAATTCTCAGAAAAAAATATAACAAAAATAATTCACCAGCATACACATACTGTTTCAGTCAATATTCGAAAAGAGTTAATAGCATCATTGATCAACTTCAACCTATAGTGCAATATAACAATAGCCAACATTGTTCACATACACACATACTCATTTAATGTTGTTAATATTAAATCTACTCCATCAGGATACTAATTTGTTACAACATCAGCAGCGAACAGATCCAAACCTCAGTTTGTCAAAAGAATCAAACAGTACCAAAGTGAAGAACGAATTGAAGAAATTAATGATTACAAGAAAATCATACACCTGTAAATGAATACATAGGCATCAATAATCAAGAAAAGAAATTGAAACAGGAAGTCAATATCAACTTGTACGAAACTGTGCTAAAAGAAACTCTACTTAAGCCAAAACTAAGTAATTAATGTATTTGTACTGAACAAAATCGTGGAAGTGGCAAGAAAAAGAGGAGACCCAAAAATGAATCAGAAGTAAACCAACAAGGCTTCTACGTAATCCGAATTTAAAAGGGATTTTACCTGTTGCCCTTCACCTTAAACCAGGTCTCAGCGCAATGTCTGTGTGCAATGCCAAGCTCGTCCTTACAACCACAACCAAGCTGGATCAACTCTGAAGTGTCCGGCCGGTTATCAGAAGTCAGGTGACAGATTCTGCAAACCTTCTCATTGTCCAAGTTTCCCGTATCTCCGCTTCCGCAAGTCTTTACAGCATCAACAACAATACAAGTTTCTTGCAGAGGTTCAACCGAATTAACTTTGAGCTCATTACAGGATAACTTACTCTTGTTTGCAACATCGGTTTTATTTTTCGAATCCGAATCTTTATCCTCACCATCAGAGCACATGGTTTCCCCAGATCGTACCTCAATTACAGTGTCCGGTGCAACAGTAACTAACGAGTTCTCTCCAACATCATCCGAGACCCTGTCTTTCCGTATTTCATTTCTTTCAATCTCTGAAGGTTTTACCACGACCTCGGTTTCGAGAGAAACCGTACCCGCTTTGTTGCTCGTGCTCCCTGTCTGCGTTTCATTGTCCATCCTTATAACTCAGATGGCATTTCAAGATCTTCTATACTGAAATTGTTGCTTTCCCCTCGTTTCCCAAATAAAAAGACTCGTGCATACAATAGAAACAACGGACTCGTCCACACCTTCTTCCCCAGCCACAAAAACTAAAATATATCTTTTCGAGAATTGAAAAGAGAAGCGAATGCGGAAAATCAGAGAACCCGAAACTCGAACAGATGATCAGTTACTTGGAATTTACCAGACGAAGGCGCAAGACAAGTTTGCATTCAAAAATGTCAAACGGACGCCTCATCAATACATCCCTCTTCCATGTAACACCGGAAATTCGCTGCAGGACATTCATCCGCAGTTAACACGTCGGAGAAGCTTAACTTGTCCGGATACCCAAACGACCTCTTCAACCTTTATCCATCCGATCCTCCTCGCCGGATTAGCACCTCCCGATTCTTTTCTTTTTCTTTTTTCGAATAAAAAAAGAAGAAGAACAGAGGACTCGGCGGAGGTAACTTTCACACCAGGAGGATTTCGCGTCCACTAGCGTGGGACACGGAGAAATCGGATAGAAAACAAAGCAAAGAGATGGAATGCTTCAGGACGACATTAGCGCGAAGCAAAGATGTGGACCCCGGGGGAGCGGCTTGTCTACGTAAGCTAAAAGAGAGGCAACGAGACAGGAATGATAGAAAACAAAGGGCAAGAAAACACGAAGAGTGGAATATGAGAAAATTCTGCTGTCGGCTTTCAGGCGTAAGAAAAGTTATCTCCGAGGAGGAAGAACAGTTTAATTTTTCCAGGGCTTTCGTTTCAGTAAGGAGGGAAGGTGGGGTGCGCTCGTGACTGGAAAAGCTGCGCGGCCCCCGACCTTTTCTCCGCCATTTCACCTTCCCAGATTCCTCCCGTCTCTCCTTCCCGCTATTCTCTCATCCTCCACCTGGTCGTCGAAGACGACGACGACAAAAAAAAAAAAAAAAAAAAAAAAAAAGAAAAGGACAAAAACACAAAGGTCGCGCCACCTCGACTGCAGGGTCATTTTCGTCCAGTTGCCTAGATTGGATACTGGAGTAGTTTTGTCCGTTCTTTTATTTCTTACAGCTTGAACTGATAATTAACTTAACAGAATTTAGTACGCTTTAGCAGAGGTTAATTATCTCGATTTTATTCATTAAGAAAAGAGACGCCAAGCTCGTCAACGTGGTCGGCTCGGACGCACCATCATCTGGTCCGTCCGAGCTTTAAAAGGTTGCGGTTGCCACCGTCCAATTTAACATTCCGAAAACGATCGCGGAACAGATCTCTAATTAATATCAATCACTCATCAAACTCAGATTGATAGGTAGATGATCATGACATAACAACAATGTCGTAGCCACGAAATTACGAAACCGGTACAAGCATCGTTGCAGTCAAATGTGGTGGCTGGCTGGAAATCCGCGACGCCGAGCGCGATCTTCTACAAGAAAAAGCATTAATTGGTCAAATTGTCTTGGGGAAGGAACACATCTCGTGACGAGAGGGCGGTCATGTGTACGGTGGAGAAGCACGGCCGGGTGTTCGTTCTCACCATCACCGGCGGCGGCCCCGAGCACCGCCTGGGCCCCGCACTGATCGACTCGATCTCCGCCGCACTTGGGCGCGTCCGAGCGGATTCGTCCCCGGGTTGCGTTCTGGTGACCAAGGCGGAGGAGGGGAAGTTCTTCTCGAACGGCTTCGATCTCGACTGGGCCCGGTCGGCGGGCCTGAGCGATCGGGAGCTCGATGAGAAAATAGGGATTCCGTTCGAGCGCGGCGTCATGGCGGAGCTTCTCTCCCTCCCGATCCCGACCATCGCCGCCGTCACCGGCCACGCGGCGGCGGCCGGGTTCGCCCTGGCCCTCTGCCACGACTACGTTTTCATGAGGAAGGACAGGGGGTTTCTGTACATGAGCGAGCTGGACATCGGCCTGCCCTACCCGGACTCTTTCATGGCGCTCGTGAGGGACAAGATCGGAGGCCCGGCGTGTCGCCGGAACGTGGTGCTGCGCGCTGCGAAAGTTTCGGCGACGGAGGCGGCGGAGATGGGGTTCGTCGAGGCCGCGTGCGGGAGCGCCGAGGACACCGTCCGGGCCGCCCTGCGCCTGGCGGAGGAGCTGTCCCGGAAGAATTGGGACGGCCGCGTTTACGTCGGGATCCGGAAAGGGACGTTCAGGGAGACGTCCCAGTATTTTGAGCTGCTCCCCTCCCAGGGCGCCGGAGATCAGAAGCCGGGAATCATGTCACGCATCTGAATTTTTTTAATTCGAAAGGCCGGCGCAAAAACAAATAATGCACAATCTGTTGATTAGGGTTTTTCAGGATATATATGCAGTTTACAAGCGTTTGCTCCACTACTACAGGGCACTTCATAAATTTTTCTCTAATTTATGGTACGTTTGCTATTTGTTGGCACTCTAATTTATGGTACGATGTTTAGGGTTTATTTTTTTAAAAATAGAATTTTATAATAAAAAAAGGCTTAAATTAATATGTACGTCGGATAAATGCCGTCTAACATTACTTTTTTTTTTTTTTTTTAAAAGGCTGGCAATACAAATATCAAAGTAGCACTTATGGGCACACCCAATTATAGTAACCACGTTCAAAGCATATGCTATATGTACATATGCACGATATCTTTATATTTGAGATAGGATACCATCGATCTTATTTTTAAGGTTTTTTATGTCTGGTTTAGAGAATATTATGTTTGTTGAAATTAATATTAAAATTTGGGTGGAGCTACCTAGGCTGTCTAGCCGCGTGACAGCTGATCCGCTCAAATTAATAAATGGAACCATGTGATCTTTGGCAAGGTCAACTTGAACACAAATTTATTATATTGTAACCAATGAATTGCTTGCGACGTGAGAGCAATGCGAGCTGCAACGACATATATAACAAAGAGCCTTAATTACGCGAACAAACTGCATTATATATAAGAGGCTTTCAATTAGTTCTAATCACATGCAAAGTTAAATTAATTGGGGATTTAATTTATTTAATACCACCCACAGTGTCGTGCAACCACACATCTCTCTTATATACATACATATATATATAATATATATATATATCCATGAGACGTGGGTACAAAGTCACAAACCCTAGGATCGATGCATGCAAATTAAAGGTTAAGCCACCTCCATTATATATAAGAGCATGCATCTGCGGCTAACATAAAACGCAGGCATGAGGAGAGATCGATTGATCACTCCAGTCCGGCACTTAATTCATTTGTAGAGATCGATCATGTGCAGCCTGGAAAGACGGGGTCAGGTGTTCATCCTCACCCTCACAGGCAATGACGACGAGCACCGTCTGAACCCTACTCTGATAAACTCCATCGGAGCCCATCTCCGGCGACTCCGAGCCGAGTCCTCCACGAACCCCGGTTCGGTTCTCGTCACCGTGGCGGAGGGAAAGTTCTTCTGTAACGGCGGCGGTACTACCAGTACTACTACTACTGGGGCCGACCAAGCCAACCGATTATTATTGGGTGGTTGGGACACCATCGTCCGCATGGTCCACTCTTTCGAGGACCAAATCATGGCCCAGCTCATGACGCTCCCCATGCCCACGATCGCCGCCGTCACCGGGCACGCAGCCGGTTGTGCCACGACTACGTGGTCATGAGAAGGGACAAGGGGGTCACCCTCCACATGAGCGAGCTCGACATCGGGTACCCTATCCCGGCCTCGTACATGGCGCTCATGAGAGCCAAGATCACCAACGCGGCGGATCTCCGGGACGTGGTGCTGCGAGCGAAGAAGGTGAAGGGGCCGGAGGCGGCCGAGATGGGTCTCGTCGACTCCGCCCACGACGGCGCCGATGGAACTTTTGCGGCCGCGATGGGCCTCGCGGAGGAACTTTCGCGGAAGAAGTGGGACGGCGAGGCTTACGCAGCCATAAGGAAGAGTGCACTCCTGGAAGTAGCAGAGGTTCTAGGGGTGGCGGACAAGGGCTACAAACCGGTGATCAACACCTCCTCTCGCCTCTGAAGAAGCCATATTTTACTACCAAAGGTTTACAGCCTGACCAGGCCCCCTTGTCGGCTGGCAAGATGAAGTCAAATCTATCTTCGACCTATTCCATGGGTAAATCCTAACTGCAAACTAGGCTGCAGGAGGACAACACAACCTGATTTGTTGGTCTGTAACTGCAGTTACTATATATGTTTCTCGGAGAATAATGGCTATCTAACTCATAATTAGCCTTATCAGCTAGATACAACCCCACTAAATAAATGAGATTATATATACTAGTAATTACTATTGCAGTTTCTTGCTATATATATGGAGCTAGAATTGCAACATTAATGGATTCAGAGCAGTTAATCCAGAGTGCTTGGCTTACGGATCAAATGAAGCTTGATTGTTGTTACAAAAGTCATTAACTTCAAGAGTTAATGGGAAAAGCGTTGGTTTCTCTAATAACTCATCAGAGACACATCGAATATTCATGTGATATATAAAGTACCCATATATTTAAGTAGCAAGCTACGTACATTAATATGAGGCACCCATATTAGCCTTATTATGTACACCTCCACTATATATATAATGCAAAATAACATTACTGTCATAATTTACTGTGAGGTTTTACATCATAATGTAGCGGGCCTCCTAGCAACAAAGTTGGCAGTCCATATAAGGTTTAGTGTTTGAGATTACTCATAGAATAAGAAGATAAATCCGACTATATCTCTTACCTAGACGAGGATGCCACGATTACACTATAAACCCTTATATTCTAGGAAGTAACAATTAATGAACTTTCTTAACTCATTAATTTCTCTTCTCAGATTTTCATTTTATTTTAAGGAGAATTGCAACCCTAGCAATTGGCTTAATTCATAGCAGTTGATCAAGAGTCTTTGGGTTACTAACTAAAAGCTCGAATATTGTGTTAATTACAAAATGAAAAATAATATCAGTGCTTCCATATTTTAGTACGTATCACCAGTACTCTTACAAATTTCATTTGCAAGAGCTCGTGTGAAATCTGTAGGTTTTTCTTATAACTCAAAGACATCAAATATTATGTAATACATGAAGCATGCACCCATATATTCTGAGTACTAGCACACTACATTAATGTGTCACATGAAAAATGTCTTTGCCACATATAATATGAAACACATCAATCATTACGTAGGCAGATATATAGCCGCAGTATATTTAGTGTAAGGAATTCAGTTGATGTAAAGGGCTTAATGATAACATTAATACATTTTCGTTTGTGGTAGTAAGTTAGAAAAGGTTGTGGCGGTTACACCAAATGCTGCCGTACGTGGAGTTAGGACTTAGGTGACCCAAAAGAACATACCGACTTGTACTTAAAATAGCTAATGTGATAGTTTCTTAGTTTAACAATTTTGGATCTTTTTGACTAGCTAGCATGTGATTTCAACTAATTAGACACGATGATCCATTACATCATTCACCTGATCAGGTTTATTTGAACTTTATATGTAAACTATTAGGCCTGACCGATCATGTGACATTTAATAGAGATGATTCTCAATACATACACTTACCAGGAAAAAAAGAATTAAGTGATAATATCGGTTTCTCTATGAATAGTAATACTTTTATGTGAAACTTCATAGTTTTGTATAAAGTTAAAACAATTTTCTGTTAAAAAAAACTAGTTTAGTAAGTATATAGCGAATATATAGTAATAATATAAGTTGATTTAACCATTAGAAAAAGAAAAATTCTAGTTGCATCTATGTGAAGTACCTATCTATGTGGAAACACAGCTGTCTAAGGTTTATCTTTTAGAATTTAGGATTTAATAAAATAAAAAATATTTTAAGGTTTACCCAAAGATAATATTTTATTAAAAAATAATTTTTTGTCCACTTTATTCCCAAGTTTATCTATTATTGCAACATAGATGCGACATATGTAAACACTTGCAATAATAATTCATAATACTCTTTTCACCGCTGTACTAAAAAATGTATCAATTACCATTGGTGATGCAGAGTAAGAATAAGGTAAGAATGAGCAGGTGACAATGAAAACTACAAAAATTTTCTACTTTTTTTATTCTGTGGGATTGAGAATCTGAGATGTAATAGAAATCCAACGTTGAACTAACCCGGCCCCACCCTCGTTTACAGTTTTGACGGGATACGAACCGACGTCAGAATTATAGATATCCCCGAGAGAGGGTATATCAGAGACGGAGTCCGCAGATCAAAGAAATTAAAATCGGTTCTCCGGCCAGGAAGATGTGCACGCTAGAGAAACGCGGCCAGATCTTCGTCCTCACTCTCGCCGGCGATGACGAGCACCGTCTGGGCCCTCCTCTCATAAGCTCAATCCAAGCCCACCTCCGGCGACTTCGAGCGGAGTTCACCCCCGGATCCGTTCTCGTCACCACCGCCGAGGGCAGATTCTACTCCAATGGCTTCGACCTCAAGTGGGCTCAAGAGGGAAGCAGCGGCGGCGGCGCGTCCTTCACCGAACGCCTCCATCACATGGTCAAATCCTTCGAGCGGCAGATCATGGCCGAATTCCTCTCCCTCCCCATGCCCACCGTCGCCGCCGTCACCGGCCACGCCGCAGCCGCCGGATTCATGCTCGCCCTCTCCCACGACTACGTTTACATGAGAAAGGACAGAGGGGTTCTCTACATGAGCGAGCTCGACATCGGGCTTCCGTACCCGGATTCCTTCATGGCGATGATGAGGGCCAAGATCCCTAACTCCTTGGCTCGCCGGAATGTCGTGCTCAGATCGGCGAAGGTGAAGGCGGCGGAGGCGGTCGAAATGGGGATCGTCGACGCGGCACACGATAGCGCCGAGGAGACCTTCGTTGCTGCGATGCGCCTGGCGGAGGAGCTTGGCAAGAAGAAGTGGGACGGTGAGATATATGCGGGTATTCGAAAGGCGTCGCTCTTGGAACCATCGGAGGTTTTAGGGGTGGCGGATAAGGGCGAGAAGCCCGTGAGAGCACCACGACTCTGAAGAAAAAGAAAGACAAGGTCGATCGATATCTACATGGATCACTACTAGTTCGATAATAAAGAACCCAATTGCTGCTACCATATTCGTTTTCAGGAATTCTCTTTCAGTGTTCTCTACTACTATATTGTGTTGTCACGTTCAATTGTTCGGATTTTTTTGCTCCTTTATAGCTGTCGAAAATCAACATATTGAGTAACTAATACCTCCCCTTACTCGTACGCTCGTGCTTTCTGGAAATGGAGGGGGAGGTTTAGCCTAAAGCAGATTTTAGCAGTGGCATTTATTATGTGATCTGTTCCATCGACTGAACAAAACCATTCTGCCAATTCAACGCTTTCCCTAGCTCCAATGTGGCAATTTGGAAATTGGGTTACAATTCGACAAAGATAGAAACTGATCATCCCGTGTACAAATGAGCATCAGATTGATCAGCGGTTTGCCTGTGAAATGTTCCTCCTTATTTCTCTTTAAAAAAAAAAGGGAAAAAAACATACACTGAAGAATATAGTCTCTAAATTTCTAAAACAGGTGTAACAAATAATTGACCTCAACACCTTCAAGGGGCAGCGCCGATCTGAAGGGATGAGGGACAAAAAAAAAAAAAAAACAGTAGATGATTTCATATTCTTTTATGGTGAATATGCGTTGAGATTGGGGCCAAAGCAATCTCTTTTCTCTTTCTAAGAATAACCTAGACCTTTCAAACGACTCAAATACACGCCTCCACCAGCAAGCAACTGAGTTCAAGTGATATGAATGCCTTCATCAAGCTGCTGAAACACTGAGTACATTGACTCTGTTGGAGTGAACGGGTCCGCCTGAAACAATATTTCCAGCCAAATACCCAGGGCTATGGATCTTCGCGCACGTCCACTTTCCCTCTCTTTGACTGCAGAGCCAAACGGGCATCTCGCTCTCGCTCAAATTCACGAAGATCTGTTCTTTGTAAGAATGAGACTCTGTCTAAATATTGGTTTGAACTCTTTTTATAGGCATCTAGCTCATCCTCGAGACCTTTATTCTCCTCTTTGAATTCACCCCAGTCCTTCTTGGTCTTGTCAAGAACGCTAAGCTTTTGCTTTTTCTTGATCTGCTCAAGAACAGCATCTATGCCAGTAAGCGGACCCGTCGAAAGTTTTGCCTTTTCGGCAGCTTCCTTCGAGTCCAAATCAACGAACTTCTTCACTTCAATATCTTCTCCAGCAAAGTCACGGACCTCTGTAATCTATCAAAGCCGAAAGAATTGATAATGACATAAGACCACTATCACATATGAAACGGTTTAAGTGGAAATTTCCAGTTTTACAAGATACAAGAAGTCAACCAAAGAACCTTGAGCCATTCATCCAGCTATAGTCAGCTGACAAGGCAAGCATATTCATGTTTGCCACAATTTCTCTACGCACTTAACAAAGACATAGCACACAAGAAATGCCGTTGCTCACCTCAACTCTTCCTTTGCCAGCTGCAAGGGAAGCAGCATCTTTGACTGCAGATAAAGCTGCAGCAGCAAGCCTCTTGACCTCCACCTCATCGGTCCCATTTTGTTGAGAATACTCCTTTTCTTGCAAATTTTGTACAACAGACGGCTTTTTAGGAACCAAGCCTAGATTTACCATCCAACTCTACAGAAAAGGTAAACCCCCAGCAAAAGAAAATTTTACGTGCATATCAAATAACAAAAAAAAATCTCACAACATTTCTTTAAACTTATTTCTCAAGAAGAACAAAGTGATGGAAAGGCACACTTACAGGAGTGGATTTTTCTGATGTTTTATTTCCTGTTGATGAGGACTTCTGTGAAGAAAATTTAGGCATTTTTAAGGAAACACCACTATTCATTTGCTCCCATGCAGCGTTTACCCGAGCTTTTCTTTCTGGAAAGAAATCCATTAGGCATTGCAAAAATCCTATATGATATTATTCAAGAAAAGAATCCCATACGATTTTTACCAAAAAGAAAAAAGAAATCCTTGAGGTAGTTAACAAGGAACAGGCAGAAGGCCAGGAACAACATACATAGTAAAGACCATAGAGTTGGGGAACCAAAGTGTGTGGAACGACACTAAAAGGAATTTGCTATGGTAAAGTAGAAGCGCACACTATGATAAATATAGGTATATCAGAAATCAAGTAAAACAAAGCTTTTTGGTCTATCGAACATCAAATAAAATAAAAATAAACTGGGGATTAGGCTTTTTCAGGAGGTCCAGGATGCTCCATGACCAGGGGTGGTTGAATTGGTTGATCACCACCCAGAACAGGAAGGTCAGAGGGCGGGGTTGGATGAAAAGGACTCCTTTCCTGCTGACCCTGGTCGTAACCACCATATATACCCACTCGAAAGGTACAAATAGCATTGAACAAATTGGTGAGAATAGTTTGCTCATGGCAAGATGCCTCGTGACATATCTGACAGGCAGGAGGTCAATGCCAAGCTGATCCACAAACAACATAAAGTAATCGTAAACATGTATACAGACATGACTCACCAATTTCCTCTAGATCCTCCAGCGAACTCAGGGTTGAATTGACTTCATGACTACTTTCAGCTAAAACCTCATCTTCTTTACCATCATTAACTGCGTGGAGAGACAGGTTGTCCACCAATTAGCAATTAGAATTCCAATATGGACTCTTAATGACTTTTTTCTGGTACTTCAGTAAAGTTGGGCAAAATCACAATGTCTAGTTCTCGTAAAATTGCTGAAATGAACTAAAGAAGTTCATTGTTCATCATATACCGGAAAATAGATCACAACTCACAACAGGAAACTAAATTCGTTTATCTACCAGAATATAATAAAAGATTGGAAGCTCATTGAGGTATGAGGTAAGTATGATGCAGCTTCACCAACTAACAACATCTCAAACTAGTCAAGCGATTCATTTAAGGTAGTTGAATTAAAAAGCAATACAAACATTTATAAATTCAGAAAGAGTTAAAAAATTTGCATGAATCTAAATTCAGAAAGCAATCGAGTTGTTTTGACTAACTACTAAAACAGTGTCCACATATAAAAAAAATTTGCATGAATCTAAATTCAGAAAGCAATCGAGGAGTTGTTTTGACTAACTACTAAAACAGTGTCCACATATAGCACTTAAAACTCAGTCATCAGATTGGATCAAAGGGTAGATCAGTTATCATAAATGTTCCCATCAATAGCTGAGCCTATCACAGTTAATGAAACAGCTCCTTTAGCTTGAATCAGGTATCTTCAGCTAAAAGAAGACGACACTCAGTAAGTAGCTCCGAAGCTTGTCACATATATTAGTGGCAATCTAGGATGCAAAGAAGTGAAAGTGGGAAGTGATTCCACCCACAGTTTAGTATCAGCACTCTTACTGAATCTTCGACTAGATGTGAGCTATGATCTAAATTATCATCAGCAAATAAAGAGAAAATAATGATACGATCTAAATTGCTGGAGGATGGCCCTCCATTTACAATGGGTGTCAAGTGTTCCAACTGTAATAGTACCATCTCCAACATATAAAAGGCAATATTTAGTATAGCATCGTCAGAGGCCTCATTTGAACTTATCAATGTTTTTGCCGCCAAAATCTTTCCAAGCTTCCACGTCACACAGGGTGGTCGTTTTGCAGCCCACGATGCACTCATTTGATTCCTTGAAATCATCAGAAATCCGAAATATTTATGAATGTCTCGTTTTTGAGAAAATGTATGAAACCGAAAGGACTTCCAATGATCACCCATCAAAACCATAAATTATCATCAGTTAGAGAGCTTCGGATTACTTCTGAGCAAGTTTCCAATCTTGAGTTCTCTCTGCAGTCTTTAATGAACCGAATAAGTATCTTTGAAAATTTTCTCAATTTATAGTCGAAATCGCACCAAGAAACTTTACAAATTCCCACAAAATGCGATGTTTACAACATTCCGGAATAATGCCAGGATGAAGAGACAGTACCCGGAATTAACCCGTTCTCTAACATATTTTAAACAAAAAGGAAGAAATCGCAACTTCAACTTTGTGATGAAACGCTCAACTGTAACACAAGCCTCACAAATATCACAATTTAAATTGAGAAAAATAAATAATTGAAAGTTCCACAGCCACGAAAAATACAAAAGAAAATCCCAATCTTCCACCATCATTAGAGAAATCAGATCCCGAGGCCAAATCTCAAGGTTTCTTCCGACTTAAACATGGAACGTGAAAGGGGAGGAAAATAAAAGAACCCTAGAAGATTCGCCGAGGGTCCAACTGAAGCAGAAAATAACCCAGGGGAAGGTTAGCAAACGGAACGAAACGTACCGGGGTCACCCGAGCCACTGGAGGCCATTGCTAGCGTTCCCGTTTGATCGAAAGCGAAGATGTCTCGCACGTCGAGGAAGAGACGAGAAGAAAGTCTCTAGTTTGACACGCTCCTGAGTCCCGAGTCCCGAGTCCCGAGAATCTGGACAAAGAAGGTAATATTTGTATTTCAGTTGGTGGGACCAACCCGTTTGGTGGTAAACACACTGGATATAAAACAGCTGGGTTCGGCTCTGCCGACCCGCCCGGCTCTACCGACTCTTTCACTTCGGTATGTTTTCTTTAGAACGACAGAAGGTTAAATTAAGACGACGATAATTAACCGGAGAATAAATCAGTACTTGACGGGTCTTCCTAATTGCTACATGGTCAAATCCTAGTCATGAATTGGTACGTACTACATAATATATAAGTCTCTTACCAGTTACTATACAGTATACATTAGCCATTTTCCCAGTAAATCAGTAATCCGGCCGTGTAAAATTTTTTAAATACTGGAGACATTTTTATCTTGACTACAATGACTAGAGTGATAAACTTTTTATAGGTTGGCTCGTTTTCCCGTGGCGAGCTTCCAAATTAGGAGGAATCTCAAGTTATCAACCAAAATCTTTGTCTCGTATCCTATTTTTGCAAAATCAGAGTTCTCAGTTTGTGCTTGCTAGTTTCGACACTGCGGCAAAAGATGGTGTGGAAGCCTGTAAGGGCTTCTGGGTGTTTTAGCAGTTTGTAAGTTCTAACGCAGGAGTCTTGTACCGTTTCAATTCTAGAGTGATCTTCCTCTCCTGGGACCTCAGTGGAGCAATGAGTCCAATTGCAGCAGCAAACGTAACTGTGGCGCTTATACTAGCAGTATAGGTCGGGTTTTATGTTTTAAGTAGTGAGACCTCTTTATGTTGCATAGCATCTTCATCATTCCTTGTATGCACTGAAGGGCAAGGGGAGCGGAGAGTTGTTCTTTGTTTTAAGATGATCGAGATAAACTCGCCAGCTAGAATGGCGGAACCGTGACATACAAGGTTTGAGCTCAAATTACAACATGATATCTAGTGGCATTCCCACGACGCAACGAAACTCCCGTCCTTTTAAATTTGTAATAGCATGTCCACGCTGAACTTCAGTAATTCTACAGAAAGGGTAAGCTTCTAAGCGTCAAAATAAAAATTACAGTAATCCCTTGTTCTCAAATCAATCACCTCACCAGTATATGTATTAGTACAGGCTCTGATGGGTTTTATTGCCGGTAGAATATCCGCCACTCCATTCTTGAAGTAAAAATTGGGGGTAAAATGTGACCTCAATATACCACTAAGGAAAAAATTGATGGCAAACCCAATTACAGCCTCTGGGCCTCATTCTTATTTGTATACCATCTCTAAAATGAATCGAGAAATTAAATCCTTTATGAGGACTTTGTCACCTCGTGGATGGCGTTCGCCAGGTAGCCGACATTACCCGTGGTGACACCAGCCATGCTGCAAAATCCAGTTTTGCGTTAACAAACAAAAAGAGGCGAAGAGGAGAATATAAACATGCATTTCATGGATCCAACCTGATGCGACCATTTCGGGTCATATAAATATGAAATTCCTTTGTTAGACGATCAACTTGTTCGGGAGTCATGCCGCTGTAGCAGAACATGCCAATCTGTCAAAGCAGAACATACCATTACCAGTGTCAGTTCCAGTTGTTGAAACATTTTAACGAGTCGGAAGAGATTCTTCTGCAGTAACAAGTAATTTACCTAAAAAAATAAAGTACGTACTCTGATTTAATTTGCATTTAATAGTTATTGTAAATCCTTTCAATAATAAAATTATTTTAATTTGCCCAACTATAGTTCATCGCTGAATGGGTTAGATGTATGGAGCTAAACTCAACGAAGGTAAACCATTTGCAGCAAGTTAACAATACAGAGTACAGTGATATCACCAACAAAAGTAACGAAACTAGACCTGATTGGTTATGTGTTCCCAAGACAGAGATGAGCCTAACTTCTCAAGGTTTTCCCTTAGCGCAGTCCGCATGCCAATAATGCGATCAGCCATGCCCTTCCAGTAAGACAAAATAAAGCATCAAGATAGAGAGGAAGACTCTTACAAGACAAAAAGAATGGCGAATACTAAATGAGAGCTACCTTAACCTCCTTAAGCCAAAGCTTCTTCAAATCTGGATCACTAAGAATTATAGAAACAACAAGTGCACCATGAACTGGCGGATTGCTATACATTGGTCTGGCAAGCTGTTGCAATTGGCTCTTCACAGCCACTGCCTGTTTTTCATCTTCACAGACAACACTGAATGGACAAGAATCAATCAGTCAATACAGCTTAAAACTGAATCTTTGCCATGTGGCTAATGGTAAAAAGAAGTATACTGATAAAGTTGTCCTAATAAAAGAACTCTTTAGAGATAATTACCTGAGGCAACCTACTCGCTGCCCATAGAGCCCCATATTTTTGGCATATGATTGGGCACATCCAATTAGATGTCCATCTTCAAGAAATATTCGAATTGCCTTGGCATCTCTTTCAGGATCACCGCTTGCAAAACCTTGGTATGCCATGTCAAAGAAGGGGAAATGATTTTTTACCTGAGAAGCATGGCATTAGTATTAATTCCTCTTCCTCCTCATCTGTTTCCATTTAATAAAGTAAAAAATTCAACCTTAAACTGGTAAGATATCTCTCTCCATTGTTCCTCTGAAGGGTCTACTCCAGTAGGGTTGTGAGCACATGCATGAAGCAAAAAAAAGGAACCATTTGGAGCATTCTGTTCAGCCAGAACGCACAAGAATTATCAAACGGTGGCCAGATGTTATGATTAGTTCAAAAAGTTAGAGCATCAAAATAAGCACCACATCGAGTGGCTGTTTTCCATACCTTGACATCATCCATCAATGATGCAAAGTCCAGTCCCTTTGTTTCTGGATGGTAATAATGGAAAGTCCTTTGAGGAACGTGAGCATCTCTCCATATATTATGATGGCTACAGAATCACAAGATAAAATGTTAGAATCTGCCATAAAAATAAAAAGAGTAAGACTTGATTCTGAGTCTGAATGTAGCAATAGGAGACAACAAACTAAAGTTGGAAAGGTAAGTCTACAAAAACTTACTTGGCCCACGTAGGCACTGAAATATAAATCTGAGAATCAGGAACAAAACGTTTCTGAAAATCTGCAAAGAGTCGGCATGCACCAGTACCAGAAAGGGCTTGAACTGCAGCAATGCGTTTCTCCTTGATCAGGTCAGAATTCTCTCCATATGCTAGCTTCAGTGTTTCCTCAACCATTTTTGTACTACCACCCATGGGAAGATATTCCCTGATACAAAATTACACAAATAAATTGTTAGTTCTGTTAATAGTGCACAATAATATTTTTTAAGGCTCCTACCTTGTACCACAGCTGTTCCATAGTAATAAAAAACAAACTCATCATCTGTCGAAACTTCTAAAGAAACACAGATGATTCCAAGGTACATGGGGAAAAAGGGTTTGGTAAAATGCATGTTGCATAAATTTTCAAAAATTCATGTTCTTCAATCTAAACCATTTTCTTATGAAATTAAAATCTTTGGAGCATATAATACATATTCTGATTTTGACGACTAGTCTTCAAAATTCAATCAAGTCGTGCATGACTTCTCACTCTAAGTAGTCTTGCCAAAAAGTTAATAAGCAAGCATAAAATAAAACATTGCTTTTGATTAGATATCAGTTATTACATATAAAAAGAACAAATAAGATGTACTCCAACCCTGAATGATTGGTTTGAGAGTCCTGGTAAGGAGACCCTTCAAATTCGAATTAGGACTCAAGTATCCTGGTGGGGAGACCCTTAAAATTCGAATTAGGACTCAAGTATCCTGGTGTGGAGGCCCTTAAAATTCGGATTAGGTCTTTTATCTACCACCAAAAGGTAAAAATTAAATCTTTTATATTGAGTTTACCTCGATTCCTAACGCAAGATGCTATCTTGGTAGGACCTTCTGGCCAACAACCAACATTATCATGTCAAGTAGGTTGCCGCCGCATGAACAGTGAGGAATAAGTCACTCATTTTAAAAAGCATAGACAAGTTGTGTTCTTGGATAAGAATTATAACATAACAGACGAATGCCTACAAAAAGGTCGTTATATTTTTCAAAAAAAGAAAAAAAAATGAATCTTGAAATTCCGAGGTCATCATGCACGAATCGAACCAACGAAACGGAGATAAAAGTTGCACTTTTGAAAGCCACAACACCAGTGGACTGGATTATTCGGAAGTCTGTCAGCTCGACGAAATTTTCAGTATCGAGAAAGATAAGCAGTTACTAGTTACTTAAACAAGACACATGTTGACGCTGGATCAAATTCAAGCTCGCAACAGCATAAAAAAACCAATATTGATTCAAAATATTACTACTCTGCCGAAGATTCATCGACATTAAAACGCAAAAACAGGAAACGAGCACATACATGTTCAAATTTCCGGCAATTCTCCTTTCTGCTTCTCTAACGCACTCAAGAACGACAGGCTTCCCATAGTCATCGCGATAAGCTCCCTAGGTACTCAAAAATCCTAATTCAGTAAGAAAAACGCAAAAAAAAAAAAAAAAACAGAGCACAAGAATGAATAAGCATCTCATATGTTAATCACGGCACTTACAACTCCGACGTTAACTTTATCAGGACTCTGATCGGCAAGGAAAGCCTCAGTGACGCCGAGAATAGGATCCTTGGGCGCCGGTTCGACACTCCGCCACCACGACGACATGGATCGGCATCCAATCAAGGATCCCTGCCGGAGAACACCTCTGCAAATTGCGGTTCTCGACGCCATGCGAATCAGCTTGTTCGTGTCCTCGTTTCCTCAAACCAATTCTGCGTCGTCGAGGATGCGGTACGAAACGGCCGCAGCAAAGAGGAGCTCCGCTGTGGATCGGGCGTTACAACCAACTTTAATGAAGGGGAAGGCTCTGCCACCTCGGTCTGCTTCTGCATCACGCGTCCGCGCGTCAGGTCTACAGTGCCTTTTATAAAGCTGACGGGGAGGAGTCGATGGAAATGCTAGATTCGGGGCTGTGTGAAAAGTCACGGAATTACCCTCGTTTACGCTGGTCTTTAGCTCGCGCTTTTCTAACCCGGCTGCTTAAACTTCGCCGTCCTTATCTTCGGAGCTGAGAAGTGAAAAGGGATAAATCCGGCAAAACACGAGATCTCCGTCTCTGTTTTTTGACCTTTTTATTATATGTTTTCGTACATTAAAAACGAAATTATTAAGCAATCACGATTCAGATAGAAATTATTAATGCAATATAATAAGGTCGTTAATTCACCCATTAACAATCTCAAACTTTGCAGAAAGATATTATTAAATTCATTATTATAATACCGATGCTTAATCAAATAGAGTTTCATTCAGGATTAAACACTTCCAGGTGTGATTTAAAAGAAGAGTCCACATTTATAATACGTTGCCGAGATGGTCGTTTTCCATACAAACACTAGCTGTCTATTTATGAGAATATTTTTTGTTGATAAACAGTAAATTCCTACAAAAATACAAACTTAAAATTAAATGGGTCTTTTGCATTGTTTATATCATTACGATTAAATTAAAAGTTAGACATGTATTAGTTAGAGCGAAAAGGCACCCAACCTTGACGTGCGTGCCATAAATAGGTCGTCTTCCCTCTATCCCGAGTTTTGTGGTCTTTATTTCCGTCTTTCGTTCGACGAATGCTAGATGGGAATGGGATGCATAAATACCTCATCCTTTCATCAGCGAATCTAAATCTTTTAACAGCTTGAACAAACACTCCCATTCTGGGTGCTGTGATTTCTCCGTCGCAACAAAACGGTGCACCACTTTATTCACCTCGATCCAGCTACACCCAGCAACCTTCTTCATCCCCAACCCCTTCATCTGCTTCCTTATCGCCTGCACATCCTCCCACTTCCCAAAATCCGCCATTAAATTCGAAAAGAGGACGTAATACCCAGGATTCTCACTCCCCAGCTCCATAATCCGAGTCCCTGCTTGAATCCCAATTTCCAAATTGAGATGCATCTTACATGCCCCCAGCAATGCCGCCCAGATATCCGCGCTGGCTCCCATGGGTATGCTCTTGATCAGTTCCAGAGCTTCTTCTAACCTTCCCGAACGACCCAGTATGTTGATCATGCACGAATAGTGTCCTTCTCTCGGAGTTACGCCGAGGCTCTTCATGGTGTTGAAAATTTTGATTCCTTCCTCCACTAATCCTCCGTGGCTGCAGGCTGAGAGTGCTGCGAGGAAGGTGACTTGATCAGGCTCCTCCACTTGATTGAAGACTTCGACGGCTTTGTGCCCCAGACCGTGGAGAGCGTAAGCACTGATCAGTGAATTCCAGCTCACCGAGTTCTTCTCTTGCAACAGATCAAAAGCTCTCTGAGCTTCCTTGATTCTCCCACTTTTGGAGTACATGTCGATTAGTGCGCTACCCACGAATGTCTGGCCCTCGAGGCCATTCTTGTATGCCCAGAGATGGATTTCTCTTCCCAGATTTACGTTTGATGTTCCTGCACAAACTGAAATAATGCTAGTAACAGTGGTTGGGTTTGGCTCCGTTCTAGCTGTTATCATCTCTCTGAATACTTTTAGGGCCTCTTCCAAGTCTCCATTTTCTGCATGCCCCAAAACCATGGAGCCCCAAGAGATCTCGTCTCTGTTTTGAATTTTTTTGAATACTTGGACAGCCTGGGAGATCAAACCGCATTTGGAATAAACAGAAACAAGAGCATTTCTTACTCTTCTATCTGATTCTAATCCGTTTCTGTAGGAGTAGGAGTGGATTTCTTTACCGTATTTCGGTTGACCGAAATCAGGGATAGCAGGGAGAACGCTTGCAATGGCTACAACATCCGGCTTCAATCCGAATCTCAACAATTGCTTGAACATTTTCACGGCTTCATTAGGATGACCATTTTGTGAAAATGAAGAAATGATTCCACTAAAAGAAATAACATCTGCATCAAATCCGTTCAGCGTCATTTCCTGAAGAAGCTGAACGCTTTCCTCGAAGAAACCACTTTGGGCATAGACAGAAATCAGAGAGTTCCACGTAACTTGATCTCGTCGAATCATGTTATGACTAATCTTTCGAGCGTCCTGGATTCTGCCGCAATGCCCATATGCAGAAATAAGAGAATTGCAAACCTTCGAGATCCATTCAAATCCTTTTCTGAAGACGAAAGCATGAAGCTCTCTGGTAAGTAAAGGTGAAGAAGTTACAGCGAGAGAGGTAATAATGGTAACGTGGTCTGGGCTTAAATCACTTTGTGCCAACTCCCGTATCCTGTCGAGAGCTTCCTGGTCAAATCCAATTTCAGAATAAGCAGAGATTATCGAGTTCCAGGAAATAACATCTCGTTCAGGCATTCTGTCGAACACAGAGATCCCGTCGAAGAGACTCCCGCACTTGGTGTACATCGTAATGAGAGAATTTGAAACATATAAATCAGACTCCAGGCCATTTTGGAAGACCAAGCTGTGAACGTTTCTGCCCAGTTGGAGATCCGATAAAGATGCGCATGCCTTCAGTGTACAAGAAAATGTGTAGGAATCGGGCTTTACTCCTTGCCCAGTAGTCCGCCAAAAGAAGTCTAAAGCTTGCAGAGGCAACTCGTTCATGGAGTATCCCCTGATCATGGCATTCATAAGGAACACACTAGAGGTAGAAGCTTGATGGAAGACCAACTTCGCCAGTGAAACATCTCCAGACAGCGAGTATAAACCGATAAGCTTCCATGAGAGGAAAGAATCTCTTTGCAAACCACTCACCACGATCTTCGAATGGATCAATCTGCCCACAATGAAGTCTTTGTGAACAGCACAACCATCTAGCACTTCCCCAAGATAATTCGTACCGGGAGTGTTCGATATTCTCGGAAATGCAAGCGATAAAAGATTGCCGCAATTCTGTTTAAGAACTGAAGCCGCTGTTTCCGTGAGGAACTCGATGGACGAACTGGTTCGCATTTAAAGAAAGCAGAGGACCATCCGGAAATTGTTTCCCTGGGGAGGCGTTGAGAGGAAATACTGCGAGCAGATCGACAGATTCGGCTCATGGAGAGCTAAGGTCGCCTCCTCTCAGAAGCTGCAGCTGCACACAGAAAGCCTCATCTTTCTGTTCTCAAGCAGGAAGTTGTAGCCGCTTACAGAGTACTCTTAACAAGCTTCGATTTCTTAGCCGCCAGCGACAGAAGCCTCCACCTCCGGTTCAAACAAGGTCCTACCAAGTTTCAAAGGAGAAGCAGATTACGTTCACCGCCAGAAGAAATTGGTAAAGCTTGCAGACGCAGGATCGCTACGGGTGAAAGGAGCTCCTACTAGACACTTCAGGAATTAACGCCGATCCAGAGATCCTCATTACACCGGTCTTTTACGAATCTGCGTGGAAATGAACATTTCAAAGGGCAGGGATGTGATAAAAGTTAGCTCCTCCCGTTCCTGAGAAGAAATGGAAGGGGGATATCGTTCTCTCTTTCCTTTCTCCATCACTGCGACAGATCGAGAAACTAACAGGTTGAGCGTTTTGACAGTCTACTTGTCTGTGGCCAAAACATTAACGGCCCATTCTATTCACAATTTTCTGCACTAGTCTGAGACCTGCACCGTGCAAAAAACTCTGCATGCCCCAAATTATGAAAACATCATTTCTAATGAATTTTCTTTCTATTACTATACAATTAATTATAAGACCGTTCATCCCCCAATTTTGACGCGAGAGCCATCACCTGGGGCCGGACAGTTCCATAGCTTCAATCATGAAAGAAGAATCGTCGTGGTTATCACTGTAACTTCTTGAAAAAGTGTATTCCCTTCCATCAACGATTTCCTCGGGGATTTCTTCGACGCGCTCTACAAGTGCGACCTCACCTTCCAAGGCCTTCGCCACTTCGGACATCTTCGGCCGTCGGGAGGGGTGAGCCTGAGTGCAGAGAAGGGCGACACCTACAACTTTCTCCAACTCTGTTGTATCAAAACAGCCCTTAAGATCTCTGTCAACAAGTTCAGGAAGTCTTTTTTCCTTTTCCAGATTCCGAACCTGCCATAGTGCATAGTAATGAGACTTAAAAACTCCTATTTCCTCCATACAGAGTAAAAACATGAAATACACATTAATCACAAGGTACTGACCCATTCAAGAATCATCCCCCTATGACCCGAAACGTTCCCTGCGTCTATGGCTTTTTGTCCTGTAACGAGTTCTAACAGGAGGATGCCGAAACCAAATACATCTGTCTTCTCAGAAGATTGGCCAGTAGAGAGATACTCCGGCGCAATGTGTCCTACAGTCCCCCTTACTGCAGTAGTGACATGAGAATCCCTTGTATCTAAAAGCTTTGCCAAACCAAAATCTCCAACAACTGCCTCAAAACTCTCATCAAGTAAAATATTTGCAGCCTTAACATCCCTGTGAATTATTTTTGGGTTACATTGTTCATGAAGATAAAGAAGACCACGGGCAGCCCCAATAGCAATTCTCATTCTTTTGCTCCAATCCAACGATGGTTTCTCAGAAAGAGGATCTGCATAGGTTACATTATCATAACAAATTAAAACTGAAGGAAAAAAGGAGTATCATATGGATTTATCTGATTACTATTGTTGGAAACTTGAAACAAACCTCTCAAGCGATCAGCAACACTTCCATTTGGCATGTACGGGTAAACGAGAAGTCTCTCATGTGATGTCATAGAGAAGCCATACAAGCGTAACAGGTTCCTGTGCAGAGCTAAGCCAATCATCTCCACTTCTGTCTGGAATTGGACCTCCCCAGTAAAGTTAGGATCCTTCAGTCTTTTTACTGCCACTGTGATCCCATTTCGAAGACATCCTTTGTAAACAACCCCAAAACCACCCTGACCAAGGATGTTCTTTGGATCAAAATTATTAGTTGCAACTTGAAGTTCCCGAAATGTAAATCGTTGGAGATGACCGATATCAAATTCACACTGTTGTTGCTCTGTCAAAAAATTAGTCCATTTAGGTCGTAAATAACACTTCGTTTCTAAAACATTGTTTAAATGGAAAATAATTACCATAAGAGTCACAGCAGAGGTGCCATCGACACCAATACAACAAGATAACCAGCAGCACAGATACAACAAGGGCACAACTGATGCTAACACCAGAAGCGACCATCAACTGATGATTATTGGCTTTAGGGGAGAAATTCGTTTCTGTAAGAAGATCAAAATAATATCTGTAACATATAACATCTAGAAGACTGGATTTATTTTGGTAACAAATTGGGTATAATAGAGCATCAATTACTTTTGGCTGGTTTTGGCATGTCCACACATCCATGCAAGAGTGCAGAAGCACAGAGAAATCCATTCCCTGCAACACTGCAGAACCCCAAAAAAATTAACTGTCTCAACATCCTAAGAAGAATTCCTAAGCAAAATGAAGACAAGGAAACCAATAACAACTTCATTACCTATAGTCTTTAGCTTGTATTGCTGGAATCGGACCACTCAGGTTATTGAATGACAAATCCCTGGGGAAACTAGCAATCAATACACTATCCGCTAGCTAGAAAAAGAAGAGAGACAGAGAGAGAGAGAACACCCTGTAGAAATAAAACAGTACATACAAGAACGAAAGACCTCTGAGGTTGGCAATGGGTCGTGGAATAGGGCCTGTGAGATTGTTTTTACTTAGCCGCCTGAAATGTTGTAATAATAAAATAGTTAACAGATACTAAAACCTTATTCATGACGAAGATACTGAAGTAAGGAAGCCAATGATCACTCACAAGTACGTGAGACGAGTCAGAAAACCCAACGAGCTAGGAATTTGACCAACGAACTGATTCCGTGAGAGGTCAAGAGTCTGAAGCTCCCTGAGGTTGCCAATCTCGAAAGGAACTTTTCCCGATATTTCATTATTCTGCAGTAACCTGAAGAAGAAGAAAAAAGATGTACTTTGCATTCAGCTCTAAATTTTCCCTCCCGTTAGTTTAGGCAGCAAGCAGAACCACAATGCGGAATCTAAAAATAAAGTTTTCGACGCTCACATGGTCTGCAGGTGGCTCAAATTACCAATGCTAGGAGAAAGCTCACCTGCCAGCCCCTTACTGGCCATTTCCCTGCGGCAAATAAGCCAAATCAGATTCGAAAAGAGAATAAAGATTCCATTTTGTTAAAAGAGACGAAATTAGATAGGACGTGATATTATGCAACATACAAAGAGAAGCACGTTAAACAACACAGAAAACGGTTAAATAGCAACAGAGAATCGAAACAAGAAACATAACAGATACGAACAGAAACTGAGCAGAATAGGAGGCTTACAGAGAGATTACAAAACCATCAGGAGAGCATCCAACCAGGTTCCACGTACAAGGATCCACTGAATTTATGTCCCACCCGTCAAGAACACGAAAGTAATCCCTCAATTTGCTCTTCACAGACATCAAAGCGGCAACTAAATTCAAAAGAAACAACATGAGGGAACCAAATTACTATGCCGAACAAATCACACTCGGTTCACCGAACAAACCTTCGTAGTTGACGCCCTTGGGAGAGAGCAGATTGTCGGAGGCTCCAATAAGTGGCAAAAATAGCAGCAACAGCTTCAGTGGCTCCATACGAAGTCAGGCTTTTTTTAGGGTTTTTTGAGTTTTCACTCGTTCCCTCTTCTTGTATAGGGAGAAGAGAGGCACCCATTAGATCCGCCATTGAAGTCTTAGGCGACGAGCTGATTTCGGAACCCTAGAAAAATCAAAATCCTCGGAAGCGACGCGAGCGAGAGGAAGCATAGGAAGAGTAAACGGTCTCGAGATCAGGAAATGACAGAGATTGTCTCTCCCCGGCCCTCGGACTGGCCTTTCAAAGCAACTCATTAAGCAACAAGGCGAAGCATCTGTTTGGTGCGCCTCAGTCTCGTTCCATTTTTCTTCGCATCGGGAAAGTGTACAGAACTACAAATGCTACGAATTTAATATCCGGACGACGGTCATTCGTCTTAGAGTGTACAGACTACTGAGTGACGGTAAACGCCGATTAATCTATCCGACGCCGGGATTTGAAATGTGAGCTTTGAACGAATACAAATATTTGGGCCGGTCCAGTAGAGAATCGAAAAGAAACGTAAAGAAAAATATAGAAAGATCTACCTGCTTCTTCCAATGAACACACATTTCATAAATGGCGGTTAACCTAATTAACTTGTCTTAGGGACACGTCCCCCTTTTTCACTCTCTTCGAGCAAAAGCATATTTTTCGCTTCTTCAGCATCGATCTTCACTCGATATAAAAATCGAAACCACAGGCTCCATACAAGTGACAGCATATAAAAAGTGGACATCAACATTCGCACGCATTGGGTTAGCATGAAGCCAGTACAAGCACTGTAGGCAAATTTCCTTCATAAACCGAGTTCAACCTGTGACACTTCGGTCTAGCACACGCGAACATATTAGGCATAAGCCGCGAGTCATAAAAATTTACAGAACAAAACAGAAGGAAACCGAGCCTGATTTATAATGCGCAGTGTTGGCCTTTCGATAAGAGAGCTGAAATTTTCATTTGCAGCATTGAGATCCAGATTAAAGAGAACATGTACAGGAAATCAATAAAAAAGTTTTAAAACCGCGTCCGTCCAACCGACTTTAAACTAGAGCTACATAACCCAGAAACGGGCAAAAAAGAAAAAAGAAAGTGGAAACGAAACTAACCAACCTTGACACATTTTGGGCAGATCACAGCCACCAGAAACACAAGCCAAACACCATGTAAAAACAGAATTGCCTCCCCTTCCATTGCCATCCCCTAACCACTTTCCCCATCTTCTCATATACTCACAACAGGCTTTCTGATCCACCTGATCCAAATCTTTTTACGATATACATAATGCTGAATTGTCGGCAAAACCGAAACAAGCAAGCAATTCAAGACCATCTTGCTTGTCTGCTTCCATGTAATTTTGCCTGCGCTGGACATTCCCGATTTCCCTGCCCACATTCGGACTATACCATTTACTTATGTCCATCATCACTGCACAGCAAGCTTCACGTCCCAGCTAGGTGTAAGAAACCGAGACCAGATTGGCGTCTCACATGCTCTGGTATTAATTTGTTGATCAGCTCCGGAGAAGCACCTGACAACTGTGTACGAGATTGAAAGAGGTATCTATTAGAAAGTTGGATCAGCATTTTGAGTTCAATGGATCATAGAATGCAGTTCAGGTTTCATGAACCTAAATAAATTTCACACCAGCGTGCAAACAGTTTTTTTCTTAAGATCGGCAAGTTCTTAAAAGCAAAAAATACCAATAGTAACAAGATGCTGATCATGACGATAGCCTCAACAACAGTGCACGCAAGAAAGACAAAAGGTTGATTTTTTAATCACCATAGCTGCCAGCAACAATCTCACGAATACTAGGTTCAAGCAGCAAAGTAAGCAGAAATGTAAGCTTCTCTAACAAAAGCCAAAAAGCACACATTTGATAACCCCAAAACCACATCCATCTTAACCAAAAAGTAAAAAAAAATGTAGCCCAACGAACATCAGCTCCTTAAAAAAGAAAACATTGCAAGAAACTGTAAGTGGACACCAAGTGCATCCAAAATCACACCTGGCATTGCTTCTAGAGCACATAAACAATACCATAAAAAAAAATTCATAATTCAAAGACTTCTTGACATTGTAATGGCCTTAAAATAACAGCTCTCACGCCACAAAAATGTGCTCAGAATATCAAACAGCACATGCACCAATGTCATTAAGCACACAAATATTCATGAAAAATAGCATACGTAATTATGTACATAAATTCGAGGCATAACAAATTCAAATAAAATTCCTATGCAACACATTGAACTCCTTTAAAATGTTTTTACAGCATTTCCAATACTAACAACACTCTCCAACCATATACACTAGATGATAGAAGCAAAAAAAAAGCCTGCTAAATAAAGACATAAACGGCATACCTCTTGCTTAAAATTAAACAAAGGGGGAAATGGACGTCCATTCGGAAGTCGAGCATTAGGCTCTCGAAGTTCATCAAAAAATGGATGAGCACATGCTTCTAGCTGCAAAATCATGTAATAATCAAAACACAGAAGTGGTGATTTATCAGCAAAAAGTACTTCGTAGTCTTCAAGACTGTAAATGGAAATTGTTACTATCAAAACATATAATAAATCACTAATAAAATAATTCTAAATTAAATTCACTTTACCACAGATTAGTGTTCAAAACGTTCTGAACAAAGTGTGGACAAAAGAAATAATTACCGCTGTGCAACGAAGGCTCGGGGAATATTGGAGAAGTCTCGAAGCAAGATCTATAGCTTCTGGAGGCATCCTCTTGTGGAAAACCTGCAAATAAAAACAAACTATAAAGAATGGCATGACACAACTACAAACCTTCATACAAGCTTAGGTAACGGTGATAATGATACAGTAGATCACAGGTAACTTAGTAGCCCACCACTCAATCTCTAACAATGGAAAGAACAAAATTAGGACTTTTTGCAATACTAAGACAAACCTTTTTAAATAACTAAAACAATGAGATTTTTCGGACAAAAACAATGTGTTTTAATACATATTTAAACTTGTAGACAAATACCATCATTTAAAATGCATGAAACAAAACTAGGTCTTGGTGGTGGAGAAATCCATTAATAGTGTCAACTTCAAATGTTTTCAGATAGTAAATATTCACATTATTGCTTATCAACATCAGCACAACAAAATCCTAGTCACCCTACAAAAGCTCCAACTAAGATATCAAAAGTTATTATGCACTATAGACCCAATGAATATAAATGGAACATAATCATACCTTGTGCCAAGGGTGAGCTTTTATCTGTGGAAACCTGAACTCAGTGTAATTAGGATTCATACATCTAATCTCCTCACGAGTAGGAGTACCAAGAACCTGAGAAATAGATCATCTGACAGTAAGGCATTTTCACAGCAATAGCAATTTATCTCAAAATAGAACAAAACACGCAGAAGATAATTCACCTTGATTATCTCAACAAGTTGGTCCACTGCACTTTCTCCAGGAAACAATGGCTAAATCATAGAGAATATAACAGATAATCAGCAAACACAAACATGTAAAACTGAATCGGAAGATGACCACAAATATATACTTTCGGGTTGCAGTTCTAACCTGACCAAGTAGCAGCTCTGCAAGGACACAACCTGCTGACCATATGTCAATCGACGTAGTATATTCAGTTGCACCAAATATGAGCTCAGGAGCCCGGTAGTAACGTGAACAAATATATGAAATGTTTGCTTCACCTTTTACCTGACAATAGCACATGAGATCAATGTCAAACAAGAGAAGTATTAAAAGCATGTTAATGGAAGAAAATGACTCTCTTAACACTCGTGAAGGGCAAAAATTTTAAAAAGTCACCAACAGAAATCTTCCAAGCAATCGAGAATAAATGTTACTGAAAAAAAAAAAGATTAATGAAACGGAAATATAAAGAAATTTATTTGGCACCCATTCCATGTTTAATAGATAAAACACCCAGACTACTAACAGTGGTACTAACAACCAAATATTGAGTGTAAATAATCCATGACTACAATAAAAAGTTCACATTGACACAAATAAGTTAAAAAATGCACTTATATGCAGCATCATAATATCTCTGAGGCCACGCTAGGACATGAAAGTTCGTAGTAACTTCTTAAAAAAAATAACAAAGTACACATCAAGAATTGAATACTTTTCGGTAAGCACTAATGCACTATCCCCAACCAAAGAAGTGTCTTTACGTAATATCTAATTTGTCACCCCAACAAGACAGTAAATGTGCACTTTTATTAGGGACAATGAAAGCAGAAATATGCAACATACAATTGGCACATTATTTCTGGTAGGAACAGGAGGCAAAAGGAACTGTAGTATACCAGAATCTTAGCGCTTCCAAAATCACAAAGTTTAACTTGGTGGGTAAGAGGATCAACCTGAAACAACAACATGGAATAAGACAGCCACCCAATCCTCAATAAAACAATAAAAGTTTATAAGATCAAGATCTCTCAATATACCAGAAGATTCTGCGGCTTTACATCCCTATGACACACGCCAGGAACTGTATGAATATAAGCAAGGCCCCTAAATATCTGGAAAACAATATCCCAAAAATATAATCAATATCAAATATCAACTTTGAGAGTCCAAAAAAGCCAAGCAAAGGCTCATACTTGGTAGGTGTACAGTTTCACATAAATCAGTGGCATTCTCTGATTCACATTGCTGTAATGTTTCAGGACCCGATAAACAGTTTCTGGGACGTACTCCATGACCAAGTTTAGAAATAGTTCATTTTTGCTTGTAGTAGAGAAGAAACAGTGCTTTAGAGATATGACATTGGGATGATCCATAGAGCGCATTAACTGTAGCTCACGATTTTTATATCGTCTGTCCTGTAAAACTTTCTTTATGGCCACTGTCTCTCCAGTTTCCAAACATTTCGCCTGAAAGTGATAGCATGAATTTAGATTTTGAAGAAAACTAATTATAAACTAACAAAGCAGCCAATAGCCAGCAACTTTATACCTGGAAAACAATTCCAAATGAACCAGTTCCCACCACTCGCTCGGCCATGTAGCTGATGGTCTGCAACATTCAGAGAAAAAAAAAAAGAAAGAAGAAGAGGAAGACTATTATTTCATACACATCCAATGCAAGGCTTTAAAAATTGCTTCTCACACAGTCTACCCAATCAAATCAACCGTGTGTATTCAACTGACCATGTGCTCTGACATTAAATTGCTTCATTCAACAGCAAAAGAAAAGATACTAGGCCAAGATTAAGCATTTATGCACGTAATTCATCATAGGCCACACTTACCCTCTTCGCTTCACCATTTTTGCCGCCAATTGTGGTTGAAATTATATGCCCTGTAACAGGGTCGTTGCCCTCAACAACTGAGGTTGTTATTTCCTGCATGAATGATTGCAAAAATAATTAAACCACAAAGGAAAATGAATCAAAAGCCTCTATATAACAGGCAAAATAATATAGGAACCAGTAAAGGAGAGAAGAAAAAAGAACAAGAGGAGATAAAGACATTGCTAACCATTCCAAAAGATTAAAAAATAATAACAAAACTCTCAGGAGACCGAAGCCAGAGTAAAGTAATAAAGAATAAAATGTGGCGGAAACAAACAAAGGCTGAAGATGAGTGAATTTGAAGTCTAGAAGAAAGACATTGTCTCTTCGAAAAAGTATGGGCGACCGTTAGCGTTACAGATCCAACAAGAAAAGGACCTCAAAAAGAAGCATTAGCACGGAATCAAATGCTACCCATTTGCAAGTAAACCAGACGGATTGATGCTCAAGTAACAACAATCATACCCCAAAAGAAACCAGAACAAGATGAAAACAGAAAGTAGCTTTAAAAAGAAGAGTAGATTCAACGAAATACAACATGAACATAAAACTGTAAAAGCACACCAAACTGAAAAGGAACATTTCGAAACGAATATACGATAAATCGTGCAACATCGACTTGCGCGAGTAGGAAAAATAAATTAGGTTCAGAAGGGAAAAGAAATTTAATCTTTAAGCGAAACCAAAGATGAGAAGAATTTCAAATTCAACAAATCGTCAACAATAAGAGATGCTGATAGAAGAGAAGAAGGAAACAACAAAGAAAAAGTGAAAGAAAAAGGGCAGAGGGGAGAGAGAGAGAGGGAGAGAGGGAGAGAGAGGGAGAGAGAGGGAGAGAGAGGGAGAGGGATGGAGAGAGAGGGAGAGGGAGGGAGAGAGGGAGAGAGAGAGAGAGAGACGGAGAGAGAGGAGAGAGAGAGAGAGAGAGAGAGAGAGAGGGAGGGAGAGAGAGAGAGGGAGAGAGAGAGGGAGAGATGACGAAGACTCAAGACCAATCTACAAGTCATGGATCAGGTAGGGAAAACGCAAATAAAAAGGGACTAAGAAGGATACCGGTATAATCGCCATGGCCACAGTAGAAGACAGTCCCAGACAAATCAGAAAAAAGGAGAAACAAGCTTTGCTCCCAGATCGCCAGAAAAGAAGATCGAAGAAACTTACAGATCGCTACGCACTTCGACCATTAAAATCTCAAAGAGGGAAATGAAAAAGATATGACAAAGGAAACATAAACTAGGAAGAAAGTTCAACAAAGAAAAAAATAAAACTAGAAGTTCAAGTCAGCTCCTAGAAAGAAGAAAGAAATCCCACTCTCCGGAGAAGGGCAAATCCTCTCTAAAGGCCCAGGCAAACGATCTCGTCCATCGCGCCCACACCGAAGGGCAACAAGAGAAATGCGGACTCAGATGAGGAAAAGATGACCACAAACCGGAAATAAAGAAGAGAAGAACAAAAACCAAAAAGGGGCGAGAGCGAAACCGAAGATACCAGCAACAACACAAGCCTCCAAAAGCCAACAAGAAGGGTGAACAAGCAGCCCGATCGATAATATCTCAGAAAGAAAAATCGAAAAAAAAAACAAAATTTCGTTTCCAGCGCGAACAACAGAGACCCGAGATGAACGAATCTGACTCGGATCAACCGGAGAAGAGAGGAAATTTGACCAGAAAAAATACCTTATCGTCTCCCATTTCCGGCAGGCGAGGCGCGATCTTCACTCCCTCATTCTCTGGCGGATGAGGCCCCAGCGGCATCGAGGCCATGTGGAAAACAGCTACTTGCCCCCCTCCTCCTTCTCTTCCCTCCTTCCCCTCCTCTCTCTCTCCTCTTTCTCTCTCTACTCCACCTCCTTTTCCCTTCTTTGTCTCTCCCCTCCCCACCCAAAATCCCAAAAATTAAATAATAATTCCCCATTAACCCCACCCCCCCATTCTTTTAGTCCATAATTATTTTTTAAAGCGACCCGAAACACAACCAGTTAACCACCATTTCCACCCCAAATTAACAACTTAACCCCCCCCACTCCTCCAAAAAGTGGTTGAACAGAGAAAAAGAAAGAAAGAAAGAAAAATAAATAAATAAAACCAGCCGCAATAGTCTTATTTCCCCGTCTCGACAAATGACTAAAACACCCCAGAGGTCGGTGACGTCCGACAAAAGCTGTCTACAGTCACATGGTCGGGCGGAGCCGCGGAAGAAGGCGCTTCTTCGACGAAAAGGGTCGGTCCACGAACGCGCGAGGCTGGCTGTCTAAGACGAAAAGGGGTTCCTCGCGGTTGCAACGACCGACACTTACCAGACCTGCCTGAGTCTCGGATGGGAATTCCAAGCCGGCGATTCTGAATACTGTTGTTCGAGGCTCGGATGTAGCTCGACGAGAGTGAGGTCCCCGATCTGAAGCACGCCGCCGCCGGTGCATTCGATCGAGATTTTTTAGGTACGTGGAACTGTTCGGTCAATGGAGTTTGATTTGATCTCTGCATGCGTTGTATAATTGCTTCTGCTCCGACTTTCGAGCGGCTTGGATTGAATTCGATGTGTTTTTCTCGGTTTCAACGTTTGACCCTAGTTTTGGTACAGACGGTGGGGGAAGAATACTTGACTCGGAGAAAATCAAATAACCAAATCACTCGGGGCCTCACAGAGACGATGCTTTGGCTTTGATTTTCTTATAGCTATCGTGATTGAATTTGAATGTGCAGGATCGTTTGTCGCCATTGATCGAAGTTTTGTTCCAACTTCTAAATTTATTAGTTCAAGCAACTTTCGCCAGTCCCCTGCATTCTTAATTATGTGGCTTTTTTATACAAAATGTGCATATGTATGTGTTAATTTTTTATCTTATTTATTCAACATTGACTTGTTTAACTATTGAAATTTCCAACACTGACGTTTTGGTAACAAAATCTTTCAAGGTTAACTAAAACGCTATTGACGATGTACTTCAAGGTTAACTTTGATTTGAATATCTTATAAATGTTTAATTTAAATGGTGATACTTAAAACCTTGTTTATTAATTAGCATTACTCCATGCTTTATTTGTCTCGAATTGTTAAATCAATAGCCTACTCCAAGTCTCCAAGGGCCCAGGGCTAAGAGTCGAGAGTGGGCATTGTCCCCCTGAATTCTTGAAATTAAAGTGTTTTTGTCTCCTTCCTTCATGATTTCTTGTATATAAGAATTCCAAAATAAAAAAATCAACAACAAAATTTTAATTTTTTATTCGATGAGAAGTCCTGTTTTTTTTTTTTTTTTTAAAAATTTCTCTCCATTTTATTTGTGTAGAAAGGAAGTTAGACTCTATATTAACTTCCAGTGAAGTTACTGCACCTCTATTTTTGCTTTGAAAATATTACTTTTTAATGTATTATACTATTAAATATTTGTAATTTTGTATCACACAAATAAAATAATAAATTAAATTAACACAATACATAGAAATATTTATTAGCTACTAGATAAAAAGTTAAAATTTGTCGAATAACATAAGTAGAAATTTACTCCCAACTTAGGTCATTCTTTCATAATACAACGTTAAAAAGAGTGAAACAGAAATTCCGACACGTAGGCTCCACGTGCCCCGGAGGAGGAGAAGGTGCGGTGACAAAGCACAATAGAACGGCAACAGGCTCGTGATTTCCACGTGGACCGGGCCCAACCTCGGGTTCCATCATCTTTTGCTGGTCTCCTTGGATGGGGCCCCATGAAATACATCAGGCAATAGCTTTACGATAATTTCTCTTCTCCCAAGTCTAGAACATCGAACTAATATATAAACGATTGTAAAAATTAAAAGTCTTTGCCCATTTGCCGAATCTGCCCTTCAGATGGCGAACTCACAAGCGTTTGATAATTTGCTTTTGTCCGGGTATATCGTCCTTTTTTGGAGCAGAAAAGGGTAAGTTCGTCATTGAGGAGAGTCAGTGCGGGCAGCAGCCCTTTATATCCCCTCTGTTCCTTCCGTTCTGCCCGTGCTCTGCGACTCCGAGTCTGAAAACTGATCTACTCTCACCTGTCAATCTCCAAAGTTGAAAAATTATTTCTTTTTTTTTATTTGTGATCGTAGATCGGCGCTTATTATTATCATTTTCGAGAGAAGATGGAGTTTCTTCAAAGTTAATTTCGGTAAAAGAAAGAGCAGCGGTCGATTCTCTGGTTATTTCTCTTGTTTGACCAGCAATCTCTTTCTTCGCTGGTAGTTCGGAGTCTTTCTTTGGACACGGTGGGCTGGTCTTTCGGTGATGGCAGAGGGAATCCGTCTTCGACTGTTGACGCTTGGCAGAGTCGGGCTGTAAGTAGGGTCCTCCTCCTGCTATCTATAATCTGCTGCTGTAACATAACAATGACAGTGTCCTCGAAACGCGTGGGGGGAATGGATGCTCAAAGACTCAAAACAGTCCTTCTGTATGTCACGTCATAACCTATCGAGCCTAAAGCTTTCCCGTTTGCAGACTCTGTCATCTTCTTGCCGGCCTAATCTGCAAAATGCACTCGCTGGGAGGTAATTTTTACCCGTCGTAAGCGAGTTAAGAAGGTTTAAAGGCCACCCCCCTTGTAGCCATTACAAACATTGGTGGGACAAACTCGCCTAATTACCAGGTAGGATGCTCCCACGAACGAAGAGCAACGAATCCACTGCAATCTGTTCGACAAAATGTTCAAAAAAGACGCGGAGATTGAAAATCTGCAACGCACAAGTGCGTAATATTGTTTTAATTAAAGCCTACGGGAAACGAGTTCGGATCAGGGGATCCGCAATTACACGCCATTTTCTTGTCAGTTTTAATTCCTCTGCAATTGCAAAGCCTTTGGAAGAAGAAGCCCTTTTTCTCCGGAACCGTTGCAGTTGTCATGGATCGAGTTGATTGGTAAGTACAGGTACACGCAAAATTAAGGCAGCCGAACGAGGACCAACCACGAGCTGGATCTAACAACAGGTTTGCACCCGGGCGTGAACGCAGAGTTAGCTAGAGGCGCGTCTTAATTTGACGTCGCAGGCTCTATCACTTTCGCCAACACCACAGGGATCGTCAGCTACATAAAAAGGTAAAACCCACTTTAGAGTCGACCCCGACTGGTCTGGACTTTCACGACGCCGCCTCACAGGGATACGATACCCTTGATCAGTTTGTTGATTCATAGAATTAAGGACTGGTTAAGAAGTGGGTTGAATTAAGCACAACCTACATATATACCCATGATCAGATTGCTAATTGATTAAGTAGATCATAAGAAAGAAGCATCACAGGGATATGATACCCATGCAGTTTGTTGATTCATAGAATTGCGACACATCGGGACAGCTCGTTTACACTTGCCGGTCACCCAATTACTTATTGACCCAGCCAAGTTTAGGTACACAGTGAAATTAATTAAGCATCCAATTAGGAGAAGAGCGCTTAATTAAATCAGTTGACCCTCCTGCAGTTGGTTCTGATCTCGCCGTTAGTTCCGGTAAGGGGTCCGATGTTGCCCATCTTAATCATTGCTGCGGCAAAATCACTCGCAAATCTGGCGTTGTTCTGACTGTAAGTCCTGACGAGTGCGTCCTGGGATCCGTTGTTGAAGAGCTCCTGGTCGGAGTGGAGGAGACCGCGGCGGGCGACGAGGTTCTGGTAGTAGTCGTTGTCGAACTGGGTGGGGGTCTGAACGTCGAGGGGGGCGAGGGTGGCGTCGCCGCCGGAGGAGGGGCAGTTGCCTTTTCTGGTGGTGGCGAAGGCGGAGTCGATGTTGGCGTCGTTGTAGATGCGGTTGCGGAAGGTGGCGCACCGGGCTTGGCCGATGGTGTGGCTCCCGGAGAGCACCGTCATTTCGCTCGCGCTCAGTCCTTTCGCCGAGAAGGCGGAGACGAGGGCCGACAGACTCGACCCCGGTCCGGGTATCTGACTGTTCGCCGCACTCAGGCTCGCCGTCCTGGCGTCGCGTCTCCCCAGCGGCACCGACCACGACGGTCCTTTCAGCTGCAAATTACACGTTACGTACGCACGCACGCACGCACGATTAATTGAATAAATAAACTGTTGAAAAAGTATATAATATATATATATATATGTGTGTGTGTGTGTGTGTGTCTGATTCAACTACTCTAATTAATTAGCCGAGGCGGCGAGTGAGAGAGACGGACCAAGACAACTCCGTCGCGAGCAGCGAGGGCGAGTATGTCTGCGCAAGATACGGTCGCATTACAGGCAGCTTCGACCTGAGTTTTGATGTTGTCTATCACTTCGAATCCCCGGAGAGAGTTCGCGTTCGGGCCTGCGGTCTTCTCCCCGGTGAATGAGGAGGTATCGTCGAGGAGGACGGAGGCGTCGCAGCCCTGTAATATTACAAGAACAATTAACAGCTATGAGAAGAAGAAGAAGAGATTAGCTAGTGCCAGATTATAATATTGCATCGAAATACTGTTTATAGTACTCGAGAACAAACACTTGCATGAAAATACTTTCTCAAACTATAATTCGTCAGTGAAAGCTAGCTAGTGCCAGGTTATTATATTGCATGCATTAATGTGAGGTCAACTCTCGTCAAAAAGCCCTGCCTTCTCTCGATCGGGAGGCTTCCGGGTTCTGCATTTACAGACGCTCGATCTAAATGATCAGTCTTATATATAGTAAGCAACTATTTCTGATTCTTAATTTTTTTTTTTTCTGAGAAAAGAAGCTTTTCCGGATCTCAAGTCGTCCTAGCTCCGTAAACGAGGGACTTATCCCGAAAGTTGGGAACTAGCTAGATCAGTAGTACTTATTATCACGACGAGTACTAAATAAACTAGCAGTCGAGATGAAACGAAAGCACTGAGCAGAATGGTACCAGGATTCAATCTGTGATAATATTGTCTACAGAAGCTGATCAAAACCGAGCAAAGATAAGAAATCATGCACCGATGGAGCAAGGGTAAAAAAGAAGGAAAAAAAGATGAGAATATATCGCACATTTACGAAGCAATCATGGAAGAAGAGACGAAGAATGGAAGCACCCATTCTCGAGTCAGAATTGACAGCTCCGGTCATGACACTGCGCACAATGGTCTGTAGCCTAGGGCAGCTCTTGGAGTAGAAGTTAGCAGAGAGCTGCCCATTAGCAGAAGAGATGAGCAGGGCGGAAAGTAGAACCAGGGCGACATAGTACTGGGTCGAGAAAGCAGCCATATTGTCTATAGATCAAAATCCCTATTCAGTACTCGACGATCGAAAGGCTTAATGATTGTCTGCAGAAAGCGTGCTCCCGGCATCCCTTTATATAAGCATATATCGAAGTCCAGTGTTTCAAACATTGCTGCTGATCCAACGCGGTTTCGTAACTCTAATTTACTGCAGAATGCAGTACTTCATGTATAGAAGAAGAGGTTAATGGCTCATGAATTCCAAATGAAGCAAGGAAGAGATGGAGTCGGATGATTGGACGGCATGTATATGCGGATTAGGAAGCAGAAATGGTGGGTCCGATCGGAGAAAATCGAAGCCAAGAATGAAGATGGGACATCTGATCAGTATATAAAACAACACCTCCGGCGGCCATACCTCCATGCAAAAGCAGAGTGATTAGTCGGTTAAGCCGACAATATTAAAAATGATTGACCATATAAATTAAGCACATGAGAGCGGGAGTTCCATCTTAATTTACGTAGAAATTAAGAAAAGAAAGCTGTGTTCCATCTCCACGCATCGCGGTAGGCGGTAGATTTAGTCTCGCTACTGGAATCTGCAGAGAAAAATGCGTCATCTTGTTCGGAATAATGCCACAATTGTCAATAGTTTCATTAATTGATTAGGTACCCAGAAACCCAAATTTCTAGATTGACGGCGTCAAGTTTGGATTGGTTCATTGTCTGTCTCAAGCAATCTGAAAAATAATAAAAATAGTAATAATAAAAAACAAAACTAATCTAACCGTAACAAATGGCATCATCTGATCATTGATTTCAAGCTTGACAATCTGGAAGAGCCACCAATATCCACTCAGAGTAGTTAATTGACTGGATGGATTATTAATGGATCGTATTGAACTCCTATCTTAGAGCTTCCACTTGCTAGTACTGCACTCGGTGATTCTGCTCAGAGAGAAGACTGGATTAATTACATGCTTAATTAAACACACTTCGCCGGCCTTGGAAAATTTCTCCAGTACTGACGACGAAGTACTAGCTAATGTTATGATCAGTACTTATCAGTATACAGTACTAATTAAAGCAACTCAAACAGTCAAACTGCTTCCATATTTTTTTCCAAGGGGCGGAGCCCAGCTGATTTCCCGATATTAATGCTCCAAAGAGACAAGAAAGGGAAAAAAAACACTAGCTTTAACCTGCTTACTTTAGAAAGCATGAAATAGGTAGTGGCGATGGGATTCTTCCCTGCATGTCATATCAACCATCGTGTTGCTTGCCACTAGTACTGCTCGCTTTATTGACCAGAACACCCACCCAAAAGAGAGACGATATTGAATCGAGGAAGGAATTAGGAAAGACAACAAGCCTTGGAGCCTTTTTTAAATTACTGGAACGTAAGTTGCACTACTGGCCAGCTTAATTAGACGACAAGCGACCTAGCTAGCTAAAAGGCGATGCTGCTTAAAAGTGTCTAAATGCAGAGCTGCTCATGATAATCAAGGACGACATGAGTCTTAATCTCAGCTAAACAAATTAATTAACCCGTATCATATTTTCAGGGCTCCAAGCGTAATTAATCATAACATTTGCCGAAGCCAATTCAAAAGATCGATGATCCGAAAGTGTTCTGTCTACATAGAACTAGCCAATGTGAACACTTAATTGGTTCGTCAAAATTCCATGGCATCACATGATGATAAAGGCAAAATAAGTTGTAGATGACGAAGGTGCTGAGGCATGCCTCTCAGTAGTTGACCTCTCATGCGCCTTGACTTCGACTAGATCAGTAACGTATATGGAGCTAGCCCAGAACGTTAACGCAGTACTCTAGCTGAAATATGGTCGTATTCAATTAAAATTGCAATTAACCGAGTATTAATATTAGAGTTTTGGATTAATATTCGAGAAAAGGACGGCCGGCGAGCGTTAACGCGGCCTGTTGCAAATTGGCATCAGATTAATACAGCTTGCATCCGGAGTCAATTCCTTGACTTCATGAACGAACTCGAGTGTCGTTTCTGGGTAATACTAATACTTGGACGAAGAGGGTATGGCGGAATGCGTCTCTTTCCGTTTCTTGTCTCTTTCTCCTCCGTCGTCTTCTCTTCCTCCACTGATCATATATCCTAGCTTTCTCATCTCAAGTCGCCACCTACTACCATATTATCCCATTTTCGGTCGTGAAGACACGCTTAACACGATTCCGGTGCATTAATTTCTTTATCCTTCGAGGGTTGTTGGGGATCGAGTGAAGAAATCTCGGAATATTTCAGAGCTTTGTATGATCATGGCGTCTTCCACGCGTGACCAAGTTTTCATTATATATGGAATCTTAATCAGCAATGCTCCCCAGTTACGTTAAATTCCAGCCGCCAGCTTATCAGCACTACTACTTGGTAACTATTTGGTCTATGGAAAATGTTAGATATCTTTATTTGGTCTATGGAAAATGTTAGCTGCAGCTATGTGTGCAGTTTCTTTTCATCCTACAGCCAATCTGAAACTCATGCTTAGAGTTTATCTTTTAGGATTGAGTATTGCTAGATGCACTTATTGGACTAACATGTTAATTTAAGCCTTTAAAAATATAAAAAATATATATACTTTTATAAAATCCTATTTTTTAGAGGATAAACCCTAGGCATCAATGGTTTGTATGTATTTTTTCTTTTAAATGCTAGTTGCACTTACGCATAGTACTTATATGGTGTACTAGCCTATCAGAAAGCTGTTTAGGGTTTATCTTTAGAATTTAAGATTTTATATATATATATATATATATATTATTTTTTAAAGTGTTTTAGATTGGCCTAATTGTATTTTAGAGTGTAACAGACAAAGTAGTTGATAGTTGACTGTCTTTGGTCAATCAAATAGTTAATTACTCCTTTTTTGCTATCAATGGATTATATAACCATTAAAATATGGTTAAGTATTTAACTATTTTATGACAATGTATCTATCATTGCAAGTGCAATAGGGTAATTGAGATATATAAGAAACCTTTAGTAAATAGTTTACCTTCGTAAGGTACTAATTTGATAAGCTATCCTTACAAATATGACTCATTAATCATGACTGGCTTTTCGATGCAAATTAAAGATCGCCAAACCTAAAGCGATCCTAAAGAATATAATTTTAGGTCATATTAAGGGAATTCTTGATCAAATGATAGAAAACAAAAAAAAAGTCGTCAAATTTTATTTAGTCTATCATGTTATGATTTTTTAGCCACTCCATCTTAACTTAGCACGGCAAACTTGACTTGTTAGGATTGGTAGAACGTTTTATACATTTGTCTCATATATTAGCAATTTGGTATGTATATTTGGTAAGACTTTCATAAGGCATAGCACTAATATATTCATTTCATATGAAAAGTAGACATTTTAGTACTTTGTCCTGTATATGGTCACATTTCGTCTTAGCCATATCTGAATCCAGTCCGCATTTTTTTTAGGGGAGAAGTGGATTGCCCTCTACTTTTTTCATTTGCTTGTATTTATAATTGTCTAAAATTAAACAGAAAAAGAAGAGGGCAATAAGCAGAGAGGAGAAGAGGAAAATGACCTTCCTTTTTCCAGTTGAATACGGATATACAGGAAGAGGGAGCCGAAGGTATGAACAGTTGTCTGTCATGGGAAACAAGAAAGAAAAAAGCTTTGGTACCCGTTGACTTGATTTCTTTATGGGTAAGCTCAATTCTACTTTTTGCTTTTGCACTTGTAATACTTTGTCGAAGAGCAAATCAACAAAAAGAATGGAGATGGACTGCAGTATGGAAAGCACTAAAAACGAAATTGCTAGAATTGAGATCCACATAAACAATCAGAGATTGATTAAGAGTTTCAGATAAGTGGACGGGTTCTACTTCCATTTACATCTACTTAAAAATCATCATAGGTAAAAACCTATCCCTTCTCTTCCATACAATCCGCCAAGCCTGACAAAATTCTCTACCATCCTTCTGAATTTGGTGTAGTTGGTCTCCAGTGAAACATCTAAAATATTACCTTAAATCTTGAAGGACGAAGGATCACTTGAGCGGACACAAAAAAGATTGCAGCATAACCGTTGACTGATGAAGAAAGCTTTCGGAACTAGATGCAGTGTTTTGAGTTTTTCAGAAAGTTGTTCCCCTGCCACTTTCGGAGGTAGATGGAGACTTGGCTGAGAGAGAATTAGAGCAATTTGCCACCTTGGAAGTTGGCCTCTGATGATGCATGACTAGAGGGACCAGTGACTGCACAACATCTGCCATCAGAGGCCTGTAATCTGCCTCAGGTTGCACACACATGGCTGCAATGGCAGCCACCTGAATGACCTCTTTCGTCATATACTGCCCCTCCAGAGACGGATCCATGATCTCTACTACCTTTTCTCGGTCAGTCAATACAGGCAACGCCTATTTAACATGGAAAGAGAAAGAAATGAATCAACGAACTCCCATTATCAAGTTCATGGTTATAAAAGAACTAGCAAAAAGGCCAAGCACCCAGCCATAATTTACAGGCACATACCTACACAAAACAATCTAAGATTCTGAAAGAAAGCAACTTTTTTATCAGTTGATACCAGCAGAAGATTTTTTAGAACCTTTAAGTTACAAATGAACAACCAGATTTAGATGAGTGACATGGGCATTGCATTCAAAGAACAAACTCGCCTACATCAGGGCATGATATGTTGAGCTAGTTGGAGATGGCTTGTTAAAGGAAGAAAAAATATACTAACCCAAGATACAAGAACAACTTCCCCAGGGGCTCTTTTCATGTCAACAGGAACCCTGCCTGTAAGCAACTCCAACAGCACAACCCCATAGCTATATACATCTGATTTTGTTGTCAAATGTCCTGTTAATGCATATCTGACCAAAAATGTTCAATATTAAATGGTTTAAAATATATTGGTGTATGGGTACAGAAACTAAGAGTTAAATGCCTTTGCACTTGGTTAGCCTTACTCAGGGGCAACATATCCTTGGGTGCCTAGGACTCTGGTGGAAACATGGCCTCCAGCTTTATCAGATCCAATCTTTGCCAGACCAAAATCTGACACTTTTGCATGAAAATTACTATCCAAGAGAATGTTACTGCTCTTGAAATCCCTGTGGACGACAGGAGGGTTAACATGTTCATGGAGGTATTCCAGACCTTTGGCAGCTTCTAGAGCTATTCTCATGCGAGTCTCCCAGTCCAACTTTGAAATTCTCCCATGAGAACCTATAAATCCAAATTCAGACGTGTCAAAGGCAGCAAAAAGTAAATAACATGGACTGTTTGCTGAGATGCTCATCAATAACAAAGAAAGTGGGGGAAAGTTCTCATCATCCATGAGAAAAATGTCAAAAGCATGAAGTTTAATGAGTTCCTACAGGATGAAAGTAACCAGAGCAGGGTACATCTTGATCAACATAGAAGTTTCACAAGCACTTAAAAGGCAAAGTGTTTGATTCTTTTTGGTCTTGTTATAGATGCTCTTCAGGTACAATTCTCTTTCTTATATTGCATCTATTAGGAAAACCAACAGTTATTATTAATTGGATTACTTCAACAAATCAAATCACAAATATAAACCTCAAAACTCAATTCATTCTATATGTATGCCTACAGACATCTAAAACTCAAAATCTTGAAAAACATAATATGCAGAGATGTTGTAAGCCTTAATTTAACAGAGAGAATGAAGTGATCCCAAATCATAAAAAAAAAAAAACTTTCATTCATGGTGGATACCCAATTATTATTCTTCTTTTTTACATAGTGATTCCTGAATTCCTGCACAAAACAACACTACAAGACGTCCAAATGTCCTTGTATACCATCCAGCCGACTACCCTAATAAACGTCCAGCTATTTAGGAAATATAGAAGTAGAGTTTGCATACCGCTCTCAGGATACAAATGTTCTTGTAGTCCTCCATTTGCCATGAACTCATAAACCAGTAATTTGTGGACATCATCAGTACAGTAACCAAGCAAACGCAGGAGAAACGGAGAACGAAGACGACTCAGCAACTCCACCTGTCAAAGAAGAAAAAGAGGAGGCTCTGACTCTGAGAAGTTATTCTACAGGATATTGATAATGGGGTCGTTACCTTCACGAAAATTGGAAGTAAATTGAATGCACGAGAACAGAAGGCCCAGATCAAACCTCCATTTTGAACTCTTCTTCCCCTTGTTTCCCGCACCGGTCCATCAATTTAACAGCTACTTTCCTCCCGTCTGGAAGTGCCCCCTTGTAAACCGAACCAAAACCACCATGACCAATGATATTAGCCTTGCCGAATCCACTAGTCGCAGCATGGAGTTGTTTGAAGGTGAAGACATGAACACCTTTATCAACGGTAACTTGGAGTTTTTCGGATTTATCCTTGTTGCTACCATTACCTTCAAATGAGAAGTGAAAGGAAAATAATGAACCATCATCGACCCAGTACAAAAGGGGGAAAAAAGGGGAAGGGAGAGGGGAAAGAGGAAGAGAAGGAAAAGGCAAGGTTCGGGAATGCTAAACAGCTCGAGTCTCAAAAACCGAGTGAACAAAACGAGGAAGTAAAAGATAGTGCATAGGCAACAGAACAAAAGCAGAGGAAAGGCAACCAGCGAAGAAAAGACTGCAGCTTTCTGTTACCAAACCAGTGGCAAATACACAATGAATGCCACTCTCAGTTTAAACTTACAAGAGCACAAATATTTGGTAAAAACATTATATACTAGAATAGCGGAACTGTCGGAACCATGGATCAGCTGAGATAGACGAGAATGTTATAATGCTCATGCATGAGAAGAGAGCACACCAACCTTTCAGACTCTTTACCCGCCTCGAGACCTTGTTCCTGATGTAGCAGTAGTAACTAAAAGCAACGAGCAAAGAAGCCACGGCCAAGACAGCAAGAACCACAATCACAACGAGAATGATTGCTGCCCTTCTATCATCTGGAGCTACAGCCGCCATTTCACCTCAACACAAAAACCCACTCCGCGAACGCCCGGGAAGACTAAGTAGGAACATAAGCCATTTCAGAAGAGGCGCAACGATGCTGGAGAAGCGGAACGTCTTTCCCTGAGAACATTACACTGTCGGAATAGGCAGGACGATATGGCTTTGGGAAGAGTGTTTTGATGGGTTCGGACAGAGGAGAAAAGCCAAGGGAGAGGTGCAAATTATAGAAGCAAGAGGGAGAGAAGAAGAGGACAAATGTGTGTCCCATTCTCCGAAGCACGGAGTGGACTGTGGGAGTGAACATGCACGGAAAGCTGTAAAAGATGGACAAACAAATATTTTTCGTCTTGAACCGAATCAGGGAAAACTGAGAGACTCCGTCTCTGTCTCTCGCTTTCAGGGTTTTTCCGTTACAATGACCTGACCTGAGATTAATGTTTAAACCTTTGGATTGACAAGGAAACAGTTCAAAACCTTCGAAGTGCATGAATTCAAACCTGTAATCTCTTCTGTTTGGTTTACTTTTGTTCGAACAAACAGTTCAAAACTTCAAATCTAAACAGCTCCGTGGAGACTAAAATCGCGAGGTCTATAAAATTTCAAAGATTCTTCCACCCGCCGTTTCTTTTCTGTCGCTGCCGTTCAGTACACGGTGCCGGTACTGTCACTCTGTTATTGGCTCAGTGTTAAAGAAATTTTCTAAAATACACTTATATCAATAAAAAACATCTTCTCAAAACTCTCCATAATTAACATAAAGAGGCTGAGACAAATTTTATCAACAAGGCCTTGCAACAGTTCGCCCAAATGTATAAAAGAAGATGTGAAGATGTATAAAACAGTGGTGATACGAGTACACTTTCGACCTATATAAGGGTTTACATCTTTGACGTGGATGGCAGTCCAGTAAGAGAAAGAAAAACTCACCAGAGTTTTTTAATAAAATATTATCTTCTTAATTTATTGAAAAACCTTAAATAACCTCAAAGTAAAATAAGTGAGTATTAATATTATTTTTCTTAAAAAAATAATCTAGATTACTTCACCATCACTTATCTTTTTATCTATTATCTGTAGACATCTTTGTATTTTGTCCCAACTATTTAGTAATGCAGTAAATACTACTTACCAAACTCGACTGATTACGCACTGATGTGTAGCACAAATATTTATTAAAATGCAAAGGAAACTTTCTTTTATCTGAACAGCAAGTAATTTGGGAAAATTTCGGCTGCTTCTTTAGTCCTCTGCGGCTGAGACACGTGCTCGTAACTCAATTCTTAAAGATGAACAAACAGTTGAAAAGATAAAAGGCAGTTGAATTTATAAAGCCAGAGCACCAACATTTGACAGGTATCGCAATAAGCCGAAACGACCAAAACAGGACTAACAGAAGAAAAAATGGGTTTAATCCTGGTCCATCCGTTCAGGATCAGAACAATCTGAGGCATCACCATCCATCACCATCCAGGCATCTTGCTGCTGCCAATTTGAAGCATTACTACCCCGACCATTATGAGGTTTGGCAAATTCGACCCATGGCAAGTTTTACCTCGCACCTCTTAAATTAAACTCCAGCTAATGGACATCATGCTTCACTGCTCGTCCCTCATTCATCTGCGGTCTGGTCTTTGAGCCTTCAGTTGATCAGCTAAAATGGTATTTCTACTTCCACTCCATGCACAAAGTTCCAATAGGCCGAATTATTATTTAAGCTGATGCTGTCTATTGTACTGATCTGCAGCCACTGATAATGACTGGATAGAAACAGGGAATCCAGGGCCCATCTGCAAAGCCATAATTTCTTCAGAGTTAACGCTACAAGCACAATGGAAAAACATCTTTGAAATATATGACAACTAATTTTCCTCAAGCAAAAGAGGGCCAACCTGGACTAGGCCCCATTGTTTCATCCTTAAGAAAATTATACTATTTGTCAGATTGTCATCTATTCCATTGTATTTTTCATAGACCCTTACATCCATTATGTCCCTATAAATTAAGTAAAACAATAAAGAGACTCAAAGAACATCAATTTAGAAGGAAAGATATACACAATTAAGTATTCAAATTTGAATTAAAAGTTATAAACCTTGGTCTACCTAAAATAGGTTAAAAAAATTCGGTATATACACAATTAAGTAGCCAAATTTGAATTAGAAGTTATACACCTTGGTCTACCTAAGAAAGGTTCAACAAATTTGGTGAAACTCTCTTTAGTAATATATTTGGTTTTCACACTTAATCTTTTAAAGTTGAAATATCCTGCCGCCTACAAGGGAAAATGAGTTCTCTTTAATGCTTGCTCCCTACAGCGATAACCACTCCTTTAGATCAGATTACATATATTGTTTACTTGGCCCTCCGAACCACTATGGACCATATTGGGATCACTAAGCAGTTAAATTGATTGCCGGTAAAAGCTTTTTTTTTCAGGTAACTGATGACAGAGCTAGCTTGTGTACATACAATAGTCTAACCTATTTTCTCCCACAATTTTTCCCTAGTGACACTAAATAAAAATACTGACGCACCACAGTTAAGTACACCTTTCTAATTATCAATTCATACATATGTCCAAAAGTGTCAATACAAATGAAACTGAAATTGGCCCAATTACCAATAATTATCTTTTTTTTTTTAACCACCAATACTTCATCTTCAACAGTTGGTAATCAGGACAAATGGATGACACATCTAATTAAGTAGAAGAATCATTTTGGAAGAAAATGACACTGGAAGGAAATAACACAGAAAGGTTGGCAAACTTACAGTGCTGCTCAATGTGAAGTTGTTCACATAGCCAGCATATTTTGATGCTGCACATTAAAGTAAAAGAAAAAGTTTATCAAGAGGGGAAGCAAGAAATGTTAAATACCAACTTAAATATGTTACCAATTTGCAAAATCCACATTGTGAATGTAGAAAAATGCCATTATATACAGTTTGGAGAAGGATGATAAAGATGATTAGCATCAATATAAAAAAATCAATTACAAAGATAAGCTAAACACTTCAGTCTGCTGATAGGGAAATCTGTACCAAGGAATGTAACGATGTAAAACACAACTTTCTAATACCACCACCAAAACTTCATGGCCAGTAGCAATTGCAAACAAACTAAAGACTAAATAGATAATAAAGATCATTATAACTTACTCTTCTTCAGACCAACCGGCTTTGCAAGCAAAAGAGCATTGACAAAAGCTCCAATATTTTCACGCAGAGCCTCATCCGAAAAACTCACCTGTTAGACATGATCTCATGAGAAAATTCAATTTGATACTTCTTTCAAGATCCCAAAGAATACAACCAAGAAAATCTTACTGAAACTATAGTTTCAGAATAACTTTTTGCTCACTGGAAGTTCTAGGTATGAAGAAATTTCAAATAGACAGCTGCATGCAAGAGAATAGCACAGTGATCCCCCACACCCAATCAGTTGGAATCAATCACCACGTGTATATACAACCATAAAACAACTAAGACCATACATCCTACATTAAGTGCCTAAGTAACTTATATATAAAAGATAAAGAGTTTTGATATCAAGTTCTACAATTGAGTATCAAATCCAAGAAGTCTATATTTAATGGCAAAAAGAGCGTTTGTTCAGTAAACCCTTCACAGAGATCACAACACTTCCACAGCAACTATTCCATCAGCATCCAAAATTTTAATCTTACACTGAGCATTCAAAAAATGTTAATCTAACACAAACACGCTATGTCATACCTTTCCTAGGCCTGCATGTACAATAGCAGTCTTGTCAATTTTGAAATCAACACGGCCACGCTTTGCTTCTTTCACTGCTGTAGCAACATCACTCGTCACAGATCCTAGCTATCAGATGAAACAGAAAAAAAATATTAACCATTACGTCAAATTTGAAGAATTTTATAATTTTTAAAAATGAGGGATGTTGACTCACTTTGGGGTTAGGCATCATACCACGAGGGCCAAGAATCCGTGCAATCTGACCAAGAAAAATAATAAAATCAAGCAGCAAAAAGTATCTATGGCAAAAAGAAGGTTGAATTTAGAGCTCAGGTTAAACCTTTCCAAGGCGAGGCATGAAAGTAGGAGTTGATATACACTTGTCAAAATTGAGTTTACCCCCTCCTGCAGAGATTTTCATGTCAGGCGACCATACGACTACTGCCAATTCCGTGCATAACTACATAAACACAATAGTTTCATTGTTCCATATATTTTCCTTATATTTTGAACCTCCAAATAATTCTCCATTAAATTGTTATTTTCAAATCCTCTCCCTCCCTCCCTCCCTCTTGCTTTCCTATTAATAGCAAAACTCTCTCACTTTCCTATTAATAGCATAACCCTCTCACTTTCATACTTATAGCATAACTCTCTCACTTTCCTATTTATAGCATAACTCTCTCACTTTCCTATTTATAGCATAATTAATAGAATGGTACATCCATGTCCTAATCTCCCCTAAGTCCTTGGTAGCTAGTTTGTAAAGAGAAAATAATTTCTCGCAAAGATCCATAAAACCTAATTATTCCTTCCAACACTCTCCCTCGCATAGTTTCACAAAAATGCACATGGATCAGGAGCGGCATCAGGTCTTTTTATGGAGGGGAGGCAGGAACCAAGTTGCAAATATGAAATTAAAAGGAGAAGATGGTGTTGAAGAACTAATCCTATCTGGGGCTGTGACATGATCACAAGAGGGAGATGGGGCACACAGTTGGGTTCCTTCGAACTCACACCACTAATGTCCTTAAAGAAGACAGCAATTTCAATATTCAAATGTGACATTTAGGAAATGGAAGTACTTCGCAGAAGCATTTTCCAGATTTTATGGCAGCAATCACTATGATCATTCTTTTTCTATGGACACACAGATGTCTTAACAGCTAGAAATTGGTACAAGAACCACCTATCTAATTCCATCTCTTGTCATTTAACAGCAATGCAGTAGGTAAGAAGTACCATTTTTTATTTCTTCAATGAGTTCATCGCCTCCAACCACATCGGCTCCTGCAGCTTTGGCTTCCTCTGCTATTTTCCCTTCGGCAAACACAGCCACCCTTACACTCTAAATAGGAAACTTTTTAGAAGTCGGAATATTACCTGCAAGTATGATACCGTCCATAGAACCAAGTAAAAGATTACCTTGCCAGTGCCATGAGGAAGTGTCGTGGCGCCCCTCACCATCTGAAATGCCACCCAAACAGGTGAAATCAAAATTAAATACGAAATATCAGAAAGACCTCAGAATATTATTAGACGATTTTGAGATACAGAGGCACATAGCCAAGATGGCAGAAACAACCACACCTGGTCTCCCCGACGAGGATCTACACCCAAATTCACGTGCGCTTCAACAGTTTCATCAAAATTCCTCTTTGCATTAGCCTGAATAATAACTAGAAATTATAAGGAGAAATCAGGATCAACTTTAATTTTTTCTTCTAGAGTTTTTATTAACTAGGGAGAGGATGCTATTAGTTCTGACGAAGAATTCGTTATGACATAAAATTTGTCAGATTTATAATGAGAAACCACGAGAAGAGTATATGGTGACCTTCACTTGCGTAATAGCCTCCTGCAAATCGATAACAGTCTTTTGCTTCTTCTTCTCGACATTAATGAGTGTTGGGAAAGGAACAGTTTCATCTTCAGCTTTGAGAGCCCGACTTATCCGAGCTTGCGCTTCAATTTTTCTTCTTTCTCTTTCTAGTTGCTCGTTCTCCTTCTTCTCATGTTCTCGTGATGCCTCCGCAGATGCCCCTTCCGCTACCCTGTCCTCCGGAAGTGGAGCTACTCTCGCCGGATAGGAAACGGGAGATACAGAAGGCGTGTCCTTCACATAACGAATCTCTTCTCGAGTAAACGAACGGCGGTCTGGGCCACCAGCCGGCTCTGAACTGGTTTCCGAAGTCCCGGAGACCGATTGCTCGATTCCCCGCTGTCTCCGTGGTGCCCGCTGAACAGAAGGAGAGCTCTCTGTCTCTTCGACGGAAGATGGATCAACCGGTTTCACGGCGTAAGAAACCGGTTTAATTGACGGCGATACTGCTGGTTCTTTAGGAGAGCCGAGGCTAGGAGTTCCAGATTCGGCGCCGGGAGAAGGATCGGAAGACGAAGACGAGAAGGATCTCGAACACCCTGTAGTTGAATATCTACTGCAGAGGTTCGCTGCTGAACGTGACAATCCCGAGCCTGAAAAAAGACGCGCTGACGACGATGAGCGGAGGAGGAGAGAGACTTGCGAACACGAATGCTTGCAAATGCGGCGGGATCGAGAGAGGAAGATCTCAAGGGCCGCCATTGTTTCAGGGGTAACTGTTCGAAGAAGCACACTGGGGTTTTTGGGGGGTTTAACGAGCCCTCCAGGTTCTGTAGCGATGCAGAGGATCAAAGCGTATTTTGTGTAGTACCTCGGAGTAGGTTTACCCGTGTGTCCCAGAACTAAATATGTCAAAAGTTTACCCGTTTATCCATTTACCCTTTTGCCTGTTTATCTATTTACCCATTTGCCCGTTTATCCATTAACCCATTTGCCCGTTTATCCATTAACCCATTTGCCCGTTTATCCAGTAACCCATTTGCCTGTTAATCCATTTATCCACTTGCCTGTTTATCCATTTACCTTTTTACCCATTTGCCCGTTTATCCATTTACCCATTTGCCCGTTTATCCATTTACCCATTTGCCCGTTTATCCATTTACCCATTTGCCCGTTTATCCATTTACCCATTTGCCCGTTTATCCATTTACCCGTTTGCCCGTTTACCCATTTGCCCATTTGCCCATTTGCCCGTTTACCCATTTACCAATTTATCCATTTACCCGTTTATCCATTTACCCGTTTATCCATTAACCCGTTTATCCATTTACCCGTTTATCCATTTACCCGTTTATCCATTAACCCGTTTATCCATTTACCCATTTACCGGTTTACGCAATCATTGATAAAAGCGGAGTGCCTTTCCGCTTGTATTGTAAATGTAAAGAAATCTAACTCTCGATAGCGAGAAGCCATCCTCCGTAGTCCGCAGTCCGTACACCAGTGACACCACACGAAATTGAACAGAGAAGCACGCGAAAAGGACAACACTTCTACTTCGCGCCTTCTTTCTGGTAGTTGGTGTTGCGGATCGCAGGATCGGTGACAACGAAAACGAAAAACCGCTCGTCCTCGCCATGGCTTCCAGCTCATGCATTGCGAAAGCAGCAGTTCGTTCTTCAGAAAAATCTATCGGCATTCCATCTCACCTTGCCCCTCACGCTTCCGTTCGCCGTTGGAAGTACAGATGGAGGCCTTTTGGATCCGGTTGGTGGCAGTCAGTGGTTGTTGACAGCGATTCCTTTCTGCCCTCTCTCGGAAGGTCGGTCTTTATTTATCATTGTTTGTAAGTCTCACTTCCTATTTACTCCTCTGCTCAACCGCAACTTCGCTTCTTTTTCAATTAATCGCTGCATTTCCTGGAGCCCCGGGAGATGGTAATGCTTCACTCAACTTACATTACAACTAATTCCATCTCTAGTGTATTTTGATCGAACAAAGACCTTTTTTTTTTCCCTTAAGTTGTGAAGTCCACATCAGGTCGTTTATGATATCTTCAATGAAACTGCATTAAAGTTTATATATAACTTTTCAAACTATTGTTTTGTTTTTGTCTCTTTGAACTATGAGAAAGATGGAGGTATAATTTAGAGCGCAGCGGGTAGTTGTGGTTTGTGGAGTCGATTAATTGGCCATTTCTTTCCACTATCCCTGAGATTGGGCCAGTTATCTGCATGAATTCTTCCAAGTAACAGAGTTTCAGGCTCATTTTCTTGAGGTCATAGGAGGTTTCCATCACTTCTTGTGAGTTTGAGATTGACTAGGTGCAAAATTTGGTTCAGAGGTGAACGGCGTAGGAAGTTCTTGGGGGACTCCAAAATTTGGAGTATGGTTTGAGGATTTGCCGAGAGTAAATGCTATATGAACTGAGGTAGCCGTCTCTTAATGGGGAAGCAAAATTCTCCTAAGAGTCCTCCTCCTTGCATTGGTAACTCTATAGATAGTAATCAATTTTCTTTAAAGAAATGCCATAGTGTTTTGCCTCCGGGGTTGAAGAAGGAAGGTGCCTATGTCAATTTCACAAAGAATATTCCGAGCAGTAGAAGACAAACAGCACTCAGCAAGCATGCAAGATTGGTTATTTGGACATTTGGACTTGTCGCCTGCTTCTTTCTGATGGATTCGTTGATGCTTTCAATAGTACATTGTATGAACCTTCATAACGGTTTTAGTCAGAGAAGATTAAATGCGGAGGTACTTTCTGATGTTCCTGCATAGTTGTAGAAGGCCACTCTCTACCTGTGGAAAAACTGAAATCTCCATTTGGTTTGTGATGCTGTGCAATTTTAGAAGCACCGCGCATTAGTGTCAAATACCACTCAGTATGATTATATTCTGTCATTTTATAGCAAAATAAATGTCCGATGGACTGCATTTTATTTGCTGCAGAACTTGAATAAACACGGGAAAGTTGGATATGCAAAAGAGGAGAAGACATCAACAGTGATGTATGAACGGCTTCTACACATGGCTTCCATGGCTCTTTCAGCAGTATGTTTTACAGCAAACTTAGCTTGAGTATCTTCATGTTACTTCCTTAGGAATCCTAATTCTTTGACAAAACAGAATCAGCTTGGACATGATTCTCCAATGCTGTGGGAGGAGCCCTTTCGACAAGCTGCATCAGCATGGAGACCTTGTGCAAATAAACATATTCAGAAACACCAAGGTAACTGATTGCTCTCTAAGGTCATGGAGCGAATGATTTGCATCTCATCCCGAGGTAACTTATGATTGATTGATTGCTAAAAAAATGATTTTTTTGAATTTCATAGAAATTCTCAAAACAGGACATGCTGCAAATAGGACAGGTTTTATTATGGTAAGCGCAAATGGAGGCCTGAACCAACAAAGGGTTGCTGTAAGACTCTGCTCTGCTGGTACCTTCTTTTAATTTTGACACTCTGATTCAGAAAACTTTCATTACCTTATCTTGGATTAGAGATTAATGGCTGAGGCATCAGAATAAATGATAACTATGCTTGACACCAATAATTGGAGTTTTCTTTTACAGAGGGCAATCACATCATGCTGATCGATGTTGATTATTGCAGGTGTGCAATGCCGTTGCTGTGGCTTCATTGCTTAATGCTACTCTGGTTCTTCCGAAATTTCTATACAGCAGTGTTTGGAAGGATAATAGGTTGGCCATATGATATCACTAGATTAGTTTTTACTGGGGTCATAATTGTCATTTTGGCAGAGACAATCAGAACTAAATTATGATCTTCTCCTTGGCTTCATGTAATTTCTCGAGTGGATAGAATGAGCTAGATAGTCAGAAACTGATTTGAGCAGTCTAATGTTTACTGTTACTGAAAACTTTAGGAGTTAGGTTGCACCTGTCCTCCCATCCCACATTTTCTTTTTAAGTAATAATGTCTCTGAATTTTTTTGTATAACATTTTATATCCAGATGTTTTTTCTGACCGTATGAACTTCTGTTGCAACACAGCCAATTTCGTGATATTTATCAGGAAGAGTATTTCATGAAGGTTTTAAGGGATGATGTTAGTATGGTGAAGGAGCTACCTTCTCCCCTGCAATCACTAAATATGGAGGCAATTGGTAGCTTGGTTGGTTCTACTATCTGTTGAATTAAGGCTTGTATTAAATATTTTAGCACAAAGGGCTTTTTAGCTAATCTGTTTTTGTCCTTTCAAGGTTACGGACATGGATATAATGAAAGAATCGAAACCCTCTGATTTTGTTGAAAAGGTGCTCCCACTCCTCCTAAAGAATGAAGTTGTTCACTTCCTTGGCTTTGGCAATCGACTTGCCTTTGATCCTCTGCCGTCTGACATGCAGGTTGGAGCCTTTTAATATTACTTATTTTCCATTTTTCAATAGAAATAAAATGTTTATTTCAATATAAAATTGGTCAATTCTTGAGGTCTCACAGTGAGTGATATCGATTATGCAGAGATTAAGATGCAAATGTAATTTTCATGCATTGAAGTTTGTGCCAAAAATTCAAGAAGCTGGTGCTTTATTGGTTAAAAGAATTAGAAAGTATGTTGGCAGAGGCAGTTTGTTGGATAAGCAATTGCTTGGGAAATACATTCTTGATAGTCCCTCCAGACCACATAACTATACAGAAAGTTTGCCAAAATATATTGCCTTACACTTGAGATTTGAAGTGGACATGGTGGCATATTCTCAATGTGAATTTGGTGGAGGAGAAAATGAAAGGAAGGAGTTGCAAGCCTACAGGGAAATCCATTTTCCCGCCCTTGTCTTGAGAATGAGAGCTACAAAGTATGTTTTGTGTTTTACCTTTATGTTTTATAAACATGGGTGTCGATAGTGCTTCCTCTTACCATGTTACTTGGAAAATTATTGTAGATTAGTTTCTTCTACGAAGTTAAGGAAACTAGGACGATGCCCATTAACACCTGAAGAGGCAGCTCTTTTACTTTCTGCTATTGGATATAAACGTGACACGTACATCTATTTGGCTGGGTCACATATATATGGTGAGCAATCCAGAATGCTTCCGCTAACAAATCTTTATCCAAACTTGGTCACCAAGGAAAAACTGCTGACAAGAAGTGAACTAGCACCTTTTAAGAATTTCTCTTCTCAGGTAATAATAGTCTGTTGTAGATCAGTTTTCTCAAGTAAATTTCTACTGTCTTTATCTCTTTAACCTAGTGTTATGGATTCAGTTGGCAGCTCTAGATTTCATTGCCTGTGCAACTGCTGATGTGTTTGCCATAACTGATTCGGGAAGCCAGCTTTCATCTCTTGTAACTGGTTATCGAACCTACTATGGGGCAGGTAGCGCTCCAACTTTAAGACCCAATAAAAAGAGGTTTGCGAAGATTTTGTCAGAAAACAGCACAATAAGCTGGCATGATTTCAAAGGCAGAGTAAGAAAGATGATTGAAGAGAATCAAAGGGTGCAAGTGAGGCGTGTGGGTCGAAGCATTTACAGACAACCAAGATGTCCAGAGTGCATGTGTAAAGCTTAAGCTTAGTGTTCTCGTTGGATTGTCTGGCCTACCTCAAACGTCGTGCGTGCTTCTTATACAAATTCTTCGTCCACTGAAAACAATTTTGCGGTTACTATATTCAGATCTTGTATAGAAAAGATGCCTGCATTTCTTGTGCTGTCTTTATAAATTCTTTGGGAAACCATTTTTGGTTTTCTTATGTATATTTGCATTTCGTATACTGAGATAATCTTGATATAATGGACAACTTGTCTGCAATTTCATTCAGAGGGTTTCAGACATGGTTCTCGAGTGACGGGCACCATGTTTCTTATGAAATTTCAACCAAAAGGAATCAAATTTAGTTTTATTAAATTAATTAACAACTAAAAATCACAACCTCATAGATTACAATTGCTACACCAAAATGTTAATGCAGCAGGACAACAACGTCCTTGACCTGCATCTGTCTCGCCGTCAAGTTCATGCACTTCTGAATGCACTTCTGATTCATGCTGTTCAAGACGGAGGGAAGAAACGATTGAGATTGAATGGGAGTGTGTAAAACTCCTCGTTCCGACTATCCCCCTTGAACGTTCTGAAGCGAGCCCACCATGGCATTCCTCTGTCTAAAGCTGTATCTTTGTAATCGAGGGTATTATCAAGAAAGACAGCCACGATCAGAGCAACAGTCGGCGGGGAGAAGAAGATGGTGTTCAGGAAATCATTGAACTGCGAGAGAGAAAGACAACCAAAGTCAATCACACCGCAAACCAAAAAAGGCAGTTCAGTTACAGAGTGAAACGATTCATTGAAGGAATTCCTACCCAGCCGGCCCCGGTGTGAGCAGGGCCATGACCGGCGGACGCAGTGTACTCGTAGAAGTATTGGGGAATCGATAACCCAAGGAACAGTGAGACGCCGGTGATGAACAGGTTCCTCATCGAGTTCATGTTCGTGAACTGCAAGAAGGAGAGCCCCACAGAAGCTGGTCCAACAGGTGTCTTTTATCAGTACATTTCAGCACATACATGAGTAGAATGAATTATGAAGACATTTCACCTTACAGTTTACTTACCAACGAGTCCAAACAAAACGCAGTACACTGCAGCAAAGATGGTGAACGGAATTGAAGCAAACAGCGCCCCAAATTTCCCTGCATTGCCCTCGAATGTTTAGTAGATGATTCGGCAAAATCCCCAAAGAAAGTTCCAAGCTTTCGACCTTAATTAATGATCCCAATTCTATGTACCTAGTATGGAGAAGAATATCATGAAACCAGCTGATATCTGTATCACCCTGCGGCTTCCGACTCTGGTAGATCCAAGGAGACCCACATTCTCCCTGTCACGAGCAAGGGAGAGAGTTAGACATTTACAGACACAGACATTGTGAATCAGACTCCAGAAGAGAGAGCAAGCCGTGAACTTACACAGAGACGGTTGAGCCAGTCCCTGTTCCGAAGAGCCCAGCCAGTAAAATCCCAATTCCCTGCTTACAGAAAGTCGAGACATTGAAATAATTGATCAGAGTCACCAAAAAAGGAGCTCAAAGGAATGGAAGATGCGAAAGAGAGAGAAAGAGCACCAACCTGCCAACCGATGCCTCGACTAAGAACATGAGCCGGAGGTGGCGTAGCACTCGCGAGTCTAGATGCTGCCTTGTATGCCCCGGTTGACTGCAAGGCAAAACCCGGTATATTGTCACTTCAGGAATGTGAAAAAACTGAACAATTTGCGACAGTTTTACTATTGCGAAAAGCTCAGCTGACCTCGATGAGGGAGACGAGGACAGCAGCCATCATTCCGAAGGCATGGCCGGCGTCGAAGGTGGGCGCTCCCCATTGAAGCGGGTAAGGAATCTTGATCCTGTAAACCACCGAGGACGATGATGATTAGTATAACCCAGAACTGTGTTTCCAAGTGGGCGGACACAGAACCTTCTGTTTGATTAATGGAATCGATTGGTCACGAACCAGGGCGCGGAGGAGATGAGATTGGCTCTATCAGTTCGGCAGTTGTTTTGGGTCCTCTCTGGGCGGTGCCTGTAAGCACCGCTTGCAGTCAGCAAGTGCGCGTACGCCCAAATGATCATTATAGCCAGCAGAAGAGCGAATCTCTCCAATATCGGTAGATTCCTTGCCTGGAAACGTTTCAAGTACTGCACAACCAACCACACAGTTTCAGTCATAAACGCATAAAGATGGAATTCTCTCTCTCTCTCTCTCTCTCTTAACTGCCTCGACTGGAGTAAACTACGAACCTGGGAAAATGCTACAAATAAGATCAGCATCGGAACACCGATTTCTACACATTTCCCGACCTGACATCAACAGATTTTCAAATTACACGAAACAGAGATATGTAGAAACGAGTGTCCTGGCGGGACAGAACACGGTGGAACAGTGGAACGAATTTCAGAAGAAAAGCTCCGTATGAAGAAAACGACGTGCTTCACTTACCACAGGAAAACCTCGATCGAAGAGGCCAAAACCCACCAATGCTATTACAGGAACCATCCCTAGCGGGCTGAAAAACCTGCAACATTTCAAGGAAAGTTTAGCCTTCCCTATTAGCCTCTCTGTCTTCCCCTCCTGAAGGTCGAAAGGCACACTCTTTCACATGAAAAGACCCTTGTTTTGTAGATTTCTGACTATTCACAGTTCTCGCATGCCTTAATGGTTGTACGACTACTTGACTCTATATAACCAGACAAGACTTCCACCGGGTAAAGTTTCTCACGCAATTCATTTACAATTTACAAGTCACAACCATGAGAACGTATATACTCAGCTTGATCGATATTCATATGTGGGTCCGATTGAGGAATCTGCATTTAACTCACCTCTGCAAATCTCAATGCGGGCACCAAAAAACAGATTCTTCGTCACAAAGTCAAAAAGATGGAATAAAGTCGTGCGCGACAAAACGGAGAAAACTATTATACACTAAGTTTTGGCATATGCTACGGGTCGTGCTAGTAGGTATTGAGAGAGTGGGCAGCAGCTGGGTTGTTCAGGTTTTTTGGTTCTGAAGAAGATCAAAGCCAGTATTGGAGAAATTCGGCAGAAAGAAATAAGAAGCGCTACCTGGAGCATATTCCCCATAATTGGCTGTATCCCAGAATAATCTGCACGCTTGAAGAGACGATCAGAGCTCCTTGAATCGCTCTCATGCTCTGCAGAAATCTCTGCACCCACAATAAAGTTCGTCAATTTACTTATTTGGCTCGTTGGGTTTCCCTCAGGAAGACGATTTCAGACGTTTTTTTCTGTGCTCTGTTTTTCGATTTCCGATTCCATTCCATGGGAGTGAAAGTGAAATGCTGGAGTTTGAGTGGCTTACCGTGTGAGGATCCGTGATCCGCATCAGCGAGGAATCGCGGATTATAGACATTATTGGGACTACAAAGGCATACGAGCCTCCGATAACGGTCGGCAGTCGCGTGCCGAAGAGGGTCTGGAGTAACGTATTAATCCCCGCGACGAACAGCAATGTCTGCACCACCCTTACTTTGTCGTCCTGATTCCAATCATCAAAACAATGTCAGAGGATATCCAAAGCCCATAAAATTAATCCTAAAAAGCATATCGTTCGATGACTAAGAAGCTCTCACATCCGTTCCTCCCATGAGTGGAACCAGCAGGGACGGAATCATCACGGCGGTTCCTAATGAGAGAATGTAGTGCTGAAAGCCCAGCGCGATTGCTTCGCCTGTCAACAACAGAAGCAGAACACGGTAAGAAAAGAGGAACTTTATTCGACGGACTCGCAAATTTCAGATTCATCGTTCACTTCTACATACCCCAAGACGGATTGGAGTCGATGCAGTACTCGAACCCCTGGAGTTGATCCATGGGTTGATGGGAAATCTCTTCAGGCTTGGGAGCAGCCATGGCCAAAACTAGAAACTCACAAGCTCGACGACCTCAACAGGGATATGTCACAAATAAATAAATCAAAGAATCGATAACAGAATCAAATGAACTGATGATATCTGCAATTTGCATGAATCGCACAAAGAAGTGTCAGGAGTAAGAACAGAGGGAGTGAGATAAAGGAGAACAGAGGGGAAAGTTAAAGCTGAGGGGAAGCAAAAAGGAAGCCGAGGAAAGAAAGAAGTGGAAGGAAGGGAAGGGAGAAGTGTCACTCACATGGAAATAGATACAAAGGAAGAAAAAATACAGTCTCCACCCACCCACTACGTCATTTTAACATACATCTTTTTCCCTTAGCTCTCACCAGCTTACAAATGTTCCGTTGGTATTTTTCAGTGCCCAAAGTGCCCCTCTTCCATATACAAACTTCCAAAACCAAAGTTACCGTTGCCTGATTAAAATACTGCCCAGGAGGTTACGAAACCCAGAGTGCCTTTCGGGGAAGTCAGTTTTGGGAAAAAAAGAAAATGCTTCGCTGTATCTGAATTCTGGCCCAGAGAGTGATTACTGTGTACTGGTTTGAGGAGGGAGAGAGAGAAATGTTTGCGCCGTTTTTTTCTTTTTTTTTTTTCTTTATGTAGTTGTGTTATAAAACGATGAATCTGTAATCTCTGTAGTTTCTGCTCCCCACTTTGATGATTTCTGTCGTAAGGTTTAAAAGCAGCCATGGAGGAGTTACAGGGCGCTGTTGTTTAGTGGCCCGAGCCGTCCCTATGGAGCTACAGTACCGAATCTATCTAACGTTTACATTTTCATGGACAAGCAACATTGATAACCGAGCCCACTGGGAAAAAAAAGAAAAAGAAAAACTCAGCTTTCTTTTCTTTTAGCGTTGCAGTGCAGGTGCAGCGAAATTAATGCTACTTTAACCTTGGAGTTCCCCGGATTTCTGATCAGGGACTATCTCCCCAGCTTTTAAAAGCGCAGATAGGCGAAGGAAAAGAGTAGCCTTTGCCAACCCATTTCAGTAATGTTCATCAATATCGAAACCCTTCGTGCAGTGTGGCGTCGTAGTCCTCATCTACAACTGATTTGGATTGGGAAATTTGGCGGCCTCTGGGATTGATTATCTAGTGAAAAGGCAACCGAGAAGAGAAAGAATTGGACAAAATGTTGTGAAATTTTGTATGTTATCTAACCGGCTTTTCTTTTTTCAATTCCAAACTGCTTATACACTCACAGGGAGCGAATCTGCTTCTGAAATTTGGACCTCACTAAACTATTTCTTAAAATTCTTTAAACTTTTAGCACTTCCATTGCTGAAAATGGCTATAAAGATCAACGTAAGACGCATTCCTTGTCTATTCTTCCTCATATGTGGAGAACAGAGGTCAGTTCATACTATTCTGGGATCTTGGTGATACTTGTATCGATATAGACATTTGATTCCACAATGATCTACTTTTCCCTGGTAAAATATTCCTCGATGAACTTAAAATCTTAATATGTAATAACCCATCTTTAACTTTCCTGGTAGAACAACTTTATGGCGGGAAAGGATGCTCTGCCTTTTATTTTTCCTCGAGACTGATTTCATGTTGTCGCCTGAAGTACAGCAGAGATGATGAAAGCTTACTATTTGACTCTATTACTCGCAGATCGAGGACCCGATAAAAGCACGAACTGCTCTTCGCTTTCCAAACATTTCGTCATTTGGCGTAATTCTTTGATTAAGCACAGTGAGATGAGACGCACTATGACGGATAAGCAGCATTAGTGATCCTTTACAGAAAGCGTTCCCTGTCAAATAGGATACTTGATTTCAGCAGCCTCTTGTATCTAAAGTCGAGTGGGAAAAGAATTAGTCTTTTGACCAAGCATTTCGAATGGAACTATACAAGGGAAAAAGAGCAATAAGAAAGAAAAAAACAGTAATAAGTAGGCATCTTTAAAGAGATTAAAGAAGCTAGAGTTAGGCATCAACATCATTGTCATCATCTGTCTCCTCATGGAAATAATTTGGGGGTGTTGCTTTCGATGGCCACGAATATTTGGCCATGAATGTGGCGACTACGATTATTTTGAACCCTTTTGCCTTACGACAGTGAAATCTTGACTGAGAAGGGTGTTGTGAGAAATGGGCTGTGAACTGTGAACAAAATAAAACCCTACAAGCTCTCTTCAGGATAAATGCCAGCGGATTTTGGTCAAAAGAATAAAACTTCATCATCATCTTTTCCCAAAACTTATATGAAAAAAAAGTGTTTTTCATATAATTGAGCAGCAAATGCACAGCTACTTTAAAGAGGATTGAAAGCTTTACCTTAGGCATTTTTAGTGTTACACGATAAAGAAAAGGTAGGCACCCAAGAGAAAAAATGATCGTGGTAGCAGACAAGATGAATGAAGAAACCGCAAGCCTCTGCTTTTGAAAAGATCAGATTCCTTTCGGCTGTGGTTGGAGGATGTGGTGATACGACTTCGAAATGAAAGGGAAAGTGCAAATAAAGTAAGCAACTGATCAAAGCGTCGGCCTTCAGGAGTGTCTTTTTCTTTCATATATCATTGCCACCATATGCAGACGACGACCAGCTGCATGCAACTACTTAAGGGAAAACCCACAGCATGAGAGGCCAGTATGGGTACCACAACCATTACCGATACAGTAACAGAAGCTGGAGACCCCCTTGACTTTCAGGTAAATAACAGTTCTCTCTGGAACGGAAATTCCAATAGCCTGCCTGCCAACTGGGCAACTCCAGACCTCAGTGGATCAACCAAGTTTAAGGGAAAAATTTCCGAGTGAAATATCCCACATAAAAATGCATCACTAATACTTAGTTGGCCACTTTTTGTGCAATTAGATTTTTGTATTGTAAGCTTCTCATTTCAACACATATAAGCAAAATACATCAGTTGTTTTTCTATAAAAATATTAATTGAAAGCTACTAGCTCCCTGTCTTTGCTGCGTTAGCATGTACAAACAAAACAACTAACCTTCTAAAAAAGCCTGGTTCATGATCTTTTATCCAATTTCCGCTCGCTTGATCTTCTTTCTTCAGCTTCTCTTCTCTTTTGTTGTCTGGAAAGTAAATGGTCAAGCATCATAAAAACTTCAATAGGCAATGCTAGTGAGGGATTCTAAGAGAACTCTGGAAGTCCATTATGCAATACAACCAAAACATCTCGAGGGGAAAAGAATTATCTCATCGTTTGGAACTTACGCAAAGGCTGTATATCCAGTACCCGCATTAGCAGCAGAGAGAATGGCTGCATGGGCACCACTTGTAGCTATGTTATCTTGAGTGCCAGGATGCAGTGGTATCCTCCTATCACCATCCACCTGAAATCTTGTGCAAAAGTAATAAAGTTATGGTTCCCTTTACTTCACAAATTACTCGCATTTAAATTATTGGCAAAACTGATTTACCTTGTCCCACTTGGTTTTCTTGTTCTGGCGACCTTCTCTTGTGATAGCATCAGGAACAGTTGGGGCTGAAAGCAAACCACTTCCAGCAACAGCTGAAACACCAGAAACTGGAAAATACAATAGACACAAATGTTGTATTCACCTGAGGCAAATAAAGTAACAACAATAATAATAATAAGCAAAATAAAATCTCCCATACCGGCAACCTGCATGCTGGCCTTTGTTCCCGCAATAACTGTCCCAGGTTGCACACCACCTTGAATAAATTCAACTTTTTGACTCTGTTTCCTTTCTTGCTCTTTCTTTTCCATTTCGCGTTTCATATCAGCCTCTTTAACCCAAAAAACAGACAAGCAGTAAAGTGGGTATGGAGATGTCGAGTTGAGAAGTTACAAGTTTCACATGCCGCAATAAGTTAGCACAAGAAAGAAATCGGTTAAAACCATCTAGATTACTTTTTCAATAGCAAGCAACTTGCACGTATACAAAATATGCTGCCTACCAGAAACAATGCCAAGAAGTTTCAATTGGCCTTGTAAAATTTCTTAAACTTATGCAAATAACTAAACCTTTGGGGAGTCTTGAATTTGACTAATTTTCTTGCCAGATTGTGAAGCTGATACAAAAGTTTAGTACAGATGTAATACTCAACTCCTGAATGCAAATTATCTGGCTTTTCTCAATTATGGTCACATAACAATCCACCCCTCTTCCTTTCTTTATCTACAATGAAATGATTTTTTTTTCTCAGCATATATTATAAAGAAGAATTTCTATGAATTTATAAGTCTTTTATTTTTATGAGGACCGTAACTTCATGACATTTCTCTGCCATAAGAAAAGAATATTACAAAACTTTGCTTCTATTAAGAAAATAACAAATGTATTCCGGAAATACTAGAAGGTTTTCCCTTTCTTTATTTTTCAAGCTAGATTTTCAATGGTTTATTTGAACAGACTTAAAATCAATAACAAGATTTTGACTTAGAAAAACTACTGTCAACATATGGAATCTTCAGAAATTGCATATCAGTAGAAAAGTCTAAACATCTTATACTATTAGGTAAGATTCTATCAGACAATTTTAGACCTGTAGACCAACTACTGAAGTGTCACATGTTGTATACCGAGGGTAAGCTTTAGTAATCTATCAGTCTTGTATGACCTATGGAACCCTGCAGGGGTTAGACATGCCAGTTTTCCAGAAATATTTGTAATGGAAACTGAGAGTGACCTCTACAAACACGCGAAAGCAAATAAATAGGCTTTCAAAAAGCATAAAAGACCATGAACCAAGAAAAACCAATATGAACTTTCCATAGTAAAAGCACAAAAGGAATTGTCAGTGACCTATTTTGTCATAGTAATCGCTTGGATCATACCCATATGGGTCGAAAACATCTTTACTGAAGCAGGTTCCTATCTGATCTATTTCTTGGTATGTGACTGCATGCAGTAAGAAGTCCGGGTTCCTATAATCCTTCCTGTTGCGTAGATCTGCATTGAAGCTCTTGCCAGCTCTCTTATAAGTAAGAAACTTGTTAATTTTTTCCTGCACGGTGGCCATAAGAGAAATAAATATAAAATCGGTAAAAATAGCTTATACTTGAAGGTACATGAAGGTTCTTCCCTTTTAAAAAGTAAAAAAAATTTACCCACAAAAGTAAACTAGTTCATCACATGATAATTATCTTTTAAAAAAGAATGGGCTTTCTACTCAGCATATATTAGTTGATTACTCCTAACTTATGAAGCCCTTTGAATTGATCAGAGCAAACACCTCTCCACAAAATCCTAGTGACAACCTGCTTTAGAAAAGTCTACCAAAGATGGTGGCTCTTCCAGTAGCACCTAAATGGGGGATGAAACACATAATTTCATACATACATTTGTCGCAATAACAGAGAAAATCAGGATCCAATGAAACCTATAATCAAGTAATAATAAATAGAATCGGGGGCCTCCGTTTCCTCCTTACAAAGGGATATGAGAATTCTAGTAGACAGCAGCAGTGGAGTGAAGATGGCTTTCTCGTGCTTATCTCTTAAAAATGCACCTAGGGGGCCCACTAAAACCACCACATTGTCATCCTCTCCCAGTTAACCAAATCTTGCAGCATCATAATGCATTTAAACTTGAGACAGCTAAGACCAGACCCCTAACACCTTAAACAACCATAAGTGTATAAACCATGAAGAAACAGAGCAAACAAATAAAAGAAAAATACCACAATGATGTCCATACAGTAACCTCATTATTCTAAGCACTGAGTCCTAACTTATTTTGAGAAGATTTTATCCTACTCATACTTGTTAAAGTCTCTATATGTATGGGCCTCAAAAATAATACAACAACTAGAAAATATTCACGATATCTGGATGTTATAGCACCAAGATTTTTTAAACTAGTTTGGGCTTGCCAACAACAGATCAGCAGTCACGTCATGCAGTCCATTCACATACTGCAAAACTGAAAGCATAAAAAGGAGCAAGGGGTGGTGATATTTCAACTACTTCAGCACAAATGTTCTTGCAATTTCTAGATATATGAGAGAAATTACTTACTTGCAACTCTTCAGAGCACTTGGTCACTGGGGGTGGAGGTAGAAATTTCTCCAGAGGATCTACTTCTTTTGAAGATTCTAGGGGACCAGCTACAGGGTTATCAAGCTCAGTAGCTTCAGGCTCTGTGACAGAATAATCCATTAGAGTAGAAGGTTCATTATCTGCCAGATCAGACGGCTGTGGTGAGGTTGCTTGAGCCCTCAGAACTGAATTTTGCATTGCTTCTGGAGAATTTTTCTCTTGGGAGTACCCTGTAAATGCAAGAATAATATGTAAAACTTCACAAGGATTCACAACAGCCTGTTCTGTACATGAATGAAGATCACTTGCCCCATGTAAATGTACCATTAGCATCATGAAGCTCATTGTTCAGTATCACCCCTCCTGTGTCCATGCCATCTTCCTCCTGTAGATCACAATAAAAGAAAACCTGATCAGGAGAACTCCTATCAAATGGATTCAATTAGCACATGAACTAAAAGCACTGTAAGTAAGAAAATTAAGAAAAAGAAAGAACCTCAGGTTCAGGAGATATGGCAGTTTCATCATGAGCATAATCAACAATGCCAATAGCACTTTTCCTTGATATATGCACTTCAAAAGATTCTGAGCTAAGATTTGGAAGCATCTGAGGCGAAGTTTGAATCACTTGGAGGGGTGGAGTCGGCGGTGCTGGGCTTTTCAGAGATGGATGAGATTCAGAAAAAGGAGTTTGAGAAGTTTGAGTTGGGATAATATAAGGAGTGTTTTCGTTGGAACTTTTATTATTCCTGTTTTTTATATCCTCCCCTTCATTTGAATTACTGTTCTCTAGTTCGAGGTCTTCATCCTCCATGTCTATGTCTTCTTCATCATTATACATAGATAGAAGGGCAATTCCTTCAGCTCCCTTGCTCTTCCCTGCCATAGTTTGCACTCTGACAAGGATAAAACGAGAAATTAGGTGTCAAAAAATGGACATATGCAGTCTGGAGGAACAAGAAAATACCAGGTAGAGTCAGCATACAAATTTTTATTCTGGTAAACAGCAAAAAAAGAAATTTTGTCCACAGGAAAAGAGAAGATAAGATCAAATTTAGAGAAGTGTTTTTTCTTAGTGTATGCCTCTTGAGAGAACATTACTATACTTATATCTAATAAATCATTCGTTTAAAAAAATGTAAATATAATAAATCATCTTGGAAACAAAATATCATATGCATTTTGTTTTAGAAAAGGGTTGGGCACATTCTTCCCAACGCGTAACTCATGCTCAATATGCCTTTCATCAGACTGAAGTTTGCAATGCTTCCAACCTCAAAAAATCTTTTCGTTTTTGAAAATGGTGAATGCTGTTTTAAGGAAACAAAAAAATAATAGTACAAAATACAGTAAACATGGAGTACAAAAGCTTGAAAATCTTCAAACAAATGGGCAGAGCAGGCCTATTCTGACCTCCAAATATCAAAATCACATTACTCAACTTCTTCATAAAGTGAGAAGTCTAGTGATATCAGAAGGTATAGGACTTCGCTAGAGAGACCACATCACCCCAAACCAGTGCCCCTTTTCCAGCCACATATGACTACCGGCAGCAGATAGAAGAGGCCTTCTGCCAAAGGTGTTGGAAATCGACAAAGAAGAGTTTCAAACTGTGTAAAATGTGTTGTGTGACTAGAGATAATGGGACAACTTGTAGCGTGACTGGGACCTTCCATGTGCTAGTCCATGAAAGTCAAGCTCAACCCATCCTGATTCCAGTGCAGCATCCACTCGGGGTGGTTGCTTCTTTGTGCTGAGTCCAGAAGAACGTAGTGGTGATACTCAGATTTGGTTCCAATATTCAGAAGAATTCCTTCTACACATTGCATGTAGGAACTGGAGAAACCAATCTAACTGTGGAACTTGATTGCAATACAGAAACATGACAAAAACCCAAATTAATTTCGAACATGCCCTGTTCCTTACTTCCATGGCAGCGATTTATAAATCACCACCTAAGTCTAACATATCTATTTACAGTGTGGTCTGGATGCTCACCACTGGCTTTCACATGGGTTGTGATTCTTGTGAACTGCCAGCAAGGAGCAAACAAGGTAAAGCATGTTTATCTTCTTTGCTTCACAAGACTTGCATATGGGTGCCTGCAATCTCCAATTTCATCTTTGATTGGAGGTTTGGACAGTGTTTGACGAATCTCATCGTGAACATTAAATAAGCGAATGCAGGTAATCTGCCCATCCTAGTTAATATATTAAACCGGGTAACGTTTCTGAATTAGAACCGTGGTCTTTTTACTACAATGTTGGCAATGAAAAAATTTGCAACAACACAAACTACAATAGACATACCTAATTCGGCCACGGACGCAAAAACCCTAAAACATAACAGAGTTAGACGACACCGAGCAAAAAAAAAAAAAGAACTTGTAAAAAACAAAAAGAGTTCTGACCGAAACAAATACAGAGATGTATCTATTTCAGAAATATTAAACCAGTAATAAAATTACTCACCTCCGCGATGGCTCAATGGCCAAAGAGTGAAGAGGAAAGCTCAAAAAAATTCGCGGGAAAGTCTTTCTCTCGGCAAGGAGTAGATCGACGCGCGCAAATTCTTAGCTTAAGCACGCACCCCGGATACTGAGGATAATGACGCTCGGAGCTAACCAGACCGGCTTTGGCCAACGAACTAAGAAACTTCCCGCAACATCGATTTTTAGAAAGTGCATTATTTCTCATCGAATTTTTTTATGTCTTTATCAAGGATAAATGATTATAAAATTAATTTTATAAGCCACTAGAAGTAATCCTAAATTCCTAATACAACTATTATAACAAATTTTTAAAAAATAAAAAGTTATACCAATATTTACGCATACATAAACTTTTATAATAAATTAAATATAAATAGATTTTTTAGCTCTTTTAATTGTTCAATTGCAGGCCCAACTCTACAAGATTGGAAATTTATATGTACATCATGTGCATAAACTTTACATGTTTAATTTATTAGTGTGATTTATTTGGTGAATCCCCGTAAATGATGGCCTATGCATATAACTTGTGTAGAATTATATTGTTGTTGTATTCATTTTTATCTCAAATGAGAAAAAAAGCATTTGTTATATAACCTATAAGAAATTAAGCAAGTAATGTCTAGCCATTAAATTCAAATCTCAAGACCTGAATAATAGTAGTGATCTCAATACAAATTTTTAAAAACCAAACCATTAGAATTAGAAAAATGATATCAGTACTTTTAGATTTTACTTCGAGGTTTTACGATCCTGAAGAGGCTAGACAGTTGGCAGTCTAGGTAGGAGAATATCTAAGGTTTAGTGTTTATCGATAGAATAAGTTGATAATATTTTATTAAAAAACTAAAATCTCATAAATTTTATCTTAAATTTATCTCTTACTAAACTGCAACGTGGACGCCGCGTAAGATATGAAGTATTGGAAGTAAAAACCTGCATTACTTATATCACTGCTCTTATAATTACCTACTTTAATTCTTTGGGAAAAATGCCTTCATGTAAAATTTTATATGTAATTTTAATCTTATAATAATTATACTCATAGCCGGAATGAAAGAAAGGATTCTTTCCTTTTTTAAGATGCTTTATCTAATAACTTTAGGATGACAATTTATATGATTTATTTTTTTCCATTCAAATAGCAGCTGTTTTGGAGTCAGTCCAAACAGTTGTGCCAAATTCTATCGTGAACCCACTTTCCACAACTCTTAACTTCTTTAGCAGCCTTGCTCTTAAGATCAAAAGAAATAGTAAATTAATCACAATTCTACTAATTAATCAAGATTATAATCAACTTAAGGTACTAAATTAACAAAGTTACGTCATTATCTAACTTAGGTAAAACAAATGTTAAACCAATAGAGGGCCCTACTAGGCCTATGGAAGCGAAACGGTAGCTATACTGTTATAGCTGGACTAAACTATATTTTGTTAATCCATACTTTTCACTTTAGACTGGATCTTTATATTTTTTTTATTTGCCAAATTCACAAGATTCAGCAAATAAAGGTTGGAAGCACGGGAGTATATTTTTGTCAAAAAAAAAAAAAAAAAGGTGGTACCTCGATTCATCGTCAAGAAGAGGTTTTAATATATATTAGAATTTATAATTTTTAAGTAATTTTTAATCAGCTGGGAGGATTTTCATTTTTATATTTATATAATTTTTCAAAATAAACTATAACTTAAAAAAAGGAAAGATGAGTGAGAATGATGTTATAAAAGTCAGTGAAAAGGTCTCTCTTTAACTTCCAAAACAATACACATACCGAGTTAGTTGTATAATCAATTTGGCCTAAGGTTGATTTTACGTACAAATAAAGGCACCAAAAATCAAAGACGGTAACAAAGAGGAGACGCCGGCGTCGTGGTCCCCAGTCCCTCGTTTTCCCGGCCTTAGTCCGACCCAGTCGAATCCAAACACCCATCTGTGCAAGCCACTGTCCATCATGATTTTCCGTCCCCGGCTTTTACTGCTCCGATAAGATTTTACACCTTTTTTTTTTTACTGGACGTATAGTATAGCAGCAGAAGAAAACGAGAATCCATCCTCAAAGGCGCATGTGTATGTCCTTAAGCATCCCAACAACTTGCTGCATCGTCGGCCGCTTCTCCGGCGTCTCCGCCGTGCAAAGGTACGCGACTCTCAGAGCCTCCGTCAGAGCACTATCGGGAAGCAGCTCTTCTCCCGCCTTTAGCCTCGGGTCCACCGCTCTCGTCGTCCCGGCTTTCTCTTTGACCAGGCGGCGGACCCGGCCGACGGCCTCCTCCGACCCTCTCTGCCCCGTCAAGAGCTCCAACAACACCACCCCGAACGCGTAAACGTCCGACGACGTACCGGCGCCGTTCCCGGGGGTGCTCACGCCGGGGAGGCCGAAGTCCACGATCCGAGGCTCCGAGTCCTCGTCGAGGAGGATGTTGGTGGGCACCACGTGGCCGTGCACGGTGGGCTTCGAGCCGGCGTGGTGGAGAAAGGCCAGGCCGCGCGCCACCCCGAGCGCGATCCGGTGCCGGGTCGCCCACCCCGTTTTCTCGGAGCCGCCGCCGCCGCGACTCTGCCCTTGGCTTTCCCATGTGTCCATGCTCCAGTCCTCCACGTCGGTGTGCCCGGGGGGAAGCTCGTGGAGCCACTGGTCCAGGTCCCCGTTCGCCATGAACTCGTACAGAAGCAGCTTCTCTTTCCCTGCAAAAAACAAGTAGTGTTTTTTGTTTTCAACACCCACTACGATTTAAGCCGCGCTCAGAGAGAGAGACAATAAACAAATACACTCCACCCAGTCCCCTGCACTATGCTCTGCATTGAATTGTTTAGATTTTCCTGGGCCGCGTGCCATCCTTCAAATTTGGCACAGCAGAACGCAACACGCTCAAAATATCTATGAATTTGCATTATTAATGCCTCCTGACCTCTGAACTCTTGTTTCGTCTCGCCCTTTTTATGGTCAGAGTACATCTCTCCATGACCTACCACTTACTCGGCAATCTCTCTCTATCAAAATTAAAGAGACCCGAGTAATTTCTTCACCTACCCGTGAGCAAGAATTCCGCTTCTAATTACTTGGGAAAAGGGAAATGATAAAAGCAGAGCTCAATGTGATTGATTACCTGCAATGCAGTAGCCCGAGGGAGGCAGGAGATTAGGATGCTTTATTCGTGCAAGTTCTTCGAACAAGCCCATGGCCTCCTCTGTTTCCAAATCCTTGGCCTTTTCCAGGACTTTGATGACGACGTGAATGTCTCCGGGCAGCACCGCCCGGTACAACGGCCCGCTCCGGCCTTCCGCCAACTGAGACTCCCTTCCGAAACCGGACGTGGCCGCCATGAGATCCGAAAACGTAAGTTTCATTAACGGCTTCTCGAACATCACCACCGGAGCCGACGACGGCTCTTTGATGTCCGCAACCCATGTTCTCGATTCCGTCTCAAACGAGAAGGGTCCCGATGTTGGCGTCACGAACGGGAGTTGCGGCTTCGAAATCGCCCATTTCTTCCCTCCGCAAGCTGATCTCCTCCTCCTCCTCCGATACACGAAACACCCCAAAAGAGTAACTACTGCAATGACGCAACTTGCAGAAGAGACCGAGGCGACAAGGACGGTCTTCGTCTTCCTCGATTTCTTTCTTCTATTTTTCGACGTGGGTTCTGCTTTGTGCTTGACGCGAGACGCCCTGCCGGAAGGCGGTGAACGGCGGGTGTGATTAAGGCTTTTGTGGGCCTTCTCCAGTGAGTCGAATATACCCGTCTTTGCAAACGCCGAGCTTCCGAATCGCCGATTCTCCGACCCCACAAGTCCAGTAAATTTGTTCGCGGAAATGTTCAAAAATTTCATGTGAACGAGAGGAGGAAAGTCCGCCGGAAAAGAGCCTCTCATGGCGTTATCGGACAGGTCCAAGTACTCCAAAGAACGGAGCTTCGCGACGGGTTTAGAACTCGCCGAGATATTGCAGCCTGAGAGATCGAGATGCCGGAGCTTGTCGAGATGCTCCAGCCCAGAAGGCAACGACCGGAGGTCGTTGTGCGAGAGATCGAGAAGGCGAAGATTGACGAAACCCATGGGATTGAACGAGTTGGTGAACCGATTGGAGGACAGATTGAGCGTTCGAAGGGTAGAGGAGGAATCGGAAACGCCGGCGGAGCCGTGCTCGAACCTGACCCTTCCTCCGAGGTGATTCATGGCCAGATTGACGTTAACCAGACTCGGCATCGACCAAAATCTCCCGGGCACGGAGCCTCGCAGCGAGTTCATGGACAGATCAACGGTCTCCAGCATCGTCAAATTCGTCAGAAACATCCACGAAACGACGCCGCTGAGATTCTTCGCCGGTAACTTTATTTCCTTCACGGATGAGTTTCCCGCCTTGTCATCGAAAACAAGGGAAGAATCGAATCCCCGCACCGACCCAAATGCCCTGGAAACCAGCTCCCGGTCGGAAACCACATCGCCGCCGGATTCCGTCGCCGCGAGAGGAAGAAGACAGAGAAAGAACACCAGTCCGCAGACGTGCCACATTTCCGTTCCGATACGGATGATCAAGGTGTAGCCAAACTATTCCTCTCCCATCGAACGAACCAAGGCCGACGATTCGCAGCGACAGATTCGAAAGGTGAAACTGCCGCGAAAAAACGAAGAGTCTGGAAGCCGGTTTGAAGTCCTCTGAGCGCACGATTACCGAAGAAGAAGAAGAAAGAAGAAAAAAAAGAAAGAGAAATAATCTTGCTCACCTCACCTGGACCCGATCCCCACCGTTCTGTTTTAGGGTAAAAAACAGGGGTCCTGACTCCTCTGCTCTCACTTTTTCAGAGTTCTCTCTCCTGAGTCAGTCGTCTCCTTCCTCCGGCGTCCCGTCCTAGCTTCGACACGCTGGTCTCGTCTTGGGCTTCACTGCACACACCTTGAAGCGAAGGCAATGTTGGTAAGTAGAGGTAAGCAGGCGGTAAGCCAAAGAGGCTGCGTGGTATGACGGTTAAAAACCCGAGATCCGTGTACTCTCTGGTTTCTGCACAGTGCTTCTGGCTTGTAGTAATTAATAGGCGTCGACAGGGGACAGAGAGAGCGAGATGGAGAGTCACTCACCCCTCCCACCTTCCATCTCTCAAAGACAAAACTGCCCACTGAAACTCGCAAAATATGTATTATATGAATACCTCCACTGTAATTCAGTGCAAGGACTCGGACACGAGAGCAAGGGAAAAAGGGGCAAAGGTGAATTGTCTGCTTCGGTTGAAGTCCTTGGTCCTCTTTTTTAAGTATCGGAAACTCGTCTCACATGAGCTCAATCCGACGCCCGAATGCCAGACAACGCAAACGCCACAAAGAGACCAAGAGAAGTACGTCGTCACAAATTAGAGCCTTTCCTCGACCCTGCTGGGTCGTCAAAAGGCGCCATTGCCCCGTGAATTTCCACGCGGCTGAGACATTAGTGGAGGGATGGGCGGCGAGAAATGGCGATTGTGAGAGAGTCCAGTCCAGAGGAAAGAAAGTCGGCCACGAAGGGAGATTGAAAGAGGGTAGGGAAAGAAATCGAGCTCGAGAAAGCAAGAGAGAGAGGAGGTTCTTACCTAACCCACATGCAACCCGCCAGGATCCCGTCGTTTTGGTTGGGATTTTTAAAACGACAAGCGAGACAGCGAATCTGGAAGACTGAAATTCCTCCTGACCCACTCTTCACCTTAAAGCGAATGTTCCAAGCGAGATAACACCACGCCTTGTGCCATTGGAATAACACCCACCTCTGGTCGTAAGTGTTTAACAGTTTCCTTACGAATAAACACCTAGAGAGATGCTAACCTGGTTGATGAACAAACCACTAAAACGAATCCATTCGGCTCGAATATGAATTTTTAAAATGCTAAAATGGCTAAACCTGATGATAATGTGAAAAGGGGTCTTAATTAAGAGTGGGTGGAGATTGTCTTGTGGTGTTGACCCGAAGTCAACTAAGATAAGACTTTATTATATTAAACTCATATCATAAAAATAATAAACAAGTCAAGATCAACTTTGCGTGTGAGGACTAATGACTTAGGAGCGTTATTTCCCACTCAAAACAAAGAGATAATATGTTATTACGAGGAAGATTATATTTTACATTGAACAATTTTTTCAAAGTTAACGCCAATGAATTGTTGGAGAAAAATATGAAACAGTACCTTTTTTCAGACGTAGGTATCGAAGACATAATCCTGGTTAATTAGCCATACTGATAATGCAAGAACGAGAGCCATATCGATATTCCAAAAGTAGCTTTTGCCAATTAATTTTTAATGTCAACATTGCATTGTTATCAAATACAAATATTTCTGTCATTAAGTTTCAAATGCACTAAACAATAAATACATAAAGTTTATAATGTTGTGTCGGGGTTAGTGCATGGAGATTTTAGTGTCGTGTAAAATCACTTTCTATGGAATTGTTGGGGAATATTAAAGAGGTATATTCCCTAACTTTTGTTGCACATACTCTACACTTACTAGCAATCCAAATCGTGATCGAATTCTGTCTTTGGATAATTATTATGTTTATTGTAATTCCCATAAGAGCCGTGATATAAATACGGCTGGAGTCCGTCCACTTTTCACCTTAGTAAGAGATAAACATGAAGATTTTAGTTTGTTAATAAAATATTATAAACCTATTCTATGGGTAAACCCTAATCCGTAGATTTTCTCCTACCTAAACCGCCAACTATGCAGCCAGGATGTAAAACCTAGAAGTAAAATCAGAAAATACTGATGTCAATTTTCTTATTATAAATCTGTCTTTTCTGTTAAGATTCAAAGTCGTCTCCTAAATATACTCAAACTCCTACACAATAGTAACTATATTTAGACCTCATACATATGAGATCAATAAGAAGAAAATCTTCTATTATATAATGCCACGTATAAAAGTGTAAGTTTGAATTTACTACCTGATTTTACTTTGGAGTTTTACATAGTGAAATAGCAACATAGTTGGTGGTCGAGGTAAGAGTAAATTTAGAGTTTAAGGTTTACCTATAGTTCAGGAAGATAATATTTTATTAAAAAAAATAAAATCTGCAAAGAGTAAATTTAGGGTTTAGGGTTTACCTATAGTTTAAGAAGATAATATTTTATTAAAAAAATAAAATCTTGTAAATTTTATTTCCTAGCTTATCTCTCACCTTACTGCAACATGGGTAAACCCTTTTAGTAATACTTTGCAATACTCTTCCGTGGGTTGCATGTAGAAAGGGTTTCCCTCGATTATGGTAGTGAAAATGACAAAGACAGCATCTGAAAGGATTTAGAAGTGGGCTGCTCCTGAGGAAAACTCGTTAGTCTAGTTAAAATTTGGGAGGAGAGTACATCGAAGGATTGAGGCCCACGTCTGTTGTGTCACGAAGCCCATGTCACCACGAACGTCACCCTTACGAGTTACGACAGTCTCAAGAAATGTTTTTCCAATCGAGTTTTTTGTCCACATATTACCAGATTGGGTAGAACTAGTGTTGATGAGAAAAGGGATTACGATGAGGCGGCACATTGCCTTATCACTTTCCAGTCTTCCGGGGAGCCGGGATGTTCAGCCGCCTCGCCGCGCGCTACCGTTTCTGACCATCTCTCACTTGACTGCAATGACTTATCGCCGAAGCAATTCAATGTAGTGTGAACGATATATGGTGGGCGCTTGTTCCTTTCACTGACGGCACCAATGAAATCTGTTAAACGTCACACTACTGCTTCGACTAAAGAAAATTCGAAGGTGCTTCCGGATTCAAAGTTAGAAATCTCCGGGGAACAGAATTTCCAGATTTCTCCATTTCTTCACCGCCGTGCGTGCGTCCGTGCAGCCATGAAAATTGACCTTTCCGGGACCTGCCTCCTCAAATCAATCCGACAATTTTTACGGCTTTAAGCTTTCCAAGTCCCCAAAACTCCGATTCCGATCGTCATCAGCTTTTATGATTATAATGTGACCATTCGCAGTATCCAGAACGAGGTCGCAGTCCGCAGTCTCCCCCTGGAACTGCAAAGCGAGATCACGTTTTTGACATCATTTTGCATGAATACGACGGATTGCGGACTTGAAAGAGATGTAAACATGTTCACGTCTCCTCCTTACCCAAAAGTAATTGGATCGTGAAACCAAAAGAAAAGACATTTGATGGCGTTGATGCAAATAAACGAAAAGTGAGGGGTCGAGTTCGAAGGCTAAATAATACCTTTTGTCATCCTGCCGCCTTCGTCCTCCTCCCGTGGTTTTGACTTACTGGAAAAAAAAAAAAAAAAACAAATATCCTGCTCGCCTAACTTGGGTGTCCCTACAGCAAGTGACTACTTATCTCTTCGTGTACAGATTACAGATAATCTTGGTTGAAGCAGGGGAGGGGTGGAGGAAAGGATTGAGAGATTGTCCGCCTTCTCTTCTTCGATTCTCCTCCATGACGAAGAGTCTCGTGTTCGTCAGTGTCATACTTGTGATTGGATTCGTCTCGTTCGGACGATTAGCTTCGGCGGCGGAGTTCGTCTTCAATGGCTTCGAGGAGGGGAAGCGATCGCCTTTGCTCTTGTACGCCGACGCCTCCATCCGATCGCGCCACCTCGTCCTCACCAACGACTCGACCTTCTCCTTGGGCAGAGCTTTTTACACGGGGAAAATTCGGGCAAAGCCCTCTAATTCCTCCTCCTCCCCTGCTCTCCCCTTCTCCACCTCTTTCGTTTTCGCCATTTCCCCCTTGAGAAACTATACCCCCGGCCACGGCTTCACGTTGCTCTTCTCGCCCTCTCCCGGCACTCACCACGCCAATCAGCAGCAGCACCTCGGCCTCTTCAACCGCACCAACAACGGGAGCCCCAGCAACCACGTCTTCGCCGTCGAGTTCGACGTCTTCGCCAACCCGGAATTCAACGACATAGACGCCAACCACGTCGGCGTCGACATCAATTCACTGACCTCCGTATTCGCCCACACCGCCGGTTACTATCCCGACGGCGGCGATTCCTCCCCCTCTTTCGTCAATCTCACCCTCAACAGCGGCGCCAATTACCAGGCTTGGATCGATTACGCCAATCTCACCCTCACGGTCTCCATGGCCCCCGCCGGGGTTCGCAAGCCCAAACGCCCTCTCATCTTCATGCCCAACCTCGATCTCTCCCACGTCTTCTTCGAAGAAATGTATGTGGGATTCAGCGCCGCGACGGGAATGTTGGTAGAAAGCCACCGGATCCTGGCTTGGAGCTTCAGCAACTCCAATTTTTCAGCCCACGAGGCCCTGATTACCGCCAATTTACCCTCTTTCGTCCCCAGGGAGGAGAAGGCATCGGTTCTCAAATCGGGAGGTTTCGTCGCCGGGATCTCGCTCGCGGTCGTCGCATTCGTCGCATTCGTCGTGGGCGCCACCTTAATTTGGTCGCGGATGTTTCGAGCTGGAAGAAACAGGGATCGAGCTGGAGACGAAGAGTCGAGGGTCGAAGAATGGGAAGTGGAGTACTGGCCACACCGCATCAGTTACCAGGACATTCACGACGCGACGAGAGGCTTCTCGGAAGAAAATCTGATCGGGGTCGGCGGGAACGGGAAGGTATACAAAGGGGTACTACTCGGCGGCGGCGGCGGATCAGGAGCCCGAGTGGCGGTCAAATGCATTGTGAACCACGGAAGCGAAGAAGGGGTTCGGGAGTTTCTATCGGAAGTGTCGAGCCTGGGGCGGCTGAAGCACCGGAACCTGGTGGCGCTCCGGGGATGGTGCAAGAGGGGCAGAGGCGGCCTGATCCTCGTCTACGATTACATGGCGAACGGCAGCCTGGACAAGTGGATCTTCGACTGTCCGGACGAGACGGCCCTGGAGTGGGAGACCCGGGTTCGGATCCTCCGAGACGTGGCGTCCGCGTTGCTGTACCTCCACGAGGGGTGGGAGTCCCGGGTCCTGCACAGGGACATCAAGGCCAGCAACGTGATGTTGGACAGTGAGATGAACGGCCGCCTGGGCGACTTCGGCCTTGCCCGGATGCAGGGGGCCGACTCCTCCAATCTGGCCAGCACCACGCGGGTGGTGGGGACCGTCGGGTACATGGCCCCGGAGGTGGTCCACACCGGGAAAGCGGGTCCGAAGACGGACATATTCGGGTTCGGGGTGCTCGTCCTGGAGGTGGCGTGCGGGCGGAGGCCGGTGGAGGAGGGGAAGCCGCCGCTGGTGGAGTGGGTGTGGGGGCTGTTGGAGGAGGCGGAGGATGAGGCAGCGGTGGCGGCGGCGGCGCTGGACGAGCGCGTGCTGCGGCGCCGCGGGGGATACTCGGAGGAGGAGGCGGCGCGGGTGATCCGGTTGGGGTTGATGTGCACGTACCCGGACCCGGTGGCCCGACCGGACATCAGACAGGTGGTGCGGGTCCTGGACGGACCCTCCGCCGCGGCGGGGGCGACAAAGTGCGTCGACGAGATGGAGGAAGGGATGGAGGCGTCGCTGCTGGAGACGTGGTCAAAGTATTACGGCTCCCGGAAGAGGGCCCACCCGACTTTCGACGAACTCCGAGAGTCGCTTACCACTTCGGTGTCTCTGTCCACTTCAGACGTCATCGTGGAGGGAAGGTGACGTTACTTTCCCCCCGGCACCAGTAAACCCCCCTTTTTTGCAATTTTTTGAATTGTTTGTTGTTCTCCTCAAGTAATTACTTCCTTTTTTTTCGGATCATTATTACAGAATAATACAAACTCAGAATGACGTACATTTGTAAAAACTGAAAAGAATAAAAAGTTTTCAAAAGTTGAGCCAACTTTTCGTCTCCTCGGCCCAGGCGCAGTTTTGAGCGATTATATCTCTCTGCTTTTTGTTTTTTTTTTCTTTCTCCGACGGGCGTCCTTCTGTCTAACCGTTCTCATTTACAGACGTTTTCAAAGTCTAAGTGTTGTTTTCCTTTTGTTTTGTTCTTTTCTCCATCTCTGCTTATTGGTTTTCTCCTATCTATTGTTCTCGTCTCTTTCTTCAAATCCTAAACATGTGGCGATTTTATAATGAATAGATGGTGACAAAAAGACGCGACTGATAGGTCTGGCGACTTGTTACATAATCACAGGGGTCCTGTGTGGTTTCTCATCCGTGCAAGCCAGTGGCTTCTCTTTCGTTACTCATTTCACTTGGTTCTTGGGAGCTGATCGATCAGTAGCGGGCGCGCGCAACTGACCGGGCGACATAAGTTTCAGTAGACGCACACAAAGGACGAAACTCCTCTTGTAGTCACCGTGCCCCCGCGATCTGTTCGACGTCTTCTTCCATGAATGGAAGGGAATTTCTGTGCGGCAACAAGATTAATTTTTGCCTCGGATCTTAATTAATAAGCAACAACAAAATTTCATTTTCCAACTAGCTCAAGTTTGTTCTCTTTCTTTTAATATTTCCCCCCGCCCGGCTGTACGTACGTAAGAAGACTTTGGTTTGTATTAGCTTATAATTAGGGAGTGTTAGTACGGGATAATCGATCCAACTCGTATCGTAAAAGCGCTATTCCAGGAGTGGGTCAAAGTCAAACCAGGCCCAGTACCCCCTTAATTTGCGTGCAGTATATGAATGGCGTCGTTAATTAGTTAGAGAAGGAAGCGTGGTTAATTAATACTCGGGCGAGTTTTTTTAACCGACATGCATGGACACAGACACGGTACTTATTTGATAACATAACATGGTGGGCACGTACAGATAGACTTGCTACATCAAAGCAACGGAAGCCTGCTGATCACACATACTTCATGTACCGCTACCACGGCACTGGGACACTGCTACTGGCTATTTAGAGGAAAGAGTAAGGTGCATAGACCTCCAACAAACACTAGTACGGGACTCTGAACGAACGAGAGCAAAAAAAAACAGAGGACTAGTAGTAGTACGTCCGGGACATTATTAGAAGATACGTCATGCGTTGGTTGGTTCATAGCTGGGTACTCGTTCGTTCCTTAGTGGGGCGGCAGGTCCGCCCCTCCCGGCAGGTGGGTGCCTCTGCAATCCCTTGGTCCTAATCCAGAGATGGAGCTGCGCTGCGGCGGCGAGAAAATGGAGCGCCTGGGAAGGACTCTGCAAAATCTCCAAAATCTTTCTGACGGTGGACACCCTGAGGAGATCGGCTCCCTGGAGGAGGGCCCCCATGGAGTGTTGGAGCGCCTCCATGACCTCTTCCATCTCCCTCCACTCCCCGTCCCTGGCCCGGGCAGCCCGCACCCTCCTCGCTTGCTCCAACACCGCGGGGCTCCCGAGCGACTCCTGGACCTTGGCTAGGTCCTCCGACAGCTCCGCCTCCCGCCGCCGCATGTCGGCCCTCTCCCGCTCCATCCACGCCCTCTGCTCCTCCGACATGAGGGGCCCCACCGAGTTGGCGACGACCCGGAAAGCCAGCAGCGGTTTCCAGCCCCCGATCCAGAGCCACGTCTTCTCCAGCGCCGTCAGCCAGGGAGGGGAGAAGAACTGCATGGCGTTGGTGCGGGCGCACCGGGATTTCTCCTCGTAGTAGCTCTCGTAGTGGCGGAGGACGTTGGAGACGTGGCTCTGGATCTCCTCCTGCTGGATCCCCCGGTCGCCGCGATGTTGGAGGAGCTGCTGCAGGTACTCCTCTTGGTCGAGGATCCATCGGCGGTAGAAAGGCTCGAAGGTAGAGCCGCCGTCGTGATTCCCATTCACAGCCTGCATATTCCCGTCGCCAATTAACCTGCAGGGTGGCCCGAGGCGTAGGCCTTGGAGGGGGGAAGGGGGTATAAATAAATAAACAAATAAATAAATTAGTCACTCACTCACTCATCGACCCGCCGGAAACGAAGATCGATCGTCAGCTGGTGCGATCCCGGATTACGCCAAGGGATCATTCGCGACGGGGTCCGGTCGTCATTTGCGTCACCGACTTAATTTCCCCTCCTATTATACCGACTTAATTTGAAAAAAGCCCTTTATCAAAGAGCGTTGCCAAACGCTGCCTAGCACTGCCCTCCGCCCATTTTGGAATCTCGGTTTTGTCCTCCCTCGACGGTATCTCCGGAGAGAGTCCAGCACGTCACTCGAGGCAACTCTCCAGTGTGAGCACCGACTCGTCACGGTCCGAGGCTCGGACCTAGTGTCCCCACTCGGAATCGTGACGTAGTCAATTTAAGCCGACATCGACGGTACATATCATTTGCACATATGGCTGCTCTTCTTCCCGACGTCTAGACCGGACACCCATTCTATCGACGAACGATACATGCACCGTTTCTCCCGGCGCCGGTGCCACCCAAAGGCGGCAACCCAAGTGCGACAGAGAAACCGACTTAACCGACTTTTCTTGGTAACTTAAACAGGGGAATCTACGCCGACAAAATCCCATCACATTTAGTAACTCACTTGACTTTCCCGTACCAAGTACATATATAAATTTGTTTTATATATTATATATTAATATATTAGTCGTTTTCTAATGAGATCTTAATTGCAGTGGCTTTTTTGGTGATTAATATTCATAAAACTCAGGAGAGATTTATGCGGGCTCAGTTTTAAGAGACGAACATAATTAAAGGATAGTTAATAGTAAAAAGAATTTTCAAAAGTATGGGAAAAAAAATTAAAAGAGTCACACTAACGTACATGCTAATCTAAATTCTATATACGTGGGACAGGTATAATGCATACATAAATGCATCCTTGGAGTAATGCTAGTTATTCTTTTTCCCTTTTTTTCCCACTCTTTTAGGTGTATTAATTCTTTTGAATGGCTCGTGTAGAGCAGGCTGTGATGTCAGCTAAGTCCTAATATCCAGAGTGCTCTAATTTATCACCACAAGTTTAGTACACGAAAGGCCAATAGATGGGATATATTCGTCACTTCAAAAGAAAAATGATAATACAGCTGTAGTTCGTTGTGTTAAAGCTAAATAAACTTTCTACTATATTATTTTATACGCGCAAATATATATTCTCAAATATGAAGAGTTGATGTCATATTTGAGCGTCGCTTGCTTTCCGATCAATGTCTAAAACAAAAAAATAAATTTTATAAAAAACAGTTGCTTACCAATTATTTGAAAGGAAGCGAAGAAAGGAGGAAAAAGGTGTGGAGCCTCTGACCGAATATCACGTTTTAAATGATTAATTGGCCTTTCTCCCGTTTCCCTCTTCCCACCTCCGTGTACGAGTTTTCTAACAAGGGTGTATATAAAGTTATAAACTCTTGTAATTTTTGTATTTCCAATAAAGATGGAAGGAACCAGATTTTAACGAGGATTTCTCTAAATTCGGATTGGCTTAATAAATGTTTTGCAACTGGATCGGGATTCGATTCAGTCTTGTCAAAATCCAACCGGTTAATCCGGATTGGCTTAACCTCTCGGGCCATCGGATCGGGCCGGGTTCAATCGTGAAGATGCGTAAAAGAAGAAAATCGTTTTGACTAAAAAAGGAAGCAGCGATTTGGCTTGAAGAGTGAGGAAAGTGGGCGGCGCGGCTGTCTCCATTCCCCTGTACGTGTCGGTCACGGAGGTTGGACCGGTGGCTCTGGCTCTGAGCCGGTAACAGGTCAGCGAACGCGATGACGCCACCTCTCTCTTCGTTTATGTGGTAACACATGCTGTCGCTCCGCCCTGTCCAGGTCATCAAACCCTCCAACCCCGTCCCCCTTCCGTGCCGGCCGTTACGGCGCGTCTCCCCGTATATGAGCTGGCAAAGTGTCGTCCTTTTTTGGTTTCCCCTCGCCAGACTCCGCTACACTTCCCCGACACCGTTACGACCTTCCGCCTCTCGAGTCTTCGAGTCTTGGGCGGTCTCGATGTCGCCACCCTGCCTCTCGCGGCCCTGGCAGGCGCAGGCGCCCCCCCACTTTGCCCTCGCAAATCATAATTTATAGGTCAAGACTCGGAAAAGGGTTAGAAAAAAACGAAAGAAGGAAAGCACGCTGCGATATCGTCGCTGCATTTGGTATTGGAAGGTAAGGGTTGGAGCTGAATGGAGGGTTCTCTTTCTGTGGCTTGAGGCGACGAGGGCGAGAGGCAGGAGGAGGAGGAAGAGGATGGCGGCGGACTCGAAGAGAAAGGGCAATCAATCCCCTCTCCTCGGCCGTTTCGAGCTCGGGAAGCTCCTCGGCCATGGCACCTTCGCCAAGGTCTATCACGCGCGGAACGTCAAGACAGGGGAGAACGTCGCCATTAAGGTGCTCGACAAGGAGAAGATCCTCAAGGGGGGACTCATCGCCCACATCAAGCGGGAGATCTCCATCCTGCGCCGCGTCAGGCACCCCAACATCGTCCAGCTCTTCGAGGTCATGGCCACCAAATCCAAAATCTATTTCGTGATGGAGTTCGTCAGAGGAGGGGAGCTCTTCAACCGTGTCGCCAAGGGGAGATTGAGGGAGGAGACCGCCCGCAAGTACTTTCAGCAATTGATCTCCGCCGTGGCGTTCTGTCACGCCAGGGGCGTCTATCACAGGGACCTCAAGCCGGAGAACCTCCTCTTGGACGAGAACGGCGATTTGAAGGTCTCCGATTTCGGGTTGAGCGCCGTCTCCGATCAGATCCGCCAGGACGGCCTCTTTCACACCTTCTGCGGCACGCCGGCGTACGTCGCGCCGGAGGTCCTCGCCAGAAAGGGCTACGACGCCGCCAAGGTCGACATCTGGTCCTGCGGCGTCATCCTCTTCGTCCTCATGGCCGGTTATCTTCCCTTCCACGACCAGAATATCATGGCCATGTACCGCAAGATCTACAAGGGCGAGTTTCGCTGCCCCCGATGGTTCTCCTCCGAGCTCTCCCGCTTCCTCACTCGTCTTCTCGATACCAATCCCGAGACGAGGATCACCATCCCGGAGGTCATGGAAAACAGGTGGTTCAAGAAGGGTTTCAAGCACATCAAATTCTACATAGAGGACGATCGCTTCTGTACCGTCGACGACGAAGACACGGAGGGATCCGTCAGGTCCGAACTCTCCGAAGCCGAATCGGAGCCGGAATCCGTTCCGGAACGGCCGCGACTCGGCCTTCCGAGGCCCGCCAGCCTCAACGCGTTCGACATCATTTCATTCTCCCGAGGATTCGACTTGTCGGGTTTGTTCGAAGAGGGCGGGGAGGAATCAAGATTCCTCTCCGGGGCGCCTGTCCCAAAAATTATATCCAAATTGGAGGAGATTGCCAAGGTGGTGAGCTTCACTGTGAGGAAGAAGGATTGCAGGGTCAGCTTGGAAGGTTCCAGAGAAGGGGTGAAGGGGCCCTTGACCATCGCCGCTGAGATATTCGAGCTCACGCCGTCTCTGGTCATGGTGGAAGTCAAGAAGAAAGCAGGGGATAAAGGTGAATATGAAGACTTTTGCAATCGGGAATTGAAGCCCGGATTACAGAATCTTGTGTACGATAAGCCTCCATCCGTGGCTTCTTACGATGAGCCTGCTCCATCCTTGGCTTCTTACGGTGAGGCAGCTCCATCCTTGGCTTCTTACGATGAGGTTCCATCCTTGGCTTCTTACGGCGAGGCAGCTCCAGCCTTGGCTTCTTACGATGAGGTTCCATCCTTGGCCTCTGACACCGAGTAGAGAGACCGAACGGAACTGAGAAAGTATGTTCTTCTCCGTAGATATATTTTTCTTTTCTTTCAAAACTAATTCATAGAGTTTCCGTAGTTTGTATCATATCTAGCGACATTCCCCTGCTTGATCCTCTCTCATGAATTTGTATGTTCGACGTTCGATAATTGATACAAGAATTTTTCTTTCCAAATTGCGAAACACGAATCTGGCAATTCTTTCTTCTTTTATGTTGCTGCTGAATGATTGAAGGAACGAATTAACGTCATGGTGCTAATCCTGTGCAAGTCTTTGAGGGCTATATGGGGGGTTGGTTAATCGGCATTGATCTGCTCCACGGAGTTCGGAGTTATGAGCAGAGCCCAGGTTGTTGTTTCTGCTGGGGCTTTGTGTACAAATTAGGAAAAGACGACAAGCACACACTGCAAAAATTCAAACGCTCCCGAGTCCAGAATTAGTGCCCGGACTCCGGACCTTTAATTTTTTTTCCTGCAAAAATTCTGAGAAGCACGCACGACCTGGTGGCGCGGCACTGCTATAGTTCCACTCTCCTCCTGCCTTTGTGCAATAAAGACTGGCAAATTTTGAATTTTGACTCTTGGGGGCGCCCGTGGCCGTGGCCGTGGCCATGGCCATGGGTGCAGAGTCTGGAGAATTGGTGGAAGGGTCTTGATTTCTGCGGCTATCATCTGTACTAATCGAATGAGGAAGGAAGTGGGACCTTTTCTGCATAGTCAAATCTGTGCTGCTGATAGTGGGTAGCACCATGCAATAAAGTAGTGACATTAACGAGCGGGATACCTTTTTTTAGTTCAATTTATTTTCCATCGTCTGTTAATGAGGAAGCAGACAAAGCTGGGAACTTGTGGGAAGCGATTTCTAACTAAAAACAAGGAACCCCGTCAAGTCCCAGGCGTAATTGTCGATGGTCTTCGGCGTTAGTGATATGATAACTAATCATTTTAGATCTGGTAATCTTGCGACGGGTTCAGAATCTTATTCTCGGACGATTACAGATGGAAAGCCGCCCCTAGATTCGATGAAGACCGTGAAAATAATGCGCCGAAACAGGCTATTGTGTTTCAAATTTGTAATGCTTGCCACTTACTTTTTTTTTTTTTTTTTTTAAGAGTAACTAGTTTGGTTGTTCAAAACCAGCATTTTTCAGAAAAATGAGTTACAACAAAAATGAACATTTTTTAAAGAAATTCTTTATGAGGGCACTTATTTTACATGAAGCCAACAAGAAATTATTTATGTAGGTGGATTATAAAATAAAGATAGTAATGTACATTTTATCTTCATCTAAAATTTATTACACAAGTATCTGTCTTCACACATCAAAATTTAATCCGATGGTGAAAAGGATCTCATTTACAAGCTAATACGGATTTCCTCATCTCTAATTTCTATATAGTACAAATTAATGTGATATATTGAATAGTTTATTCAATATATCACTTATTTATTTGTTATATACTGAATAGTAGACGTTAAAAAAAAGAATTGAGTAAATGAATATAATAATAAAATAAATTATTTATTTATGTACCCATAAATCGGATAAAATAATGAAAGTAAGACAAAAAATAGGATATTACAAGAATATTATTTTTTAGATACCCTCGCGTGCTTCTTGACTTCTGCGGTTCTGTAGGTGGAAATAGTAGGAGATCGCGCGTGCCACATCATCTGCCACGTATTTATGTCTATCAAGTAAAACTTTTCATCTCCGTTGATAGATTTCGCTGTGAGCTAGGTCTGCGAAGCCATGGTGGGAGAAGAAGTTGGAAGCAAGCTCGTTCGATTCTTCTCTTTCGTTGGTGCAGGAGGTACATCACGCATCTCTTTTCTCTCAGCTTCTGGTCGAACTTTCATCTTTTTCTGTTTTGTTGCGCGTGATAAATACTTTCCTACGCCTCGACAGTCATTTGCACCGCTGCAATTAATCGCTACCGGGATTACGAGCGGAAAGCCGCGTGGGAAGCTGCGCAGGCCTCGGAAAATCCAATTGTTATGAATGAAGCTGCTAGATCGTAAGGAGGCTATCCTTTTACTGTAGACCGACTTTGTTGATTTAGGAATCTGGCTTTAGTTCCTATTCTGCGACGCGATGACCGAGGCTTTATGACTATCAAATTCGGGAAAACTGGTACTTTCGTTTGGTTAGTTTTGCAAACTTCTACACGAGCTTAATTTTCAGAAAGGTGATGGTTGATCAGGAGTATCGAATGGATTGACATTTCAATAGATTTCTAATTTTCTCATCAGAGTTGAATTTTCATGATTTTTAGTCCATCTATCATTAGATCACACACCCCTTAAATCCAAATGGTCTGTTGTTCTGGTTAAGATTTTTCTGTCAATTGTTTTCCTCTGATTGCATAAAGTGTTTCCTTGAGAACCAATGCCTGTGTTCCGAGCTAGAAGTTTTCCCATTATTCCATCTGGTATGCTAGGAAAGTACTTATTTTCAAGTCATTTTCTCCCATTAGATCCCGATATGTGCTTTACTTTCCCATTTTTGTGGCGTTGCACAAATTGATGTGAACTCTATATGTTGGTTCTTCCCCATGTGGCTAATTCTCTGTTCAGTGAAGATTTTTTTGTTGTTTAAACAAATTCAGCAATCAGCTTCCTTCAGTGATAACTGGAAAAGATTTCCTTTTCTTGAAAAGTTGGCTTTATTCTGAAGGCAGACTGCAATTTACTAAAGAATAATGCACACATATAACCTATAGTTCATCAGTTTCTGAAAAAAAATAAAAACTTGAGTGACTTTGTTAGTTTAAAATGTGCCTTATGAGTAGTAGATACTAGATTTTCGTCATTTCAGGTACCATAATAACAGAAAAGGCAAACTATGGTTGGTTAGCTCCTGCATAACCCTGCTTAATCTTTGGTGTACTGGCGTCTGTGATTCCACTGAAGTTGTACTAAGACTTTATTAGTCAGTCAGTCTCAACTTAATCAATCAACGCTACGAAGGGGCCTCAATCATGGAAGGAGACTCCACATTAGCCTAGTGGGTGAGCAAATATTTCTTTTCCCAATGGAGGCTTAAGCCAGTCTATGATAAATTGTTCCCCCTCATAGCCGACTTCTGTATTGCTTGGTCCAAGAAAGCCTGATCTGCCAATTCAGATTCCCAAACTACAGCAGGAGTGCGTTGTGTTATTGTGGAGTATGCTTTGTGCCTACCCGTCCCTACCTAATGCAGCTTATGCTGTATATTATACTGCTCCCAACCTGTACTCCAAGTTTCCTTCCTCTTCAATAGATATTTCAGTGTCAGTTCTCAGCACATCACTCTTGAGGTTCTGAAGTGTTTTAGACGAAGAAATCTAAGCAAGAAGGAAGAGCGACATGTTAGAGACAATATAATTCTAATTAGGTAATGTATTTGTGCCCTTTATGATTTTTTATGTGTTGGTGGTTTATGTGTGCAAAATATTAAATCAACTAAATAAGTAAGTTATACCTGGAACTCAATTATAATACCTGGAGCCCAGGAAAAAATAGTTACACCTCTCTTTGGTAGATGAAAAACCTCTTTGTTGCACTGTCATGTATTCAACCTGCTGATTTACTACAATACGAGAGTTGCTCTTCTCACTCTTTTATAGTACTTGGTAGCTATTCATATTACTGAAATAGCTCCTTGGTGGTTTTGTTGCTCTTATTCAAATTATGTTTCACCATTTACACAAAAAAGCATAGTATTATTGGTGCAGCCGTGGAACATTACTTTGTTAATCAGGCAATAGTCATGGTTCTGATGGGCCCCTCCTTGGAACCTACTCTACGATTGGCATACTTCCCACTTTAATTCGATCTGTTTTATGTTTCAAGGTGGAAAGGAAATTTGTTGTGGTTCGATTGCTGCAATTTAATGCAAAAATATTGTATATTTGTGAGCTAACCCATTTCTTAGTCATGAATGGATTTAAGCTAGAAAGTTGGCATGGTGACTCTGGTTCTGGTTCCTGGGCAACGTGCTTCTGTTACGTGTATCTCTGAATCTCGTCTTGGCGTGGACTAGATCCTTTCTAGAGAATGTCTTATATGCCCAAAATCTACAAAATAAGTACATGTACTGGTGGTGCAATTTGGAAAACAATTTACAAAGTATCATAATAATTGAAGCATGGCCATACGTGAGGCTTCTAATGATTTAGTTACATTGGCCTTGCTTCGGAGTCCATTTTCCCAGTAATACGCCAGCCTGAATTTATCATAATGGTTGGTAGTAAGAGCGATAATTGGTTGCAGCGATTACAGTTATGCTGATTGAACAAGTTGGTTTTGTTGTTGGTCTCCGCCATGCCAAGTCCAGACGATATCTTTGAGAGATGGCTTAAGGTCTTGATCGCAAAACTTCTTATATTCTAAGGTGTCTCCAGCTTTTTTGTTGACTTCCACCAAATAAAAGGAGGGGGTAACCTCGTATATCTCTGCGTCAATGGATAACCGTCCTTTTCTGCCTTCTTTGCACCCTTGTAGCTTTAGCATTCCATCCTGCCTTTTAACCCTGAAGCTTTCCGTTTCAGCAATCTCCTCTAGTTTTGACACGATCATAGAGGCTGGTTTCTGAGAAGTGAAACGCGCTCGCGCTGTGTGATGTTTTGGACTCTCAAACAGGCCCGAGAGATTGAATACTGGGGAGAGAGAGATGATATCAAAAGCGTTCATGCAAGTGGGTTTCATGGAGCTGGAGCTGCCACCCAAGCCGTCACCTATTTCCTCGCCTTTCATGGTGAAGGTATCTTTGGAACCGAGGGGGCATTCTTGAGTGCGAGCCACCACAGGCTTATATCCCTTTCTAAACCATGGATTTTCGGTCAGCTTGGCTATGGTAATCCTGGTCCCGGGGTTGGGGTCGAGGAGCCTGGATAGAAGCTTGCGTAACTCGGGCGCGAACCACTGCGGGCACTTGAAGTCTCCCCTGCCAATCTTTCTGTACATCTCTACGAGGTTTGAATCATGAAAGGGAAGATAACCAGCCATTAGAACAAAGAGGACGACTCCACAGGACCAGATGTCTGCCTTGGCCCCGTCGTATCCCCTCTTATTAATGATCTCCGGCGCCACGTACGCCGGCGTACCACACGTCGTATGGAGGAGGCCGTCCTCTCTGCGGGACTCTCCGAGAGAACTCAATCCAAAATCCGACACCTTGAGGCAGCCGTCCTCGTTCAAGAGTAGGTTCTCCGGCTTAAGGTCGCGGTGGTAGACCCCCCGACTGTGGCAGAAGTCAATGGCGCCGATCAATTGTTGGAAATACTTGCGGGCCACATCCTCCTTGAGCCTCCCTTTGGCGACCTTGTTAAAGAGCTCCCCGCCTCTGACATACTCCATGATGAAATATATCTTGGTTTTGGTGGCCATGACTTCGTGGAGCTGGACGATGTTGGGGTGGCTGACTAGTCTCATAACAGAAATCTCTCTCTTGATCTGTTGGATCATACCACCCTTGGTTACCTTCTCTTTGTCTATAATCTTAATGGCAACGCTGTCGCCGGAGACGAGGTTCCTCGCATGGTAGACCTTGGCGAAGGTCCCGTGGCCCAGCAGCCGGCCGAGTTCGTACCGCTGCATCAGAATTGTCCCCTTTTTCTCCATGTCAAGTCCACTTTGCAGGCGAATGCAGATGAATATCGAAGCAGCTTGAATTGCACTCAGTACTCGTGGCTTGCTTTGTGGTCATTTATCTGATCGCGTATCGGTATAAGGGAGATTCAGAGAGAACAGAACCATGGCAGCTGTGTGTCGATCGACCCCCTCCGGGAAGATGAGATGAGTGTTTTCTTTTTTCCTGTGGTTTATTCTTCTCTGACCCCTGATTAAATCGCCTCCTCAAAGGGATTCTGAGAAACAGAGGGTAGACCCCCTAAATCGCTTTCTCGAAGGGATTCTGAGATGCAGAGGGTATCAGCTAGATGAAGTAACCGGTATTAGCGGTATTGAGAGGCTTACAATAGTGAAAGTTGGGTAGTTTTCATCGGAAGGGAGAGTAGCTAGCTAGGGTGGGGGAACCGGACGTTATTACCTTTATACTCTGTTTCACCTACCCCGTCCCAATAAAGGAGAAAATAAATAGAGTAATGCAAGTGGCACCTATGTATAGTATTTATCTCAAGTACATATTAATTTAAGCTCTTAAAAATATAAAAAAATATTTTTTATTATATAAAATTTTATAATTTAAAGGATAAACTTTAAACATCAATGATTTAGAATAACATGTATGGGATAGGTATTATGCATAGGGGTAGCTAGCTTTTTCTTAATAAATAATAGGCTGGCAAACTGTAATACTCCAGGATCCACAAACAGATGGATCAGCCTGATCGACTCTGCAAGTCACGAGAGGATCAGATGATGGTTAATTAAAGTACAAGCTTATATCTATATAATGATTACTAATCATTCATTCATATATGCTTGTTAAATATATATATATATATATATATATATATATAGATTATATCCATGCAAATTTTTCTTTGATTATATAAGCTAGAATTAAAAGAAGAAGAAGATGAGGGAGACTGCTAGAGCTTGCATTTGTTGAGACATATTGATTAAGAGGGGAGGTGTCTCGTATGGCCGGTCGCATGCATGCAGCATTACAGCTCCTGGCGGGAAACAATTACTGGCCTGCCAAGTTACTCGCCGCTTCTCCCGAGAGCCGCCTCCCGGTGATCTACCCCTCAAATCTCGTCCCTCATTTTCGTCTCCATGTCACTCCAAAATCCATTTTTGGATCCTTTTGGTTCTCTCTCAGTTACTCGCCGCTTCTAATTGTTTCGTCGGAGGCAGGATCCACGGAACGTACATGGAATAAAGCAGGTATTTATAATTAACTATTTTGCTACAGAAAGCTAGCTATACAAAAAATTACTGTCGGAGGCAATCTACAGAACACGCGGCAAATGAACAAGGAGGACCTCGAATCTCTAGGTACGCCGCGATGCATGTTCCTGACCATCTTCTCACTCCATAAATTCCCGACCCAACACTTAATTTCCAAACCGCTCAACACTTAATCCCAATCTCCTCCATTCCAGTTCCCACTGGGGATCGAGTACTGGCTAGCTAGCCTGTCCCAGCTCTTCTCTCATTGTCACCCGCAACTGCTACTTGTTTACAAAGCAAACTAATTTTTAGGATCGCCTTCTTTGAACCGTGCGTCTCAGCTTTTTATCCCCGGCCCTAAAAATTAAGATGCCTCCTCCTCATGAGGTTGAAGGCAGCACTTGCTTCCAGAACTGGATGGCGCAGCAGAAGGCGGACCTGGAAGAACTCCAGCAGACCCTCCTCCGGGACGGCCACGACGAAGAAAAACTTCAATCCCTGGTGTCTAAATCCCTGGAGCACTACAAGGACTACACGGCCCAGCGGTCTAAACTCTCCGAGGAAGACCCGCCGTCGTTGTTTTGCCCAGGTTGGTGCACCTCCTTCGAGAACTCCTTCATGTGGGCCGCCGGTTGCAGGCCCTCCCTGTCCATTAGACTCGCCTACGTCCTCTCCGGCTCCCAGCTCCAGGCTCAATTGGAGGAGTTTCTGAGGGGGGTGAGGCGAGGGAACCTGGCGGAGCTCTCGGCTGAGCAGCTCGCCATGGTGAACGACCTCCATGGGAGGACGGTGAGAGAAGAAGACGACTTGTCCGGTCGGCTCGCTAGCTTGCAGGAAGACGTGGCGGACGATCCCTTGGTCACTTTTGCCACCGACGGCGCTCGCTCCTCCTCCTCCTCCATGGACGAAGTCGACGGCGCCATGAATGCCCACGCTTGCGCTTTGGGTGAGGTACTAAAAGAGGCCGATACCCTTCGAGTGGCCACCTTGACCCAGTTGATTGATATCTTTAGCCCCAGGCAGGGCGTCGATTTCCTGATTGCAGCCAAACAACTCCATCTCAGCTTCAGTGAGTGGGGGAAGAGGAGGGACAGACGCCATGGGAATACCTCTAGTACTACTTAAATCAGTTACTTGACGATCAAGGTGACAGTAGATCGAGAAAGGGATCGGGAAAAAAAAAAAAAAATGCTTGTATGAAATCAAGCTATGTATTGACGATCGAGATCACGAAACTAGTATAGGCAGAGCAACCTTATATAGGGACTTGTAGTTCTGAACGTCCTTAATTACTACCCTGTATTTATATAAAGCAATCTACTACTTAGTTTTAGCTTGAGTTATCACCAAGATAATAGAGAGAGTGACGTTTCTTTCTTCATTTTAAAGTTTGTGAGTGAAAATTAAGCTGACTTTACGATGTTGCCTTTTGTCTCTTTTCCGAATTGGGATTGTATGCTACTTTACAAAATTTATTTGTTGGAACTTAGCAGCAGTCAGAGCCGGGTTGAAAGCATATTATATCAGGCATCTAGCACTGCTTCCAAACCATCGGTTTGTCCGATTCCAAACAATATTTTTTTTTGTAAATGGAGCAAATATAAGCCCTGTTAATTTAATGGGTTTGTCCGATTCCCAAAGGGTCGCTCATTTCGGGGCAGCAGCCATCGTCTTGCAGATCATGGCATCGACGGGGAGAATGGATTAGTGAGAAAATATGGGTCGGGTTGAGTCGGGTTCGGGTTGGATCAATTTGATATGTATTTCAGATGGGATTTATTCAATAATGCTAGCTGTACTTAGGTATCCGATATAACAGTCAATCGAAAAACTTTAAAAAAATAAAAAAAAAAGTTTTATTTTATATAATTTTAAATTCTGAAGGATAAATTGTAGGCAGATATGTTTATGTACTGCTACGCCAGATAAGTTTTGCGTATATATAGGTAATGTTAGCATTTTAAGATCGGGTTTGGGTAGGGTTTAGGTTATCCTGTTTAAATATTTGAAAATAAAATAACAATAAATCTATGATAAAATTTGAACTCAAATAAAATTAATGTATATAAAGTTATAAACTAATTTTTATTATTATTAGTAGTAAAAAATGATTTGTAAAGTATTTTATTTAACATAAATACATTAAATATAATCATATTTATCCAATTTTTTCACTTTTTTAGAAATACACAAAGACCTGCTGGCCAGGTCCTGGTTTCAAACCAATACACGAGCTGTTTATCAATCAGGTCGAGTAACCAAACATTTGCCTTACCCAATTATTATTCGGGTACGGTTCATGGATTCAGTTCGGGCAACTGGGTCTGCCAGATTTTGGCACTCTATAAATAACGATGTCATATATAAAACCTCAGAAAACACCCGTTGACGATCTTTTTATATGTGCTTAACGAGCATCTTCTCGGTCACCATGTTAAGTTGAGTCCTAGGTCTAAATTAATTGGAGTTAGAGATTCTCTTTCCCATCAATTAGTTAGTAACATTGTAGTTGACATATTAATGTGGTACTAATCTCTAAAAACATGTATTGCGTCTATTTTCTCGCATCACGAATGGGTAATTCTAGTACCATTGAATAGTCTTCATGCCAATGTGCAAATATATAAGTTCGAGTGAAATCCATGTTAATTGTGTATGCATATAGGCTGTTCATAAAACATAAAAATATATATTTAAATTATGTACATAAAACATAATTAGAATATGTATGCCTTGAAAATCGTGTCTATTTGTACCTAGAGTGTGAGTTTATCCAAAATGTGCTTATAGGGGTCTTCCTAGTGTATATGCATGCATATCTAGAATGTGAGTTTTATTGTGTGTGTTTCTATAGACTCAATAATTTGTATGTGTACCGAAAGTGTGTAAACCCTAAAATATGTATACTGGGGCATCATTATGGGTATATTTGTTCACCCCATATTTAATCTTAAGCTTTTATATATTAGTTAATACTTTGAGAATTGGAAGTAACAATTCAATATGGGCATCTCCTCGCATGACTTAATTTAAAGGGAAGATTGAGAACATGTGGTGCAGCCGCCGATTAACGGAAGGAATGGGAACAAATTTAAAGTCTTACTCGGCCCAAAAATCTAAGAATAATGCTAACCATACCTCGACCAGGTACCCTATGATGTACCTCTTCCAGCTGGCATCCACGTGGTTGCAGATTAACTGGGATTTAGGGTGACATGTACGTGGGTGCAAATTAATTTGGGTTTTAGAGTTTAGAGTTTAGAGTTTAAAGGTTTTAGAGAAAAACTGTTTCAGAAAGAAGTTTAACATGATTCTAATGTGGATGCCAGTTGGTCAAGGTATGCCATGAGTACATGGTCGAAGTACACCTTGCATTACTCAAAATCTAAATTAGGGCAAAGCTAAATGAAGAATATGAATAATAGAGAAAGAGAGGAAACTGAGAAACCTTTAATTGTTACTTGCTTACTCTCTCCTTCCTTGCATATTCTTCCATATAAAAAATTTCATTTATCTTTCTTTTTATCTCTGGCGTACTTTTTTCCTGAATAAATTTCCCTTAGACTTTAACTAAGGACGCTTGCATATTAACCTTTTAAATAAGAGTAATGCTAGACCCATCTATTTGACGTACATATTAATCTAAGTCCTTAAAAGTAAATAAAAAATTCTTTTTTTATAAAATCTTATTTTCCAGAGGATAAAACTTAAGCATCATTAATGGTTTAAATTAACATGTGAGTCTGATAGGTGCTACCCTTAGGGGTAGCTAGTATTTTTCTTTAAATAATCATTTGAAAAAATCTTGGATTTTTAGATCTTTAAAAATATTAAAATCTAAGAGAGAATAGTCAGTGATCAATTCAGATGCTTATACTAGACCGAAAGGAAGTAATAGAGGAAAGTGCTCAAAAAGAGCCAATCAGAAAGCCCTAAGCAAAGATGATGCTACCTGCTAGAATTGTAAGGAGGGAGAGTTCTAGTTTGGCTCCAACAAAGTTGAATATTACCGACCCCTCAAAGAGGGGTTACATATACGAGTCGGTCAGGATTTAGTCACCGCCCTTCACCATTAATGGAGACGCTGCTGCTTTTCTCTTTACTTTCTTGAGATATGAACGGGTGCGCCGAATGAGCTAGTACAGCTTCAAGTGTATGCACGTATATATATATATATATATATATACATCGGGAAGGAGCTAAGCCGATGGCAGTCCGAGGTGTGCGCATCGAAAACTCGCGCGAGACACACACCTGAGGCCCTGATGATTAATTAATACTTAATAAACCGGAAGGTCGGCCAGGCCGGGGTCCGTGCCACCGCACCGACCGTATATATTCTCGAAGCGGCGCCGGCGTGTGCTCGGCGAAGGTGAAGACAAGACGACTACTAACTACTGCTGCATGATGATCACGAGGAGGAGAGCGGCAGATAACAACAACAAGGAATTAATTAGTGCCCCGTAGCGTCTTCCAAATTAGGTCCCTCGTGTCCGTCCGTCCTTAGCTAATTCTGAAGTTACTCCAAATTCCAAAGTCCTTCCTTTTTCTATGATCTAACTCGATCCTCCGGTGACTAGCTACTCCGGGTGTGTGTCGTTGTGGGATGTCCTTATCTCTAACCCATGCAGCTCAGACATATTTTGGACTCATGTACTGTACGAATTTTTTCAGATTTTTGTTTTAAAGAAAATACTAGTACTTTGATAATTTATGGTGAGGTTTCACCTCTTGGCAGCCAAGATAGATCGGAGCCTACTTTTTCATGTTAATTATATGCAATTTTCTTTTACAGTGATAATACAAGTATTATAAATCATTACTGAAAGAATTTACATCTTGATATGCTTCGACGTTACAGTTAACATAAAAGATAAATTCGAAGATAAAATAGGCAAAATTTTATTTTTTTAAATAAAATATTATTTTTCTATATTATAAGTGAACCTTGAACCCTAAATTTTTTTTTACCTAGACCACCAACTAACTGCACCGCCAACTATGTTGCCACTTCACCGTGTAAAATTAACCTAAAGCAATACTAACATCATTTTTCTTTCTTTTCCTTGACGCATAAGATATATACTAATTCCCTGATATTATCCCTATTAATAAGCTTCCCCACCCATGCAATATGTGTTCCAGCTTCACCGCGGCTACCTTGTTCCTTTTGTCCTGAATTATTAATGGCTGCCGATCAGGTCGCTTGTTACCGGAACTGGATGGCGCTGCAGAAGTCGGACCTGGAAGAACTCCAGCAGGCCCTCCTCCGCGACGCCCACGACGAAGAAAAACTTCGATCCCTCGTGTCTAAAACCCTGGAACACTTCTCCGACTACGCGGACCAAAGGCTCCAACTCTTCGAGGACGACGCGCTCTCTTTCTCTTCCCCGAGTTGGTGCACCTCCTACGAGAACTCTTTCATGTGGCTCGGCGGTTGCAGGCCTTCCCTCTGCATTCGACTCACCTACAACATCTCCGGCTCCCAGCTCCAGGATCAGCTGGAGGAGTATCTGAGCGGTGTGAGGCGAGGGAACCTGGCCGAGCTCTCGGCCGAGCAGCTCAGCATGGTGAACGACCTCCAGAGGAGGACCGTCAGAGAAGAAGAGCAATTGTCCGGTCGCCTCGCTAGCTTGCATGAAGACGTCGCCGAGGTGCCGCCCTTGCAAATTAGTACTACTTTTACTAACATCGACGACGGAGCCCCCGGCTCCTCCTCCTCCTCCTCCTCCTCCTTGATCGACCAAGTAATCGACTGTGCCATGGATGTCCACGTTTGCACTTTCCGGAAAATACTTGAAGAGGCGGATAAACTTCGACTCACCACCGTGACCAAGTTGATGGATATCTTTACCCCCAAGCAGGCTATCAACTTTCTCGTTGCATCCAAGCAGCTTCATTTCAGCATCAACGAATGGGGGAAGAGGAGGAGCAGTACTTGCTAATAGAATTAAGGACACCCTCTATGTTATTGAAGAAAACTAGTGCATGATGACCATAGTCATATACATATATATGATGTGGCTTTACTTTGAAGTATCCTGTATTAGAGAGTTTAGTACTGATCCAAGAGCCGGTAATATGCATGGAACGAAGATACCGGTATATGTGTAAAGGGTCTTAGGTTGAGGAATCTACTTCTCATCAATAAACTGCTATATATCTTTTTCAGTCCTATATGTATACGGGATTAATCTTTAATGCTATTTTTTATGTATCATGAGCTTCTTTTGGGTAGAGGCCTATGAATGAGTACCCACTCTCATTAGGTCTGTTTCAGACTCAGGCCCACGTATGAAAAATATGAATCAGATGAGAAAACCTGGTGCGCGTGTTTGCATGGGACGACGTAGCAACTGCTGTGCACTAATTTTAATTAGGAGGGGAACTGCCACTTGGGTTACATGCATGACTCCACGACGGCGGCCGCCTAAAGGTAATCTGTTCCCACAGTACGTGGCGCGGCTGGATTCGCCGGCGGTGGGATCCGAATAGCTTAGGCTCGGAAGGAGATCGGCTAATGAAGAAACTTCGTACGTACGTTCTCTTCCTATAAGAGAAGAGAGTAGTATATATATATATACCCCACCTCATTGGTCCATGTACAGTAGTAACCATTTGGAATAATTCGATCAATCAGAGTCGAGATAAGGTAGTTAGCCATATCGATGGGTTTCGATGGGTTCCACCGGGCGTGGCTACGGGCGCACCGTGGCCACCTCCGGCGACTCCTCTCCGCGCGCCCAGATCAGATCACGACCACGCCGCCGCCGCCGCCACCCGGCAGCTGGTCGACCGACTCCTCGCCCACTACGACGCCTACTTCGGTGCCAAAACCCAGTTCGCCGAGCTCGACGTCCTCGCCCTCTTCGACGCCGGGTGGGCCACCACCTTCGAGCGACCCTTCCAGTGGATCGACGGGTGGAGGCCCACCGTCGCCTTCCAACTCTTCCACTCCGAGTCCTGCCTCCGACTCGAGACTCAGCTCCCGGACGTCCTCCTCGGCCGGGGGCCCCGCGACCTGGCCCACCTCCACCCCACCCAACTCCAGCGCGTCAGCGACTTTTCACGTGGAGACGGTCGCGGAGGAGAGGAGGATCACCGCCCGGATGGCCGAGTGGCAGGACCGACTCGGCGACTCGCTCCCCGCCGCCGGAGGAGGAGGAGGAGGAGATCAATATGAGTCGGACGACGCGGCGTCGACGGAGAAGATGGACCAATTGCGGGCGATTCTGGAGGAAGCCGATCGACTCAGACTCGCTACCGTCCGGCGAATCGTCCAGATTTTAAACCCGCTCCAGGCCGTCGATTTCCTGACCGCCTTCGCCGAGTTGCAGATCGGCATCAGGCGGTGGGGCGAAGAGAAGGGCGGAATAATATCACCACCCGGACCCGACGACGACGACGATGACAGTACTACAGATCTACCGGCGACTGAAAACTAAAAATATTACATGCATGTTGAAGACCACTAATTAACAGAACATCGTTTCATGCATGGAACAAAGATACGCATCCTTAATTTGAGCTTTATTTCTCTTGATCATATGTATGAAGCTTATATTTCAATGCACTTGGATATTCAAATTTTTCATCATGGAACATTTAGCGAGTCATTCTTATATAAAGCTAGCGTTCCGTATAATTAATTTCATTGTTAATTATATGTAAAAGCAATACATAAATAAAGAGCCGAAGAGATCCATAAGACTAAGACCTTTTCAAGTCCCCACTTTATTGTCAATTTGCAAATATATATGGCTCGATGAAAAACATGGTACATTATTAATTATCCCAACTAGTTAGTGCACATGAGACAAACAATGATAAATTCGGTAATTTAAAATTTTGATACATTAAAGTATATTAAAGAGAAATCATTGAAGCTAGTTTTCTTTCAGTTGTATTTCACGCATCCCTTGTTTAAGGGTGCCCATAATACATATATTTGGCCTTTGTCTCACACCAAAAATGATGAGAAATTGAGCTGCACACCTATTAATTTGTAGCAGAAGAAAAGTATATAAATACACGTAATTAGGATATTTATAATACCTACCGGCTGCAAAAGAATTCAGCTCTGTTCTCGAAATTAAACATATATTTATATGGAATAATTATAAGAAACTAACAGTGGTTTATTATAATTTACCCAAGTTATCTTTTTTCTTTTAAGCAAAATTTATAGGTTGTTAAGCATAATTTACTTGAAAGACCCAACGTATAGATGCAGCTTTTTAAGGTCGTGACTTCGAATTTCAACCCCCGCTATTGGGTGTTTTCTTTAGCAAAATAAATCATTTACCCAATTACATACAATTTATTTGCTGATTCCTTGATAAGTTACAGATTTATTGTAAAAATGTTACTGATCAGAACTTAAACAAACCATTTAACATCTATGATAAATTTGCAAATTGTAGTTGTCACAGACTAATAAATAAGTTATAATAAACTCGAGGCCCAGAAAAATGTGATCAAGAAAATGTTTGATTAATACACCACTATTTTCGTTATGTCGCATTCAATACTGAGTTATTCTAATTATATAAGAGTTACGAATAGTAATCACTTTACAAAAGCAGGTAGAGTTTCATTATGTTTGCAAGGATATATAATGAATGATAAATTTTAGAATAATTAAAAATTATAAATGAAAAGTGCAGGAAAAATCGTGTAAAGTTTCAAAAGCTCTCAAAAAAACTATCCTACGTTAAACACCTTCTTTCTAGGAATCATCAAACATTCTATTACAGGTAGGGACTGCCCATCTGAAGAAATTCACAAGACTTGTTGAACCTTTCTAGTTCACCACTTTATTGTAATGGCTTGGTGAAGAATAGGATAGATAAAACTTCTTTTAGAATAAGAAAATCATCATTGGCAACACTACGGGATATGGGAGGGGGGGTAAAGCTCAACAACACAATAGAAATCGAAATACTTTGTCGACCAAGAGAGAAACGGACATGTATTATACACTTTATATACGTTTCCACGAAACAAAAGAATAGCCTCAGAAGGGAGTTACAGAGGCAGACCTCAACTAGCTTCCACGGATAGGATCTCTAGTTCCGCCCACCAAAGTGGATTTAATTTTGGTGTAGCTGTTTCCGCTGAAATGCCCAGACCTTCCTTCAACTTTGAAGTAACTTCCATCATAGTTGGTCTGTGCCTTGGGTCATGGTGTATGCACTCTTGGATAACTTCACAAATCACATCCAGCTCACTGTTCTTGAACGATTCCAGTGTAGGATCTATCAAGTAGCGGATACTACCTTTGTCATTCAAGTATTCAATTGCCTGACAGAAACAATAGAATTATATTAGTTCAAAAGTAAAAAAAAAATTACAACCATCAACAGAATTTACCCAAAAAGGAATTAGAACAAAGCAAGACATCTTACCCAGTTTACGAGAGAACCTTGTTCTTCTGAATAGGGAAGCTTTCCTGATATGACCTCAAGCATTAGTATTCCAAAATTGTAAACATTACTTTCAGCATCTGCTAGTGGCAATTCAGAGACATCGTGGTCATCGTCACCATTTCTCTTTCCCTTTTTCATCATATCTTTCCAGAAACAAATTTCGGTGACCTGGAGAATGATATAGCAATTTTTATTAAAAGAAATATAATATTTTAATAATCAATATAAGAAAGTTAAAAATAATAGATACCTTGGCAGCATAATCATCTGTCAAGAATACACAATCTGATTGAATATTGGGATGCACAACAGGTGGATTCAATTCATGGTGCATGTATTGCAGACAGTAAGCTACGCCCATTATAATTCTCATTCTAGCAGCCCAGTCAAGGTGTTCTACTTCTTTAACTACATAAGAGAATAAACGCAAAAATAACTCATCTAAATATCACAAGTATAAATAATAAATCGTTAAAACATTACAAGTATCAACAGTAGGATAATCAGTAATTCAAAGGTTCAAGTTTCTCACTGTGCAAATGTTCATAGAGTGTCCCATTTGGAGCATACTCGAATACCATCAGCCTCAGGAAAGGTTCATCCTCTTCACAGTAGCCAAGAAGATTGATGAAGTTCTTGTGGTTCACCCGAGAAAATACATCAATCTAGAATCCAGAAGGGATAATAAATTAAAAGCAAAACTTAAATTTTTAATTCGGTCCAGAAATATATAAAGAAATACATTCATATATGTTCAAGAAATGACAAACCTTTTTCCTGAAATGTTGCTCTGCACGTTTTGACCAATCTTTGATAGACTTAATCGAAGTCGATGAAACAGCTATCTCGACTCCAGTTGACAACGTTCCCTTGTACACTTTAGAGTCAGGCATTGTGGCAATGATATTACTAAAATCCTCACAAGCAGTTTCTAGTTCTGCTCTATTAAGCTTAGGTGCACCTGTTTACAATTATCAAATAATTGGCCAACTCAATTATAAAACTACCAAAAATTAAATTTACATCTCAAAGAAATACTTTTAAACAGATTATGAAACCATTTCATGGTATATTGTGACCTAATTAATAAATCACACCAAATTTAAGATTTACCTGTTACAAATGCTTTCTGCAACTGTCCACTCAATCCAGTCTTCCAGGGACCTATGGTGGCCACTCCTTTGGTTTGACACATAAAAAACATTGCAGTGGCAACTAACAGAACAAAAGCCAAAGCAGGGAGCACATAAATATACTTCCAATCACCGTGTTTAGACTTGGGATCGGCACCATCACCACTCTTATTAGTAGAAGCTTGGTTGGAAGGGAATATGGTTGAAGTTGATTGGTTATTCTGTGAAGTTCCCCCTCTTGGTACTTGGGGTTCTTGCTGATTACCATTAGGTGTTGTGGCTGGAAATGAACCACTTCCCATGGAAGGAATTGCAAAGATTGGTTCAACAAAGTCCCCAGGAGCAGGAAGAGCAGCAAGGTTACTACTAGATGTTCCAAGCAATTTACGACGAGCAGGATGCATAAGTTTCTGTGCATTTGGTAGCATACATGGTTCAATTAACACTGTAGACATAACACAGAATGAGAATAATATCCATTTGGAGATATTCGTGTTCCAAATGTATGATTCAAATTCATGCCAAGAGAAAAAGAATTAAATAAGAATTAAAAAAGTCACCTGTTTCAGTGTTACTGCGAGAGACTCCATTTTCATGTAAAGATCCCTTGTCAGACCTGAACCTTGACAAATAAGGTTCCATGAATAACACATTGAAGTGACATAAAGGAGAAAATATGTAATATATTTCAAACTCCATTTAACATAACAATTGCTGCAATGCACAAAGTGACATGTATAACACTCAAACAGGCCATCAAAGAGGTCACATAAAAGAATGAAATAGAAAGTAAAATGCCTCATCGATGAGAAAGTACATCACTTCTACAAGTGCTTTAATGTGAAAGAATCATGTAGTCATGTTAATAACTGATTAACGAAGGACTAATTACACTACTTTGCAAAAAGAAGAATACTAGCATTAAAGAACTCATTTTCAAATGAAAACTCCGTGCAAGTTCATTGAAAAAAAACCCACTTTAATTTAAAAAATATAAGACATAAAGGTTAGCATAAGCAAAGAGATACATGTTCTCACCATTGCCCTACTTTTCTATTTATTGCTACATCAGCTTCAAGATTTGGGTCATATTGTAGATCAGAGTTATTTTTGTCTTCCGTGTTGCCTTCAAATCTATTCCCGTGTAACAAACTGCCAAAAAAAAAAACAAAAATAAGAAATTAAAAAATTAAAAAAAAAAGAAAAATACGAGTTGGATGTATTAAGACAGTATCAATTTTCATATATTACAAACTCACATGTGCTTCAGTGATGGCATAAAACCAATTTCAACTGGAATTTTTCCACTCAAGTCATTATTTCTCAAGTCCAGTAGTTGAAGCATGGTCAAACTTGCGATCTCTTTAGGGATCTCTCCAGTAAAGTAATTCTTATTGAGCACCCTGAAAAAAAAAAAAAAAAAAAAAAAAAAACCCTTACAGACTTTAAGTTTCATCGCTCAAAAGAAATTATTCTTTATTAAAAACAGCAGAAACATGATTCAAATAAAAAGACAGTCATTCCTGATATTAATGTAAAAGTATAAAATTACATTTTGTCCCATACGAATCATCTAACCTGAAGGTAAATCTGAAGTCACGGAGTTATAGTTTTTTGGGTTCTATGTTGAAGATAGAGCAAAAACATTCTAGACAGAAAATAAACTGCGGAATTTCCACCAAACCTTCAAAAAGTACGAAAAGATTTAATTGTCGCGGAGCTAATGATTTCTTACAGTGTTTTTAAATGAGATAGTCTCCCGATTTCAGGTGAAAGAACTCCTACCAGAGACAGATTTTGCAAGTCCCTGCAAAATCAACCCATAAAATTTTAGCATTAACTGATCAAACTCTTACAAATATAAATGACATTTTACGAGCCCCGGTTCAAGGGGTAAAAAATCAAAAGCAAAAAGCAACCTACAGGCTATGGACATGACCGTCCACACAGACGACACCTGTCCAAGAGCATGGGGTGACATCATAGGGATTCCAGTTTGCCAATGAGCCATAAGGATCCGTCTCTATCTTGCCTCTTAATTTTAACAGAGCTAACCCTGCATTCCAACAATGTCTGAGGTTAAAGCAATGTGAAAGAAACAATTTTCCCTACGTGAACCAGATGGAAAAGGTTACTAACCTTCTTCATTGAGGCACCGGCCTTCTTTCTCGAGGCACCAAGATGTACCGATGAGGAAACTGAAGACCAGAGCAATGCAGAAGGCCCCCGTCGTCGAGACAGGGGAGTCCTTCCTTAGACCCCCCATCTCTCCAGGGGCCGAAGCCGAACTAGCAAAAATGTAGTATAAACAATAGCAGAAGTGCGCCAGAATAAGCGACGCTTGTAGTCCTAAAAACCAGATATTTGTACATAAGCCTTTTTTTTCTCTATTTCTAGGAATCCTTAATTGACGAGGATAGTGGAAACAGTGCCTCTGCCTCAAGTATATGTACAGCGTTCCGAACAAAATCGGCTAATGAAGGATCATTCATTAGCAGGAAGCACTTTCACAATCTGAGTCCCTCATATCGTCTGTAATTTATTTCTTCTAACTGCGGCCTTTCTGTGCCAGACTCGTAGCGATTAATTCACCTGCGAAGGGAAACAGAGAGGCAGATAAAATAAGAACCAAGCTAAGCAAAATTGAAATGAACGAAACGTCGTCTGAATTCACCTGCAAGGCGAACAGAGAGACGGCGAAGAAAACGAGAACGGAACGAAGGAAGAAGGAAGACTGGAGTAGAAACTCGCCGAGAGGAAGGATTAAGAAAGAGAGTAGAAGATTAGAGTAGAATAACAAAGCATTCAATGGAACAAAGATCGAATGGGCGGGAGGGAACAGATTAAGATGAACGAGAAACTCACGAACGGAACGAAACAAACAAAAAAGTGGAAAAGGAAACAATGAGAGGAATAGGAGAACGAAAACCCGATTTACAAGCAATGTGGCAGAAAAAAGAAGGAAAAAGCAAAAGCAAAAGAAAAGTGCAAAGCGAAGGAGGAGGAACAGAGAAGAGTGGGCAATGTTACCAGGTCAAAAGGTATAGGAATTATGGTTATTTTTCGAGTTGAGTAAAAGAGAATCGTAAAGCTGGATGAGGGTGGGGGAGTATTTCCGGCGCAAAAAAGCCCAAACGAGAGAAATTTGCGTACTTTCTCTCTGCCCTTTCCCGGCTTTGCTTCAGAGCATCTCCTCCGCCATTTTCAGAAGAAGAGGGCCCCCTGTCTCTCTCTCTCTGTCTCTCTCTCTCTCTCTCTCTCTCTCTCTCTCTCTCTCTCTCTATCCACCCCCTGACGAGCTTTTCTTTTTTTTTTTCCTTATTTTTACTAATTGAAACACTTGGGTGGAGGCTCTCCGGTTATCCAGCCGTTAACAGTCGCCGGCGGGAGGATTCGAGTTCCCGCCCTATCTCGTGGTGAAAGTGGGGACCCACTCCCGTAGGACTCGGACGCGCTAACGCGGAATTCCGGAGTCCACCTTGACCACATTGTCTACCTCTCGTTTTCCAGATCGCTCCCCCCACGTCCACTATCTTAATCTGAATCTCTCTCTTTCTCTCTTTCTTTCTCTCTTTCTCTCTCTTTCTCTGTCTCTCTGTCTCTCTGTCTCTCTCTCGCGCGCGCGCGCGGAGGGTTGAGATTTTTAAGGAAAATCCCCGTTGCTCTTGGCCAGTTTTTGGAGGGGACGACTTCAATAATCTGTCTAACCAACCAGCCACTCACCTAGTAACAAAAAAAATTCAAAAAAATTTCAAAAAACAGATTCAAAAAATTTTTAAAAAAAATTATATAATTAAAATTGACAAAAATATTCAAAACGAAGCATAACTTTAAAGAGAGAAATATAAGGTAAAATCATATTAGATGCCAAAAAAACAAAATCATATCAGTCTCCTAAACTTGGGCTACCTTCAATCACGACCAAGTAGCTCGAGGGACCCAGTATAGGACCCACCAATGTGGCCATAAGCACTACCGGACTAACCCCTATTCAATCCATCCTCGTACCTTATCCTACTAATGCGCCACCCAACGCTACCCTAAAATGCATGTTTTAGTTAACTGTCAGTTTACCCAAATTTGTACACTTACAAACCACCACCCCCCCGCCCCCCCCCCCCCCAAACTTACTTCCCAAGTCACTATCCATCCTCTAACTGCTGTTTAGGGTGATAGATTGATGAAGGCCAAGACAAATGGACTCCATTAAGAGAAGAAATAGTTGCTTGAAAATCTGTAAATCACATAATTCATCACTATTAGAACAAGGGAGGCGCAGCTCCTATGAAGGCAAAATTGTCTCGATTTGTAAAAAAGAGCAAATGCATCGTAGAGAACTGGCTATCACTTTCTATATTCAGTGTTGTGATTTCTTTTCTACCAAACCCAGAACTCGAGACTACACAAAATGGATTACCACCCACAAGGGGGATTTTTGTCTTCGCAATAATCAGAAATCACATTGACAATCCTATTTCCTTCTGTCACATATAAAGAATCAGAAAAACATGGCCCAGAACCATTATTGCTTTTAATGGTTGGGTGTTAATAGACCAACCAGCTCTCTTTGACTGATATGTTACAGATAACGGATACAGATGTAGGAGACAGGTGCTCGGTCCTGCAACGAATGATACTGATTCCATTTTTGAAGCCTATGATACACCTCCGATGGGTTTGGCCCTGAAGCTTGTGATATGCCCTGAAGCTTGTGATATGCCCAGGTCCTCGATACAACTCAGCGGAGCATCTGTTGAAGTTGAAGCACTTGTTGTCGCTGCTCTGGTGGGAGTGAACTCAACTGTTCTGACGTGAGGCTCATGACTTGCTGAAGCAGAGCTGACTCCACCTCAGGTGGCAGGACCACCTGAGCCTAAAAAAGGTGGATGGAAACATTAACAAAGTACAGCAAACATCACAGAGAGAGGAAGAGGGGGGAGGCAGCCAAGGAAAAAATATTAAAGCTAAACAGTGTGCTACTGGTTGTTTATCAATAATGCTCATAAACAATCATAGAAATTAAACAAAAATATCAGTAAGTATTCAAACCTAATTTCCTGAAATCGAAGAGTTTGCCCGAAAGAAAAGGATGAAGCCATTAAAATGCTGGCACATTCAAACAAAGTAAATGGAATACAGAAAAGATGGTTGCAAAGTGGGGAAGACCAAATACTACATCTTTGAGAGCACATTCATTGCAGTGTCCCCAACCTCAACATCTGGCCCAAAAGAACCACTCTTCCCCACCAGACATACAACCATTTCTTCCATATTCCATATTTCCCAATGAACAAAACAGGCAGCTAATAAATGATTAAAGACACTTGCAATGCATTACCACCTGAGAAGCTTGTTTCTCTGATTGCGGAACCCCGTCCACTGGGCCTTTCAGATTCCCTAATAAACCTTGCACAGTTCCACTCGCATCAACATTGCTTCCCAGTATACATGGCCCACTATTGACATCATCCAACCTCATCAGTTTTGATGGCCGAGTAGTTGGTCCAAAAGTGTCAGTTCTCTGACCCCAACTTTTCTCTTGGCCTAATTGAGCATTTAAACCGCTCTGCCTAGATCCTGTCTCCACCCCATCCAGCAAAATTGAGGAACTTGATGGGCCAGGCTGTCACAACAAAAGACTTTTGAGGAAGACAAAAACAAGGATTGTATTGAAACAGGTTAGATATGATAAGAATTTCCTTCCCACACAATGCCATTGATGTATTGAATAAATTATAAAAATATATTGCTGGTACTGAAACTCGTTCAGACAAAAGAAAAATGATTGACTCAAGAATCGGGACTTGTATTTTAGTAATTAGTAACTTCTAGAAGGCGATCATTTCACAAAATTACTAACTGGATGTAATTGGGTTTATATTTGATGCAAACCAAGTGAACTTTTTGACTTTCTAATTTCTTGAAGCTATAAGACGAGTCCCTGTCGAAATAAAAGTAATACTATTCAGCACCGAATATCGTGTAGATACCATCCTTTAAAGCTGTCAATTTATGCAAAAGCAAGTAACGGCAACACCAGTCTATGCTGCACTTTTAAATGGTCTAGAAGAAATGATTTCATGTGGAAGCATCTTTTTCTTTAAAAAAGATACTCCCAATAAATATCCCAAGGACTATCTCATTAAACGATCCGAGAACACCGAATTCGAATCTCTGTTTATCTGTAACATTTGCCCCAAGAAGAAGGGTATGAGATTAATATCATACCTGAAAATTTGTCTGAGCTGGCAAATGACGAGGAATAGAATTTGGGAGAGACATTTCTGAATTGCTTACTGCAGTAAGTGCTCCAACTCTTGCCTCATGCTGAAGCAAAGGCTGTTGTATTTGCTGCTTAAGACTTCCTTTCGGAACCACTAAAGGGGGAGTAGATTGTGGCCTAACAGAGGAGCCTGTGAGTGGCTGCAGAGGTCTTATTAATGGAGCTGATGTACCTCCACTAAGAATCTGTGTTTGTGCTTGCTGAGAATACTGAGAAAGCATAGGATGCATGGGAGCTTGTTGTTGGGGTGGGAGGGAGGATGAATTCTGCCCTATCAAAGCTTTCGTTGGTAAGACAGACGGCGATACCAACTGACCTTCAGGTATTTTGGGAAGCAGCCCTAGCTGTACACTGCTAGCACTCTGCAAAGGAGGTGTCTGACTAATCTGAGATGGATGACCTAACTGCTTATCCTCTTGTACTGACTGTTGAATAGAACTGGATGAATGCCGAATATTGGGCATCTGCAACTGCACATTTGAAATTACCATAAAGACTTTATTTTGAAGCAAATATTCAGATTACAGATGTATTACAAAATTTTGGAGTAGATAATACAATTCATACCATTTGTGGAGTCATCATACCAAGCATTATTTGTGCCTGCAGAAATCCAGAAGAAGCCGAGTCCAAGTTAAGTTTAATCCAAAGAAATCACACCTGAAACTGTTCACAATAGGCCAGAGTAAATGGTTGCCTAGTAGCCAAAAACTAAACTTTATTCCAGCTGAATTGGTTTTGCTGCAACTATACAAGTAGGTCGTTTGCTTAATAGTCTCTACAAAGCATTCAGTGAATCATATTTTTCATGCTTTAGCTAAAGAGACACTGGGCTTCAGTCTCTCATTTTTAGACTCTCACCAACTAATCTTGTTACCCTTTTTACAAATTTTTTTGAGGAATTTTCCTTTTTACAATTAAAACAAGGAAAAACAAAAAGAATTAATTTCTGGACACATACAGATAGGAAAATGAAAATGAACATCAAAATGCATCTCGGGAACAATGCCAATTCTCTATTTCAGAGAGAGTTCTAGTTGCTTCAACTGAATAAAAGAAAAATAGGTTTTCTTCCTTAATTACCATGATGTAAAAACTTCATGATCAACAACTATAATGAGGAACACAAGCTATCTCGCTTGGTATGAGCATTTGCTTCGATGGTGACATTGAGGGGGCCCTACACTAAGGTATTAAGTTTGAGTTTTAGGAGTATTGCATGTCATCTGTGTATAGACTAAATATTCAAAGAGTAATCATTAGTCTCATGATGCGACAGGATCAATTTCTCCTGAGTTCGGGGCAGTTTCTCCCCCTACAACAATTTATGAGGCTTTCTATCAATGTAAGCCTCATCAGTAATCAGTTCACTCTACTGAGAAAGGGAGCATTTAATAGACAAAAGAATCCCAAAATGGGGAAACTACAGGAGTTTCTCTCAGGGAGGAGTTGAAGAGGCACATCCCTCAGGTGATAATCCGAGGCCAAATTGGCAAAACAAGAGACTCACAGGGAGGAGTTGAAGAGGCACACCTCTCAGGTGATAATCAGAGGCCAAATTGGCCAAACAAGAGACTAAGGACCAAGATACATCAGAGACATACACATACCGTACAACTCGGCAGAAAGATTCCAATGACTTACCTGAAAGAGAGCTTTTGATATATTGGGACTCAAAAGCAATAGTTGGCGCGCCAATGCTTTATTCTGCTTAGTTATTGTCTGCAGTATAAAAGTTACTTTAAAATCAGCTTCATGTGTGAACACACAAAGACAGTGGGAATTGAAAATATATATCACCTTCAATTCAGACATGACTTCGTATAAGCGGGCACGAGACATTTTTGCCAAATAGTGAGTTAATGGATCATTTCCTAAACTAGATTGACTCTGAACCCCCATGTGGTGTGAGTGCCCGGTCGTGGTTTGTCTGTCCCTCAGAGCCCCAGCCATTAAAGATGCAGCATTCAATGCTAATTGAATGCCAATCGGCTGATGGAGAGACGGATCTCCGTGTACTACAACGCCACTACCTGAAGATTTCTGAGCATCTGAAATGATCACAATTATTATCATAAATAAATCAAACGAACTCCAATCAAACGTTAGAAGCAGAATCAGTAGAACAAGAACAAAATTAAGCTGGAATAAGAAGCAGACAAACCATTGCTTGATGCCAAGCCTGGTCCGCCTCGACCCTGCACCGTGAACTTTGCATTAAATTTCAAAAAAGAAAAAAGTAGATGAAAAAGTAACAGGAAACAACTAAAACCTCTCTTACTATTAAATTTCTTGTCATTACTTAATAGGCACCCATAACTTGGGATATACAACACATAAAATAACAACAAAATAATACCATATTGATATCAAACCTGTTCTCGATTTCTGTCAGATCCTTTATCGTTTTCAGCAAAATCAACACGCAATTGTCGACCATTAATCTCATACCCCTGGAGATTGCGGCGAGCACTGAGAGCCGTCTCTTCATCCTTATACTCACAGAACCCATAACCTTTTGGCTTCCCAGTTTCTCTATCAAGAACTAACCTGAAAAAAGAAAAGAAAAAAGAATTAATTTGTTCGTAACCATAGAACCCTTAAGAATAGAAAAAACGCCGTACCAATATGAACGCATCTTTTCCCATTGTAATTCGTAAAATGCAAAACAAAAGCTCAATATATAAACAGCCTAAGATTCCTAGGCGCAAAACTTTATGCACTAAACAGAGGATGATTATTCTTGGTAAGCTTTTATTTAAATGTGATAATTTAAATTTTTTGTTTAACACTCAAGCATATTAATTAACTTCAATGAAACAGCCTTGTTATAAATACAGAAAGAAGAAAGAAAGAGGCGTGATCTTGAAGCTGGATTTTGAAAAAGCGTTTGACAAGGTGAACTGGGAGTTTCTTGATAACTTACTAAGGTTAATGAACTTTCCACAGAAATGGAGATTGTGGATGAGCAACTGCATCTCCTCAGCCCGTTTTTCATTTATATTAAATGGTATGGTCAGAAGTTTTTTTAGTAGCACCAGAGGCTTGAGGCAAGGGGACCCCATCTCCCCAATGTTATTCAACATCGTTAGCGAAGGGTTAAGCGCTATGCTTGTGGAAGGTCAGAAAAGTGGCTGGATTTCTGGTCTGAAATTGGGTGCTTTGCAAATTCCTATACTGCAATTTGCAGATGACACGGTCATGCTATGTAGTGGCAGCAATCTGCAGATGCTGAACGCTATTGCGTTATTGAACCTATATCAAATGGCTTCAGGGCAGAATATCAACTGGAGTAAGTCCGGCTTGATAAGTTTGAATATAGAGGATGTAATGGCAAATCAATTCCGTAAAATTCTGGGATGTTGCAAGCTTGAATTACCCACAACTTACCTTGGGCTTCCATTATTCATGGGAAGAGCCACAAAAAATTTATGGAACGGTGTGCTGGAAAAATACCAAAGAAGGCTGGATAGTTGGAAGGGCCAGTTCCTAACACTAGCAGGAAGGACAACACTAATCAAGGCCACCTTGGGTGGTATCCCGAATTATTTTCTATCACTATTGAAGTGTCCCGGGAGTGTGGCTACAAAACTAGAGGCAATTCAGAGAAAATTTCAATGGAAAGGCACAAATGAGCAATTCAAATACCCGTTAGTAAAATGGGACACAGTATGCAGGCCAAAGGAGGAGGGTGGACTTGGTATAAGGCACATTAAAGAAATGAATTGTGCTTTTCTAGCCAAATGGATATGGAAATATTCTACAGAGGAGAGTGTGTTGTGGAGAAAAGTCATTGATGGAAAGTATGGAGAGGCACACTCTTCTTGGTTGCCTAGGAAGGTTTCCGCAGTACGAGCCTCCGATCTGTGGAGGGAAATTTTAAAGATGGAGCCGGAAGTACTAAACTTTCTGAGGTTTCATGTAAGAGCAGGTACAAGAGTCCGTTTCTGGGAAGACTTATGGATGGAGGACCAGCGTCTTTCTGAAACTTTCCCCAAGCTATATCAGTTGACCAGGAACAAGGAATCTACAGTAGAGCAGGTTCTTGGATCTGTGCGAGAAAATAATAGAAATTTTCAGTTTCGAAGGGGGTTACAAGAGGATGAATTAGAGGAATTGGTATGTCTTCTAAAGCTACTAGGGGAACACTATAGACCAAATCAGGGACCTGATGAAATCATTTGGGTGTCTAATACTGATGGGGCCTTTTCAGTAAAGTCATTCTACAAATTGTCTCAAAGAGGGAAGCCTCTGATTGTCAGTGGGATAACAGCTGCATGGAAACTAATTGCCCCTGCAAAAGTCAAGCAATTTATTTGGGCGGCTGCTCATGAAAAGATACTCACGTGTCAAGAACTTCTCAAAAGGGGACAGATATTAACCAGCACCACTTGCAGTCTTTGCAATGAGGAGGAAGAATCCAGTAACCATATCTTATTACACTGCATGTTCAGCTGTCAGGTCTGGGAGGGGATGAGAAAAAAATTCGGGGTGAGTTCTTGCATACCAGAAAAATTGAGTCAAGTTTTGGAGCAGTGGCCTCAATCCCCTCTTCTGTACTGGGGCAAAAAATTGTGGAACGCAACTATCCCAGCAGTCTTATGGGGATTGTAGTTGGAAAGAAATAATAGAGTCTTTGAAAGTAAGATCAGTACTGTGGGTAAAGTCATCGAAATGGCAATCCGCAACACGATCAAATGGGTTCATAGTTTCATAAGGCTTCCCCCACTTCCCATGGCAGTGATAAGGAAGTATTGGCAAAAAGTTATTTTGTTAACGAATCCCAAGCCACCTCCCAAAATGCTGGAATGGCAGCCTCCCTCACCTCCTAACATCAAGTTAAACTTCGATGGTTCTGCAAGAGGAAATCCGGGTCAAGCTGGGGTGGGAGGAGTGATAAGGGATCAGGATGGAATTATCCTCCGGGTTTTTTCTGGACCAGCGGGCTTTTGTGGTTCCAATGTTGCTGAGGCAAAGGCTTTGCTGACAGGCCTAAAAATTATAACCAGCGAATTCAGTACTCCAGTGGAGGTTGAAGGAGATTCACAAGTAGTAATTGGTTGGGCTAAGAAAAGAGGATCTGCTCCATGGCGTTAAAGGAATTGTTTGATGAGGTTGCTGAGTTAACCAAGGATTGGAGGATAGCATGGAACGCAGTGCCACGGTCGGCTAATTCGTTAGCTGATAAACTTGCAAAGGCAGGGGTCGGCATGGTGGCCCTGTCTGTGGGTCAATCATTACAAGTTTGACAATAGAATTAGTCTTCTAAAAAAGAACAATGTATATTTACTGTTAATCATTATTAATAAAAGTTTCAACATTTCAAAAAAAATAAATACAGATCTTAATCATAACGTTTTCTTGGCTCCCCATAGCTGAACCTTTTCGCACTTGTTCAACCACGTGTTGCACTTCAAATAATTGATCCTATTCTCTCAATAAATGCAAGTTTGTGAACAGAAACCACAGGAATATAAAATGTATTCCACGGTAGTTGGTCCACAGGCACACTGCTAGCCAAGCAATTCGACCTCCTTCGTTTAGATTAGGTTTGGCAGTTAATATTATCTTAAAAACATATATAGAAAATACTTCGATAGTCTTTAAGAGACGGCTTTACACCCTACAGTGCTCAAGAACTCACAGTCACATGATGAGCCAAGTTCAAAACATAGGTTTAAAGGGGATTGGTGTACAAGATCACTAACGTTAAGGCCACTTGAATTACTCTGGATCCACTTTAATACCTATAAAAAAGGGTCCACCTACATACATCGGAACCCTAAATGAGATTTTCGAGATTAAGTTGGTAGTCATCGATATTATTTACTAAAGGAGAAAGGCGAGACCCAGTGTCAAATTCCCATAAGAGAATAGAATTCAGAACGCTATATTCCTGCTGCTAAACCACCCAAACGCAAAGCCAGATAACAGAACAGGAACCGGGGAATTCGAAAGAAAAGAAACAATTTAATTTCTAGGGTCTTCACGACGAACCTGAACGAAACGACGGGTCCTACCTCCTCGCAGATTTGTATCAACTGCTCCTCCGTGGCATCGTACGGTATGTTCCCAACTGCCGCCAATCAGATAAAGAAATAAAGTTCAAAAAGTGGATAATTCGAAACAAAAGAGAACAGTATGAGATCCGGATGTCATGACTGACCAAAAACGCAACGGTGCTGAGAGCTGGCCATTACAAGAAGTCGTCGTGCTTCTTTCTCATTGTGCTCTTTCCGTCGGCGAGGCGGCGGAAGCCGGGATGAGAAGATTCGACGCTCTGTACGGAATGAGTCCTGAACGAGGAAGGAGGGTCCACGGGCATACTCGGGTGCCTGCAAGGCATAGGCTGCAACTCCCGCTCTGGAGGTTAGGTTTTCAATTTCCCTTTCAGTTTTCCGGGGAAGATGGCGTGGGACCACGGTTGTGGGTCACACCCCGGCAAAAGATGGTTAGATCGGATGAATGAAAGCTTCGTGATCCATTATTCGCGATCCATGAAAGCCGTCCATCAAAGGTAGATTGTGTTTACTAGTTTAAACTTTATATCTTCTGCATCCCCATTTTTCGAATTTATAAAATAAAAATAAAAATACAAATCTTTAAAATAGAAATGTAAACCCTCCAATTCTCATGTGTCTTTCTCAAGTAATAAATATATTCTAGATACTAAATATGAAAAGGCCACCTTACACCTCTTTCATATAAAATTTAAAGAGAAATAATAAAAAATCTGATCTAGGAAATTACACGATAATCAGCTAACATCACAACCTCAAAGAGCTTCTGAATGAATTTAATGGAATTATCACTAATTTCCTCTTATGATTCAATCGCACATGGAATTTAGATGGTTTGCATATGAAGCTTAAGAGTAACTGGGTGGCCTGTGTAAAGATTTCATAGGCAGTTAGACAAAAATTTTAGCCCACAAATGATCTAATTTATTTGCATTGGACCTACGATCTTGATCTAATCGATCATACTATCTTAATCATCTATATTTTATTTTTTATTTGAGGAGTGATTTATGTATCGCTAAATTTTACTGTAAGAGTTTACAACGAACTCTAAACCCTAAACTTTATATGAACTGCCAACTAAGCTGTGGTCGAACGTCCAACACAATATTACAGTAGATTTATAATCGGGCGGCCCCTTTAACCGAAACCCAAAATTTTAGCTCTTTGTGGATTAATGACATGCTTAAACAAAGAAAAACAAATTGACATAATCGTCCATGCTGTAATGAATTCCGAGATACACAACAAATGCAAACGGAGGTAATCTCTAATTATCATACTATTAAATGCTTGATTTAAATAGGGTTAATCTTTCTTTTTACACGAAGAATTATTTAATGTGACGACGAACTTTTGGTTTGAATTTTCTTTATTATATAATTAATTATTAATATGTCTGTGCTTCCGTTTTCCACTTTTCCTATATAATATTTGTTATTTACCGGTGGAAATACGGTCAGGTCAGGAGCGAAAAGGCGACGGTCACCTTCGCCAAATTACATTATGGTGATGGTCAGTTATGTTGTGACATGCGACGGTCAGGTCAGGGGTGATATGTGAACTGCTTCGCCAAATTACATTTGGTTGAGATCATTATCATTTTACAATAAATTAGTTCATTCTAATTAGGTGGACCATATAGAAGGAAGGGTTTTATTAATCGTCAATGGAGGGATGAAATAGAAGTCCCACGCGGCTAGGTAGCTTCCATGAAAGTGGGTGGGGTTTGAAGGCACTCTGTGATTATTTAGAGTAATCGTTACTAATTAGAGCCCAACAAACAAAAGGAACAAGAAAGAAAGAGAGCTTCCTAAGTGGCTGTCGTGACTCCACCGAGCGTACGTATCTAATAAGCACTATATCTTCTGTCTCTCCTCCCTCTCTTGTTTCTCCGTTCCTTCGGGCGGATTCATTCTAATGGAAAATGCTTTGAAGCTGCCATCTGTAAAGAGCCTCCTCGCCTGATTCGCGAAAGCTGCCGTCCTTATCTCAAAATTTATAATTACATGTTTCTTCGTAATACGATAATTTATGAAAACGCGATCATCAGATCCCTTCCTTTTCGCGGTCTCATCATCTCCTTCTATATCATGTTGGCTACCCATTCACCCTGCACGCGATGCTCTCTTCACCGGCCGACGGCGAAGAGCGGCCGTCGCCGGAATTCAACGCCGGTCAACCGGACTGACGGAGTCAATTGACGGTGACCGTCCGTCGACGCGGCGGCGGCGGCGGCGTCCCGTTCAAACAAGCACCTCGCGTCGATGTGTGCGCGACCACGCACTTTTCCACGGTGGCCCCCTTTTTTTAAAACCACAAATTAATTAATGGTCCCGCGAGTCACGGCTTTGTTTTTCTTCAAAAAAGTGCAAAACTTCTCCGTCGTCGAGTAATTACGGAGACGGCCTCGGTCGTCACCGTGAACCTAACAAAAGAGTAAGGGTATTTCCGTCAGTTAAAGTCAAAGCTCGCTCGACTGCTGGACAGTCTATTCATAGATCAGAGGCCGGCGGGGCCTGCCCAAGTCTCGAGAGAAATCTAAGCGTGTGGGCCCGTGATGATCAGTCGGCCAACTGTAGAGCCCGAAATTATGGTTAAAAGGTGGTTAATTAAACCTTTTTTTTTCCCTAAAGTAGGTGTGGGAAAATCTCGGCCGCCAGATCTCATCCTTTAAGGCCGGTTAAAAAACCCGCCAGATCGTGAAAGTGTGGGGACGGGGAGTAATAAAGAAAGAGTTAATATGCGGTTAAGGCCGGTTAAAAATTAATAAAATTGTTGCTCGGAAGTTGGAATCGAGGTGGGAAGGGCAGGCATTTTTATGGAGAAAAGACTAGGATTAGAGAAAATTAAAAAACATGGTTTTGAAAAGAAGGAAAGAAAAGAAAAGGAAATTTCCTCATCAGGAGACCGAGTCAAAATTAGCATCATTTAATGCAGCCCCCGAAAAGATTACTCCGCCGAGGACCGAGGTCCCCCCTCCGCCCCTCATTTCCCTCGTCTCGGTTCATCATCCTCAGATTTTGAGAAAGCCAAACTGGGAGCCTCCCTCGCAGCCGCGACCCCTTCAGCTCGGCGGCGATGTCTCTGAGAAGGGGGTTTCTCTCCAAGAATGGCTCGACCTCGGCGGCTCGTGCGTTTTGTAGAAGCAGGAAGGGTGGTTCCGGGATCAAGGAAGCTAGGGTGCTGCCTAGAGAGGAAGACCACCACGCGCTACGGGTGGAGGGAGGGGGAGAGGGAGAGGAGGAGGACGGCGGGGAAAATTGCTGGTCGCGAATGCTTCCGGAGCTTCTCGGGGTGATCATTCAGAACGTTGAATCCAGCCAGGAGAGGTGGCCTCTGCGCAAGAATGTTGTCTCTTGTGCCTGTGTTTGTAAAAGATGGAGAGAGATCACCAGGCAGATCGTTAAATCTCCCTTGGAAAGCGGCAAAATTACCTTCCCCTCTTCTCTTAAGGAGGTTGGTTGGGATACCAGTTATCTGTCGTTGATGATTTGTTTTGGGGGTGGAACTTGGCATTTGGCTACACATCCCTGGAGATTCTTTTCTTTCTTTATATATTTTTTTCTCTCCATCTGGATTTGATGGGTTTTTGATGCGTGTCGATCCTTCACTTGGTCTTCCCTTGAACATTTATGGGTGCTTCTTTTTGTACATTTGGTGCTTTCCTATTGCTTTAGAGTTTTCTATACTCCATGACCAGTAGATCTCTAAGTGGGCATGTGAAACTAAATAGATATTGCAAAAGTACGCGTATATGTGATTCGTCACTCCACCATTTCCCCTAAGATCGAGTATACCCATTTGATTTATTGATTTACTTGTCTTCCGTCTTCAACATCTAGACCTTCTTTTTTCATTCATCTGCGAAAAATAATGTTTTTTTAACAAGGACGAGCAATTGCTAGAACACAGCTGTGTCTTCTACATATCCAAATGATGTTTTTTCCCTCAATGTGCAGCCGGGACCCCGTGATGCTCCTATGCAATGCTTCATCAAAAGGAACAAGAAAAACTGTACCTTTTATTTATATCTTGGCCTGACTCAGAGTAAGTAATGCTGTGTCCTGTGTGAATGTAGTTCAAACTTTATCTCTGCACTTTGTTCTTGTCTACTTCTATGTTATCTTCCGTGCGCTGAATAAAATTTGCAGTCATGCGCCTCCTGCAATGAAGTTGTTAGTATTCTTGTTAGGTTCGCGATGGACTTCTGATTGCTCGGTTTCTGTCAGCTTCCTCTATCTTCTTTTTTTTCTCTTTTCTTCTATAGCTTCGAGGAAAAATTATGAAATCTCATCTGACGAGGACGCGTTCCCGTTGATCCACATGGAATCCTGTCACGTTTTTGGGTGTTCCTTTTTAAATTATATAATTTCTCTTGTTTTCTGCTACATTAGCCAGTTGCCTTGCTTGCCTCTCATTTAAGTTTGGCTCTTTACCGTTGTCCTAGGGAGGTTGGTTATGTAGTGCTGTATTGGGGTCAACTGAACTTACAGCATCACAAATCATCTATTGGAGGGATCATCATCAATTACGTCACTAGATTCATCTCTAGATTGCTAACGATGCTTTATTCTGTCCTAAATTCCTTGAATATACATCCACACCCGTAAGTAAACCAATTGGATGATGTACATCTTCAAGTTTTACATGATGGAGAGCATTATTGACCACAGTCAGTTATTAAACCGGGCCAAGGCTATGGGAGTGTTCCTAGTTGTTTGAAGACTACATTCTTATGCACATTAACTAAGGCTAACCTACTAAAGTGTTTAAATGCAACCTTTATGATCTATTAGCTTTAAATTTTTGGTGTAGTGGCTATGCACTCTTTCATAATCAAAACAAGAACTTTGTCGTGTGAAAACTCAAAGAGGATGACCTATTGAAATTCCTACTTAGTTTGAGGGTGGTATTGCGGTAAAAATGAAAGTGGCTACTTGCTGTGGAGTACAACCTTCAGTAAGGTGCTTTAGATATGATTCATGCGAGTCATAGATTGTTATGTGAATATGTGGCTCAATCTGTGGGCAGTGCATTGGGCTTGCCTGTTATACCCAGATTTTTTACTGTCAGCCAAATTCAAAATACTTGGTTAGGTATTTCATAGTATTTTATAATCGTTAATTGCATTTAATGTAAAGACACTACGCAATGAATATCAGTGTGGAGAAGTGTAAATGCAGCTTGCTATTGCCAGCTCTCAATTGGGATTTCGTAAGTCCCTAAGAAAAGGAAATGCTTCAATCCAGTGTTTTGCCTCATCTCTCATTTTATATGTTTGCCCATCATTTTTATTTTGGGCAATGTATTTCTGACTTGCATTTCCAAATGGTGGAAACTGGTGAACCTGAGATGTAGCTCAGTGGTCACATGGGGATTAGTAGTGGGCAGTCTTGGCTTCAAGTTTCGATTGGGATATTAGGCAGTCTTGGCTTCAAGTCTCGATTGGGGTATTAGGCAGTCTTGCCTTCAAGTCTCGATTGGGGTAATAGGCAGTCTTGGCTTCAAATCTCGATTGGGGTATTGGGCAGGGGCCGTTATGCAAGCAAACCTTTTGAAAAAATGATAAAAATTGGTTTTTGTGTGTTTTCCAAACTGAATTCCATGTTTAGTCTTTTTTTAATTTATTTCCTTGAACTTCTATCTTCAAGTGTTTGTACTTATTTTTATCTTGATTTCTTTTATAGTCTAATCTCATTTTATGGCTCTTTCAGCATTTATGGATAAAGGAAAATTTCTGTTGGCGGCTCGGAGGTTTAGACATGGTGCTCATACGGAGTACATAATTTCTCTTGATGCGGATGATTTGTCCCAAGGAAGTAATGCCTATGTCGGAAAGTTGTGGTAAGCAGTTTTACAATTTCTTTCCTTGACCTCAATAGTCTCTTTTCTTTTGCATCTAGAAGCCTTCTATAGAGTTCCACTCTTTGGTAAAGCATGGTTCCTGTTTATCGTCCATGTGCTTTGATAAATTGCTATGATTTTCTTTTTGTCATATTCTGTGTATGATATGCGTTAATGATTCTTTAGATGATAACAGACATTAAAAATTTGCAAAAATTTGCAGCTTGTGCTTTTGCTAGTTAACTGTTTTGTTGGAAATTAATCTGAAGCTGCTCCCATATCGACAATAAGTGTCTTTGAACACATGGTTATAACCTACTTTTAAATTTGTTTGAAATTGTTGTTTACACTGAATAAAGAGTTGATGATGTATATATAGGAGAGCCTTAGAGGGAAACCTCAAGCTTTACCCATACAAGGGAAGGATCTTACCTTCAGCTATATGCTAATGGAAACACCCTTATTTGTGAGAAGTCAGAGGCACCATTGGTAGATTGAATGATGTTTGTGACTGCAAATTAGGAAAGAAGTAGAAGAAGTCAGTGATTTCTTTATGTCTTCTAGGAGGCAACTTTTTCTTGCATATGCCAAAGAATTTATTTTGTTTTTTTTTCTTTTGGTTCTTTTCTTGAGAAAGTGGTCAAATATGGCAATGGTTTCGTGCATATCAAGAAAGCTGAATGTCTTACATCGGGCCCCAAGTTTCAGCTTCTGCTGAGTAGAATTTGCCAGTGAGAAGGAGACAATTACTCTCAAGATCATCGATGACACTTCTAGTTCCTGGATTTCCAGAGAAGATGTTGTGAAGGTTCAACTGCACCCAGCCTGTGGAGGGAAGCTTTATTGGATTTAGGATTAATCCAGTTAATCATCACAAGAAGCAACTGAGTATTTTAACCATACACGCCACAATTGGGAAGATATAAGCTCATTGGTCATTATGTTGATCCTTTTCCTGTCATGTCGAACAGAAACATATTTTTGCTTAAACAAGGTCTCCGGGAATTTGCTTGTAGAAATTAAGTCTTCAAAATTTTGGTGGAAAAGCTGGTATGTTGATGCAGAATGAGAAAGCCCGATTGAGTCTGTGTTACTGTGTCACATGATAGTGAAATGGAATTTTGTTTGTAGGGCTTTAATTCTTTGTTTCTTGTACTTATATGGTGCCTTTGTCCTTGCAGCTCTGATTTTTTAGGTACCAAGTTTACGATTTATGACAGTCAGCCACCTTATATTGGTGCAAAGTCCTCCAGTACTCGGGCAAGCCGACGTGTGGCCAATAAGCAAGTATGTCCACAAGTTGCTGCTGGCAGTTTTGAGATTGGACAGGTTTGTTACAAATTTAACTTGCTGAAGACAAGAGGCCCAAGACGAATGCTGTGCACTCTTCAGTGCCCTCCCCAGAAAAGAGCAACTCCAAATGACTCAGAGGTAGAAGCAGATACACACAGTGCACTTGTACCACCCGGGTGTGCATTTCTCAAAAACAAAACCCCGAGGTGGCATGAGCATTTGCAGTGCTGGTGCTTAAATTTTCATGGACGGGTGACGGTCGCTTCTGTGAAAAACTTCCAGCTGGTTGCAACAGTGGATCCCAGCCAACCAGGTTCCAAGGGGGATGAAGAGACTGTATTGCTTCAATTTGGGAAAGTAGGGGATGACCTGTTCACCATGGACTATAGGCAGCCGTTGTCAGCATTTCAAGCGTTTGCGATCTGCCTCACCAGCTTTGGTACGAAGTTTGCCTGCGAATGAAGGAACCAACCTTCGTTTTGATGGTGGTTAGGCATTCGGATTTGTTTACAGTAAACTTGTTTTGGAGATCTCTTGGTAGAACCGCTGCATTAAGTAGGTGAAGCATGCTTGTATATGAGTTTATGTATGATATGAAGCTTTGCCTGTTCAGTGCCCTTGGATCCCATCAAATGACGATTATTATAGACATGACCGACCAGGATATGGCTAGATACATGACTTAATATCGCTCATTGCCTGTGAATTTTCCAAGACGGTGCATGCCACTGGACCTTACTCGATGAGGATCCACGGTAGGATTTGTATTTGGTTAACTGATAAACTTAAATTTTATTATGTAAAATTTTAGTGTCCAAAGTTTACACCTCTGGCGCTTTACAACTTTTCTCTATCCTTTAATTCAAATAATAATTCGGGCCTACACAATGCAAACTTTGGGATTATTGAGAAAAGAGAATTAACGTAAGGTTGATGTACTGTAAATCTGTACCACGAGTCCAATGTTTCTGAGGGATTTAGGAAAGTATTACAATGGGGATGACGAAGATGGGAGGCTAACAGATAACTTACTGACTGAAAGAGGATGCACACGAGAGCAAGAGACGGGGTATAATACAGGCGCAGGCGGACATAAAACTCAACCCTCTTTCTTGCCAACTGTGTTAATGGCACGAAGCTAAAAGAATCAGTTTCTAATCATCTTGAACATGACTGCTCGCAATCTTTGTCCGGATCTTTATCGGTAACCCCACCACCAAGCAAACGGGAGATTTCGTACTCGAAATAAGCATGCGAGAAAAAACCAGGGTAAAGTTATTTATCCCCTAAGTTACACATGCAACACAGTGGTTTCTCAAAGGGACGGGAGACATTGCACGCAAACAACAAACTAGTTTCGGCCATCTCATGACTCGCTCCAAACTAAAAACTAGTATTTATAACAGCTTTACTGTACTGACTTTCCCTGACCGTTGAAATTCCCAATCAAACTGTGCATTACTTCTTTCCCCGCAGTTTCACACCTAGAGCCCTCTCCAGTTTGGTGATTATCTGTTGATTCGGGATTGCCTTCCCAGACTCGTATTCTTGAATTACTTGCGGCTTCTCATTAATCAGCTGAAACAAGCACCATAGTTAGTGGAATTTCAAAAAATATTATCCATAGCATAAACAAAGTTACAGAGGCGATAAGTACGTGAGCAAGTTGAGCCTGGTTAAGTTTCTTCTCATTTCTAGCTTGCATGATGGCCTTCTTTAGTTCTGTAGGAACACGATCATCTGACCAACAAAATGGCAGTGGTAAGAAATAGTAATCTTTTGACAACCTAACACACGCACACTCAACCAGTAACCTGGTCATCACACGATTCAAAAGTAATGTCCAGAACAAAATTATTAAAAAGATCCCACTGAGTAGTAACAAAATCAAATGCACAACCCCATCGATTTCATATCATGTAAAATTTGACCAAAATCGAATGCAGCATTACTTGTACAAACTAACCCATGTAATAGTGCAGAATGTAAAAGCATTTGTTTTTCCTTTATCAAGGATGCTTAGCCGATATAACACATTTTTTTTTTCGATACATGCAGCAATAAAAGCCAAAGTTGAGACAGGTATAACCTAGCGAGCTTCACTTCTCCTTTCTGCAAAAATTTGCATGGTATCAGTCTTCTCTTACCCCAAGGGCAACAGGGGACAACGTCAAGTTCAATTTTAGAAAGTATGAACCTTAAAAAAAGGCACGACACAAGCACACAAATGCAGCTACAGATCAATAAATAACGAGTCTGTAGCCTCAAACAGAAATTCTAATTAACAGTATCAGTACCAGATAGGACTTGTTTCTTTCCCCCTCTATTTGAAAACAATATTATGACACAAAAAGGAAAGCTTGAAATAGAGCTAGATGCGCATAATATACAGTTTGAAGTTGAAGTGAAATTTTATTTTTTCCAGCATGATGTAAAAATAGGCTAAGTAGTACTTTAACATATTGTTCATTAGAAGTAGCTAAATCTGGTTCGTATTCTGTGCATCTTGAATAAAATACAAGAACCACATGACATGTTCCTGTTACCAAAGACTAGCAGTACAAACAAGGGTGCTATAAATCGCATTCTAAATAACCCTCAACGAGACTATCGTATATGGAAGTGAGTCCCCAGTAACATGACACAAAAGACGAAATGAAACCAATCTGTCATAGCAGCAATTGAATGGCATAACATAATCCTCCAAAAAATGCTTCAAGCATTATAATACAAGAATAACAAAATCTCCAAAAAGCAACAGATAAAAACTTGACACAACCAGTAGCACTACAGGATGATGCTTCCAGCATAGAAAGGTCAATATACAACTGCAATAGTTAGATTTAAAATAAAAAATATGTAAATACCATCCATTAACAGAGAAAATAAGGTTGACAAACTTTCAGATCTACCAATAGGAACCAAGAAAACAAAACCCTCCGTAGACAATAACATAGATAAAGCACGCAAAGGCTCACAAGGATTCATGAGATAAATCTTCAGCTGATACAAGTATTAGTACTTACGGGCCAGATTCTCAGTTTCTTCATCAAGCTTCCTAGTGTTCAAAGTGGTACTGCTTGAGGCAGCTCTGTTTGTTCCGGCATTAGCTACAAAACACAAAGAAAAAATTTATTTAGACTGAAGATTTAATATAACTGTTTAGATGATAGAAATATAATTGGAATCCATCATACGTCAGCCAATGCAGCAATTTTCAGGGTAGAAATCTGTTCTGTGCACGAATCATTGTTTGTCAAAAACTTAATAGTTTTCATGTGGTACTCAAATTGTATCCAATCCAGCAAAAAAATATGCTGCTGGGACTCCATACCTTAACTTTATAAATCAATCAAAAACACCTGAAAAGCGATTATAATGTTGCAGACATCAATACAGAACTTTTTTTTTCTTGTTTTCCTTTTTTTTTTAAATGATTAGCATAAAATTCGTATTTTTTTAAGAGAGAAACTAAGGGTCCACAAAGTACAATAATCAACTAATAGAAATGTATAAAATTCTTTCAGATTTCTTTTCATACAATAAAGATTCATTCTAATCCCATTCAGGTGGGAAAATTTTCCTTTCGAAAAAGAATTTAAACATCGGAACAAAACCTTCATCAAGAACGCCACACTGCATGATCTAATAACATCACAAGTACAAGAAAAAAAAAAGGAGAGAACATGTTCATGGAAGCTTTACAGAGTTAGAAAGCAGAAAGACAACGAGCCAAAAGGTCAAAGACAAGATGCAGCAATTCTTACATTTCTTCACCGTTTCGATGTCGGCCCCGCTGCGACGAGCAGCGTTGACGGCCTTCTCGTCTTTCTTGGCAGCGGCGTTGGGATTTTTCTTGCGGATCACGACGGGCTCCCAGTCCTGAGTCAGAGGACCTACTCCGGCCATCTTTCCTTCTCCGATCAAATTCGCACGGAATGCAACCAACCTCTCTCACCCGGTTAGGGTTTGGGTGCAGGCAAAGGGTATCTTTTCTCCTCTTCGCTCACAGGCACAGCCTCACCAAAACCGAGAAGGGAATTCTCAAGTTTTCCCCCTTTCTCGTACCCATCATTTATATACGAACACACATGATTACATCCCTAAGTGGACCCCACTCGCCCGCCCCATCCGCCTCCACGCTGGACCTTACCGCGGATATTTTCTACATCTCATCCGAGGCGGGACCCGCATATTGGAACCCACACACTCTCTCTCTCATCCACGAGCCATTAACGAACGGACCATTTTAGCGTCACACACGAGATTAAAACAATACGGTTCTATTCAATGGCAATAAAGAACATTTATCACCAATTTGTCAACGCTCGCCAAATGATTTATCATCAAATGATCGAGGCGGCACTAAAAATTGAGTGGCATTTTGATTCGGGAAAAGAAATCACGAGCGTGATCTTTATGCATGATTTAGTCACGGACGTTTCCTTACCCTTTATATTTTGGAAAAAAGAGTTGCTCTATGCACATCATCTATCAAGCACATCAGGTATTCTTTCGAAAAAATACATATCTAACTATGCGGAGTTCAAGCATGAAGCCTGAAGGCTTACAAACTACAAACAAAGAAAAGAATATCTGAAGTAATTATACTAAAGAAAGAATATCTGAAGTGTAGTTTAGCCACATGAAGCTAAAAAATCCACATCCACAAACAAAGTTGTGATTTTTATTGATTCATCAAAAAGAATACATGCCCATAGGCCGATTACATTAGAAGTTTAGGGAGTCCAAACAACAAGTTGTTCTTAGACTCCTAACTTCACCAATCCATCTGCCCTACCATTAAAGCTTCTTAATACATGTTCCCATTTAACAACATCTGCTACATCACAAATTTCATTGAAGTTGGACCGGTGTCTCCAAGGTGCTGTGCAATCACCCTTACACCATGGGATAATGACTCTTGAGTCACCTTCTACATGAAGAGAACCTGTTAATTGAGAGTTGACACACACTTTAACCCCACCAGAAGACGGCTTCAGCTATAATTGAATCAGTTACGCCTATGGAACCGGAATAAGTGAGCACCACCTCGCCTCTAGAATCTCTAATAAGTCCTCCAATACCAGCAGCACCGCCTCAGTAATCAAATGGTGCATGAAAGTGATATAATTCAAGTCCTTCGATAACAAAGCCTTAACCGTGGAAACTCTGTAAATACTAATCCAGCATTTGCACAGAAAGAGGTTAAAAGCTGAAATCCCATGGTCGTCTGCCTTAGGGTAACGATAGGTCAAACACCAATCCCCTCTGTTTTGCTAGTAATCAGCTACTTATTACATGATTAGTCATATTATTGAACTCTTTGACCCATGTCTTTTGTGTCTCCCCCTGTTTCAAATCAAGCCTCACAACAGCCATTGAAGAAATACAAAGTCATAAACTTTGTTCAGTCTCAGTTTTCCAAATGGTTCATAAATAGAAAAAAAAAGGTCTCAACAAAGAAACTAAGAGTCAATCCTTTCATCTGGTATCCATTAAAACTAAAAAGTTAGTTTAAACTAATATGAACAGAAGAACCACTTATGAAGAGAAAAAACCCAATTACATTATAAAGCACGTATGAAAACAACCTTCTCCTATGTCAGAGTTTCACTATCTGTGCAGTTTTAATAACGTGTTACCAGATGTTTGCTGCTAGCCTCCAATTTTCAGACAAAATAAATTACGCCTCTCCGTGAAATTCTCTGAAAATGCGGTCCCTCAATCTTCAATATCCCCCACAAGACTATTCACCTGAACTGGGTCATCAGAATTTTTACTCTCTTCCTCTGCATTATCAGTATGATTTACGTCTGATGCAGCAGACACTAGGCTCTTCTGTGCAACACTTGTGTTCTCGGAGACTAGGATATCCAGTGCAACACTTGCATTCTGGAAAATAAGTGCAAAACTATATCAGAAGCAAATCAACTGTAACATAATGTACCAGATATGGAAAAACAACAAGGCTGTCGAAATTTTGTAGAAGAAATAGTTTAGCTGTTCGTCCCAAAACCAGGCGCATCACTCGTCTTAAAACCTGTGAAATTGGTCATACATGTTATATGCATTGATTTGGAAAAGAGAATTAACGTACCTCGAGGGCGGGCTGCTGTAATGTGCTGCAGAGAGGCTTCTCTAATGATAAAACGATGGTGGGAAGTCTATTGATCTCCCATCCAAGAACCCGGCAAATGGCCTGCCCAAAAGCACGATGGGCAGCCCTTTTTTTAGTCTTCGAGATTGAAATCGAATGTTGAACAAGGGCAACGCAATTGCCAAACTTCTTCCCAAGTTTCACGCCCATTCCTCCGCAAACCAAACAAGAGAACACCCCCTTCTCCCAATTCTTCTCGTAGTAGCACCTCAAGTCTGCGTTTTCTGAGAAAAGCCGTAAAAAGAACTCTGAGTTTTCGGGTATGGAGTCTTCATCCTCGTCCGAGGCGTCCCCCTCATCCTCCTCGCTGTCTGAATGTTCCTTCTTAAAAAAATCTCGGGATAACTCTACAGCACACATTTGCGTTTTGATTGCAGAAAGCGTGGCGAGTTCTTCTGCAGTAGGTGGCCGCGTGGGGGAATCCTGTGGTTTCCGAGTCAGGCTCGGCCAGCCGGTCTCTTGGGGATTCGCCGGCTCAGGATTCACCGGCCACTCGGTGTCGGGTACGGTTGAAACGAGATGATTCTCGAGCTGCTCTTGAGAAGCAAAAGCCTTTTTCTTTCTTTTCCTAAACTTCTTTCCCCGCCTCTTCTTCTGCACGTTTTCAGGCTTAAGCGCGGCCGAGCTCCGAGGGCTAAGTTTTACTTTTCGCCTTCTGGGAGGGCCTTTCCTCCATAACGAGTGCAGATGACGAACCTCCTCTATCCACTGCCGCTCCTTCGCCGTAACAAAACTCTGTGGATCCATTGACGATTTCGAAGACACGAAACTGTCCTTCCTCACAGTCACCGAGGGTTTCTGTAATTCTCTCTGTAACAGCAAATGGCGCTCGATGCGACCGGACACCGGGGAACGGCTTGACCAGTTGATGATGTGGCAGCAAGTTCTGGCTTAAATAGCACGCTGGTGAGTGAAACCGGAGACCTTTTGCCGACTCGTGAGTCGTGCACGACCCGCGATTGGTGAGTCGAGAGTAACTCGAGAACTTATTTAATCTTTGGATGTGAATACTTTTCATTATTTATGAAGTATGATAATTAATAATATTAACATATATATTTTATTTTAATTATTAATTCGTAAATATTAACCACTTTTTTTATAATTTTTATGTTTCTAATTAAGCAGATAGGTGTGTAAATAAATATCCTTTACCATCTCTATATAAAAAATGAAAAAAACCAAGTTCAAATATTATAAGTCAGGAAGTATTATATATTTCACTATTACTTGGACTTAAATTTGTGTGAACGACGGTAATCTAAATGACTTGTTCGGAATATAGGTGAAAATCGTGATATTAGTGAAGTTTTTGTTGTAAAATATCTAGAGAAAAAAAATAATGTTCATGAGAGAAATATACTCATTTCATTTACACCTAATGACATATAACATAAAATATAAAAGAACAATAATATCAGTACTGCATTATTTTACTTTGGGTTTTACATCGTGATGTGGCAACATAGTCAATAGACTAGATAAAAGAAAGAAAAATGATTTCAGTACTTCTTTATTTTATTTGAGGTTTTTACCTTTTGACATTGCTACATAGGTTTAGGTAGGAAAAAATATAAGATTTAGGGTTTACTCATAAAATAGATTAATAATATTTTATTCAAAAACTAAAATCTCGCAGACTTGATCTCCAAGTTTGGAAGCTGCAACGTGAATGCCACGTCAAGATGTAAAGTCTTGGAAGTAAAAACCTATAATACTTATATTACCGCAATAAGAAAAAATGTTGGATTTAGGGTTTACCAAAATCTTACCTAGTTTATCTCTTACATAGATTGAAACCTAGACTTAAGGTTCAAGATGTAATGGTTTGCAATACTACTTAGCATTACTAATAGAGTAGTGATAATAGTACTATCAAATTTTACTGTTAGAGTTTAAAGCAAATAAGAAGTAAATTAAAAATTTTCTATCTATCAGGTAAGTTTAAACCCTAGAATTCATTCGAATCTCTATTTATGTATTATATTGATTTTTTAGGAACATAAGAACTATTATATTATTTTAAAATATAATACTTTTAAAACTTCAAAAATATTTCTATATTTAAAACCTTTATCTCAATGTTCTATTTCAAGACTAGAAGTATTAGATACATATAAAAATGATAGAAATGTGGACGAGGGAAGAACAACAGCGACGAGAGCCGTCTCGCTCTCCCATTACCAAGAAGTGTTCACTAGAACGCAAGGAATCTTCCTCAAAAGACACGTAGAGTCAGATTGTTATTATTTCACTCGCCAAGAAGAGTTGGGTTTTGCAGTCTCAATCAAGCGTGATGCGACAAGATTTACAGAAGCATTGATTAAGACGGCCTAGTTCTAAGTACATGTATTATTTATAACCCTTCTTGTTGCCATGTACTGTAGCGCGAGAATGGGCTAGTCCGGGATTTGAAAGGCCAAAGGGAAAGTGCATGAACATCTGAACAGTGAACAGTGAGTCAGTCCAATCTAAAATTCGAAAATCCCGCCAAATCCGTTTACAGTAGAGATTTGATCGATACTTCGATATCATCTTCCTTCCGCGATGGTTGCCTTCGCCGTAGTGGAGTCCGGTTTCAACGGAGACACGGCGAAAGAGGAAACGCGAAGCACGAATTGCAGCAGGGGAAAAGCTGTCAAACAGAGCAGCAAAGACTGATTCGAGGAGGAAGGAGAGTGATGCGATGAATTGACGATATTTTGTCCAGTTGTGTGAGTGCAGGCGTGCGACTCCTGGAGGAATATTAGCATGAGCATGACCAGGTACATGGAACTTGGCTCCTGAATACGAACTTTTGAGCTCCTCGTGCAGATCACAAATCACGAATTAGCAAATCGGCAACACTGTGTTTGCCCTTTAGAGGGGGATTCGAGGTACCCGACCAGGCGACAGCTCCACTTACGGCTTCACCTGCGACATTTCTCGACAAGCCTGAGCATAATTCGGTCGCTTCTCATTAGAAAATTCACGCGGTTAACTGTTTAATCTCGATCTCTGTGGACAAACTGTCATATCAGGCCGCTTGAATCGAGAGATTCTGGCGTTCTACTTCGGTCGACCTCGACTCATCCGAGCACAACTAAGCTAGCAGCTCGCTGGCTGCCTCCTCCACCCTCTCAAAGGCCGAAGCCTCCAGGCTCCAGGCTCCAGGCTCCAGGCTCCAGGCTCCAGGCTCCAGGCTCCAGCCACCAGGTTTTTTGTTTCTGGCTTTCTGCAGAATACTGTCTCATGGTTTCTGGATTTGGATATACATCATATATTTCACATGTAGATTGTGGATATTAGACTCTCTACCTGTACTTCAGTTTTCTGGAATCAGCAACCACTACTGCTTCGTTTCTTTTTTCCTCTTACCTTACCGGTTCCGACTCGTTACTTAACTGTTCTGTTTTTTTTATTTTTTACTAATGGATTGTCAGATTCTTCCATGTGCAAGCGTTTCATCCATCAATCAAAGATTCGAGAGTTCTCAATCTTCGCCGTAGTACGGGAGCTCGCCCGGAGATCTGTGGCTTGGGGTACAATTATAGAAAAAAATTATAAACAGATATATTACAATAATTTATCTATTGAATCATCTTGTGATTATTTCTCTTAGAGTTACAGTGGGAGAAGTCGGATTCTTTTTTTATATTGATTTTTTTGGAAATTTGATAAAAATTATCTTATGCATGCTTCATTTATTTAATAATAGGGTCAATGTTTGAACACTGATTACTCATGTTAGTGAAGTTTTTCTTCATATTATATGAAATGCAAAATTGAAAATATAACAAAAAAATTGGACACTAATCTTAATCCAGGTCTGAAAGAGATTGAAGGAAAGCTGATCTATATTTCGGACTACTGGTTCATTCCATAGATAAAGAGTCATATTAGAAAATCGATTCAGATATAAATTATTCAACCCTTAAGTTCAAACAATTGAATCAGATCATTCAGGAGGGAAAGAGGGTCTGAATACCCAGACAAAGTATGTAATCTGTGTACATAAAACGTAGTGTACGGTATAGTAGTACACCGCTGGATTAGTTTGGTTGTGTGACAAGTGGAAGACGCCCCAAAGAATTTCTGTATTTGTTCGTGTCACGAAATCTTAATAGCGGGAGGAGTCCCCGAGCTCTGAGAAATTGGCGAGGGACCAAGTCGCAGCACCGACGTCGGCAGGCAGGCAGGCAGGCAGGCAGGGCTTCTTTTGCCGGAGCGCAAGACGAAGAGATACAATTTCATGGCCGCTACTCCCCCATCGGCATCGATCTCTCTATAGTCTTACTGCTGCAGCAAATCCCTGGGGGGAAGACATTTTCCCTTGTCCTCCGTTTAACACCTGGTAGGTTAACCTGTAGGCACTGCGGCTCCACTGTAACTGCTTTCACCAGCTGTCAAATTCTATGCCCAGGGATTAGTTGTCTTCCTCTGCCCTTTATTCCGTTGTTTTTTTCTAAGTCTCAGAGCTGTCAAGTGTCTTCTGTTCGATGTTTTATTTTATTAAGCTGTGTCTCTTCAGCATACTTGAAAACTTGTTTTATGTCATATTGTCACGAGACGGGTATCCGTTGGGACTCTTTTTCTTTCACGGTTTCGTGTTTTCGAGAAGGAGCTGTGGTTGGAATTTTCTGTATGATTCGAGTTTAAATGGGAAGCAAGATTTTTTCTTTTACTCGGTCTAGTTTCTCAAGCAACCATGGTGATTTTAGGGTTTATTTATTTTGAAAAATTCTCGTTTTCTTTGTTCGTTCTGCATTAGTTATAAATGCATCCTTTCTTTTGTGAAACAATCGCTAAATTAGTAGAATTTCAATATCTGTGCTTCAGTTTTTTGCATGCTTTCAGAGTCTAGTAGAAGGGGCAGAACCAGTGCCACTGTGGGAGTCGTAAATTCATCAAGCACTTCTCTGTCGAAATTTGACCATGGGAATCCTCTTACCGATTTTTAATATACCGTAGCATATCATTTGGTTACATGGATATTAGCGGGATCTGGGTTGCATACCATATTTTAGCTTTTCTATTACTGAGCTTTTCAACCATGAAGCATCACTTTTTTGCAATTTTGTATAGGGTGGTAAGAAGCCAATACAATGTTCGAATATCATCTTACTTTTGCTATAAAGAAACTCTGTGTTTTATAAATCGACAACACTTACTGTTCTCATTTACTACTTGATCGTTTTGCCTCAGATCAGTTTGTTATCATGAGGAAGCATTCCCACCAGATTTTTCCCCTTAGTCAGAATCTCTGTCCGCCTAACTATATCTTGGAACGGGTATATATAATTAGCTGCGTCTTTGTATCATCCCCAAGACCTAAGAGCAGTTGAAAAGCCATTTTAGTTCGACGGTTTTTCTGTATACTCTTGGGTATTAGTTGATATACCCTCCCCTTACAGTATGCCAGCCATACAGAAGCTGTACGAAGCTTGCAAAGTATCCTTCACTCCAAACGGACCTGTTTCAGAAGAAGCCCTTGAAAAAATTCGAGCTATGTTAGGTATGGAAGACAAATCATGCCAATTCTTGTATTTTGTTGTGTAGTTAATTTGGGCTCATTTTTAGTTACATGGATTCATCCTTATGCTGGTATGTAACTTCAAGTTTGTTAAGCACCATAACAACTGCTGTATATCATACTCTTTCTTTTGATGGAATAGAACCTAACAAGTGATAACAAGCTGGTCAACCTCATAGGTTCAGTAGAACTGACACTTTTCTACATCTGTGAATTTGATGATACTTAGTTTACAACTTATGATAATGATGTAATCTCTGTAGAAAAACTTTGCTACATTATTAGTCACCCTGTCTTCCCAAAATACTTCTTGCACTTTTGGATTTAAAAGGTTAGAGGAAAAAGAGTTGAGCTATTTGGATACTTGATGTTGTAAATCATGTTTTTGCTCTTTTAAGAAATGGCATTCCATCAAGCAGATTAATGGTTTTTATTTTAGTAATAGGACGCTATGCTTTCATTAGTTTCCGGATCATGGTTTTAGCAAGGAAGTTGGTATCAGGCTGTCACAATGCGCATCATTTGCTGTTTTGGTGTTGCTATCTGCATTTAGCAAGGAAGGCATGTGCATCATTTCCAGTCTTGGAGAACCCTCTCTCTACATCTCTTTTTATTTGTCAGGATTATACATTGGAAATGATTTTTCCAATTGGTCACCCATGAAAACTTTCTGCATGTGATTTGTGTAGAAGAGTTCAGAGAACTAGTGTGATCTGGGCTACTTATTTGCAAATGGAGATGCAAAAGGGTATCCTAGGTTCTCTTGGCAAAATCTATGCCATTCTTTGTTATCCGTATCTGTATCAGGTTTGCTATTTATCCACCAAATGTGAAGATCCACCCAATGGATGCATATAAAGCGCAAGGATTCTACTTGAGCTGACTTGGGTTCAGTACTCTTGGCAGATAGCCATTGACACAATTTTAGGAGTTCAATCATGGAGGAAAGGCCATTCCTCAGATGCATTTACGACAAGATAAACTTTATGACTTCATACCGGAAAGCTTACCTCTTGAGCATTTATTCTGCTAATATGCTGATAAAACCTGGGATTGTTTTTTGAAACCTTCGATGTGTTTAGTACTACTCGAAGTACTCACACTCTCACTCATGCTTAAGCACTGCGCATACACATATATAAAGTTCTGTATGTATTTGCTGTATCTTAAATTGTGCAATGTTTCAGTACTATCTACTGGGTCATCACAGTACTTTATTTTTAATAGAAATGTATTCTTTCAGTTACTTGGGTGTACTGTTATTGATGGATGTTTGTCCTCAGATAAAATCAAGCCTTCTGATGTTGGTCTCGAACAAGAGGCACAATTAGTACGTGCATGGAAGGGTTCTACACAGGGTATTAATGGAAAGAAAGGCACTAATGGAAGTACTCAGTACCTGCCTCCTATAAAATATCTCCACCTGCATGAATGTGAAAGTTTTTCTGTAAGTCTCTAAACTGGCTGATGATTTTTTTTTGTCCCTTGCTTCATACAGTAGGGGTCATTTTGATTGTTGCACAAATGCTTTTACAGATGGGAATTTTCTGTATGCCGCCATCATCTGTTATCCCGCTTCACAATCATCCTGGAATGACTGTATTGAGCAAGCTGCTATATGGTTCACTTTGTGTGAAATCGTATGACTGGCTTGATTCTTCAGAACCTGCCGATTCATCTAAAGGTCTACATCTTTGAACTTCAGCAAACCTTTTCATGGACATTTTAGAATTAAATTATAGCAGGCAAGGGAGTCTACTTTGTTGCTTATCAGCTATTGCTATACAATATATTTTAAGGCAATTGAGTTTTCTTTGAGAAGATAAATACTTCTAAACAATCTGAGGGTTGTTGGTGGACTAGGATCATCTAAAGTTTTAAAAGGGTAATACAAATATCAATGGTTCCAATGATTAATTCTAAAATGATTATTAACGACCTCTTAAAAAAAATAAAACAATGGTTCCAATGATTATGAATATAAGAAATGTGCTTCTTAAGAAATCTTCCCTTTTCGATATCCAATTGATAAATTGGATACCTCTGTTATAAAACCCAGCCCAGTCTGGCTGGTTCAGTTGGTTTTGCACGAACTTGCCTCATTCCGTCGGATTTTTTTTTAAAGAAAAATCTTGGTGATTTTTTTTATTTTTTACTTTATTATTATTATTATTTTTTGAAGAGATTGATTCTATTGCATATGGGTTTAATACAGTGCTACATTGATTACTTCTCCGTAAGCCGCAACTGGCTTAGGAAAAATTTTGTATTTTAGGAGACTCGAACTCACCTCCCGCAACACATCCCTCGGTGTTACCAGTGAGCTATACTCAGCTTTACAAAAATCCTGGTGAATATTAAAAACCAGTCAACTCGGTAGAGTTTAGCAGTTAAACCACTAACATGTAACCTGACAGGTGAGTGCAAACCTGGGAAGGGAAGGGCTTGGAGCGGGGGAAGGAGATGGAGGGAAAAAATAGGACTGAGCAGAGGCAGAGAAGAAGAAGAGAAGAGGGAGAGAAGAAGAACAAGAGGAGAGGGAGAAAAGTCAAAGGGAAAGGGGAGGGGACGAGGTGTTGACCACCATTGATTGTACAAAAGGGGGAGGGGGGCAGAACCATCCACCTTCTCTCATATTATCTGCGGAAGCAAAGGAAGAGGGAAGTGGGAGGTGGGGGGAGGGCACCCTCCCCACCTTAGGCCGGGGAGGAAGTGCCAAAGGGCACCCTCCCCATCTTAGGCCGCGGAAGAAGGGTCAATAGTTTGGGGCTGGGGTAGGGCTTTTTGTTCTTTTGGAAGGGCTCATGTCATTATAAGGTCAGTACAGTTCCCAACCCAGTTGAACTGTTTTAACCTTACTCAGGTCACTTTTCTGGATTGGGTTTTATGAGTTACTTTCATGGTCAAATAACTAATTTTGAAAAGGCTGTTTGCAGCCTCATCTTTTTCTGCACATATTTATATCATTCAATAATTATTCCCACTTTTGGCCAATATTGTCTGAAATATGTTTGGTGCAAACCATGATTTGCCAACCAGGCTGTTTGCAGCCTCATCTGTTTAAAGAATTGTTTTGTAATTTGAGTCAATTTTTTTATTTTATAATAATAATTATTTATCTTTTTTTGTAAATTTATGCCCACTAACTGATATGTTTGCCTTCAAATTGATTGGGTCCCTGCTGTAATTTTTGGGTGAAGGATGAACATGATTTTTTGTCTCCATACTTAAAATTGAGGTTTCCTATTTGTGATGCGGATCCACTAGACAACATTACTCATTTGGAGTGTCTTTTTCGCTAATGAGACTTTAATTTCCTCTTTCAATGATTTATTGTGATTTTCTTTAATATTTGAAGTGTCTTGCAGCAAGACTAGCGAAGCTTGTTAGAGATGATGAGATGTCTGCTCCCTCTGGAACTACAGTTCTCTATCCAACTAGTGGTGGAAACATCCATTCTTTCAAAGCCTTAACTCCATGTGCTCTTTTTGACATTTTATCACCTCCTTACTCTTCGGCAGATGGGCGACACTGCACTTATTTCAGGAAATGCTTAAAGAAAGATATTCCTGGTACAAACTTTCTTTAGTACCTGTCTGTTTTTGCTAGTGCAAAAAATGGAAAATTGTGACAATTGAAAAGATAAGAAATATTATGACATTCTTTCATGCCTTTTTTGTCTCAAAGGTATTGATGAATCTAGTGGAGTAAACATATCAGACGTGGCATGGTTAGAAGAGTTCCAGCTCCCTGACAACTTTGTGGTGCGGCGGGGAGTGTACAAGGGCCGCCCTATTAGGGTTTGAGTATAAAGCCCCCAAGTAATGGAATCAGTTCTCCTATTTATTCATGCAGGATTCTTTTTCCAAGATAAAACCAGAGACTCAAAGTTATTGCTCTTCCATGAGGTAAATTACCGGTACAGTGGGTGTATGAGCTATCAACAACAGTGGTAATAATTATCATTAGTGATATGCAAGGTATACATTTGGGTTGTACATATATTGGAGAGTAGGAAGCCTACTTAAGGACGCATCACCCTTAATTAATGGTATGGAGTCTTGTAGGAAGCACTACAATTTCTGGATTCAGTTTTCTCATGGAAATGCGTTCAAAGGCTGGTTTGATCTTCCTTGATAATCAATGTAGTCCTATCTATTTACCCTTTTTATTGCTTTGCGGACCAAGAGTTGCATATACTTTTCCTTCCAGATTATCTTGTAGTTATTGCAGCAGGAAAGCTCATCTTGAAGTTGAAGTGATTTCCAGTGGTCACTTCAAGGCCCAATGCCTCTTAGGGTTTATGGGCAGGTAATTTGTCTGGATTCCTGTTGTTGCATTTGGCGTTGAGTTGTTGTCCTATGGGATTATGATCAAAATATTGCAATTCCGATCCTTATCAATGTCTTATTCGTCTCCTGGTTTAGATGATTGTTTGCATTTGGCGATTGATCCCTTTGATCTTGTGGATCGCCACAGTTGAAAGCAACTTCTGGGGATTGTCTGTTAGGAGGATCTCTGATGTATTCTTCATCCTTACCTATTTTATTACTAGATTACGAAATAAAATTTCAGTTTGATGGAGGTAGTACAGAGGTGCCTTTTACTTTTCCAATTTTTTAATTTTTTAATTTTATCAAATAGTAAATGGCTTCACTAGCACCAGGGGTGGACCGGCCACCTCTGGAACCTTGTGGATATTCCCGATTTAAAACACATCGCTGTCTAATTTACACGAACTGAACGGCGGTACTGGCTCTCTTCTTTCCTACATCAGAAAATGATAATAAAGTAGTGAGCACGCATCTGATGTCTGACATATTTTATTCTTCTGTTTTTAGTATAATTAACACTTGTTTTTTTATATCTTTGACATCGACGTTCTTTTTATAACTTTTTGTTTTCCTTTTTCCCTTTTAAATGGAAAATTGGACATAATGGCAACTTGGCAGGTGGCTACCTTGTAAATTATATATAACTTGTTCATAACACTCGACCTCCATCAGCCTTGACTCAAGGTGTAGTGCAAAAAATTAATGGGAAAGGTTTTGCTAAATGCTAATGGTTAGAAAAAGAAAAGTCTTACTATATCTAAGTGGAGGGTACTTTCAATTATTTACTAAGTAGAGGCTGAGGTTTTATCATGTCTGACACTATTCTTTTATAAATTAATATATATGAACTAAGAAGGACCTTATTTTGTATTTCATTTTATTTTACTATATTATGAACGTACTATTATGTTACTATTTTTATATTTAAGAATTTTTTGATAATGTTTAAGTCATATTTATGCTTTTAACTTTGTTAACTTCTTTTATCTCGTTGATAAACAGGTAAATAACAAAAAAACAAAGCGTTCTTTTTGCTTTTGTTTACCGTTTACAACCAGGGCTCTACGCCCTGGATTGGAACAATTATTTGGTTCAATCGATGTCTATACATGATTAGCCGACGTTTGGTGCATCCGGTCACCTTGTTTCAGCTTTATAACCTTCATTGTTTATAAATCTACGTCAATCACTTGTAACTAATTCTTTTGACATTGACTGTATGTACTTATCTAATAAATCATTTATTAGCTATGCTATCAACTTCATCATAAGTAGAGTCATCTTCTACTATATAACGCAGTAATTAAGACTGCTGAGTTTAGTTGAAATTACGATGATCTACGACAAAATGTATAATTACTTTAGAAATTAAGCACTTGTTATCTTTTACCATACGAGTGTTACTTAGAAAATACTAGCTGCACCTATGTACAGTACCTATCTAAGGTACCAGCCCATTCGAAACACAGCTATCTAGGGTTTATTTGATAGAAGTTACAATTTTATAAAAAAAAAAATGCTAGTTGCTTCTATGTGCAATACTTATTTGATGTACTAGCCAAATAACAAACTTTAAGTTTTTTGATTGGTTGGTACGTCGGATAAGTACTGTGCACAGTTACCATTACTCTTTTATAAAATAAAAAATACTTTTTTATTTTTAAATTTTTTTAGATTGAATAATACTTGTTGCACTTAGCCCACGCACCTATCTCATGTACTTGTTAATCTAAACCATTGATGCCTGCCTGAGTTTATCCTCTAAACAATTGGATTTTATAAAAAAATATATTTTTTTATATTTTTAAGGGCTTATATTAACATGTATATCCCATAAGTGCATCCACTAGGCGTGTCTAGCATTACTCTTTTCGATTTGGTAGTAGTGGTACTGCAGTCTAAGTGCAGCTAACATTACTCTACTTATAAGAAGGACCCAACATCTGGTAATAATCATGGGCCTGAATCTGGTCCTCTCTCGACATTTATTATGGGTCTGCCAAAACTGGGCTCAAATATCTGAGTTTTTTTTTTTTATATAACAAACATCTGAGTTATCAACAGAAATTTTACCGATTTCGCTTTGGCCGGGCAATGACTCATCTTTTGCTTCTCTTCTCTTCGCCGGTCTTCTACCCTCGGTTCCTGCGCGTCTGATTCTCAATTCCTGGCACTCTACGCTCGGGGTGGAGGCGTCGCAAGCAAAATGCCGCCGCGGACGTATCTGAGGGAGCTGGGATGTATTGCTTGTGAAGAATTGTCTGAGCTTGGGGCCGGCAAGGAAGGCTGGCTCTCCGACGATCCCTCCCTTCTGTCCGCTCTCGAAGCTCATTCACTCACTCTCGCTGATCGTTCTCTTGTCCTCATCCTCCGTTGGGACTATTCGTTGAATCCTATCAGGATCAGACCGTCACTTTCTCCTGTGGAAGGCCACATCTCCGCCATCGAATGGCTTGTGTTTGAAGATTTTCGAGTCATTGCTCTGGGTACCTCCACTGGCTATCTCCTCATCTACTCCTCGGAAGCTGATCTTATCCACAAACAGGTGCTACATTTTCTGAGGTCCTCGCGTAATTATCTTAAGCGCTTAAATCATCTCACATTGCATTAGCTTGCCTAATCGCCAATTTACTTATCGACCATATTTTGTGAATGTTGACTTGCGTGCTGAAATTTTGTTCCTTTGGCTGCTCGTCAGTGTATTAGTCTTGAACTGTTAGTGTATGATCTTGATCGAGTGAAAAAAATGTGTAGTTGCTATATCTACAAATATATATTAGATGATTAGTATTTGCGATGTTGATTATCACCGGTATTGAATTGCGTAGCGTTTGTATTATCCAAAATTCAACTGGTTTTACTGCCTCGACATCATTTACGGAAGAATATGCGAACGACTTTGGCTCCTGCTATCTGCACAGGCAAGAGGGAATTTTTCAACTATATCGTGTTATAAATTCCTCGAATTTTGGTTGAGTAGCGTTTGCATCTAATGTGGAAGGTCAATATCCTTGAGGCAAGCGGCAGGTCTGTTGTTATAGGATGGCTAAAAAGAGGGATCCTATTACCTAGTTTTGTTAATATGACTAGGATTGCAAATCCAACTTCAGTTTGGTATGGTTGTTGCAAATTTGTAAGAGGCACAACAATACTTTTTTGGTATATATCTGATATCAAAACTTGTATCTCGTTCATAGTTTGAAACATGTAACATGAGTAGAATTGAAAGGATCCTGACAGAAAAATTCTCACATCTCAGAATGGGAAAAAGGAAGTTGATGTACAAGAAGAGTAGGACTTTATCAGATGAATATACTACAGATTCATGACATCTCTTCTATCAACAAGGATTATCAATACTGTTGTTTCTTAATGTAAAATTGCTAATTAAAAGGTACATAAAATGAAGTCAGGGTTGGTCAAAAGTAAATTGTGCGATGGTCAAATTTTCCTAGAAAATGAAAAAAATTCTTTAAATAATTTGTCTCAGAAAAATATCTGTAGCTATTCATTTAAAAAAAGGCCATGCTGGGTGGGGGGTGGGTGGCTTTCTAGTGTAAGGCCTTGGATTTAAGTCTCACCAAGCGCAAGGGGTGTGTATGCATGGTTACCAACATTCAGAAGAAAAGAGAGCCTTGCTGTTTGTCTGCAAAATATTCTAAATATGGTTAAGTATTTTGTTCTTGGCTCACCAATTTGTACAATTTTTTTTTATTTATCAGTATACATCCTTTTTGAATAAAAATGCTTAGTAGTATGCTGATCTGAGAGCATTGTGTTTATGCAGTTTATTCATCCTGGACATATACTAAGGCTAAGAGCTCGTGGGATGAAAATTAGTTCTGCACAGGAGACCTCTTCAGAAGAAATCTGCATCGTGCTGCCCGGGGTAATTGCACGGATTGACGGATCAGATGTACAGGTTTGCTCCTACTAGTTTGTTGTGATGAATCACCATCCAAAAACTACAAAAGACTTTCCTATTTTGATTCATAAAATTGCATAAACGGTAAGAAACATATAAACTATGCATACTGGGGCCTTTAAGTTTCAATTTTTGTCTGGGGCATGCTTTGGATGCGAGCCAGAGATTTCATAGAGCACTCTTAGGCTATTATAACTCTCTATCTATCAATTAACTTTTAATGATTTTTATTTTGAATCTTGTTGTCTATTGATTTTCAAAATTATAGGAGCTTATGTGGCTGACATGTATGGTTCTTTGAGGTGCAGAAATTGCTCCAAAGGTGGTTACAAGAATCGCATTCCCGTAGCTGGGGACAAAAATCTCCAAAGAAAGAACTTGATGACATTGGAAGTTCCTACGGAAGATTGCCCTATCAAGTCTGGAATATTAGTAAATATGGAACATGTGTTGATGCAGCAATAACTGGGATAGTGCCTCCACCCCTTATGGAGCTTCAGGTTAAACACCTCTCTAAAAATATGTTTTTACGGTTCCATTACTTCTTATGTACCAAGTAAAACACATTTTCTTCTGATGATAAAGTCATCAGAGATCTTCACTGGCTGGTTATCTTACTTTACCGGTGTTAAGCAGTATATATATGGGTGCAGAATTTGGCTTGAGCTTATTACTGAAACATATAGAGTTGGTTTCTGTCATCTTCTTTCAATTGTCAAAGATCCTGTAAGTCAAACTCAAAAATTTTCTCTCCAAATTTATGCCATTTCTATTTTATCCAGGCAATAGTTATATACTGGGAGTTCTTCAAGATGATCTCAAAAGCACAATATCCAAGCAGCCGCTAATTATTTTTACATGGAATGTGTCCAATCATTAGTGGGCCTAAAAGAATCCATATAACAACTGTAAAGTTGCCATTCATGGCTTTGGAAACTCAATGCTGGCTATGGTACATTTTGTTATATTTAGCTTTTAATTTAATTTCCAGCATAGCATGTCCAGCATTCCCAAAACCAGAGTCTTCCTTGTTGCTTTTATTGAAATTTTTTTCCTTGTTTGGTAGGGTCAGAGTTATGACTTTTAGTTAAGCCATCCTCATTCCAACTTGGATCATGACATATATAGCCATTCATGGTGTTATTACAGTTATTCAGGATTGGGAGGTTGCTTCTTATTAGAGCTTAAATTTTACTAATCTAAGCTTTGGATAATGAAAGTGGAAGGCATGTTTGTTCTCACAATCCTACATTACTTTGCCTGCATGTTGTAATAATTCCTCTATGAAACAAAACAGAGATTCACTTTATTTTCACTGCATTTTTCTTTAGTTTAGATTTCATGTTTCCGTTTTTGTTTTTATTTCAGTTTTTGTACAATCTGTTTTTGGCCTCAAGGGTTTCTCATTAAAAAAAAAAAATGTTAACACTAAACAAGTCTTGTTACCAAGCTCTATAGTGAGGGAACCTCCTTCAATTGAAAATATATGACATTTCAATTGACACTTGAAATAGTATTAAGATGAAAAAATGTGGTTTAAGATCACAGGTCATATGCTGCCAATTAACCTATCTTTTCTTTTATTTTTTGCTTGCTCTATTTATTTATGCCTATAATATTTTAAAATTTTTTTTTTTAACGTGATAATCAAGGAAAGGAAAGCTTTACTGTCGAACCCCATTGTGTTAAAACTATATTCTACAGCAAATTCAGAGTCAGTTTGTTGCTCAACCAGTTGTTCTGTTAAAAATGTAATATTATGGCCACACCGATTCACTCTTACCAAATGGATAAATCTTCGAAGAGAGCTTTTTTTTTTTTTTGGTTTACATCTAAAATCTGTTGTCTTAATGTCAGCTGATTATCGGAATGGATCGATGCCCATTTGAACTTGTAATTACATCACAGTGTGCTTCCAAAAAAACATTCTGTTCAATGTGTAGCTCATGATGGAAAATTTGGTCAAGTTGCTTATAGTTGTGAACCATGTACATGATTGAACATTTTTTTTATCTGTACGTCTTGCTTCTTGACATATGTACTTTTGGTCCTTCATTTGGCTTTAAATTCAACCATAACTTCAAGCATTTGCTTGGCAGTAATTTGTTGCAGTTGAATATTCCCTCGATTTTAAGATCCGACCAAGTAGTTTGTTTAAGCATTAACAGTCTGACAAGCTAATATCATAACTTCATGATGCAGCTATTGACTGCTTTTAAGCTGGTTAGCCCTACCCCCTTCCACTTATCCTTTTATTCCATTTGTTCAATCTTGATGGTGTTAGAAGTCTTTTGTCTCAATCAATAACTACACTCTAAAAAAAAAAAAATAACTACACTCTTTCTTCTACTTCTACAATTTGCTGTCGATATCTTGGTGATCAACTATGTATTGCTGTTTTTGGCCTTGAAATGTTTATTGGAATTTGGCTTCTAACTGGAACCTGCAGGTACTTTATTCTTTTGATTCAGTTACTATTATGGAAGATCTCAGAAGATTTTCTGGTATTTGAATTCAGCTGCTTTTCTTGTTGGGCAGTCGAGACAGCGTTACTATTGTGCAGTTGCTGTTGGAGCAGATGCAGTGATTTCAGCCTTCAGGTTAAGTTTACAAGTGCATTGCAGCATTAGAGGATGCTTGGCTTCTTTTAATTCTTCCCTCTCCTTTTCTCATGCACAGTATTCCCCAATTATTATTGCCAAATTCTGTACTTGAAGACCTTGTATATCTTTGCTTAGTATTTTATGTTTCTACACAGGCTATCTGAGGACAGAAGTCGGTCTTTAGTTGGAGCTCTTTTGTACAAAGTTGTGCCTGCTACATTTTCTACTATAGCTTCTTTCTCCAAAAGGTTCTGGCGGAGTGAGCAATCATCAACCGTAAAAACAGAAGCTTCACCTCAGTCATTTGCAAAAGGTAAAATATCTGGTGTTATCCTTCATGGATTTATTTCACCAGTTAACTTAAATAGGAGTAAATGAAAAACTGTAATTTAAGCATTACGACCTAAAGAGTGGGTGGTAAATTGTATAAATATACTCAAATTTGATCTAAGTTGTCTCTTGTATTCATATGTGAATTTTAATATGGTGCTATAATTTTTGTTTAATTCTAGGATAGAAAACTATAAAGCGTTCCTGAATCTTTTGCCTGAACTAATGTTTTTTTCTGCCAAATCTGAGACCATCCTGTTGGTGTAATTTCTGGCAGCATCTGCTTTGACATGTTTGAAGGATCAGCTCCGAAGGGGAGAGAAACTTACACTATCACCAAGTGGTTCACTGGCCGCCATAACAGATTCACTGGGTCGGATACTCCTTTTAGACACACAGGCACTTGTTGTTGTGCGACTTTGGAAGGTTCTACTGTTACTCTTGATTAGTCAATATGAGTAGAGATGTTTTTTCATGGTCCTGGGACACCCTGAGCCAATTCACCTTATATGGATTTGACAATTTTTTTGAAATGGATCTGGATTAAACAATGAGGTTGGTGATTTGGTTTGGTCGGCCTCCCATTTGAGAAAGAATTAATCTGACCAGGTCTGACTCAATCAATCATCGATCATTACAGTTGGACTGTGTCTGACCAGCTGAGTCTTGTTTTGGATCCTGAGTCAGGCCTAGAGTTGCAGGCGATGTAACTCCTGTTGTATTTTCAGGGTCTGGATGGGACCGGATATTCACTTTATATTCTTCTTGGTTCAAAAAGTTTATATTCTTCCTCAACAATGACCTGTCCCATATACTATGAGATTGTTAATGAGTTGCTCGTCTCTTTAGGGGTATCGAGATGCATCTTGCCTCTTCATGGAGATGCTAGTTGGGAAAGATGGATCATCATCAACAACAAGCTCAGCTTACCACGGGAAGTCAAAGAGTGATTATTGCCTTTGTCTCGCAATTCATGCTCCAAGAAAAGGAATAGTTGAGGTGTTCTCTCTGCTCTAAAGTGTGAAAGTTGGCTTTTCTTCTTTTTGTCCTTTATGTAATCAGCAGTTAGTTTAAGTGGCAGTGCAGACTAAATGCTGGTTTTAGTACAGTTTATGATTGGAAAGGTATGTCTTGTCACTCGCGTCTTCTTCTTGGTCAAGCAGCGAGTATGGTAGGAGACATACCTAGTCCTATTTGAACCGTGGTACCCTGCGTCTAGAACGGAAAGACTTTCTTATGCATTGCCATACATGAGCATTAGGTACCCGTACCAGCACAATATTTTAGTTTCAGTTGAAGAATCGCATCAACTGCGTCAACTGATCAGCATTCTGGATAAAAAAATTCCAGTCAAGTTTTCTTTATATTCATTTGACTGTAGCCTGTGAAATTGGTTGGTAACCAAATATCCACTTTGTCACATAGTACATGGCTTTTCCTGATAATTTTGGAAATTTTTATATAATATGCTTTTGCATGAGATGACGAGCATGTATTTGTCTATGATAATTATATCGTTTGTAGTTTCTTCATCTGACCCTCTCCTTTGGGTTTGCTCTGCAGGTCTGGAAGATGCGTCTTGGAGCACGTCTGTTAGCTATTCCATGTCCAAAAGGAAGCAAAATCCTGCAGCCGAGTTACCGGTTTGGATCATCCTCAGATATTTCTGCATCCTCTTATAATCCTTTGGAAGTTTTTCTTTTGAACGGAGACTCTGGACAGATATCAGTACTGAATCGATCTCTTTAGTCGAGAAAACATTACTAGTTCCTGTCTTTTATTCGCCTAGATGCTTGCGTGAATGAACACCGCCGTTCCTTGTTCCTACGCAAAAGTCTTCTCCCAGAAGTCGATAGTGCGAGCCATCGCTCTGCCCTGTGGTTGTCCGTGACGTCGTCTACAGTTCTACGCCACCAAACTTAAAGAGAAAAACGACTGTCCTCATGCCATGGCCGCTCTTTCAGTCGACTGAAAACAAAATTGAAGAAAAAGTGCTGGCAACTTTGTGTCGGGTTTCGGTTTCTGGGGACAGTGCTTATGACTGGGGTCCAAGCCCAGCCAGCCCACCCCTCTTGGCTTCTGCCCTCTCGTTTACTTTTGTCAACGCCTCAACAGAGGAGACTGGAAAGTGGAATCTCCTACTCTCCGGAGTTGCGCGAAGTCTGGGGAATGCATTGCCGTGTCTGTTATTGGCATGACGCATACACTGAACTGCATTAACTACGAGAATTTTTGTCGACTTATGCATATAAACACGGGAAGAATTTCTCGTACTCATGAAGAGATTTATTTTATACGTCGAGGGGGAGAAAAGAGAAGAGGCTGAGCAAGCTAGTTCCACCACACGAGGAGATAAGCGTAGCGACAGGCGTAGACTGAACAAGGATGGACGGACTGATGATAGAGGGAGGAAGCCCCAGATAGAAATGGAAATGGAGAGTGTTTATTTCTGCAGATCGCAGAAGAGCCTGGAAAACAATGGCATGTGGAAGTGTGTTCCATCTGTGTTGGTCGCATCAAATGCCTACGTTCGCGGCGACTCTTTCGCCAACAACCTTCAAAACATGGAATCTCTCCCCCGGTCAGGTCCAGTCCCTCTTTTGTTGCTATTCTATTCTTTCTTTAAACAAATAAATCCTGGTACAGTAGCATCACTTGACTCTCCTCTCCTCGATGCATTCTGTTCTGTGACTTGTGTCTCTTCAATTTTTTTAAAATCTTCTCCAACTCAGTTCCAACATATCATCCATCGTTTCTGCTTCTGCTCCTTCGAATTCGAATCATGCGTCAATTAAGCTGCCTAAAAAACATAGCCGGTACTTCATTTCTTATATATGGCTTTCTTTCTTTTCTACTTCTTTTTCATGTCATCTTGTCTCAGCATGACATGATCAACTGGAAATTAGTCCTGTAGATAGCCCCTTTGCTAAAAAAAAAAAGAATAAATTTCCGGGTTCTTTTTTTCATGTGGATCCAAACTAAGATCCATCCATCCATCCATGCGTCTTTTCTAGTTTTTTTCCTGCGGGATCAGAACCTCTTGAGACGGGAACACGTCAATAACAAACAAAAAAAGTGAAAGATCTATTTAATGGCTTTCTTGTTTGTACGCATCCGCGTTTCAATTTCCCAGCGGATTATGATATCATTTCACGCACACAAAAAACAAAGGTTTTAAAATTCCGAGAATTTTCCGCTCTATCCATCTACTTCTAGCGACTACGATCAGCGATCCTGAATACGAGAAAAAAAGAAGGGAAAAGAAAGGAGGGACGTCCCCATCCATGAAGAAATAAAAGAAGGAGCTAGCGACCCAATTCCTCGCAAGATTCTTCGACATGGCAATCGCAATAAGATATTCGAATGTCAACTCCCGAGCAGACGACAGGACAAATCACAGAGTATTATTGTAAAGCATGTTTTGGTGATCTAAAGAGGGAAGGGGATTCCACGTTAAAATTTTTCTTACGCACGAGACCCGATTTCCTTCTCTCCCACGCGAACCCTCCATTGTTTACTCCTTCGAATATTTGTCCTTTTCGATCTCGGAATCTAAATTGCAGGGGAGACGCTACTCTCAGACCCCAGCTGCAGCTTCACCCTGCTGATGCTTCACTGTCCATAACACACTCTCACATACACACAACTGTCCTCTAGCCTGCCAACTAATCCTTTTATACTCTCCTCCGATCCTCTCTCTTTGACCTTTCCTCCTCCCGAGGAATTTTTATATGGGATCCTCTGCAAGAGAAGACATACACACACATTCCATGTAATATCCACCATCTTTCGTCTTTCCATCCCAGCTCCATCCTAAAGTAAATCCTTGGATTACAGGGAAAGGGACAAGTTTATAGAATAAGAAATGCAGACAAGTTTCTCTCACCACTCTTCATCGGTCTCATATGTCCTTGTTACACACACACATATATATATATATTTCCTTTATTATTTTAGATCCGATCCTTAACAGGGACAAGGCTCATGCAAGAGATCGCTCGCTGTCTCTTTTTCTCTCTACTGATTTCTTTTCCGCCCATCCTGCATTAATAATACCAGCCATGGTGTCAGCCCTCGCGTACAAATGGGAAAACCATCGTTAGTTTATTCAAGTAGATAATACCGATCGGTTTTTGATCATGATAAGGTGCTCCATCTCCATCCCCGATAACACTAGTGATGATCATCAGGAGGACCCTACTCGTTCCAAAGGCTGAAAATAACAGATCACAAAATTAGAAAAATTAACGATACAGACTAATTTTATGTCACTGCTAGTCTACTTCAAAATGGAACCTCCCCAGTTCATAAATTAAACTCAGACCTGCAGACAAGAGGAAGAACACAATTAAGAGGGTAGAACGAATTAAGAGGAAACTAGATCTTTTGGGTATTTCCTTTAGTTTTGATGTATCACTTGTGAGACGTACGTGGCTTGTCACTCTCACAAAAGTCTACCAAGGAAGACATTATGAACGAAATTAAACTATAAAATGGACATACAGAGCCTCCTTCTGGTAAGAAGGAATAATAACACTTGAACGCGACGTTACAGAATATAAATTAAAGCCGGTGAGCATTCAAACAACTATTCGTGGGGTCATGAGCGCATAGATAACGAAGGGGTAGCTGTCGTGAAATTCATTCCTATTCACTCTTTAATGCATGGGATGGAGGAGGAAGAAGAACTAATTAATATAAGATTCTGGATTAATAATCAATATGGGTCTAGAATAATTTCTGTGGAACCCCTTGAGAAATGACTGGCATAACTACCTTTTTCGTTAATTCTTTATTAAATGCCTTTCACCGATTTATTTTCTTTGCTTCTTGAAAGGCTTCTACCCACATGGCTGTAACATTTATATTATTTTTCTCTGTAATGCATTCAGGAAGAAAAACTTGCAGTACTTGTTGAGCTTCAAGCTAACCTGTTCTTTAGTATTATTCTTGTTACTGTCAAAGCAAAATAAACTGATGAAAAACATTTTCCTGAAAATCCCTTAAAATTTGAAATGGTTTTCTTGCGTATATTTCTCATAAATATTCACTCTACAAGGGTGAATGGTCAAGGTTTATAAAGACTTTTAGTGCCATATTTGAGATTATTATTTTCATTTTTTTCAGTTCCTGGTGTTAAAAATTTTAAGAAATTCTTTCTTATTCATTTAACCTTAATTTTTTCTTTTGTGGAATGGTCTAGGGTGAAAAAAAAATCCCTTAAAAAGTCAGGATGAAGCTTGACCCGGTGTTTATTAGTGAAAATTTACGGCCGGTTTACCTTTTTACACTATTCGATGGATCTTGAGATCATTTTCGGGGTTCGTAAGTTGAATGACAAGGAAAGAATAGATAAGTACATTTGCCACGCGTCTTGGTGCAGCTTAATTGAGCCAGGAACTTGAAGACTGGAGGGAAAATTAAAAGAAGCATATTATATATTTCTCCGATCTAGCTCCAGTACGTACTTAGTTCACATTGCCGCTCTGGATCCCTCTGGGACCATTTACAGAATTAGTGCAACTGATCTGAGTTGTGTTTCTTAGACTATGTTCGGTAATCCTTTAGAGGAGGCTTCAACAATCAAGCGTACCAGAATTAATTTTCAAAAGAAAGTCACAAATTAACGAGTTTTTAGAGTTTTGCCTTTTGATTAAGTTTAAACCCTAGCTTAACCACGAACCGAGTGTGGGGGTGGGGGGCGGAAGAGAGAGAGAGACGTCTGGCACGGCAAAATCGATTCGATCAGTCAACGGATCAGTAAACTATTACAAGTGTCTGAGACTAACACTCGCCATTGTTGACCTTCTTTCTGTCCTTTATCGCCGTTGGAATTACCTGAATTTCTAATCCAACATTATTGCGTGCAGGCCAATATACCTATAAATCAGGACTTCTTCCATCCAAGGAATTATCACCACACATTCCTCGGTCATACTTAGGTCATTCGCGCCCTTCCCCGTTCTCTCTCTCTCTCTCTCTCTCTCTCTCTCTCTCTCTCTCTCTCTCTCTCTCTCTCTCTCTCTCTCCAGTTCATAGCCACCAACACACTAAACCATCCCTTACATCTGCATCCTCCCATTTCCACGATCTCAAACATGCCCCTCAAATAGTTTTGTTGTAATTTCATCCAATATTATATATATTATACCTCCATCACCTCTTTCATCCAAGGGTGTCTACAGAATCCCCTATATTTAAAAAACTGGCGAAACCAGACCCGAGAGAACTGGGATTTATCCCCATTTTTTCACCCGGCCCGATCAATTTGACAGTGTTTTAGGTTCTAGCAGATGGACCCGAATCCCTTTAAATCTATTAGCCACAACCGCAAAAGGTTTTATTATATTCAGACAGTCACGCATGTATATATATATAGCTTACTGGGTCTCTACACCTTGAAATTCTGAGTGCAGAAGCCATTTTCTGGTGTTTAGGGGAGCTCCATCCTAACCTGTTAATCTTCATTAGCTCGGTCAATTTTTCAGAATTAATTTGTAAATTTGAAACTTCTACATTATAATTATGCAAATTGAATTCCCACGATTTAATTATATATATTCTGCAGGCCTATGGATAGGCAGCATATATAAGGTAGCCCGGGGTCAGGCATTATATGAATAAATAATCAAATGAGTTTACATAAACTATATTTGTGGACTAGATATCTCTAATCAGCTTCCTCAGCCCAAGTACAATTTTTGTGCACCATATATATATATGCTGCATTCGTAGTTTTGAAATATAGTAATGGGCATATAACCTAACGTGTTGGGACCAATTGCATCATATATATTTCAAAGACTAAACAAATCTAGTTTCTTAAGTTTCTGATACCTAAACTAGGAATCATGCACCATGCAGATTTTAAATTTACTAAGCAGACCATTAGAAAAGCATTAACAGTACAGCCCTAGCTCTTAGTTAATTCATGCATGACTCGGTACTTGCAATTTTATTCTTTAATTATAATCTTCCCTAAAACTCTAATTAATTAGTGAACTAGCTAGCTACCAGACCCATCAATTATATATTAACTTGAGAATCAAAAGAATGAAACGTATGCGGAGGCATGAATCAATCGATCATGTATCACAATAAATGAAGCTGATGAGAATATACCAAACATGAAGTCACAAATCAAGGGTGCAAAACAGGAGCTGTAAAAGGTATATTTGACACGAGTTGCAGCTTAAAGAAGAAAAAAAGGGAAGATATTGGATCTGTGATTATAAATCCGAACGCATGGGGATCGCGACGCATGTCGACATGTCAAAGTGAGTATATATATATTGAAACAGCTTTTTTCGTTTTTCAGGGTTTATAACCAGAGAGGAGGTCGAGCGTTGAAGAGTGTCACGGATAGAGGGAGAGAGGTTCCCACTAAGACAAGCTGTCAAAGCAGGAAGAAAAGGAAGGTAAAAAGGGCTTGAACGAGTCACACCATATATCACATGACCAGCTTGATCACGAAGTCTAAACTAGTTAATGGAGGAGATAAGGGAGCAGTGGAATTTTCTGGGCGAGGTGCAAGAATTGTTTATTTCTGCTTTCAGAACGTCCCCAGCTAGCTAATTTCACCCGTGATCAATATTATTTCATCCCATTTAGAGGTTTTGAATGGCTGAGGATGCGTATCGCCGCCGTCTTTATCCTCTTTTCTTTCTCCACTCTTCCTGGAATGCGGTAGTACTGCAGGCCTGCTCTCTTTTTCTCCTCAAGGAAACACTAGTACTACTTTTTCCGGAAAAGAAAAACACCCAGAAGTACTTTTGAGGAGCTCTGACGATACCAAGATCACGGTTTTGGGGAGACAAGAGGGCCATGTATATCTGGTCTTGATCAGTCAAAAAAGGGTTAGTTCTGAAACGAGGGTATCGATAATACGATTCGCTGAGATCGCTGCTTTTATATATATATACCTTTATAACAAATTTTTGAGGGTACGTAATTGATCAAGGAAGGAAGAAGCAGTGGATCTGGTGAGTAGCAAGTTATGTTGACAATCGCTTTCGTTCCGTATATATTGTATCTATAACTGGTGGAATTAATTTCCCATCTTTCCCACCAACGTATGAGAATGATCAAGCTGTCTAATTCCTGAATTTGACAAACGGTACTGAATTGCATGTCCAACTTTCTGATCTGCTACTACTCTATAAAAAATTCAATGTCGGCAGCAACCAGATCAGAAAGCCAGGGTAGTTTGAAGCAAGCAAGCAATCCAGATTTCATCGCAAAGAAGTGGTAAAAGAATTCTAGAAAAATAAACGTGTCAGTTAACAAGAGTACTTCATATACGTTCAGAGTCTGTAAATTAACCAACCATGTCACGATCGATCAATCTTCTCTTTCTTTTTATTCTTTCTCATGGTTGAACAGGAGCTGATCAATTTGTTCTAGAGGTCAGAAGACATATATATATACCCAGTAGTCCAAGTTGGAAAACATAAAATTAATAATTAAATCTCATATAAGTTTTGTACCCTCCTCGAGTCATTGAAGTTCCATCAGAACAGCATCCGAGAGAGCTAACGATAAGACAGAATATTGCTTCTTATAACTTGTCATTAGTTTACCAAACCCATTCCCAAACATTAAAAAGAAGATAAAAAAGAAACAAATTAGTTGATGATCAGTTCAATCGGCCTGAAACTCATTATAATTAATTGGGTTGTTCGCCTCCAAGTGAGGAAATAACATTACTGAACAGGAAAGGAGCCCAGCAGCCTCGAGAAAGAAGAAGCGGCTGCGGATCCCAAGTACCATATTGGTCTTCACTCTGCAGCCATGCCCCTTCTGGCCGGTGACATGATATACCACCGACCGAGGAGGTTAAAAATACTTAAAACTTAAAAACTCAATTAAAACTGCATTAATTTCAGATTCGTAGTAATCTTCACACTGCGGCGGCGGCGGCGGCCGGAGCCCGGAAAAGTCCAAACTGACCTGAGCACCTACAATCGTCGGTGTGCCGAAAAGCAATATAACCGACTGCTCCAGAAGAGGACATTCATGTACTCTTTTGAGCGGACGAGGAGGACGACGACGTACGACGGCGGCCACTGCTTCTATATATATATATATATATATATAAACTGATCCCCTCTCAAACATTATACACAGAACGAATCCTCGCGCGCATCGTATCACTCCTCTACAAGACATACCCATTTGAAAGGGAGATAAAGAGAGAGAGAGAGAGACAGAGTGAGGGGACAAGCATTGAATTTCTTTTGGGAGCATTCTCTGTTCTCTCCGTGGCCGCTTCCATCCCTGCTTCCCACTTCCGTTTCTGCGTCGGCATTAAAGAGGAGAGACTCCCGCTCCACCGAAAAACGCGCGCGTGAGATTCATTCCCTAACACGACGGACGTGGGACCCGCCCAACAGGGGGCACCGAGAATTCCCCGGCTCGCGTGTACCTAACGTCCGTTGCACAGGCCCGAACGGGCCCCGGAGTTTTTTTTTTTTTAATTTTTTATTCCTACGAAATCTCTTTGCCACGAACTGCGGCCGTTCATTTAGAGAACGATAACACCCGCGGGTCCACTCTTTGAAACATCGACGGCGGAGATGCAATCCCAGAACTCGTGGGACCGGGTCGAGGAGGCCCATTAATGGAGAGAATCCTCAGGCGAAGGGGGCAGGCAATAAATGAGTGGGGCGAGACGGTGGGGCCCGCGGGAATACCGGGCCTCCCCCATGACGTCGGCCTTCGTCACTTTCCCTCTCTTTTACCGGCTATTTCGCTTCTTGTCAGAACCTTTTTTTTCTTTCCTCGCTCCACTCGGCTCGGCTCGACTTACCTCGAGTCACTTCATCCTCGAGCGCTCTTTTTTTTAAAAAACTAAACCGTATCCCCTCGTGTTGAGGGTACTTTTGTAAAAAGAGTAATGTTATACGTACAATATTGTACTGAGTACATCCTCTAATAATAGTAGTGGGGTATTAAAATATAAATAATGCTATGAATATAATACTGTTTGCATACAAACCCTTATAAGCCATTAGATAATGATAAAAATTAAGGTGTCATTATTAAATGGCATGTGAGGGGTTGTACACAATGAACTCTAAACAATATTATACGCATAGTATTATTTTTAAAATATTCTTAATATGGATCCCACCGTGAATGGGATATACTCTATTGTATGCATGCAGTGTTGTATGCATAGACTTATTCTTTGTAAATTCTAACTTTGATTTGCTTGAGAATATATTAATTAATAAAATCAGAAATTATTGTCTGATTTATCCTTGTTCAATGTATGGATGCAACATTAAGTAATTTTTCAAAAATAATGTCTAATCTCATGTTTCTAATTTCTTAATATCATAGATATACCCCTGCCCTATTGACGGGTGAAAGGTCTTAAATACCCATAACAGGTTTCTTATTTAACAAAATATACTCCTTACCCTTCATGCTGAGTTGGGAAGTGAGGGCTCGGCTAAGAAAGAACGGCGCCGGCAGGCACCCCCCCTCCTCGCTTTAAGACATCGCTGTCATTAGAACGAGTGTCAGTCAGCGGTAATAATTTCCAAAGTATAAGAGAGAGAGAGAGAGAAGGGAAGGGGGCTTATTTATCCCTGACCTTCGCCTCCATTTCACCATCTCCCGCTTCCTTTCTGTACAGACTCTCAGAGAGACCACCATCTATATCTCCCAGTTCTTTTCTTTTTCGTTTCTTTGTCTGGCCTTTTTTTGTTTACAAAGAAAAAAAAAACCCGTCAATGCATGGAATACTTGTTCATGGCCTCCGCAATATTTTAATCAATATTCTCCTCCTTTATTTCGATTGACGACTCTTCCTTCCCTCTTGCTAGCAGCCTCTCTCTCTCTCTCTCTGATCTCTCTCTCTCCGGCAGCAGCGGCTGCTGCGCGCGCGCGCATACCGATCGAGAATGGCCGAGGACGAGATGGAAGATCGCCGGAGCGCCGAGAGCGGGACCCATAATAACAATATTGTTGTTGGGGATCAGAAGCGATCGCCCAAGAAGAAGAGGCACAACAACATGTCGATAACAGCAGCAGCAGTATCCTTCGATCTGAACACGGAGGCAGCCGCCGGGACCGAGGAAGAGGCCGGAGAAGAGGAGGACAGTGTGACCGATGTGGCCGAGGAGGCAGATCCTCCGGCGCCGGCCGGGAGCTCCAGCAATAATAGCACCACCGGCGGCGACGGAATACTGGAGGGGGACCGGGACCGGGAGAGACCGCCCGGCGCCGGCGGCGCCGTCAGACAGTACGTTCGGTCCAAATTGCCTCGCCTTCGATGGACCCCAGATCTCCACCACTCCTTCGTTCATGCAGTCGAGAAGCTCGGTGGACAGGACAGTAAGTTCCTTGTATATCATCTCTTCTTCTTCTCTTCATCTTCCCTCAGTTGTTTCTCCTTCTCCTCTTCTTTTCATCTCTTTGCCTTTAATTTCTCGGAGAGAGAAATAATTAAGATCCTGCTTTTGGCAAGTTATAAGATCATACGTACATATAATTTTGGGTCGACCTGGGTTTTTGAGATTCAGTACTCTAATTTCCTCATCATCTCTTTTTTTCTTCTTTCGTTGCAGGAGCTACTCCGAAGCTAGTCCTCCAGTTGATGAATGTGAGGGGCCTCAGCATCGCTCACGTAAAGAGCCATTTACAGGTACTATATATATATATATATAAGAGTAGTACTACAGGCGAAGATCCCATACCCTTTTAACAATTTCTTCCTCATCATACACATATATACATAATTTGTACTGATCATCGTGCATTATTTCCTCATGAATCGATCAGATGTACCGAAGCAAGAAGCTCGACGACGCCGGACAAGGTATATATATACACACACACTTCCGAGTCCATTCGTCTGCGTTAATTTGGGTACATATATACCCATCTCCGCGTTAAACAAATTCGATGAGAAACACAAATTAAATCCGTAAAGTACCATTCATTTCTCTTTCCCCCCTCTTAGTTAATTCCCTAATAAATTATGTTTATACATATTTATCTCCCTGAGAGCCTGTATTATTTCTTCCATGTTTGATCGATTAAAGGAGTAGTAGCTACATAATTGTAAGAGTACTATGATCAGTAGTACTGGTTTATAGACATACGCTAATTTTAATCTCTCTGCAGAATAATGATCTGTAAGTAATGTGTTAATTCTTGCTCCCCTAGCTAGTCGTGTCTCTAGCTCATTAATTTTTGGTCGTTTTGAGCAGAAAGGCAAAATATGCACGGGGCAGGAGAGATGTTCTACCAGAGGGGTGGCTCCTATCAGCAGCCCTTCAGAATGGACACTAGTAGTAGTACTGGCCGGCTTTTCCCAGGAGCAGTCAAGAACATTCACGAGCAGGATCGCTTCTGCAGCAGCCTTTTGCAACGCCCATTCTCCCAACAACCAATATTCGACATGAGAGCTGCCGGCAATTTAAGGTACTATACTAATTAATTGACATCCCCAACCAATCTAGCTCATACACACAATTTCACAATAATATGTGAAAAAGTAAGTTACCTACCTACCTCGCTCTTCTCTCTTCTAATTGTTGATCATGATCAGTTTCTTCTTCTTCTTCTTTTCTCTGCAGGAGGGAAGAGTGGGCTTTTAATCAGCAGCATCATGTCGTGACCAATATTCCGGGTGCTCATCAAGCATGCAGCAGAGACCCCCACAGGCCTGCCGGGTTCGTTCATCACGACGTGGTGCTGTTTCGGCCTGAGGGATCATCAAAGCCGAGTAGTAATACTACGACTACAACCTCTCACTTATTCGATATCCGCGACGCCATCGCCGGAATTAATAATACCAGGCCGGCCTTTCCTCCGGGCAGGTCATCGGCCGCCTCCGGCTTAATCGTGGGTCATGAACACCACACAGCAGCAAAGGAGGCGCCGCCGCCTAATTCTTCTCTCAACTTTGAATGGATCGGTAGCAGCTCCCAGCCCTTCTCGCACCATATTCCGGCGTCCTCCTCCTCGTCTCACTCGGCTGCCATTAATAATACGAACAATCTAGTACTACACAGTACATACGGCTCGAGTAGTACTACTAGTAGTACTTTCACTCACAAGAAGGCTAATTTCCAAATGATCCCCTCCTCGGACGACGCCATTCAGCTTTCCTGCAGTGACAGATTCAGCCAATTACGTCCTCAGTACTTAGCACATCACGATCATCATCCTCGTCTTGAGGTAATTATTAATTTACGGTCTAGTCCAATAATATTAATTAATACTGCCCCCAAGGATTAATGCAAACACGTACATTTATCGATTTTGAATCTGGAGTTATATATGATAAATATATATATATAGTCCTTTAATGAATTAATTGTTTGCAGGTTCTACAGAGGCAATATTCACTGAATATGCCGATACCCATGTTTGGAACTAGGAGGGAGAAAGAAGAGAATATTCTTGAGATGAGCCCGGAGAGGGAGAAGAAGAAGAAGAAGATGATGATGATGAAGGAGATGTCATGGTTGCCCAACTTGCAGCTCAGCCTAAGCTCCAACTTGGTCGAGGAGGAAGGAGAGAATATTAATCTTGAGGGAAACGAGAGAGGCATAGACAGTGAACTTACCCTCTCCCTTTCCTCTCCACACTCCGGCCAACTTTCACAGTACTCAAGTGACAGAGATCACAAGGACAGGACCCCAAGCTCGGGGATTCAGTTTCTAGGAACCAATAATATTATTAGCAGTACTAGTACCAACAGGGCCGCCGGGAGGATGAGTACTTTAGATCTGACCATGTCGATGAAGGCATTGGAGTGAGATCTTTCAAGTACTCATCTTGAGGCCCTTTCAATATTACTCGATCGAACTAGCAGCATAGTTTCAGCCTGCTCATGATCAGAATAAAGGTATAACAAATTACTTGTTTCTTTCATTTCTAGAGATGATCATACCCATATTCTGCAGCATTTTGATTGACGACGTACATTAATTAATCCTTAATTGACGATCGATATTCGGGAGAGCATACATATAGTACTACTCCATGTCAATTGATTTACTGCATGCAGTTGCCCATATTCAACATTCCGTCTAGAGTTATAATTTTCATGTAAATGATCTATCTGAGAACATGAGCTAGCTGAAATTTTTACAGGGACGAAAGAGCAAGAATATGCGTGTTTCTAAAGTTCTCATAGTTATTCTTAAATGGAGTGGTTCTTAATTATCTAACTAATAGTGTTCTGGCAGTTATAAAGGAATGGGATTCTTTATTTCCAAAACAAAATGGGGCATTGAATTAATTTCAAGTCAGTTGGCATTCAACTCAATGTTTATTACTTCTATAAAATTAGTTTGATGGCATGAACAGAAGTACTTTAACTGAAGCTACGTACTCTAAGAGTACTCTAGCATCCAGTACTCTTATGCACATGTGATCAAAGAACAAGCTGCGTCATGTGAACAAGAGAGGCTCAGGTAATTAATAGTGATCATTAGAATGAATATATTCTCTTCTGGTGATTATATGCATGCACGCTTAGCACTAGCTAGCCCCACCGGAACTTCCTTTTAATTAATTCCTATATATAGATTGTTTCTCTCATCCTTCTTCAGGCCTTAGTTTTCTTCATTGATTTGGTTTGCTCTTTGTTGTTAGAACGGAGACTTTTTATTCTTCAAAAGCGATAAGCTTGTGGAAGATATATATATTCAACGGATAATGCTAGCTGCACCTATGCACAATACCGATCTGGGTAACCAACTAATCTGAAACACAGTTGCCTACGATTTATCCTTTAAAATTAAGGATTTTATAAAAAGAAAATATTTTTTTAAAGTTTTCCTGTTGGCTGGTTACATCAGGTACATCGGATAGTTACTATAGCCTAGGTGCAGCTTGCATTACTCATATTCAAATGGCTTTAGTGGGGGGTAGTCAATTAATTTTCTGTTTGAAAAATGATATCAGTACTTTGACATTTTATTGTAAGGTTTTACATCCTGATGTGGCAGTCCTCCTAGCAGCCTAGTTGGCATTCCAGATAAGGTCTAAGGTTTAGGCTTCCCTATAAAATAAGAAGATAGTTCCTATTTTAATTTTCTTACTTGGACTACCAACGAGGATGCCACGTCATACTGTAAAAACTCACAGTAATAGGCTACAGTACGCATATCACTACTCTTTTCTGTTTAGTTACTACTAAAGCCATATGAACAATATGATCAGAAGGATGACTGATGACTGATCCCTTGACCATCATATCCCATATGAAAAATGAAACTATATAAGCTTTATTTTCAAGTGGGAATCTGATGTCTGAATGGGCATACAACTAGCTAGCGATCAATTTATTTTTCTCCTTACTCTCTTGAAAGTAATGTTCTTCTCCATTTGCTTGTTGGTAATGATCATTCTGAAGAATTGCAAATTTGCGCACTAGTTACTCATCAAAACAGCATTTCAACATGATAGCAATTAGAGACTTCTTGGTATCGCATAAGCATGATAAATGTTGTTCTAAATTATCTGATCATTATACATAACGAAGACAACTGGTTCATCCATTAAAGTATCTCTTGGAGTGGAACAATTTGGTCATGTAGTTCATTCAGCTTCCAATATTGTGAAAAAGGAAAAGAGCAGTTAATTGGTGTGCTGGTTACTTCGTGATACTGAAGTACAACCAAAAGTTAGTACTATTTCTTAGATCAGCTGCCAGTGCCAGCTGATCCTTTGGATGGAGTTTCACTTCAACATGATCTTTTTAATTAAGGGACGCAGATACTTAAATTTATAGCCACTGCCTAGCTAATAAAACATATTTAAAAAAATCAGTAATTTTTATTAGTTAATCTGTTGACTGCAAAGATAATTAAGAGGCTAATTGATCAAAGGAGTCTCGTACTACTTCAACTTCCCATCTCTTATAGAATTAATTTCCTTAGTTTTTAGGGGTGGAGGATGAGTTCTGTAACTAGAAAATTTGTTATTGCAACTTTATATGCGTTATTAAGCAAAATCCAACTAGACCAGCAAACTGCCAAGATGGCATATCGAAGCAAAAAAATCAGTAATTTATACATGAATAATGTGAGACAACAAGTGCACCACTCGGGCACTTGTTGAGTGCACCAATCATCACTCTTTATACATATTCCCTAGCTAGTTCCTGTAACCTCTTCTGCATTACAATTAGAAGCGTTTTAGATGTAGCAAATTAAGATATAATCGGTCTTAAAAATGTACTAAATTCTTGAAAAATACTGTTACTTCTAACTCGTACAAAGCGTGACTTTATCAGTGATCTGCTGGGATTAAGCTGCGAAGACTTTTATCAATCTGCTACGGTTAGAGATCTAGAAAGAAACCCAAAAAGATGAAAAGTCATCTGACCTGTCCCTGAGTCAGGAAAGGAGAAGAGGAAGTGAAATGGGAACGAGGAAGGGGAAGGAGAAAAGGAATAAAGAAAGGGAAAAGAGAAAAAAGAAGGAGAAAGGGGGAGGTGATCAGAAGCGTGCTGGAAAAGAGAGAGGAAAGAAAAAGAAAAGGAAGCTGAAAAAAGGGAAAAAGATCCGGTACTTGAATAGGTTTAGTCTAACCAGGACTCATGTTCAAATATACATACACGCACAGTGGAGTGATCACTCAAATTATGAAATTATTTTTTAATAATTGCAGTTATCTGATAGACTATTACAAGTATTTCATAGGTTTATTAGCAATAAGTAATTTGGCGTCGTGTTAATTAATTTATTAGGGCATAACCCACTTCTATCATATGCTCATGTGACTCTCGTTATGTCCAGACCATCTGCGTATTCACTTGTATCACCTACGAGACTGTGACATAAAGGAAGTAAAGTTTCAATTGGACCACATGAGACTGATCATGAATAGTTTATGCAATTACGCTCAATGCTACTCCAGGATAAACCATAAATTAAGAAGGCTAATGTCATCGACACCCGACGGACCTCTAATTCCGATGAGTTCAGAAGTAAGATAAACATTATCCTTCCTGCCTTCCTCCCTACTACACGTAATCCTACCATCATCAATATTCAGGAGCAACCTCTAGTACTAGCGCCATGGAATTAAGGTACATTACTGATCTAAATATATATATCCATCCCTGCTAATTTGGTACAAAAATAGAGAGATTAAAGAAAAGGGAGTAGTACTATATATAGCACAGGTAGTTCAGGAGGGAAAAGACGCCGGAAACTGGAACGTTTCCGGGTCGACCGAGAAGTAATCGGCGAAGAAAGTGGAGTCGTGTGCCTTCTTCATCTCTGTTTCCAGTGTTTCCATCTGCCTCTCCAAATCCATCAGTTTCTGGTTCATATTATTCAGTCTCCTCTTCGCAGCTTCGTCTGCAGACATTAAAAGCCAATATATATATATATATAGATTAGCAGACCGGGAAAGGAGGAACGAAACAGAAATACTCTGTTCTGTTTTAAGAATTCGAGTTGATCAAGAACACGATTAATTCGGGGGAGAAATTAAAATTTGATGTTATAATTACCGTATCGAGTAACGAAGTCGGTCACGGCCTGGGTGTCGATGGGCATGGAATCGGGGACGTCTCCGAGCGGGGATTTCTTCCTCGTATCAACCTTGTTCCTGGACATTCTCTCTCTCTCTCTCTCTCTCTCTCTCTCTCTCTCTCTCTCTCTCTCTCTCTCTCTCTCTCTCTCTCTCTCTCTCTCTCTGTTGCTCTGGATTCACGGATATGGAGACTTCTGGGCGAGAGAAGAAGAAGAAGAAGAAGAAGCTGTGAATAGATCATTCTAGAGAAGGGAGGGTGGGGAGGGGTTTTAATCTAACGGGTGTGAGATGTGATAACAAATCAACGGAAGTCAAAGTAAACGGGAACTTGCAGAATTGAGTACGTCACGGATCACGAAACAGGCCGTCGCCATGGCGACTCCTCTTCTTGATTGATCCCAAAGCCTCGTCGCCTTTTTCGGAATCTTTTACCGTTTGAAGTAAATGAGACCCCAATTGAACCCCGATTCCCCCCACTCGGCCTCCTCCACGTCCCCAAAACGAGGGGGCCCTTAGTCATGTTGCGGTAACACTGCATGCCTCATGATGCTCCTCGGGCATGGAAAATTCCAATTCGTGAGAGGCGGCGCTGAATTCTCCAGATTTTATGTTCAGCCAAGATCCGATTTCTGGATCCTCTCCACAGAAATGGACGATTATTCTACATGGGTTTCGATCAGAGGATCTAAAAAGCCAACAAAGAAAAAGAAAAAAAGAAACTTCCATGAGAAAAGGGACTTCAGAACCTTCTGGGAATCACCGGTTGAATTCATTTCTACAATTCATGATCTTCTTATCCTAATGTTTTACTGACAATTAATATAGTTGACAAGGTGGAAGTTTAAATTTTTCTTTGGATAAAAATGTATTCATTTAGAGCTTATTATCAAATAGTTTAATTCTCATATCCTTAAGTCTTCGCACTGGTAAAATTTCAGATGCTAACTTCTCTAGATCTTTTAATAAAAAAAAATTTGGACTTATGGCGGGTAGATTGAAATAAGAGCTCATCCATAGCTTTTTCTAGAAATATGATACAAGTAATTCATTATTTAAAGTAGTCGTCCGTCACTGATGTTAGAGTCCACGATAACATGAAAGATAATAAAGTTTATTATGAAAGGTAAAGTATGATATAGATTACAGACAAATGATTAAATTAATATTATGTTATATAAAATCGCAAGAAGATACATTCATAAGAAAGTCTAGTCTAGTCAAGTCCCTCAAATCGCAATCTTTAACTCTTTTATGTTTAATATCCTCAAACTAAACTAATAGGTAATATAACAAATGATTTAAACAAGTATGAGTTTCACAATTGTTTATTATTATTAATTATTGAGTAATGCTAGCTGCAGTACCTATCCTACGTACCTGACGTAATACAAGCCAATAGAAAAACTTTAAAAAATAATAAAATATTAAACCCTAGGCAATGTGTTTTGGATTGGCAGGTTACATCATATATAGGTACTGTGCATAAGTGCAACTAGCATTTTTCTTAAGAGCCATGATATAAGTACTGTAGGTTTTTACTTCCAAGACTTTACATTCTGATCGGAGCGTTCACGTTGCAGTTTAGTAAGAGATAAACTTTAAGATAAAATCTGCAAGATTTTAGTTTTTTAATAAAATATTATCAACCTATTCTATTCTATGGGTAAACCCTAAACCCTAAATTTTCTCCTACCTAAACTATCAACTATGTAGCCACGTCAGGATGTAAAACCTCGAAGTAAAATTAGAAAATACTAATATCATTTTTCTTTTCTTAATTATTTGATATGTTCTAGAAAACATTGAACTGCTTATTAAACTAGAAGTGTTTCCGATCTTGGGTTGATTGATTAAACCAGGTAGTAAAATAGTCAAACAGAAACATGTTCCAACCACCCTATGTCTTATCATATAATTCTATTCATGGTTTTTGTATAATTCCTTGATGAAGTTGTATTTGATCAAAATATCTAGAACATCCGGTATTTTTTTACATCGAATTCTATTTCCCAATGAAAATAGTAAGAGGATTCCAAGTACTCGTCATATCCAACTTTGTTGCTGTAGGTTTTTTTCTCGTTTAAGAAACATTCTTCCAAACAGAGCAGACACGGAAGGGAGATATTTCACAATCCTACTTCTTTTTTCTATTTCAAAATAGACAGAATCCACACACAAACAACTCAGAACGAACTTATCAAATTCAATCAATGGACCGAAAACAGAGAGAACTCACAATCACACAGATTGCATCCGTTATCCGCTTGCGCAATAAAGAAGTGTATAAACAAATGCACCGACGAGTACTTAAACACCTCAATAGAGAGGACGCCTAGTACGCCAATTCATATCTTCAATAATTACAAATGCCACTACTTGATATTCTCCGTATCAATCGATCCTAGAGATCATATGAAAAATAAAAGTATGTATTGTAAGAGATATTTGCCTCTTTTACTTTGTCCAACCTTTTTATAAAGAAAAATGATTTCAGTACTGCCATATTTTACTGAATTTTTACATCCTGATATAACTGTCCTCCGCAGTTTAATTGGCAGTCCAAATAAGGTCTAAGGTTTAGGAAAACAGATCTTACTTTATGTCTTACTTAGACTGCCACCAAAGACACCAAGTCACACTGTAAACCCTCACAGTAAAATTTAGCACTCCACATATCACTACTCTTTTATAAAAGAGTATTTCTGAAAAGAAAGTTTATTATGCATCCATTGAATATAATAAAATAGCAAGTCTTCAAAACAATTGACCTGTATACAAAAAAGTGTATGTCAATAATTTTTTTTTCACTTGAATATGGCTGGTTGTCGTTTTACGATAGATTTCAGTATATTGAGGAACGGTGAGATAACATGATATGAACAATTTTCTACAAGCAGTTATATCTGAGGACTGCTGACAACTGGCCAAGACGCAGTTGTCTGAGAGCAGGGAGGGAGAGCAACTCAGGTGAACGCCTTCAAGGGCAAAAAGAAAATGAAAACCAGAATTCAAATAATCATGCGCTGCAAAAGGAAAGGGTTCAAGTTAGCACAGTCCGAGAATCAAAAGTGTCGGAAATGAAATGAAGACAACGAGTACCTTTACAGTTGATAACACAGCATTTTATCTCCACAGGCAATGCATTTGTGGGACATTCTTAACGTTATTGTTCTGTAAAAGATTTATTCAGCTCCTGGACTCATGAAAAAAAAATCTGATATCAAAATTCTTGGCGAAGCATCATAAAGAACTTGATTAATTAAAGTTTGAAAGTACCTCCGAGAAGCGGGTCTGGCTGCGAAGTGCTTTAGTATTCTTGACTAAGTTTTCCCACTTCGGATCAGCTGTAGAAGTACTGACAGCCTGTTTCCTTGAACGCAACTGAACACCTAGGTAGGATCCGGATGATGGGGCTTTGGATGGCACAGAAGGTAATGTCCTCCAAAGCCAGGACTCTGAAGGTGATTTCGGCAAAGGAGGGGGAAGTAATCCTTGCAAGGAACTTGCTAAAGCTTTTCCCTGATCCATTGGACCATCACTGTGAGTGCTACATGTGAGCAATTTTTCTGAAACCAACTGGCTATCATAAAAGACCCGCTCTGCTTTCTCAGCATCCGGACTTGATATTGGCTGAAGGTTTTTTTCTACAATGCCATAGTGTTTAGGTTGCAATGAATTTTGCTCCTCAATACTTAGCTGAGCTGCTAGGACAGAACACTTCTCCATCTCTCGACCGTTATATGTAGGACTCATGAGATCCTTTGTGTCCGAAGAGCTTAGTGATTTTGGTGTATCCAATACTTGAATTGAATCAACATAGAGAGTTTTCTCTACAACAGGACTTGATGAACCAGACCCTTGTTGACTTGTATCTTGAAACTTCACTGTTCCCCATGACTGGCTTCTGCTGTCAGAGTCCAATGCATCACCCTTAGTATTCTTACTTTGTTTGGGCATACCAAGAAAACCTGTTCCTTCATGAAACGGGGACTGAGGTGCATCATTTCTATAGGGAGATATAGCATCACCAGCAGACTGTCTACGAGGCGAGGACCCATCAAGTGTTTGCGAATCACTCCATGATAGCCGGTTAGAATCACTAGTTGGCCTACTTCTATTCCCCTGGGCCTCATGAGACCGAAGGCCATGTACTAGTTTATGTTTATACACGTCTTCCCAAGAATGCTGCAGAAACAGAAAAAATAAGAACCACGAGGATTTCAACATCAAATACATATAAAAGTTAAAGAGGCTTAGCTTACCTCATCATCCTCATTAGAAGATCTGTGACTTGTTGAGGCCTTGGGACGACCAATATCTTTGGAGACAGCAGGTGGCAGAAGTGCCCTGTTTCTGACCTTCACTCCCGGAATAGGGTTTAAAAGACATAAAGAACTCTTTACGCAAAACCGAGGAAGAAACCCACAGCCTTTGGCAGACAAATAGCCAGAGTCGTCATAATCAACGAAGTCACAATTGCTCTCTTCATCCTCATCAGTGTTTTGCTGTGGCACTACAACAGGTCTATAAGGATAAGTAACAAGTCTTCTATCCCGGTTGACTATGTTCATGGTTCTTGTCGGCTCCCTTGCTGAAGCTGGCTTTCTTGTAGCATACTGAGGTGCCTCCGATGTCATGGCTTTGGCGGCAGATAAGAAACGATCCATCATGAAATCTCGGGTTTCTGTATCCACAAACATGTTGCCAATAGGTCTTCTATCTGGACCATCCAATGCACTATGGCCGCTTACACTACAATTCATGAAGATTGATTCAGATCGAGACTGTGTTTCAAGAGCATCCGAGAATTCATCGTCACAATCCTCCTCCGGAGTAGGTTTGCCTTCTTGCAAAGACGGATTGGACCTGACCACTGCAGTCACATGGTTTTCATGACTCTTGCTTTCAATGGTTTTCCTCACAGTAGGAACCTCAAGAGAATTATTTTCTGTGTGCTGCAGAGAAGATCGTTGTTGTTGCTGCCGTAGTTGTTCTCTCTGTTTTTGTTGTTGTTGATGATGATGATGTTGTTCTTTTTGCCTAGCATCTACAGTTCTTCCAGGGGGTAGCTTTGGAGCTAATAGGGATGCATCAGGTGAGATAGGAGGTGGCCTACCTGAATCCTTGGGTCTTCCAGGTATCTGCTCCCACACAAAAGGAACAGATCCTGCATCTCTTATGGGTCCAGATTTCAGTTCTGGCTTGTGGAAGGGAAGAGAGGATCTTTTTGGGACATATTTCACCACCTTGCCGCCATCAGTTTTATCATGATTTGCTGAAGAAGCAAATCGCCTCACAGACATCAGGGGTGCATTGAAATCTAGTTGTTTATCTTCCATCAAATTTTTGAGCATCACCTAAGAGGTATTCAATGTGGGTACTTCCAGTCCCGCCTCAATCTAAATCTCAATTTCTGAGGTTCACTGAAAGAAATCCAAGTCCAACTGTGGGGAAAAAACAGTGACAGAAATACAGAATAAGCTCAATTTCGAGTTCCAGCAAGAAATAAAATTGTAACCAATATTACAAAGTTAATAAGATCGAACCATACAGCATTTTGAAGAACACAGATTAAAGTGAAAACTGTTTACTCAGTACTCGGAAAAAATAAGCAGGCTAAAAACACCACGGTGGAATTTTAGAGGCGGAAAAGCAATAGCACTGGTTACTAAATACGGTGTAGGGAGGCATCCTCTAATTTCGGAAAGGAATTTTGAGAATTGAAAAAAAAAAAATACAAGCAGCAGTATTTCGTAAAAAAACTATCGATTTAATGAAATATCCCCACCTTGTCTTCCATTCCCAACGAAAATCTAAAGAACAAGCCAAGCTTGTCGAAAATCACAGAGAAAGTTCAAACAGCATCAATAGAAAAATCTCACAGCAATACCATAAAAATTATCCATTACGGCCTGAAATAAGCTGCAACTTGCCAGCTCCCCGTGTCATCCCAGTGACGATAATTACTTAAAAATCTCGGAAAAGCATAAGTCAACAAAACTCTAAATAACTAGAAATACAAAATTCTAATTTTCAAGGAAACTACATTTTCCATGTCAACAAATATAAACGCCTAAAATGAAAAAGAAACGAAATTAAATTGAAAAAAAAAATTACTATTTCCAATCGTCACCTACAATTGAGGCAAAAAAAAACGACTTGCTGTCACTGAAGAAACTCCACAGCAAAAAAAAAAATAACAGAAAAAATAACAATCAGAATCAAGATTTTCAGAAAAACAAGAGAGAGATACCTCCAATGATCGTCGCCTGGATCGGAAAGAAGAGAACTCACTTTTCTTGCAGCTGAGCCAGAGCAGTTGCACAATGGAGCAGCCTTTAGAGAAAGTGGGAAAAGGATAAACCCCTGACTACGCTTGCTCGTTGATATTGCCCGCCCAGACCGGAAAACCTGTGAATCTCAAATCCTCGCCCTCCTTTAACCTTTCTTCCCCTTCTCTCCTTCCTCTCAAAAATGACGAATTCGCCATCCCCATCTATCTACGTGACGTTTTTCATTTCTAATGTTCTGATTTTATTCTTTTTTCCTTTTTTTTTTTTTGCTCCTCCAAAAGACTCCAAGAGAGACCGAGAAAAAATTACGTGTCACTCTCGTCGGATCACGTGGAATCATGTAATCTAATTCATCCGATCCCACTTTCCCTCCAGTCCTCGGACAGCCCTCAGTGCCTCACTACCCTCCAGAATTTTAACTGCGTTCTTCCCTTCTCTCTCGGTCCCTCTCACCCTGGTGGGTCCAACGAAACAGACGGCACAGATGGTGATTGCCGGCTCCACCGACAACAAAAGTTTGCGCAGATTGGGTCCACTTACTGCATCCATCCCCTTAATCAACTAAAATATCTATAATCTACTTAACATAAAAAAAATTAAACGTAATCAATTTGACGCCATTGAAGTCCGGAGAAGCGAATTGATTACGGCAGTGTGAGAGCGTTGGTGATTTCAAAGGCGCTTTAATTTATTCGGAGGAAGACTTCAATCTGCTACTCTGTGATTAATGGAACTGCTTTAAGAGTAGGGACAAGCATGAGGTCGAACAGGGAAAAAGAATTGTTTATGCAGGGGGAATTAGAATAAAGCGAGAGGGGGACTTTTAGATTTGTTCTTGTATATGGCGACGCCACTGCCAGCGCGCGCCTTCTTCGTCTTTGTTAGATTATAATCGAATATCTCCAGAGTGATCAGAGTGGGGATTTTGAAGTCAAACAGGGAAAAAGTTCCGGACGGATGCTTGTTCGGAAGGTTTGTGGCGTCGTCGTAAAGAGGGTTTGGTATTCCGTTTCTCTAGGTTCCCTTTGCTTTAAATTAGAGTGTTTTCTTTTCTACGGTAAGAAGAAAAAGCGGACGAATGGCCGTGAGAGGGGAACCGTCCCCCTCTCCATTAATGGCGACAGAAAAAGAGAGATCGTAGGCCGTGAAAGTGGACGACGATCCCTGATTGCCTGCTCTACCGGAAAGCAGCAGAAATGCCATGTGATATTTCTATGGTTAATTTTTTTCCACTGGCGGTCGACGTTACGATGGTTTTCTATTTTAGATTATCTCAATAACCTACCCATATTTCGTCCTTACTCTCATTATTCATCCTGTCGAGGCGCTATCAGGTTAGACAAATAACGAATACTGTAATCTAAATGAATAGGACCTCGCACGTTGTATCATTAAAATACCTAATTTGTGTATGTATCTCCACCAATAATATATAACCACTCATAGTAGCAAGAGCCAAGAGAGTCAGAAAGCAAAGTCCTGGAGTAAGATTTGTCAAACTTAATTGGAATGTTAACAAACCTTCGGCCAGAATGACATGATGGATGATGCTGAAACTGCCTTTGGGGTCAACTGATGTTGCCGGAGAAGAAAATATGGGCCAACCCAATCAAAACGATGAAATGGGCGCGCACTATCCTCAGCTCACTTTTGGTTCCCACAATAGTATCTATGAAAGGCCCACGGGCGCTTTAATTTATATCTGTTGCACGTCCCGGAAGTGTTCGAGTGGCTGAGGAATATCGTCGAACAGTTGAGGCTCATCGTATCAGAGCTCTGCAGTGAAAAGGAGCACCGAGTGTGAACGGGGACGAAGACCACCAGCGAACAGTAGAAGGCGTTCCGCCGATATATTGTTCTGGGGACGCAAAAAGTCGGGGGCTGATGAGCTCCCGACTTTTCATATCTCGGGTCATGTGGGCTTATCTAATCTGCGAAAGGTGGGTCTGGCTAAAAATTGTAAACAATGGTGGGAATCGGCGGGGTCCACAGAGGCGTCGTAACTGCAATCGGTTTGGGCGTTCGGAAGTCCAGATCCCCGAATCGTTCGGTTAAGATGGCACGCCGGGCTCCATCACTTTACGCGGGACCCACTCGCATCATTCTTCGTCAAAAGTCGGAAGAATGAAAAAAGAAATGGGAAATGATCCCTTCTTCTTTTAAAACATATCTCTCTATCGCTTTTCCCCCTTCCCCGTTCAGACGGAACGCCCCAATCATTCATTCATTCATTCATCCATTCGCGCACCCAGCTCCATAATAAATTGAAGGCATCGCCTCGCCCCCCCCGGGACTTAATGTTCCATCGGTTAAGAATGGCAGCAGCCTGCTCTACGGCGACGTCGTTCCTGATCATCCTCTTCTGCCTCCAGCTGAGTGCCGCACTCGAGCTTGACAGTGCTCCGGCTACACTCAGAAAGCACGCCGGCCTTCTCCTCTCCCGGCGGCTGGATCATGTCGACCAATTACCTTCCTTTGCCGCACCGGCTCCGACGGTGGTCGGAATATGCGAGTCCGTGGTGCTCGACCTTGGCTACCCATGCAACGAGTTCCAAGTAATATAATTAATGCCCATATATATGTATATACGTACTTTTCTGCGCAGCACATCATTCTGACTCACTCTTGATATTAATTTGTAGGTGAATACGGGAGACGGGTATATTCTAAGCGTTCAGAGGATCCCGTACGGCCGCGGAGGCGGCGATGGGAAGATTCGGCCGCCGGTCTTACTGCAACACGGAGTCCTAATGGTAAGGTCGACCGTATGTATATCAATATTCGTAGAGTATTAGCTTTATTTTGAAGGATATGTACGTACGCTCCATTTTGATCAGATTTTGCCATGGATCGATGTCGCTTCTGGTTTCCTCTTCTACGAGGCGGTTCCATTCTCACAAGTCCCAAGACGCTGTTTTCAGTGATCACGGATACGTCTCTGATCCCCATGAACGAGTAGTCGTATACACGCATGTCGATGAAATTCATCCGTCTCCCCTCGTAATCTGTTCTCTTCGTCTTCCCGCGCGAGCCCTCTTTTTTTTTTTTTCTAATTTCTTGGTGAAGAAAAGAAAAACGGAGGTAAGTCTGGTTCTGTTGGGCGCAATTTCTGGCGCGCGTGAAACCAAAGTCTCTCCTGTCGCTGTGTTGTAAACCTCTTTTTTTAATTCTCTGCTTTTGAAGAATGCCTTCCGCATTCAACCATGCATGCATGCTTCAATCGGCACGTGTATATATATATGCACTGTGCTAACTGCTACGTACTATTTACGTTCCTCTTTTTCTTTTTTAAAGAAAAAGGTAGACTTTGAGTAATTACTGGGAATTGAGCACGTACGTATATTGGGAAGTGCAGGACGGACTGACATGGCTGCTGAATTCCCCGGACCAATCTCTGGCATTTGTGTTAGCTGACAGTGGTTACGACGTCTGGATCTCGAACAGTCGAGGAACGAGATACAGCCGACGCCATACCACGCTCGACGCCTCCGACCCGGTAGTACTCATGAGTAACGCTTTCCCCTTTCTTACTCTTTATTCAAGTACTTGCATTATTTCTCGAGTCTCGATCGTTTCAATCGAAATGATCTTCTGATAAAGCAAATCGTGGTTGGCAGGCTTTCTGGGTATGGTCGTGGGACGAGCTAGTTGAGTATGATCTCCCCGCAACCTTCAATCTTGTACAGCGCGAGACGGGAGGGCAGAAGATCAATTACGTCGGCCACTCCATGGTGCGTACGTAATCCCTTGAATATTCATTCTAGCACTTTATCTGTTGCAGCATATTACTCGCTCGGATTTTAAATGCAAACACTCAGAAACATATGTACATAACCCGCAGAAAAAGTTAGTGGCTTTTTCTGGAATTGGTACACAGAAGAATGTGTCAATAATTAGTTTCAGGAGGCACATAGAAAACCTCCTTTTTTTTAGCATTTGGGGTTCACGGGCATGCTTCCATGTTACGAGTGCTTTGAGAGGAATCTTCAGAGTAAACAGAACACCATGATGATCATCTGTTGTCGGAAATATCGGCCTTCCAAATACTTAATTTGGTTTGCTTTCGACAGGGGACTCTGATTGCTTTGGCTTCTTTCGCACAAGGGAAGCTGGTGGACCAGCTCAAATCTGCTGCCCTTCTCAGCCCTATCGCATACTTGAGTCACATGACCACGGACATCGGTTTGCTCGCCGCTAGAGCCTTCGTCGGAGAAGTATGTAGTAGTACTCCTCTTCCCGATTACAAATCTAACACGGAAATTCATCGTATTCTCTAAAGAATCAGTAAGAATATTGTATTGACTGATCACCATAAACAGATAGTATACGTAGTAGATAACAAATAGTGGTTCAGTTGCTTGTCTGTGTTTGTTATTTCCTCGATGCAGGTGGTTACCTGGTTAGGAATCGCAGAGTTCAATCCAAAAGGGTAAGATTTCATGTCAAAATACACACAAGCAGCTGGATTGTCCTGAATGAAAGGGGAGAATCTTAGATCGCTAGTCTTAATTATATGCTTACAGGAGAGCTGTACAGAACTTTCTTAGAGGTTTATGCGCCAATCCAGGCGTTGATTGCTATGATATGATGTCCTCCTTTACAGGTAAAACTCAAAAATGTTTTTTATTTCTTTCAACTATATATCCAAATGAACGTGAACTCAACGCGTCTGCTAGCTCTACTGACCTCTTCGGTTGAGAACCAATTACCTCTCTCCCCCAGGCAAGAACTGCTGCCTGAATGAATCTACAGTCGAGACCTTTTTGAAGTTCGAGCCACAGTCTTCATCGACGAAGAATATGGTGCATTTGGCGCAGAGTAAGTGTCTGAAAACCTAATTAATTTTTGTGGAAACAGAGCAAATATATATATATATATATATATATCAGTTCGAAGGAAAACAGATCCTGAAAGTATATTTGGAATTCAATCTACAGCTGTTCGAGATGGAATTATAAGGAAGTTTGATTACGGTAGCCACGACATGAACGTCAGATACTACGGACAAGGGAAGCCTCCCATCTACAACATGTCCAACATACCTAATAATCTCCCCCTTTTATTGAGCTACGGCGGACAAGATGCGCTCTCGGACGTTCGAGATGTGGAGCTCCTGCTGGATAATCTCAAGTTCCACGACGGAGACAAGCTCACCGTTCAGTATATTAAGGACTACGCGCATGCAGATTTTGTGATGGGAGTAACCGCGAAACGAATTGTCTATGACGCCATTGTTGCCTTCTTCAATCGCCAGGAGAGATGATCGCTCCTCTTTAGCAGACCCAGCTAGGGTTTCAGCGGAAAATCCTTTGATTATATTGAAATCAATAATGGAAGGGTTTAGGGAGGAAAATGTGCCTCCCCTCTCCTGAATCCAATTATCTGAACCTGCATGTATCCATCAATTCGAATCAATTGAAGAAAAGGAAAAAAATAAAACAAATCGAAATTACTTATGCTTCATTCATCATCCATATGACCTGTACAGCATCATCATCTCAGCAACTCACAATGATGAAAGAAGCTCCTTTTCGGAAATCCTTCGATAGTCTGGATTCTCCGATGCCATTCAGTTGTGCAAATTTCACCATTGATGAAATAATTGAATGTGGGAAAGGAAAGAAATGAGATACTGCTGTCTTGCTGGATGTTGATGTCAAATTTAATTTGAAGCAAGATAGAATAACTGTAACAGCGGAGATGGTCCTACTTTGCTTGACGAGCAATGCAAGCTAACATGGGGAGCTCTGCTTTCGTACAAAATTATAGAGATGTCATAATTACATCAATTTTTTTTGCCGAAACAGTTTCCTGCAGGCAGCAACTTCACGTCTGCCTTCCGAGATCTCTCTGCTGTGTGCAGTACTGATAAGGTAGCTTCTCATTCCCTGAATGTTTCTCTCTTTATAAATAACCAAACAAGCACTTGAGGTTTATCGCAGATATAGAAAAATCACAGACAGAGATATGAAGCTTGTGGTGACGCTGGTCGCGGTGGTTCTCGTCCTTGTCGATCCACACGTCGCCCTTGCAGCCCAACATGTAGTTGGAGGCAGCCAAGGATGGGATACCTCCGCAGATTTGGGATCATGGGCATCAGGACAAACCTTTAAGGTCGGAGACCAACTGGGTACGTTTCTCATATCTTTCTCACTATATAGTCTGTCATTCGCGATTAATTACATCCTTGTTCTGTTCACAAAGTTTGACGACAAGAGCAAAGATTTAGTCTGGTGTATGGATTCAAGCAGATGATGCACTAAATTTCTCACTCGAACGAATGTTATAATTTCATGTTGTGCAGTTTTCAAGTATACTCCCGGGTTTCACAGTGTGGTAGAACTCCCGAGCGAGAAAGAATACGCGAAATGCGACATGGGTAGTGCCCTGGACTCCATGAATGGGGGCACCAGTGTGGTGAAGCTGGACAAGCCGGGGACCAGATATTTTACTTGTGGAACGCTGGGGCACTGCGATCAAGGGATGAAGATTAAGATCAAAGTGGTTTCTGCAAACGAATCGCCGTCTACGAAATCACCCTCGACGCCGTCTGTTGCTTCTTCCACCCCTGCGTCTGCTTCCACGTCCTCTGCCACTCTGACTTGCGCTCGTGCTTCCTCTGTTCTCCTGCCTCTGTTTATGGCAATTGGATGGTTCGGAATTGCTTGATTCATTCTTTGCTCTGAGTTTTGAAGATTTAGATGCAGGCCTTCTCTTCTCTGTGACGACCTTCCGCCCCTCTTGCAGATTGGTTCCACGATTTGTTGAGTGTTTCTGAATTAGTTTCATCGTCCAATTTCAAACTTCTTTCCTCTGGATTTGCTTCCGAGATCCTCCTCGCGGAAATTTGACGAAGCAGAAGATGACTGAAACGACGACGAAGCAGAACATATCCTCTGTTTCAATGACTACGTGCCCGATTAACACGTCGTATCGTCGTATCAAATGAATAAAATCGTTATGGTATATTCCATTCTACGAAAACTAAACTATGCGGCTGTTGAGTGCAGGACTCATATTTTTTTTTTTATGAAGGACTCTTAAATAACTCAAAGAATATTCTTTGAAAAAGCTTCACTACTTTCATTTATATAGAAAGAAATGTATTAATGATTTTCGAGTATTCAAGTTATAGTAGTAATCTAAACCAAAATTCAAATAAAATCACCTGAAAATGCTTAACTATAAAAATTAATGGTATTATAAAAGATTAAAGAAAAAAAGCCATTTTGGTTCAACGACTGGTTGGACCTGTTTCAACTTACGGCAGGTTTAGGTTTTAAAACACTGGAATATCTTGTTCCAGGAAATCAACGTAGAACCGATAAAGTAAGCCTAATACACTAACACATGGAACATTTGCGCAATAATGTTGTGTGTATCATCGATATGGCACGCTATGGCATGGTTAGGCCTGGGAGGAGAAACGAGGCATCCGAGTCCCGCCGGCCTCTCGAAACGAAAAGTATTAAAAATGGCATTTTTAATATCCTGAAGACGTCAGATCAGACGCACCAATTCCTCAAGCTCGGTTCCTATTTGGGACAGGCAACTTTGAATCAGAATCCTCGTCGATCGTTCATAGGAGAATAGCGAAAGAAAGAAGAGCTCTCCAGAACTTGGAGGATCATGTGAAAGATCCTTATCAATCGGATTTGAATAGTTTCGCCGGAATAATCTGCCATAACAGGACCCTGGTCACGATGCTTCAACTATGGATTTGACTTGGTTTTGCTATTTGTAGCATATATTCCTCGTTGTATCATAAATAAGTATACATTACCGTATCAAAATTAATCCAGAATTCAACCACTTACAAATCAGGCGATCGGCCGCCGGCGTCAGTGGACACTCCTTCCTTCATTTCGAGTAGAAGGGAGAAGACAATAATGGATTACGCAATGGAGGCCGCTTCCAGCGCCCATTTTTCCGGCCTCCGTCTTGACGGACTTCTCTCCTCCCCGACTGCTACTTCACCTCACGCCTCTGTGCCGGACAATACTTCCAGACAGCCATTTGTCATTGGTTTTAAACTCTTTATATCCCGTTACTCTCTCCTTGATTACAATTTACATCATCGCTTGTTCCCTTCAGTTCCTTTTGCGATTCTCATTTTATCGTTGCGTTTCTTATTGTTTGCCGGGTTTTTCTAGGAGTTTCCGGGGGTACCGCGTCAGGCAAAACGACGGTATGCGATATGATCATTCAACAACTTCGCGATCATCGCGTCGTTCTGGTTAACCAGGTCGGATGCTACCTTTTTTCTTATATATAAAAAAAGAAAAATTAAAGCATTGCGTTTGCAGAGTTTTCCCCTATTGGAAGTCCGACTTCTGCTGAACCACTGCGAACTGTGGATTCACCGTTTTGAATATCACTATCCATGACTAGCATGAAAACAGACTTCAGGGAGATTCTATGGTCCTAATTGTCATGGTAGAGCGGAAATTTATAATTTACCGTATGAACTTTTCAGGATTCATTCTACCGGGGTTTGACTCCTGAAGAATCTGAACGTGTTCACGAGTACAACTTTGATCATCCTGGTAATTCTTGATAGCGAGTTCTTCTCAGATTGAACTGGTGGGGCGGCGGCAAACGCATTAAACCGTCTCATTATATTCTAAAAATAATTCTTTTTTATTCTCCATGAACAAAAAAGAACTGCTGGGGTGGTTTCCGGTGGAGTACTTGTTCCTCAAGGGCTTTTCTGGGAGCTAGTGTCAGGCCTCAATCGATATTAGTTTTAAGTAGAAGGTTTGAGTAAGCTTTCGTTTCTGTAGTTGAATCTGGAGCTCTTCTCAACTTATGTGAGGGACGCCATGAAATATAAGTCCAAATAGATGCTTACCAATTTTTCATCCTGAGCACTTGGTTATTTTATTATATTGGATTTTTATTTTAATACTATTTGTTTTCTGCTAGTAAACTATAACAGCCGCAGATGTAAAAAAAAAAAAAAAAGCAGACGGAGATGTAATCCTGTTACTAGGAAGGAAGCTAAAATATTTTGTACTGTTTGGAACTAGACATAGTTTGATCATCATCACCATTTCGATTTTATGAAATGATTACTTTTACCACCTGTGGATACTTCTAATATACTAGTTTGTGTGTAGATGCCTTTGACACTGAACAACTTCTGGATTGTATTGAGAAACTCAAAAGTGGGCAGTCCTACAATGTGCCAATTTACGACTTTAAGGAGCATCGGCGGTCATCTGATAGCTTCAGAAAGGTCCTACAGAGTTTTCTATTTTCTATTCCCAAATGGTTGCAATTGGATTAGTTTGTAGTACCTTTCTGAATAGAAACATGTAAAGTGTTCTATTTGGTCACCAAGAAAAAAAATTACTCTTGTCTCTTTTTGTATGTCTCTACTCTTTCAATCTCCACGCCACTCCTAAAAAAATCCCTTATGCATGCATATACATGCCCGCACACGCGCACACAAACAGAAACAAGGAAAGGTGCTAGTGCATGGGAATGGAAAGTCTTTCTTCGTTTTAACTCTTCATCCTTTGACAGGTCAATGTATCTGATGTCATTATTTTAGAGGGCATTCTAGTTTTCCACGATTCCAGGATCCGCAATTTGATGAATATGAAGATCTTTGTTGACACAGGTCTTGCTCTTATTTCTTCACTGGTCTTTGCTAGAATAGACACAGGTCTTGCTCTAAATTTTTTTGCTAGAATATTTTAGTTTCAATGTTCATTTCCGTAATTCCTTTGTTTACTTGTTTTTATCTGAATTTTATCTTGATCCTATCTTAATTTTTTATTTGATCTTTGGACCATCGAGGTATTGTGATAGGATATTGGTTTCTGTGAATCTCAAAACTGCAGAAAATTCGACCAGATGGGTAAGACACAGAATGACTTTGATTTCTTAATGATAAAATTTTGGCCTCCCCACAGCATAAACTAGGTTTCACTTAATGAAGTAGGAATTATGTGACCGCTTAAGGGGGCTACCGCTTTCTTTTTTTTTTTTCTTTGTTTTTACGAGAAAAATGTATAGGATTTGTTGGACATTCTTGATGTTTCTTCAAACAGATGCATATTCAATGATTACTTAGTGGGGTTCTCTTAGTTTTACACTTATCAAATCTTAGGGAGATTGGGCTTTATGATGATATCTAAACATTCTCTTATAGCAGCTTTGCTTACTTCTGTCTTCTTAGTTTTACATTTATTAAATCTAGGGAGTTTATGGGGCTTTATGATGATGTCTGAACATTCTCTTATATCAGCTTCGCTTACTTCTGCCTGTACTGCCCTCTAGTGACTTCTCAGTTTGTTTCTCGAGGAAAGGTATCCATCTGTGTTTGTAATAGATGGGGGTCACAGTGGTTAGCCACAATATTTTACGAGTGCCAGCCGATGAAACTGTAAGAAAAACAACTTTTATATCCTCAAGTTAGAAACACATTAATTGGAAGTGTGTTATATGACAATCCCAGAAACAGTGAACCGAGAACATATATATTTCGTTTGTCCTAGCATGGGTCATTGGCGCTCTAGAGAAGTCTTCGTGTTGAAATATCGAAGGGGAATATTTGATTTGTAATATCATCTGTTGCAAAAACTTATCTGCCCACAGGTTGAAACTCATTATATAGTCATATCAGGAAGATATCCGTCTTTCATATCTTTTTTTCTTTCAATCATCTGCTGAGAATGGAGGATATATTGTTGATATATTGGCTGCATTGACTTCCATGAGCAAATTTCGTCCTGCTATGAAGTAATTCGATATAACAAATTGATCTGTTTTCTGAAAACTTGGATGTTGAAGTCCGATTGTATGTCTACAAGTAAAAAACCAACTATGCCACTTAGAAAATTAATAATAATCCACTGTGAAGCCCCTGTTGTGTCACTAACGACTGAGCTTTTATCGTCTTCTTTTGGTCAGAAATAGGAGCTCCAGTAGCTGGAATAACTTGACGAATTTGTTTGATTTAGTCTTGAGAGTTTATCATCAATTCCCTTATTTATTTGTGGGCAACCTTTTGCAAGTTTGTGTTTAATTTTAGTCACTTTGAGTGTGGTGCATCTCCTCAGCATTTGTATGAACCTCTATCGCTTGTGTCTATTGCATGTCGATATAAATTGTGGTGTCTTTATTGTTGATGTATTAGAATTTTAGAGTTAATTTACATTTTGTCTTGTCTTAAAAAATTTGGTGTTGGGGTTGTGCCTGTGGTTGTGTTGCTAGTTCGCTTCTTGATTGAGATCATTCATCAACCTTGTAGACAGGGAATGAAATAGAGGAGACAGAAACGGGCTTCTATGTTTTGTACCTTTTTTGCATTTGTGATTAGTACACATGATTTATGAAGTTTGCCAATAGCAGCCATATTATCTGTGGCTGGCATTTTCATGTTAACACTTTACATTTTATCTTAAATTTTAATGCAAGCATTATCTGTGGCTAGTTCTTCATGTAAACACTTTACATTTTATCTTAACTCTTTATGCAATCAGATTCACTGTTAATTTTCTCTATTTAGATGCTGATGTGAGACTTGCCAGGAGGATACGGCGGGATACAGTTGAGAGGGGAAGAGATATAAATTCTGTTCTTGAGCAGGTAAATAGAAATGCATGTGCTCAGGTTGTTCTTGCTAAACCATTGCTTCAAATTTTGTTCAATGATTGCTATGCTTTTGAACGATATGAGTGCAAAGTGGTGCTCAGGTTGACACACAGGACAGCTTTTATGGGAAAAGTGGTACTTTAAAGGCATGCTACAGGGAGCTGCTGTCTTTGTCCATGGTGCTGCTTTCTATGCCTAAAGCGGTTTCATACAGAACAAGTACCACATCCCAAGGGTTGCTTGGAGATGTTGGAGTTGTTTATCATTATATTCATCTGTGTCACTCTTTACTCAATTTTTGAATTTTTGGCTTCTTCTGACTTATCATTTCTATATGATTTTTTATTATCTATTTATTGATTTATTTATTTATTTATTTTGTGATTGTTGCTTATGCAGTACGCAAAGTTTGTCAAACCTGCTTTTGATGATTTTGTTCTGCCATCAAAGAAATATGCTGATGTTATCATTCCTCGAGGAGGTGATAACCATGTGGCAGTTGATCTCATTGTGCAACATATCAGCACAAAGCTTGGTCTGCACAACCTTTGCAAAATCTATCCTCACGTGTATGTTATCCAGTCAACCTTCCAGGTATACCTTTTCTCTCTTGGTGTTACTAATCACATTGTCAGCATCGACTGCCAAGGTTGGAGCAGGAGTAAATATACCAATTGAGAATACCATCATGGACCGCTGTCGAAAAGGTCTGAAGGTTTGTTCGATATGTTGCAATATTATTTGTCACTGCATTAGCGGATAGAGGAAATTGCTTCCAAGTGATTGAGATAGTGTGTGTTATGTCCCAGAATACCTTGATTGAGGGAATAATCACTAGATGGGTCAGGCATTTTGCTGCACCAGATACTGACTGAGGTTGAGTCACTTTAGCAATAGCAGATTCGTGATAAAAAATGTACACCTGCAGGCATTTCCGAATTTAAAATTTACTTACGAATGTTGGGACCTGGAATATTCATCATGAACTTTTCACATGGAGGACATTCTGGGTCTTTAGGACAAATGATGTGCATAGTGCACTCAACAAATTTTTTCTGTTGTCTTATGGTTACTACATCTTTCTCTCTGTTATTCAGTATCCTTTTCGTGCTGCAATGTTTTTTGATACCGAATATGGTTTTAACAGATAAGAGGAATGCACACGCTAATTCGTGACAGAGAAATAACAAAACATGACTTTGTGTTCTACTCCGACAGGCTTATCCGGCTGGTATCTTTTTTCTGCAGTTCTGGATTTCTGGGTTTAAACAATTGACATTTTCTATTAAGGATTAATTTTATATGACCTTGACATCCTGTCAGGTTGTTGAGCATGGTCTTGGTCATCTTCCATTCACCGAGAAACAAGTGATCACTCCAACAGGTAGATAAACAAATCAAATATTAAATGTGCTGAAATTAAATCAAGGCAGGCACAGATATGCAATATTTTCCCATTGCGTTCATGCTATGCGGTCAAGTTTACTTGTTTTGTTTGCTTTCTTCACATTGCTGGTTTTGTTTGAATTCCTAGTGTGTTGCTGGCTCTGCATTTTGTGAAGTCATGAATTGAAAGTCTATCAGTAGGCTGATCTAATAATAATTTCACCGTTTGTTTTTTTCCAAATGTGGGCAAACTAATTGAGCTTTTTATAGAGCTGGATACCACTTTTTGTCTTCACTTGCTGGCAAGCCATGACTTTTGATGATATATACGGCACAGTTTTCTCATTTCTAATTAGTTGTAGTGGACAAGTGTAAAGAACTTCTTTTTAGTATTTAAGCTTACTTTTTTACTTATTATTTGTTATTATTACTTTTTTGGGGGGTTTGGGTTTGGGGTGGGGGGGACAGGCGTGTTTGTGTTGATCTTCCATATTAGCATTTAAATAAATATGATGTTATCAAAATTTCCTTGTTGGTGAACTGCTCAATGAGTACTCAGTTTTGCTTGATGTCGAACTTTGGTGGAATGTATCTGAGTTTTATACTTTATTGCAAGAGCTCAGACTAGAAGACCTCTATATTTTCTCCACTTTTATAGGTGTTGAACTACTATTAAAGTATTAAGATTCATTGCTTCTTCAGGGTCAGTTTATACCGGTGTTGACTTCTGCAAAAAACTGTGTGGTGTGTCCATTATTCGGAGGTATTTTTCAAAAACCAAACTCTTAATGCATATATATTTTTTTGAAAGTTAACTCTTAATGCAAATATAGGAATTAGTAACACGCAGCGTTCTCTGTGAAAGGAGACAGAAATGTGTAGAGGTGATCTCATCTACCTGTCTACTTTTGCTGGTCTTGTAGCTTTTCCCACCAAACTTCCATTGCTTTTTGGACCTTGTATTGTTGGAAAGTGACATTGTTTGAATTACCTAAGTCAGGATTTGCTATGGATCCTTGGTGTTCTATAGTTGACTAATTAGTGGCAGTGAATCTCCCTTGAATTGTACGTGCTTAGATTAATTGCCTCATAGTTGTTCATCTCACCCGTTTATTTTTCATGTGCACTTCCCTGCATACAGTGTCAGTATGCACCATGCACACGCTGTACAAAAGCGTGCTCTTTTAATAAATACCATCCGAAGATTCTAATTCTTTGTAACTAATTTATTTTGGAGAACTTATGATCATCAGCTTATTCATTATTTCCGAATTATCCAAAATAAAATTCTTGATGTTGCTTCTGATTATTATTTGCTCCTGCTTCCTAATGCACGAAGCTGTTTGAATAGAAGCAGCTGCCTAAGTTTACCGTTCTTGAGGTGGTGGAGGAAAGAAGTCATATTGCTCTAGTGGACTTGTCCCTTAGTAGATTATGTTAAATATCTAACTGCCTTTTGTGTCTGTGACAGTGGTGAAAGTATGGAAAATGCCTTGCGTGCTTGTTGTAAAGGAATTAAAATTGGTAAAATTTTGATACATCGTGATGGGGATAATGGGAAACAGGTAACTTTCTGGATGATGCTGGAGAAGGATGATTGTGTTGAATTTTCTCACCATGTTGTTGTTGATACTGACAGCTTATATACGAGAGGCTTCCCACAGATATTTCTGAAAGACATGTCCTGCTACTAGATCCAGTTCTTGCAACAGGTATAAAAACTTATAGTCATCTCCTATGTAAGGTTAAAAACTTGTTAGTTGCAGTACAGTGAAGACTTCCTAAGATAAATACTCCCTCCCTCCCTCCCTCTCTCCCTCTTGTCCATCCTCTACACATGACATTTTCTGTTTGAATAAGATGATAAGATGAGTTGAACAATCTCTCATTGGTTTGAAGAGATTGTTATTTTCTTGTTGTATTTGCAAGTCGTTTTCTTCAACGTTAAGGAAAACATCAAGATGAAGCATAAGGAAAACATTAAGATGAAGCAAAAATGGCGGAAAGTAGTATAAACAAAAGAATGGAGCCTGAGCTCTCATGCTAGATTACTAGTGAGACCCGTCACTCCATTCGCTTGTAGGAAACACTTTAGCCGTTTCGGTCCTGAAAAGTATGCATGTTTAGATACTCTTAAGGTGTGATTACCGTTTAATGGGTTCCCTGCTTAATAAGTGAATCTGCTGGTTCCTGAATCCTGATTATCTTGGTTAGGTAACTCTGCAAATCAAGCTATTGAACTTCTCATACAGAAAGGGGTTCCGGAGAACCATATAATCTTCCTCAACCTCATTTCGGTGAGTTGTAGTTACATATTATATTTGTATTCGCATCTGCTTTTTTCTTAATTTCTGACATTTGAGTTTTTCTGTTCTTGGATTAAGGCACCTGAGGGCATACACACTGTGTGCAAGCGCTTCCCATCATTGAAAATTGTTACTTCAGAAATTGACGTGGCATTAAATGACGAGTATCGTGTTATCCCGGGGATGGGGGAGTTCGGGGATCGCTACTTCGGCACCGACGATTGACCAGTCGAAACTAGGAAGGAGGAATTGATGTTACAATACAAACATATGATGAGGGAGGTGAGAGGGACATAAATGTACTATGCCTGTATACAAGTGGCCTCGCCATGTCTCTGATTCGTTGAAGTGGAGTTTACTTCTCGCAATTGATTTACATGTATCTACTTTAGAACTTAATATGTTTGGTGATTTCGTATACGCTCTTAGTCCCCATCTCTTACTATCATTTAGTGTAGCCATTTCCCTTAATTTTGCATCAAATGGTTGAAATCAAAATTTGTAAATATACCCCTGAATGTCAGGTATCAATGATACTTATTTGTACCATTCTAGTTAATTATTAACTAATGGTGTGACTAAGAAAAATGACTCATCCTCTTTGGAATATATAGGTTATGGAAGTATGCAAATATAAACGAAATGTTATAATAAAAGACTGATATAATATTATAAGTTTATCCGGAAAAAACTGTTCCGTTCAGTACAACTTTTACGAGTCCGATTGACGGCGCCGGTCCGATACGGAGGTGCGCCGTACGGCCCCAGTTCGTCCTTGCAGAATTGCATTTGCCTCTGGCTCGCCCGCGCTTGCCGGGGTGTTTGAATGTGCAGAGAATAGTAGCTTTCAAGCGACGCTGTTCATTGATCTTTCATTTTTCCATCGTATGTCGCGGTTTAGACTGTTTAGCGCACGAGTCCACTAGACCTCATAACCGGATTCTGAGACCCGAACAGGTTTCTGAGGAGATGACGGGGGGCAGCAGAAGATCTGCTCGAAGCAGAGGGAAAACTCCCACTGACGCGGAAGACGAAGAGCCTCACACAAGTCGTAAGCAGGTTTCTCAAAAATCTCGGAGAGATGGTAAAAGCATTCATTCTCTTCAAATAATGGACATCAGTCCCAAGTGGCTGCTAGCGTTCTGGATTCTCGCATCTGCTGTTGTTGTTTTCGTGATTTACTATCAGGGTGGAAGTTTTAGGGAGGTTGACAAATTAAGAATTATCACTCCGTTGCCAGCTCCTAAGATGATGGATCTGCCGCAGGTATGGAGTTCTAGAAATTCTTTCCTTCTCAACTATAAACCAACAAGAGGTGCACAGTGCTTCTGGCGTTATCTGTTCTTTCTACACGTTGTATACTATTTGTGACTCATGGGAGAAATTGCAGTTTAAAGGCGAACATGAGGAGAGTCTATACTGGGGAACTTACCGCCCACATGTCTATCTTGGTGTACGTGCAAGGTATTTAGACAAACAATTTCGAATCTATTGTACAGAGTGGACTATTATTTGACGCTGCAAAATTTAATATTGGTTCGCTTATTGTTGTAAACGTGTAGTACTATTGTCTCATGAAGCATGTAATGCTGTCATCCTTTCCGAACTGAAGTGAGAAAGTAGGAGTGCTCGATTAAACAAGAAGACAATGAAACTAGAAAAGTTTCCAATGATTTTGTTGGTCTTCGGACAAAATTCCCCTGCTGTCTTTGCAGGGGAATTCTCTTCCAAAGATCAAAGAATGATCGATTCAGAAAATAAAATCTACGAATAATAATTTTTTTCTAAATTCGATTAAAAATTTTATAAATTTTTTGTGAAACTATGTGTAGAGGCTGTATTTTGAACTGTTTTTGTTGATAATTTTTGTATTCTTTATTGTTTCCTTGTTGACATGGGGAGTGGCTATTTGTAGGACTCCACGTTCATTAATTGCTGGACTGATGTGGATTGGAGTTAAGAATGGCCAATATCATATGCGACATGTTTGCCAAGATTCTGATGATCTGAGTACCTATGGCTGGACACATCACAATGGGAGGGACTATGGCAAGCAAGTATTGGTTGATAACGGATTGACTTTGACAACTAGCTTCTTAAAAGCCAAGATGAAAGGTAGTGGATATGGTGGGGACTGGGCGGTACAAATTGATGCACAAAATGATAAGTAAGATGTTAATGCGTACTGTTTTCTTATTTAACATTTGATTTTGTTTCCTTGTTAACAACTTATGTTGGGACTCTCTTAATAAGCACTATAAAGCTATTTGCTTTTATTTCATTCTCATTTCCTAGGGCCTAAACAGGGAGTAGTTCTGTTTCGAACTTACAAGATTCAATAGCTGTCAACACCACTAAGAGAAGCAAAAACAAAAAACGAAAAATGACATAATCTGATTGGGCCAAGGATTAATACGGAATCCGGTGCTTTTCAATGTATCTTTAGTGAATATTTAATTAATATCCAACAAAAATTGACAGTTTTTATCATATGAAAATTGTTACTTGACTAATCAAGATTCAGCAATCTATGTTTGCAAAGGATAAAGAACTACAACAATGCTTTGAGTACTTTCAAAGGGCTTGAGAAAGATTGATACATTTTATTTTTCTGTGAGAGGCTTAAAATATTTTTTTTTGGAAATGGTGAAACTTTTATTAGTAAATCTATTGTTGCAATATTGTTACAGCAGTGATACTACAAATGTAGTGTACAAGGCCAAGGCCTCTTTTGAGTGCTATGCACAGCTATGCAGAGAGGCTTAAAATATTAACACTAGAATGTTGTCATTTTGTGAAAAGAACTGTTCTCTCAGTTATGCAGCAACTGCCCCAACTTCTCTTAGTTATGTGTGTTTTCCCAAAAAACACTCCTGAAAATGCACTTTAAAATATGTTCTACTTTCTCAAAAAAAAAAAAAGCACTTTAAAATATTCGTGCTCCTCTCCTTTAATGTTCAAGATATGTTCCTCAAAAAAAATGTTCAAGATATGTTGGTTTGAAGATTAGAACTTCTTCATGTTTCAAGATTGGCTGGAAATGATTTTTGTTGTTCCACTAGTGTGAAAGTCATAACTAGCCTGGTCTGTGAAGAGCATCTTCGACGAGCTGAGTGATTTAATTAAGGACTGGAGAATAGCTTGGTTGGCTGTGCCTAGCTCAGCCAACTCCGTGGCAGACAAAGTAGCAAAGGCTGGTGTACAACAGATGGGTCTTGCTGTCACTAACTCCATTGTGGAGTTAATCTAGTGCTGTCCCCAAAAGGAGGCTGTAGCCTCACATTGTAAACCTAGTGTATTCTACTTGTACTCTCAGTTTTTTGCTGCTTCTATTATGTACTACTTCCTCTTATAATAAAAGCATCAATTTTCTCAAAAAAAAGTCATAACTAGCCTGAAGCCTTTGTCTTCTTTCTTCTTCAATTATATCTAGCCTGCCAAGAGTCCACACAGTCTTATCTGTGATTTAACATGTACAGACTGGTTCTGCATTCTGTTACCTGGACCTCCTTAAATAAGAAATTCATGAGGCCCCTGATTTCTACAGAAAACTTGACAGTCGATATTGTCATCACGGATATGGCAATTCAGAGTGGGTTGTTGACCCCTTTGGTTCTTTCTCTGACTGACCACTTAGTCTGTGTAGGCATTGTCCTTTTCTCTTGCCTTCTTTTGGTTCTTGGCATAGATGAAGATTCAGCCCTTGATTAATATGGCCCATCAGTCTCTTCATTTCCAAGTCCTACTGGTAAGCTATGATGTAAGATGCTAGGGAAAATAAGACCACAATGTTTGAGTCTTATTGGTAGAGGCGATGTGTCAGTAACCATATCCACCGATTTTGTCAAATTGACTTGTGTTAGCTTAAATTGATTCAATACTTAATTGTGAGACCCATATACACACTTTACATTTTAAGGTTTTGTGCAATTTATATAATTTAGGCCATGTTTATATTTTTCCACCTAAGTAAACTAAATGGAAGTCCGTTAAGCATATGTGTGTCCTATACTGCCTCTTAGAAAAAAATGACAAGATCACAGAAACATTGTCAAATCCTTTAACAGGCCCTGCTGGCATTGGGAGAATAATCAGAGATTTTTCTGGTGAAGTTATTCTAACTTATTCTAGGCCAATTGGAGTCAATGATTTAAATACCGCCGAAGCACTTAGTCTCTTGCAAGGTCTTAAGTGCTTTGCCGGCGTGGGATTAGGATGCAATCTCAATGTGGAGGGGGATTCCAAGGTGGTTCTCTCTTGGGGTTTCGGCGAGTCAAAACCTCCATGGCGATTTCGCTTCCTTTTTAATGAACATTGTGCTTACACTAGCTTTGTAATTTCGTGGTCTTATGTGTTAAGATGTGCAAATGGTCACGCTGATTCTCTTGCTAAGCAAGGGGTGCATCAACAAACTCTTGTTGTGTCACCCTAAGCTTCTTATGTATCTGCTGCCCGGATTGGGCTCATACTTTGTAATTCTTTCAAAATATCAATGACAAACAACTTTCAAAAAAAAAAAAATCCTTTAACAGGATGTTTCTAATGACCTAGTATCCAATACTTTTGAATGTTTGTCTATTCAGATCCAAGCAAAATTAAAAACTTTCTAATCTCAAGGCTGTAATTAGTATTATGCAATTTAAATTAATGACATAAGCTACTCGCAGATCTCGGTTTGATGAAGAAACATGGGAAGCTGCTCATCTTTTCTTTTATTTGGGCGATGAAGATGGTAATGTTTTAAGCATAGACAGGAAGGATCTATCCCTTCGTGATAACACTCTAATGGCATCTGGATCTCGTGAAGATGTTGGTAGTTGGGAGCTCCATTTAGATTCGCTGGTATGTGCTCTTGATCAGCTCCTGCAAGAAGTGTTGATCAAATGTATTTCCTTTACTGCCATATTTTTTTAAACTCTTTGAACATTAATATTCTTTTGAAGTGATGTGGCTCCCTGATATGTATTTGGAATGTGCTAGGGAAATGTGAGCATTTTTTTGTGAACTTATCATCCTTGTTCTGTGATGCTTTTGAGGATCTATCCTTGCTCTGCTTTCCGTTTTCCTATGCTGTCTGCTGATTGCCATACCCTCTTTTAAGTCCTTCTCCTTTATGTTTTCTCTTCATTAATTTCACCATTCAAGAGGAGAACTGTTTGAATGTGCTTCTGCAGAAGCCGATAAGTATTGGTGAAAATTTGTTATTTTTTAGTCCTGACAGGGACTTGCAGTGTCTGCTACTAATCTGATATGAAATATAATTCTTTCTCTTTATAAAATCACTGCGAAGAGGCAGACAGATTTATCAGGCGATCAAAATTTTTTACAATGTTACAAAAAAGAAGAATCCAACTTTATTGCTTGATTGTAATATTTTATCTGTCTATTTATCTGATAGAGAAATCTTTCAGTTTTACAAAATTGCAAAAGCTTACAAGCAGAATGAGAGAGTCAAGGGAGAACCGATCATCACATGCAGGATATATACTTTTATGCCATATGCTAATTTGCTAACCATTGTCAATGCTACATATAAAGTAGTTAAAGTTAGTTGATTGGAACAGGGAAGATTGAGTGGAGGTGAGATAGTGACGATGGTTGATACTAGTCTTGGGGGTAAGATGCATTAGGTTCCAGCAGGACAATTTAGACCAAACTACAGGAGAGGAGGAAGGATGGAAAGAGCTGCCTTTTTCTTTCTTTCTTTCTTTTTCTTTTTCTTTTTTTTTTTTTTGAAGAAGAAGACACTTGATTTTAGTAGGCGGAGCCCAAAAATTCAAGACACAGAAGAACTCGCTTCCAATAAGGGAGCTTTATGGATTCTTGTGGGATTCTAACGTTGGCATGAAGAAGTTTTTGTTAGTTTGGTTCACATATAGATGAGATTAATAGTTGGTCTTCAGTTATAAAATCTTCATTTTGTTCTAATGTCATTGTATTTTTCTTGGGAAGTGTACATATAAATATTTTTTGGTAACTCACAAAATTTACTGGAAAAAGGAAAAATTAGTTAATCTAAATTCTGATATGATCATGACAAGGCCTTAGTTTGAATATTGCTAACCCATGAAACTGCCCAATCTGTTCCTATCAACACAAACATTCCAAATCATAAGTAATTGATGCTTCAAAGATCTGTCTACATGTTTATATATACTAACATTAAAAATATGATTTTGGCATGCAGACCAATCTTAACTGACACAGAGGCACCTAATCGAGTGACAATCTTCCATTCTGAGAAAATTTAAATTGAAGCTGCAATACCCTTTGCTTAATGAGTTGAAAGTAGTTTTTCTTCTTTCATGCAGACTGATTTGGATATCCATTTTTCTGGATTCAGAAGCCCTCATATGCATAATTTGACAGACCTTTTTCTTGCAAGTCTTGGAGTACATGTAAGTTCCTTTCTCCCTCCCTCCCTCCTTCCCTCTCCCTCGTTGACCTCTCTTTCTCTCTCTCTCTCTCTCTCTCTTACATTCTCTCCAAACACTAGGCATTGCTTTCTCTCTCAGACACACACACATCACTCTCTCTTTGTTTCTTGCACATTGCTCTTCTCATTGCTCTCTCTGTTGCTCTCTTTCTGTCATTGCTCTCTCTCATTTCTCTTTCATTTCTTTCTCGTTTCTCTCATTGCTCTCTTTTCTCTCGTTTATTTTTATCTCTCATGGCACTCTCTCTCATTGCTCTCTCGCTCTCTTTAATCTCTGTTTCTCTGCCGACCCTCTCTCTATCTCATTGCTCCCCTCTGTTCAATCCATGTTGGTTAAGAGACACTGGGATGAACTGAGAGCATGGTATAGCTTCTGTTGCCAAAGTGGGAAGGGGGGTGAGATGGAGGAGAGAAGAGACTTGGACCTACCTGATTATCCATTCTGATGTTGCAGTCTTGCTATTGGTATGGAATACAGTAGTTCCATGAAAGGGGTAGATACTAAAAGACTGATCTATAACTAAGTAATGTATAATATTTTATGTCGCGCTTTGTGTAATTTATATTATTCTTCTGATTCATAATTTGTTAGGCAAGGAGGACTGGCCGTCTGCAGCTTCCTGATTCATCAGAGCCTTTGCCAAACATTATTGTTTTTCAGGTTGAAATAGTTTATAGTCTATTTCCTGTATAAAGTTGTTATTTGGTTGAGGTCAAACTTCTTACTAACATTATTTTGTGATCTTTCATATGCAGCTTTCTGGCAAACTACCCTTTAGAGTAGACATAGCTTTCATATCTGGAACTGGTTTGCAGAGTTCAAGAACTAAACAGCGGGTGCAGAGCTTCACAGGTGTTTTCCATTTTCTGACTTTTTTAAAATAAATTTAGTATAACTGGTGTATCACAAGGTGTCTTCTTTACTAAATAAACAACTAGTATTTGTACTTGACGAACAGTGAATGCTTATGTATGTTACTCTGATAAAAGTACCTAAATAAAAAGCTTTCCTGATTGGGACTTATTAACAAATTGTTTTTTTTTTTGAAACGGTGAAACTGCTTTTTTATTGCCTTCTAAAAGATCAAAGAATGAATTATTATTAACAAATTGTAAACTAGTAAAAAGAGAAAAATGTTCACTTCCTCTACATAGAATTTCCCAAAGAATGACTTCCAACAGCTGTATTTCTGTCATCTTCATTCCTTTACTCCTTTTATAATTTTTATTTCTTGACGACTTTCTTTCTCCACTGGAGAAATGTACTGCATCTACAAGTACTTCAATACTTAAATATGATTGGATTATAAATGCTTAGAAAAGGCTTAAATTTATTGCCAGCAATGATTCTATTGTTCTTGTAGTTGTGTGCTATTTTATGTATTCAAACTGCGTCATTTGTTATACTCATTCTGACTTTCTCTTAATATGTAAGGATATATGTTGAGCACACAGCTAGACAAGAAACAAAAGGATTTTGAAGATAAGTTTGTGGAATCCTTTGATGTTGCTGACAAGGTTATTGAACTGTACTTTCGTCTGCAAGTCTTAATTTGATATTATCTTTAAGTTTTTGGGTTTATAAACTACTATGTATGTGTCAATGTGCGTATTTTGTGTGTGCAATGGGATGATTTTGTGTGTATCCTGCCACAGTTAACTCAGCCCAATAATTGTTTAAGAATCTTCCAAGGTAAATATAGTTTTTATCTTTCATATGAGGTGTTCAAGATTCCTTTGAAGTGAAATTATGGCTCTGCTATGAGGGTTAAAGGCTTTCACATGCTAGTTTTCCGTTTTTATTATTATTATTATTATTATTATTTTTCTTTTGTAGAAGAGGACTCTAAGGTTGTCATTCGATAAATAGAGAAATCTATAGAGGTTACTGGGAGCTTTGCTGACTTGTTGATGGAAGCTGGGTGCATCTCTTATGACTATGAAGTCTCTTGGTCTCACACACTAAGGCATTAATAAAAAATCTGTTTCCTCAAAACAATAAATTGAACTTGAAATTAAATTGAAGCCCAGCTTTCAAGCTGAGTGCAAGCTGCATGTGAATGGCCAGGTTGATTCCACCCCTCTATATATGCCCTTTTTTCATAAAAAAAAAAAGAGGAAAAGAGGAAACTGTGGCACCATACTTTTCGATCTGTAATTTCAGCAATTCCCTCTTTTCTATTCTCCCTTTCTGTTTCACCATTCAATCAATCATTACATTTTGTGCATTTGTGTACTCTTTTCCAATTAGGGTTTTGAATGTGTCATATGCTCAGGTGGATACCGAAACAATAACAGTGGGCCAGGCTGCCATCGGGAATTTGCTTGGAGGCATAGGATACTTCTATGGTCAGTCAAAAGTTGCATTGCCAAAAGATCCTAATGTAAGTTGACTCTCATTCTGTCAGTAAGCTGTTTAACATTTCTTTTTTTTTTTTAAACAAGATATTGTTTCTATGAAGAAGGAAAGCAACAAATATAATGATGGGTAGAAAACTCAGCTGGTGTTATGTGGAGATTTACACACATTTTCTGCAAATTGTTGACACATACAACAATTGTATGTTAACATGTTCATAAATTTTTTGTTTTTCTCAATTCAATTTCGAACATCATATTCTGAATATAAACTTCCTTCGTTTGGCTCTGGTATTTGTTTCCTTTTCATTCTTTTTCATTTTTAAACATTTTCATCATTCCAGAAAAAAATCATGCACTTGTGGGCGGTATTAAGAGTAGTTTGTCTACATTATGGAATTCATGCACCATCTTTTGTTAAAAATTTTCCTTTGAAACTTAATTAATCATGAATTTTATCCCACACCTGCCGTGGTTTGAACCCAAATTCTCATACTAGAACCCCCAATATGGTGCCATCGGCCATTGTCTGCTATCGGTTGACTAATGAAACACAATAATTGGTCTTAGCTAGTTAAGATATTCCTTACTATGTAACAGGAGCTTGCATTTTTAAATATAGAAAGACATTGCTATAACACTTTCCATATTCAGATATCTCTTGATTTTGTTGGCTTTAGGCAATTGTATTAGCTGAATCACTTTAGTGATTCAATTTATGGTTTGTAATTATTCAAACATTTTTCCACTTGTCTGTTCTGTTTGATAAATACAAATATGACTTTTGGCAGTTTAACTTTGCTGTTGTTGAGCCTCATGCTTCATACATGTTTCTTGCAGTTTGAGTCTCACAACAGATTTCTTACGTATTGGCCTGCTGAGCTTTACACAGCAGTACCAAGCAGATCCTTTTTCCCTAGAGGGTTTCTGTGGGATGAAGGTTTTCATCAGCTTCTCATTTGGTAAGTTGTCTGCTACTGCTCAAATTTTCATCACACTTTTTTTTTCTTTTACAAGAAGTAGAAGGTGATTTTCGGAGGCGATATGAAAATTACACAAAGATAAAAACATCACTCAGCTAAGGGAGAGGTTCTCTTACAAAAAGGGATTGGAAGGGACCACCTCTTTAGCAAGAAAATTGTCATTACCATTGGTAGGTCTAAGTACATGAGACCAATTGGATACAAAGGCCAGCCAGATCTATAATTTCATGAAATACAGCCAGATCTATAATTTCATGAAATACAGCCAGATCTATACTTTTCGTTCAAATGACATTTTTCACCAGGAATGAAGTTGAAGGTCCAAATTAGTTAAAAGAGGCGATCTAAACTTGAACTAGCCTTCATACTCTGATACCTTTGTCGGAATATTACTTTGAGAAGAATACAAAGAAGAAAAGACACACAGAGAGAGAAGACAAACAGAGAAGAAACTGAGCTTGTTAGGGTTAATCCTCAACAGCTCTTTTTATGAACATAAGACAGGCTAGCACCAATTACATAAGTAAATCTTCAGCTTTGTACCACCATTGATGGTACAACTTCTGCTCTATGCACCATCAATTGTACTTGCAACTCCATAAATTGTACAGCTTCTTTCTTTCTTTCTTCAAAAATTAAAAAAATTTGTATAGCAATCTGGTTTTTTTGCCTTGGCATGCTAGAACTGGACAAAAAGTGCATTTTGAGCATTTAGGGCAAACTAAACTGATCTGCCTAGAGATTGTTTGGACGAAATAAGTAGAGAAAAATTCATAATTTTTTCTATTAATTTTTCCTAATTTTAAATGTTAAGGTTAGACAGTGTCAAATATTGTATTGTCATTGCCTATCATTTAGTAATGACAGTCCTGGTAGTATTCAAAATGCACCTTTTACTTTTTCATCGGTTCTGTTATAGATGACACTCTCATCAAATGTAATGGAAATATGATCTTTCGTTATGTTGAGCTGATGAAGTTCCCCTTGCACATGCATATTTGTGGGCACTCAAGAAGGCGTTGGGATATTGATATTTGCTTAGATATAATCGGTCATTGGTTAGATCTAATGAACATTGAAGGATGGATCCCAAGGGAGCAAATTTTAGGTGCTGAGGCTTTAAGGTTTGATCTATCTCACCTTCATTTCCAAATTTATTTCCGTTCACCGAGTTGCCTTTCTTTACCAAATTTTCTTTTATCCTGGTCAGTAAAGTCCCTCAGGAGTTTGTTCTTCAGCATCCAACAAATGCAAATCCCCCCACTCTATTCCTTGTGTTACGTGGTAAGGTATAATGTCTGTATGCAATATTTTGTTATCTTTATCTATGTTGTCTTTTACAATGTTTCTCTCTGTGTATAAAGGATTTTAACTCTGTGCACAAAATAATAGTGGACAAATATATTCTTTCTATTAAATGCTGAAAGGTAATTGCACAATGCACATCGGTTGCATATGCATAGATAGGCTTCGTGGGTTAAATTTCGATTTTTTTTTTTTTGAAAGTTGGTATTTCTTCTAATCTAATTCCTGTGCCCCTAAGGAGACTTGAACCCAAGACCTCCCATTACAAATCCCCCCCCCCCATGTGACCACTGAGCCATGCTTAATAAGCTCTCTCCTTGCAGAGATAGTTAATGGTGCAAAAAGAGGCAGGCTCACTGCCACTGAAAAGGACAAGGTCATATCCTTTATGGATCGAGCTGTTGTCCGCCTCGATGCATGGTTCAAATGGTTCAATACTTCACAAGCAGGTGAATCTTTGCTACATTCTGGTGTTTTTTGCGAAATTGTTGATAGGTACTGCATTATCCAGTTTGTTTCCAAAACAAATTTATTTAGCTTCCTAATCAACCTTAGCAAAGGAGGGTGTTACAAAAGATGGACTTGTAGTGGAAGCACATTGGCATGCAGCCTAGTAAGGGAGTGGGCTACGGCTCCTACAGTTTTACAGATTTGTATACTATGTTGTACAATATATTATTAATCATCATTCATGATATATCAATAAAAACATTCATTGTTTTAAAAAAAAAGAATAAAAAACCGTAAGATACTTCTAGGAACTTCTATGCTTTTATTAACCCCTGTTTTCTTCACTGCAAATATAAGCTACTCATTATGTTAGATCTAAAATCAGTTCAGGCTTCCAAAAAGTTGCAAGTAGTCGTTGGAAAAATAATTTTGCTACTAAATTTTAGAAAAGCATTATTATATGTATGACCAAGATTCAACCTCTTCAATAAATAAAAATAAAAAAATATGTATGACCAAGAATTCTAAGAATTGCTAGTAGCGGAGACTCTGTTTTGCATTCTTATGTAGTATATCTATTGTCAAACTTTTCTCTTTCTCCAAAACTGTGAGTTGCTGTGATTGGTATTTTCTTGGTCTGAGTGAATTTTTTATCTTTTTCATAGGAAGGGAAAATGGAAGTTATTATTGGCATGGGAGAGACAACATGACCACCCGTGAGCTAAATCCAAAGGTTCCTAAACTGCTCTTGCACTGTTTAAAGATATCTACTGTCTATTTCTTTTTTTTTTTGTTGGAAAAATGTTACTCGCTTTTTGCCGGAATCAGTGTACACATGATACAAGGAGGGTAAGCTCCCCAGATTACATTACACAGAGTTAATCTAAGGTAAAGAGGGCCCAGACACTAGGCACTCCCTGTGAGCATCTTCCTGGCCAGGCTATCTACCAAAGAGTTGGCGGACCCAGGGGCCTTCATTCATTTCATGCATACATCAGAAAGGTTTGCGAGTTCGCCAAAAGTTGATCTTAGCTTCCAGGGAACTTAGGGGGATTGGCTGGCCCAGTGGATTACTGAGGCTGAATCTCCCTCAATCTGTAAAGGAAGAGAGAGAGAGAGAGAGAGAGAGAGAGAGAGAGAGAGAGAGAGAGAGAGAGAGAGAGAGAGAGAGAGAGAGAGAGAGAGAGAGGGGGGGGGGGGGGACAGAGAGCTCAGGACTATTATTGCGTCTTCTGTGTAAAGTTTAACAATGGGACTGATATTCTGATCTTTCTTTTTCCAGACATTGTCTTCTGGGCTGGACGATTATCCACGTGCTTCACATCCAGGTCAGGATGAGCGTCACTTGGACCTAAGGTGTTGGATGCTTCTTGCTGCAGATTGTATGAATAATATTATGGAGCTTCTGGGAAATGCGAATGACTTGCAAAAGGTATCTCTATCAAGTACAAATATCTCTCCAAATATTTTAAAGTTCCTCCAGTAAAGAGTCTGATTATTTGCAGGAATACTCTTCAATGACCAAAGAACTTTCAAATTTCAACTTCCTAAATCAGGTAACCTTATCATTCCACTGCCAGTAGATTTCGTGGTTTTTTTCCTTTAATAATTAAAAATGTGGCTACTTTGTATTGTTAAGAACATTTGTGATCCCTTGGAACACCTTAGACAGTTTCTCTGTCATTTTTTCTATTAGTTGTTCTATTGGCGATGACAAGATCACAATCAACCATATCTGAGAATGGTCTTTTTATCTAAAGAAGACGACCTATCTATCTGTTGTTTTTAGGGGTGCCCCTCGGATTTCTCGCCATTGTGCTTTTGAATACGAAGCATATTTATCAGGAAATAAAATAGCAGAGAAAATTAAAATATCACTATACGATAGATAAGCTATCACATTCTCTCTTTTTTTGTCAATATGGGAAAGAATGCCTTTTGCTCTAGTAGATGTTTGCACATTTGACATTCATAAGACTGAATTGTTTTGAGGAATTAATTTTGAACACACAACTGATTAAGCAGTTTAACACTTGCCTTTTCTAATGCGTCTGCCACTGAATATCTTAACTGTGTTGACAGATGCATCTAGACAACATCTCTGAAGCCTATTATGATTTTGGTAACCACACTGAAAAGGTATTCTCTTGATTTCTTTGAACTTTTGTCCCTTGATTCAGGTTGTTGGCAGATTTGAGAAACTAGAAGAAACATATGGACTTTGTTGAAGAACCAAGTTTTTTTTATTTCTTTCTCCTAGTCAAAGTGCTCTTGTCTAGTCATAATGGTAGTGGCATTTATTTGGTGCGTCAATGAACAACAGTAACATCTATGAGTGACCAAGCTTCTGAGAAAGGACGGAACAGTTTTATAGTGAGATTGACTAAGACGTAGTAAGGGATGTCAAAGCACTGTAAAATGGCATTTCAGAGAAATTCTGGTTTTTAAAATCAGAGGACTCTCTTCATCTTGTTGAGGGCTGTTACCTCTTCTCGATGTAATTGTTTCATTTTTAAGCGCTAATAACTGTACATGAAAGTCACAAAGAAACTTTTTGCCTGTGATGTGGAAGCAAATTTGGCTGCCACTAGGCACTTCCAGTGCGAGGAAAGCAGGCTTGGTTCCTCCTCTTGCTTATCTTTTTGTTAATACAGGGTGGAGTGAGACGGTAAGGGGTGGAAGTGCCTCTGTAGTCTGTTCCTATCTGTAGATGCTCAAGGCAGAAAAGGAATACTAACTCACAGAAATATGTCGTGCATTGATCTTTCAATGTCCCTCCAATTGCTTCGCCTTCAAAGGTTCTCTTTTATTTCTCTGTCCACTGGTGCAGAGGGATCCCTGCTATGGCTATACAAAAAATCTTTTTGTAGATTGGCAAGGGGCAAGCATGCCATTGCTGGGAAGTTAGCAAAGATGCTAGGCGTAAATATTGGAATGCCAAACTTCAGAAAGGAATTATAGATTGATCTGAACTTACTAGAAAGCAAGATACGGTTGCTATTGTCTTCTACATTTCCACAAAGTTTACACTTGAAGTTGTCAATCGACTGCTTTCTTTTAACTTATCTGGGGAGGTTTTTTCCAATGACTGCTGACGTATATTCTAGTAGAACTTCCTCGGGGCCAAAACCTTAAAAGGGCCACTGAGAATGGCCCAGATGTGTATAAGCTCCTTTTTCTTTTTCATCCAGCCCCTTCTCTAAATCATATAATGTGATTTCAGCAGCTTGAGAAGACTGGCTGATCCAACTGCTTCCTCATCATTTAGGTTCCTCTGGATGTTTAAATTTCAAATTTGTCCTTTTTTCAGTGTGGCCTTGTAATTCATTGATTTCTGACCGGATTGAAGTAGATAGGCCTATCTCTTGCTCAGTAGCCTGTTTAGTAGTTTGCTCTCCATCCATCCAACCTTTTCTGAACCTTTCAGACACTGACTGGCAGAGCTGCCATGCATTTAACAATGTAGGGGTCGCAAGTTTGTGGTGGGAGCCCATTGAACTATTACCTAGAAGTTGCGCCAATTGATGATGAGATCAAGTTGGTGAATTCAGAAATTATACATCATCGTTCACATTGAATTATTGTATCATCTGCAATGTAGAATTGGCGCCTTATATTGCATTCACTTGGGTTTAGCCTGCAATCCACCTAGCTTTTCTTGAATCTAAACTTTATCAATTATATTTAAAAAGTCTATAATAGGAGTATCTTGTCTTTTGGTCATTAACGTTTTGCAATGATTTCTAGGTGCGATTGAGATGGCATGAGGTGCAAGGATCAAATGGGCACCATGTGATCAGAGAACTTATGCGCGAAGTATCAGAAAAACCACAGTTAATGCTAGTGCCTCATATTGGATATGTCAGCCTTTTCCCATTTATGATGAAGATCATCCCTCCTGTAATCTTTTCTCTGTCTCCCTCCCTCCTTGCCTCCCTCCTTCCTTCTCTATCTATCTATCTTTCTATCCCCGTGTGTGTGCGTGCGCGTGCCCAAATGTGTCCTCCCTCCCTCCCTCCTCCCTATCTCTCCTTTTCAGCCTTACACGTGGTTATGATTATGCTATTTTTGCAGGAGTCACGTGTACTGGAAAAGCAACTTAATCTTATATCCAACCGGAGTACCTTGTGGACCAGTTATGGACTCCGGTCTCTTTCTAAAACAAGGTTGTCCAGCTGACTCATATTTATTTCTTTATTTGTTTTCTAAAATTCATAGTATTTGTCTTCTAAAATTCATAGTATTTGTCATCAAGCTAAAAAGAAATCCTCTAGAATCAATAATGGTCAAAGTGTCTGATAGATATATGTTCATTTCTTTCTTTTATTTACCTACCTGATCTCATTATAATGTTCGTAATTCTAGTATTCAATTATTTTGGAGATGGCCAAATGTGAATCACTTGTATTAATCTGCCATTTTCTAGACATAGGTGAGCAATAAGTTGTCTTCATCTGAGCCACCTCTTCTTAGATATTTGTGTCTATTTCTATACTGCTGATTGCATAAAAGATTAGGCCTTGTGGTTGGGGTCGCTCCGTTTATCACATCGAAGAGGTTATATGTACAGATATCTGAGAAAAAAAACTAAATGCTTGAAATTTCTCTATAACTAGCTTCAGAGTTGATATTTATGCGATAAAGGAAGGTTTAGTAGCACTTATTTGCAGCAACATGCTTATTGATCTTTTCATATTCACTTCAATCAATTGGTTATGATACACTTAGTGCAGCTCCCTTTACATGAAACGTAATACGGAGCATGATCCACCATACTGGAGGGGCCCCATCTGGATAAACATGAACTACATGATTCTTTCTGCACTACACCATTACTCTCAAGGTAACTAACATTAAACTAGAAAATATTTAGAAGGTGTTGAAGATTATTTTTCATCTCATGTGAACTTCATACAGAGGATGGACCCCACAAGGAAAAGGCAAAGACTATTTATGAGGAGTTGAGAAAAAACATAATTGGGTGAGTAAATATTCTTTGGTACCAGTTTTTTTTAGAACATCTCTTTGGAACACATAGAACATCTCTTTGGAACACATTTTTACTTATTTGTTGCTTATTGCAGAAATATTGTGAAGAATTATGTGCAAAGTGGTTACCTATGGGAGCAATATGAAGAAAAAACCAAAGGCAAGGGAAAAGGGGCTCGGCCATTTACAGGATGGACTTCTCTTGTGGTTTTAATGATGGCAGAGCTTTATTAAAATTATCTAAATTTTGGGGCTTCTTTTTTGAATGTCCTGGCAAACGTATTTTTTACCGTAATTTTAGTCTTGTGGGAATATCTTAAGGATTCGTTTTTATTGTGTGAATCAGGGAAAGCTTCAGATTTTGGCAGACACATTCCCCTCTTTTTGTTAGTCAGCTTCAAAAGAGGAATGCCTACATACTTCTCTCACGCCAGAATTTACTTTTTTGGATTACCTTAACTAGATCCACTCTTTCTTTCTACATACTTAATATAGTACTGTTCTGGCGTTGGATAAATAAATCAGGGAAACTTTCTTAGTCATCTAAAAGCTGACTTTAATTGACAGTTTACTTACAGCTAACACAATCTGAGACGAGCACTCTCAAAACTGCTTTAGAGAGATGTCTATCGTAAAGATCGAGTAGGTGAACATGCCCTAATCAAGTAGGTGAAGATTTTCCCCAAAACTCAATCACATAATACCCAACTGCTCGTAATTTTGTTTTCTGTTAATTACGAACGTCCTTGAGGCAAGCAAGTTGGGCAAGTGGCTCAGAACCAACTCCATGCAGTACTGCCATTTTTCGAAAGCCGACACTATTTTCTCGACACCAAATCCCGCGTGTCATTCTGCCCAAAAAAGAAACGAATGGCAAAGTCGTAATTTAGAAGCCACAGCCGTGGCACTCTCCTCCCTCGAAGATATCGACGCATCTGTGGGCACCATATATATAGCAGATACATGTATGGTCAGGAGCCACGGACTGGGACTAGCGACTTCCGGTGATCGTGCTTTCGGCGTTTCCCTTTCCCCGTGGTGCCGCCAAAAAAAAAAAAAAAAAAAAAAAATGTCCCTCGGCGCCTGCAACGTCTCGGCCGACTCGCTACGAGCTCTCTGCCGCTCCGGCCTCCTCCCGCCGAAGCTCCCCTCCTCGCACTTCCGGCGGACCCTCCTCCTCGCCCGCTCCGCGCCCTCTTCGGCTTCGTTGGAGCTCGAGAGGGAAAACCGGGTCGAAGATGGCCAATCGGGCTCCGTCAGCTTGGCCGACAGGCTCCGTCTCGGGAGCCTCGCGGAGGACGGCTTCTCCTTCAAGGAGAAGTTTATTGTTAGGTGTTACGAAGTGGGAATCAATAAGACTGCTACCGTCGAGACTATAGCGAATCTTTTGCAGGTTTGCTTTTTTTCTTTTTTTAGTTCAGATTTTCTTCTTTTTCTTCTTTCTCTTTACTCGATGCATTGCGGAGTGGCCTCATTATAAAGCCGGTAGTCTGTTGCGTTCTTTCTCTGTTTTCCTGTGTGATGGTTTCGAGTCAATGCGGTCTGTCGTGGTTGGGATTTTGGATCTGGTGTCTGTGGGAGTTTAGTTTTTGAGGTAATGACGTATTCTTACCTTCCTGAGATTTGAGTGTATCATGGGCCTGGGGTCGGCTTTCTAAGAGTGTAATTATTGGGAAGATATTGATCCTGCTTTCTCCAGTTTGTCGCAATTTTTTTTATTCAATTTTGATATTTCCTGACTCCGCATCTGGCGTACAGCTGCCCATGTTTGACATGCTTTGATATCGAGCTTTTTGTTTCTGAATTTCTTTTGGGGGCGAGCCTTCCTTAGCAGATCGTATGTATGCATACATCGACGTCTCTCCTTGCCTGATGTTTACGGGTGTTTTGTTCTAAAATTCTACTTTTATCTATGATTTTCTACCATATTTCTGGTGCTCGTGTGACTTTTGGGGAAATGGAGATTCTCTTTGTGCGTTCGCCTTCCAAATGAGTAGTAGCAACGGTGAAATATTCCTCCTGAAAGTTCCATTTCTAAACATTGTAGATGCGATTCGAACCCACTATAGGTCCCCGGCCTCAGCAAGATAGCAGACAATAAAAAGGTTTCTTTTCCAAGCTTTTCTTGGACTTATCCTTTTCTGCTAATTCTCCTTTTCTTTCCTGTTGTAGGAAGTTGCGTGTAACCATGCTCAGAGTGTTGGGTTCTCTACCGACGGATTTGCCACAACGACTACAATGAGAAAATTACGCCTCATATGGGTTACATCTCGCATGCACATTGAAGTATACAAATATCCCGCATGGTGAGTGTTGGACGAGCGAGTTAGAAATGATATCAAAGCAAACTCCGTCATCTAGTCACTTGACCTGGAACTTGTCTTTTAATGTGGCAGGGGTGATGTGGTGGAAATTGAGACATGGTGCCAGGGTGAAGGTAGAATTGGTACCAGACGTGATTGGATTCTCAAGGACTTCGCTACTGGTGAAGTTATTGGCAGAGCTACTAGGTTTTGTTTTCTTTTGCAAAGTTGATAGTTTTCTTTATTGTTGATATATTTGAAGTTATATTATACTGTTATGACGAAAAAGCAATTTTTAATTCCACCTATCTGGATTACAGGATCAAGCTCTATTTTCGTCCTTTTTTCATTTTTCATTTTTTTAGTCACTTTTTCATTCTGTTTGATGTCAATTTTAGCTCTGTATTTATTCTTTTATAATATAGAGGAGAAGATGACAAATTTGTGAAAATTACTACTCAAATAGGGTGTAATTGTGTACAATCCTCATAGGTTGGACTAGACTCTCAACACACACGCTCTTTTCTATGCACAGTCTTGTCTGGTTAAGTCTGATTTCTTTACTTGTTCTCCGGATATTTCAGCAAATGGGTGATGATGAATCAAGATACAAGAAGGCTTCAGAGAGTCAGTGATGATGTAAGAGATGAACATCTGAATTTCTGCCCGCGTTCTCCTCGGTAAGATGAGCATTTCTATGCTTCTTGTTATAACAGTTCCTTTACTACTGTGCATATTCTGAATCCCATGGTGGGACGATAAGATTATGAAATGTTCATGGAATAAACTTTGAACTTCTGATTTAAGACCTTGATTTTGTAATTTTGCTCCTTGAATATTTCATACACATAACAAAACTCTGCTATATAAAGGCATCGAGGTTGAGATTTCTTTAATACTGCCTGAATGGGGATTGTAATCTAAAACAATAGAGCATCCTAAGTTTTGATTGATGTGACTGTTTGTTGTTTGGAACAGTCATGAAGAACAGATGATCAATTATTTGGTTCCTTACCAAATGCAAGATGTGTGAATGCCTATTGATGTAGCATAAACATCAAGAGTCACATGCTCTATGCCTAGACATTACTTCTATAATTGGAATATATTTTTTTGAGGGATAATTGGAATATATTAGCTTCTTCTTTTAAGAAATAGTGAGTAAATGCCTGCCCTTTATTCTGTCAATAAGTTGAAGTGGAAGTCTATCATGGTGGCAAGGAGAGGCAAACAATAGCGACATATTATTCACCCTTTAGATTTAATGATCAGTAATAAATTAGTTCTCCCATGGATTAAGCAAGTGTATTAAGTAATATTTTTTCAAAATTCATGAGCCTTGTCTTGGAAAAGAAATATTCACTTATAGTCAACTTCTTTCTTTATGAGTTGCCAATTATTATGTGAAGATTTATCTAACAATGTCTGATCGGTTTGCTTGCAGATTGTCATTTCCAGAGGAAAATAATAAGAGTCTTAAGAAGATCCCCAAACTGGAAGATCCAGCTAAGTACTCAAGATTAGGACTTATTGTAAGCCTTTCAGCCAGCTTTTAGCTTAATCATTCTCAAAACTTCTCTACTCTGTTACTGTTTTGTTTCCTTCCTCAATTCGTGCTCCCTTTCTATTTACAGCCAAGGAGAGCAGATTTGGATATGAACCAGCACGTCAACAATGTCGCCTACATTGGATGGGTTCTTGAGGTAAATGCATTGCAACCTCCTGTTCTGAACTCTGCAATAAACCTGTAAATTGTTCATGTTGTGAGATTCATAGCCTGTTGATGATGACCGAAGGCTGCTTGGATTTGTGACTTTTCTAACTGGTCCCTCGTGCTGTTCTCATTCTTAATCTTGTCCAGAGCATGCCTCAAGATATAATTGACACTCATGAGCTGCAAATGATCACTCTAGATTATAGAAGAGAATGCCAATATGATGACTCGGTCGACTCTTTGACCAGTCCAGAGACGGGTTTAGAAGAAGTCCCCGAACTGCGTGGGAACAATGGTTCTGCCACTAAAATGAGCAGTGAACAAGACTTGTGTCAGTTTCTGCACTTTTTGCGTTTGTCGCGAGGTGGCCTTGAGATCAACAGGGGGCGCACCGGGTGGAGAAGGAAATCCGCGAGATAAATGTATCACCGTCCGGGCATTATGAGTTTCAATGTTGATCCTTTTAATTTCTCTGCATGTCAAAGTAGGTTGTTTGTCAATTATTTATTCTGCCAATTTAGAATTTCCTTTTTTATTCTTTCCTCTGTTGTATCTTTAGGATTGTATGAGAATATACGGTTTTGCTTTGGAGGCAATTTGGTCAAGAAGGCTGTTTGCTGTCGCGCTGTATCTTTGACTCGTTATGTGATACTACGATTTCTTGTGTTCATCATAATCACTGGATTCAAATTTTGACAAAAGTGTCTTCGCACTCATCTGATATCCACGAGAAAAAAAACAATTTTCATGTGTCAACGTTCGAGTTCTTGTTGGAAAACAGGAAAAATGGCAAGCACGAAGATGCGGGGATAACAGAAGTGGAAAATTACTCAGCTTTCGAATTATCCAACTCGAACTGGCAACTTAAGTTCACCCATTAGGTCTTTCATCCGAAACTTGGGTGTCGCCCTGATTCGTCTGAACTCTGTTCTGCGCTGAGGTCTGTAAGACGTGTTCCAGGATATTGAAAAGCTTTTCAAACTCTTAATGAAGTTTTCCATTTAAAATTGAACCATAATATGACCAAAATAAAAAGCACTTGCCAGGAATAAAAATTCATAATCAACTAACACAAAAGCTAAGATTGATGGTTTCGCCATATTTAATTGATCGTGGATAAAAGCTACTAAATTATTAATAAAAATGACAGAGTCAACACTCCTAATTCCACATTATAGACTGATTGATTAACAAACTAATAAAAGTACAGATGTACTCTCCAATGATGGAAAGTGTAAACAAATGATTCTTAAACAGAGATTCAACAAAATATAAAATATTAAGTTGCTTTCTTTGTTTCCTTGAGTGCTTAGAATTAAGCTAGCAGAAGCAACCCCCCAATGCAAATAAGACTTCGCTGCATTAAAAATTATAAGTTTAATATTATAAGGACTTCTCAGTACTTCCTATAAGTGCCCTCTTTTATTATTTTACGATAAAATTGATGAAATGAACATAATAAAGTTGAATATAAATTTGAGTGCAGCCATCTAATTGCTTTGATGAAGAAAAGGAAAGACAATGACCTTAACACCCAAAAGATCCTCGGTGTAAACAAAATATAGACATGATTAATAATAAGAAAAAGCAACAGATAACCAAAAAAGTACTGTTGTCATCCACAGGCTACCAATCTCGAAGGAGATTCAAAAGGTACAGAGGAAAACTCATTACATATAGTAAGACCCCTGAAGCCTACTGCTACCCATCAATTGATTGAGGGGAGATAAACCCTATGAATACTATTCGCCCTCAGATTTCTTCTACAAGTCGGACACTTCTTCTGAGCCGCAATGGCAGCCTTGATGCACTTCTTGCAGAATATGTGACCACAAATTGTGGTGTGCTCTTCTACAAGAGGACCCATGCAAATGGCACATGTAAAAACTGGTTCTTTTGGTGGATTGGGCGGATTTGGCGACTTAGGCGGATGCTGAAACTTGAACATTTTCATACTTTTAGATACCATAACTCATAAACGCAAACATCAGAGCAGTAAAATCGAGTCAGAGCTAAAGAAAAAAAAAAGAAAGAAAAAAGGAAACCTGCTCCACATTTATGATGACTTGGTGTGCTGGTGGCTTCTGCAATGGCTTTCCGCGATTACTGTAAGCATTGAGAGTCAGCCTAGTAACTAGTTCGTCTCGAACGACACCTGCATGAATGAAGAAGTATCTTGAGAACTAACAGAGAATTCATATAAAACTGAATAAGTTAAAAAAACAAGTTTACAAAACTAGCAACTGTGTCTAATTATTCACAAGTACATACACCCAGTTCCCTGGCTTCAAAGATTCTCAGAGCACTGTGTTAGCTTTTCATTTGCTGAACATCTTGGGAATTCTGATCCAACATCTGCAGAACTTCAGGTCATTTCATGGTGTTTTCATATTCGTTAGGAGATTGTTCTTTTTCTTATTCTGATGCACGTGGAAGGAGATTCCAGCATCATTACTGGGCGGTGTAGCCCAAAGGCCTTGCCTCCTAAGTGCGCCACATGTTTGGTTACCAAGAAGTTATAGACAAGGTCTGGGGAATCGTTAGGATTTGTACTCTAGGTCTGCGAACTCTTAAGATAGACAATTTAGCTCCAGAAAGGTTCTCCCTTTAATCTCTTGTTGTTAGCAATCGCCTACTATATTGGTAGTCCTTGACTTTTGTCTTTGAAGTAATGCTTTCCTCTCACAAGTACAAAAATTGATCTGATACACAAATTTGGCTGGCAGAAAGAAGATTATAAGTTAATTGATGACTACTTTTTCAAACGTGGCTGGCACTAAGTAGAAAATTTCCCAAAGCCACATCATCAAGTATGTTCTAAAGTCTCCAATCAACACAAGGTAAATCAATTTTCAACAACATCAGCCTCCAAACCAAATATCATATTTGGTAAGATGCTTCTCAGCATATCTGTTAAAATCGCCAATCAATGACAAGAAAATAAATGAACAGAATGTTCAAAATCTTAAAATCTAAGCATCTGATTCTCCCAAAATAAATAAATAAATCTATACTTGAGGATGGCAGAGGGGATGGCTACACGGGGAACCTTGGCGAACCCAAACCTAAGCCAGTCCTTTTAACTCTTAAGGCAAGGGAAGATTTTTCTGCCAGCACCAGAGGGCAGGAATAGGCTTCACTGCAAAACCTACCAGGAGTCAGGTAGGGGACAGAGTTAACCCAAAAATCCTGACCCCCCTTGATTTACGCATATATCTCTATTAAATAACAAAAATAATAAGTATATAAATTTTTGAGATTGTAGAACGAGGCAGGGAGGGTACCTGTGGATTTCGTAAGAGCAGTTGAATTATCAAACCTATCAGGAGTATGTCACAGGGATGAACTGGTGAGGCAAGAACAGGTTTTCCAAAATCCAAGCCTAACAGACCCGTTGGCATCCGTTTTTGGCAACAGATCTGCTCTATGTAGCCACACTTCTAGAGGCTTTGAAAGTTCCAAGGACGTCTATGGTGAAAGCAGATACGGCTAGGAAGGATTAACGAATGTTAATGACATTTTGTTGGTGACCTTCATTGCTCCAGCACTGTTAAATAAGGCAATAGGAGCCTATTTTACTACATATATCCAAAATAAAAAAAAAGCACAACGCCTAATTGACCTCTCCAGCACTGTTAAATAAGGCAATAGGAGCCTATTTTACTACATATATCCAAAATTAAAAAAAAAAGCACAACGCCTAATTGACCTCCACCTAATTAAAAAAAATCTACTTCGTAACCCTGAAAATGTAGTAGTCCTTGCCAACAGAGTGAAAAATTATCCCCTCCACTCTCACAGCTCATAAGCTGCTCCATTACTTTAACCAAAGCAAGTGTCTGGGGGGTGACATATAACTACATAGTAAGGCATAGAGTAGGCTTTTGATAAGCTAAGTAGACAGTTAACCGTATCCTCCTTTAACTAAAGCTTTAATAGCAAATATAGAAGCTAGATTTGAAATTGCTCTCTCTACCTTACTCTTGATTCAAGTCAAAACCTCATCCTAATGCTACAGAAAAACATGAGAGTTCTTCTGCCCTCCACAGTTGGGCAAACGTAACAACTTCCTATCCTTTCTATCTTAGGTACTGCTTATTCAATTCAGGGATAAGATCATGCACTTCAATGATAGGAATTTTGACCAATATCGACGTGTTCCTCATTATGTATGAGTTAATAGTGCACAGAAAAAACATTGAGTACAAATACTCTTTAGCATCAGTGTTACCAGAAATTTAATAATGTGATGATGACCCCACCATTGGCCGCATACGTAATTTTACCCTCTAGTATCTTCGTCGCCCACCTCTTACTGGGGACACCATCAATATCACCCTACGGAGAAAGCTTCTTTAGACATATTTTAGCGATGGCTTCCAAGTTGGATGCATCAGGCAATATGATTTATTGAGGAGAAAAGTTAATGACAAAGCACCATTGTGAACATTAAGCCCACCAGACCCCAGTCACCCAAAGAGCTAAGATCAAATTATTTAGGAGTTAACCTTGGGAAGTGACAAAAAGAGGGAACCAATGTAAAAGGACTCGTCTGAACAGGAACATATTGAACCATAACCAGACAAGATGAAGCACTGGCCAGTTTGGCTAATACAACCTGAACACCATGAAACGTTCCAAACTATATCACAGGCAAAACCCTTGTCCACTCAACAGCTGACACTAAAATCCTGCAACCAATTTAGCCAAAATATACTCAACTGTGTCTAAGAGATCCAGATAATGAGGTCGACAAAAACACAAAGAAGAGAAACAATAAGAGAGAGTAGTGAGGGAAAATAGTTATAAAAGTAAGAAGGGCAAAACCAAACAAATAATCAAAAGGGGACTTAGGATTATATAGGAGGCATAGATGAAGTAACAATAGACTATTTTTAAGACAATCCAAGGGAGATAAAGTATGGGAAATGCCCACTGGGAGACCCATCATGTAACAAACACAATATTAAAAACTGCTGACCGCTGTTCTTTCTTTTTTTTGAAAGTTGACCACTGTTCTTTCTTTTTTTGGAAAGTTGACCGCTGTTCTGTTCAACACTAAATAATTCATTATTTCCATTAAACCCCTTCCCCGTGTACAGCTTTCCTATCTCCAGAAAATGAATGCATGAAACATATCTGCTGATAATCTCTTTTCAAAGAAATAGTGCAATATACGGTGAAGTTAAACCTGATTGACCATGTTGAGCATCCAAGTCATCATCAAGGACTACTGTCACAGCGTTGTTGTTATGACTCCGATCATTGTTCCTCCTTCTAGACTGATTCCTAGCCTGCAAACAGACAAAGCAAACCAATTAAAAAGAAAAAGTATAGACAAAGTAAAATGATAAGAGAAATAAAAGATCAACAAAAGGACCACCCAATTACTTGGAAGATGGCTTTTCTGAATATGAATACATGAAATCAATTATCAAAACAAAAGAAAGTCTTCCAACATACTGCCGCAAAACTCCTGGGAGAGGAGATGACGAGTTCGTCCTCTAAGGCCTCAACATCAATAGGTGTGTTCCGTAATTGGCCATCTGATGGAAGACCACTTGCCTGTGCATACCGAGACTCATGACTAGAGCTGGCTCCCCCCAGAATCTGTAACCGGCCATTGGAAGGGGGACCAGTCGCCTGCGCATGTTGTGAACTGTTAGTAGAGCTAGAACCCTCCATTTCCCTATTATCACATGGAGGCGCATCATTGAGGTCCACACCAAATACCACTTTCCGTCTCCGTGGATCCCGGGCATATGCTTTCAGAGGTCGTTTTGATCCTCGTGTACTCATCCTGCAACAGACATTCAAAAAGAAATTCAAACATCAAACTCAAGCCAATTGTAGTATTTTCAACAAAAGGTTAACACTTGAAATAAGAATCCAAATGTTAAATACATTAACAAACTACATCTAGTAGAAAACGCAAAAATCAGCAGCTGAAAGGTGGCACAACAAGAAAGATAAGAAAACATATACTGAGATACTTGTCGATATCAAACTCACAATGACAGCAGACAGCAAACAGGCCATGACAACCATCACGCCCAGAGTAGAAAGATATATTAGAGTTATGCTGAATATCACACCATATATGCAGAAGCATTGAAAACATTTGATAACAGTTTAACAGAACAATCTAAGCAAAAACTTGAATGTTCTACATCCAGATTTTATTACTGGGATAATGAAAACCTAAACAATTAATCGTTACAAACAACTGGAGTAAAATAAAAATTCAAAGACTGATTGCAAACAATGTAGTCCTATATTTACAAATATGACACTCTTCGATGTTTTCTCCACTTCGGCTCCTATGATACTGCATGTGGTGGATTAAAAGTAACAGTAGAGAAAAGGATAACGAATAAACCGGAAAGGGCCACCTCTTGAGTCTTAAGCCTTGTGCTGAGAAGACGGCAGAATATAGTCAGACAATCTCTCCCCAAATTTGTTCAATGAGTAGATTAAAACATTCGGAGTATCAAATAACCCCTTCAGTAAATAAGAAACGGCCGATTCTTCAATACGTGACGATTACCAGAGGCCAGACACGAGACGATCAACATAAATAATATTTTTTAAGAACTTCTCAAGACGATAAATTTCGAAAGAGGAAAAAATGATGAAGTCGGCGTCACCTGATTCTAGAAGCTTTCTAAATGAATAACGTCGGACACGCCAAATTACAAAAAAATTGATGAACTTCGCTGGTTCTTCGAGTACTTTTTCTAAATGTAACTTTTATCTCCTTCGCCCATTACAACACGTCGAACAGGGATCCTCAAGAGTTTTCCTTCGCGCATTCCCCCTGTCGGTTAGGGTTTCTCAATATTCTTTTCTCCTTCGCGCATTTCCCCGCGCCTAGGGCTTCTGCCGGTACAATGAACAGGAGAGGGGAGATTCTGATAGCGTGCTCGCAGTCTCATAGCATTCAGTCTCAGACGGCGCGCACGATGGCCAGATAAACCCGCTTTTATAAGAAGCTTTATATAAAGAGTAATGCTTTTATAACGTTGAAACAAAAAAGGTATGTATCCGGAAGATCGTGTGTGACAATGGGAAGTTTTATCGTGTATGGTGGAACCGTGTACCCATGGAAGTCTGCCGTGAATAGTATATTATACAAAACTAATAATCTGAGAAAAATTTCACTCCGTTGAAATTTCACAACTGTTATTTGATAAAAATTTGTATGCGTAACCATATGTAATGTTACATTGAATAATAATAATATAAAACTATAGGATAGAAGTATAGAATAAGAGAACTCCATAAAAGTAATAAACCATAATAATAAAATTATAAACGAATAGTGTGGATAAGAAAAAAGAACCCAATCCGCTCGAGGTCTAACTCGTCTTTTCCTTAAGCTGTCATCGTCTTCGACTCTTCGTGGCGGGTAGACCAACCTGCATCTCCCTTGGTCATTTCAGAGTCACTTTTTAAGGTAATGGAAATCGAGAAGCGAAGTAGACAAGCTAAAGAAGGCGTAGTTGTGAAAGACTAGAGCAGAAAATGGAGGGCCAAGGGCTGCGGCTATATCTCCTAGTTTTTGTTACTACGATATCAGTGCAGGCATTAGCAATTTCTGCCGAATTTTTCAAACCTTTTAATGTGAGCTACGATCACAGAGCTCTGATCATCGATGGGAAGCGTCGGATGCTCATATCGGCTGGAATGCATTACCCCCGAGCAACACCTGATGTATGACCTTTTCTTGTGATTTTTGGTTTTCTCAATGGGACTTAGTGCTTCGTATTTTTCTTTGATCGTAGAATTGATTTCCTCTAATGACCACGAGATGAAAATTTTATCATGGTTACTTTTCTACTTCTTGTTGGTCACAGACTCATAGACCTATATATATATTTTCTTCATTTGTTACGATGATAATGAGGAGAAGGAACCTTCTGATGGTCCAACGGAAAAGTTCATTTTCCTATAATGTTCCGTGCTACTCTTCCGTCGACTTCATTGACTCGAAAATTTGATATTAGCTTTATATTATAACAGTTAAGAACCTTGAATATTTTGGCTAAGATTATTCGGCGTTTGAATACGTCTTTACGAGAATGCGCCAGGGCTAGTATCTTCACGTACTCCTGCAATCTTGCATTAAGGTGAATAATATACGTGTGCCAGAAACTTTCAGAAAAAAAAAATATACGCGTGTCAGAAAACCTGGAAATCAATTAGAAAGCGCATTGCTGATATCTATTCTTGGGATTATTGGTCTTTGCCGTGCTTAGACCATGGCTAAAATTTTATGATCAAAGTTTTCTTTGTCTAACTTTTTTTTTCTGTTGTTTTAACTTCTCTTTTGATTTTTATCATTCTTATAATTTTTTTAATTTACCAAATTGTCAATTTGCTGTGCATGAGATTCATTCTCTCAAATGGTTAGTTATGTAGTTATTATTGTGTATGCTTTCCAGATGTGGTCTGGTCTGATTGCTAAGAGCAAGGAAGGTGGTGCAGATCTGATTCAAACGTATGTGTTTTGGAATGGTCATGAGCCTATAAGAGGTCAGGTGGGTGATTCCTTTAGACTAGAAGGACCTAGCTACTAGCTAACCGACTGATTTCGAGTTCCTACTGTTTCTGTTACTTCAATGTCTCCCATTATATCTGTGCAGTACAACTTCGAAGGAAGGTATGACCTTGTAAAATTTGTGAAGTTGGTTGCTTCAGCTGGACTTTACCTTCATCTTCGTATTGGCCCTTATGTCTGTGCAGAGTGGAATTTCGGGTATAACCTGCTTGCTAATTCTTTCTGTAATTAATCTTTAAAGTGGTCACTACTGCATGACCTTGATATGCGTTAGTGCTTGAGTTGTTCTTTTGCAGTCATACATGCATGATCTCTTTAGCTGATTTTCAATAGTTTGCTTTGAGATTACGTTGTACATCTGTACCTTCTCAGGTATAGTTATTGGCATAGGTATAGTCATCCTACCTTTGGGCTTTTGATCTTAGTCTAAATGATTGACTTACAGGGGTTTCCCAGTTTGGCTGCGTGATGTGCCTGACATAGAATTTCGTACTGATAATACACCATTTAAGGTATGACTAAGCTTTTATGAGGAACCATTTTACTTTGGTACTACTAGATATCTATGGTCAAATTTATTCACTTGAAAGAGTAATCTGCATCCCCAACAATTTTTGTAGAAGTTCACCAATGAATAAATCTCATTTTGACGTTGAGTTAAAATGCTTTCCAAGACTCCACAACTGACTTTCAGCTGTGTACATTTGGCATTGACTCTACTCGGGACGTACTATAGCTAACAAAACTATTGATATTGTAGAATACACTAGATGCTTCTAACACTTTCTCTCAAGTCATATTATTGCTGTATGTTTTGACAAATTGACCTTGGTTCTCTTCTTAGGGGGAGATGAAGAGGTTTGTCCAGAAGATTGTGGACCTGATGCGACAGGAAATGCTCTTCTCTTGGCAAGGTGGTCCAATCATTTTATTACAGGTTTGGACCGCTTCTTGAATGTTAAGATTGAGCCTAGTGCCATAAAAAAATGACCAGCCACTCAGGAGTGGATTGCTCAACCTTAAAACCATTAATATCTTAACATTAAAAAAAACCATTAATATCTCATAACACTTCCTTTCGCGTCGAGGCTTACACATAATTTGCGTGCATATCTGACCTGAGACATTGGCATGAACTCCTGTGAGAAAAAAAAAACAAGAATAAACCAGCTCTCACATCATGGAACCCACAACAAACAAATACCCTAGGGAGCACTAATTGGGCCTTGACCATCTTGATATAATCTGTTGTTGCCACTGTGCATACAAATTCTGGCTTTAACTAGTGAATATTACAGATTGAGAATGAATACGGAAATATTGAGAGCTCATATGGTCAGAAGGGAAAGGACTATGTCAACTGGGCGGCAAGTATGGCTTATGGGCTCGGTGCTGGAGTCCCCTGGGTTATGTGCAGGCAAACTGACGCACCAGAAAATATTGTAATTCTTTCTATTTTACATCTTAACCTCTTGTGGTCTTTGTCCATCATATTATGCCAAAGTCTTTGAGCTAACTTGATGTATACTTATTCTTCTTCTTCTTTTTTTTTTTTTTGTGCTAATCTTTACAGATAGACGCATGCAATGGATTTTACTGTGATGGTTTCAGACCTAATTCATATAATAAGCCAGCTCTCTGGACTGAAGACTGGAATGGATGGTGAGCTTAGTGCATCTCCCTCCCTTCTTTTGTATGTGAGCTCATATTTGTAATTTCACCCAATTATATGTAGTTTTGAGTATAGTATCTAATTAGCTGCAGTGGCGTCTGAACCAGCACCTCTATTGGTTTTTGTGTTTGATTGAAAGTTATTAGATTTCACTGTAATATTTGATAAGATTATAACTGCAAAATTGAAAATCTAGAGGGGGGAAGAGGGAATTGAGAGAAAAGAGGAACAGGAAGGTCTGTATGGAGTTCTGGCCCTGGTTGAGAGAAAACCTCACAGGGTCAGGGATAAGTTGATCCCTTATCTTCTTTATTACGTCACTTAAGTTACAAAAATAACAAGGCAGGAATATTCTTCTCACTATAACATTATACTCTTTGCTAAAGAAACAAAAATATAACTTAAACCTACTTCTAAGGAATTTAAGCGAGAGGGTAATTATATTACTCATTTACGTGCAGGGACAACTATAATGCCCCTGAAAGATACCTAACTAAAAGGTATTTGAGTTTTGAAAGAGTAAGTAAGCCTATTAACTGTTAGTTTTGGTCATGTGGAAGAGAGATATAGTACTAGAGATAATCACGTAGAAAGACCAAGTTACATTCCCTAAAGTATGGAAGTAGTTAATATGGTTCCTCTGTGAGCTCTGAGTTTGTATGTATTAATCTTCTTATAAGGTCTGGGTGTAGCTTCCTAGCATAGTTTGAATTGACATTTTATTTATCTTTTTTGGATGCCTTGTTAAGGTATACTTCTTGGGGTGAAAGGGTGCCTCACAGGCCTGTTGAAGACAATGCATTTGCTATAGCGCGCTTTTTTCAACGTGGAGGGAGCTACCATAATTATTACATGGTAAAGTCGGTACAACAGCCACAACTAATTCGGGTCTGAAAATTAACTGTGTTCACATATTTTAATTAGGTGACAAGAGCAGGGAAAATTTTGATGGACATCAAATCAGAACAATGTGAAATAGTGTCTTTTGTAAAATCTAATATATCTCGCATTTCTGCTTATTTGTGCATGAAAAGTTTATATGATCAACTTTTATTTGTTATATTTTTTTTCCTCATCATTTAGGCTTTAAGTTTGAATGACTTATTCTGGTTGAATTACAGTATTTTGGCGGAACCAATTTCGGAAGGACATCTGGGGGACCATTTTATATAACTAGTTATGACTATGATGCACCAATAGATGAGTATGGTATGCTAAAAAGCACTGAATTTTATTTGTCAAATTTACGCAGCGATTCTTTGTGTATACTAAGTCTTTGATGCACGATTTTCCATTGCATAACTAAATGGTTGTGTTCTTGAATGTCTCTTAAGGCCTCCTGAGTCAGCCAAAGTGGGGCCACTTGAAGGATCTACATGCAGCTATAAAGCTCTGTGAACCTGCTCTGGTAGCTGTTAATCATGCACCTCAGTATATAAAGTTGGGACCAAAGCAGGAGGTTGTTTTAAGTTCTTAGTTTCAATCATTACTTAGTTAACTTAGTTAAGAAGTTCGCTATTTCAATTATTGGACCACAAAAACCTATTTCTCACATCTAGATAAGAAATAGATTATCTATTTTGATAACTTCAGAAATGGAAGAAAATGATTCAGAAAAGGAAAATGTATGAATAATGGAAAGCTGGATCGTACCCATGAATCGAGTCATCTGGATGATTTTGTCATTCAAGAGGGGTAGTTTATGAATCTTTTCAAGTATCTTATTTCTTTTAAATTTCAATAAGTAATCATAATAACCTGATCTGTCAAGGCAAGATTTGTTTGGAAGGGCCTACCATCTATTTGCTGACGATGTCTAAAACTTCAGTATTCTACTTTATAAAGAATAATTTAATCGAGCAGCGCAGGGAGGAGAATCAGCTAGAAGTATCTTTTTCATGGCTCTGAGATAAGTGGTTTCTAAGCTTAAAATTTTTATCATGAGTTTTATCTCGTTCTGCCTTTGGGCTATGAAGATTTTTACTGCAAATAAATCCTTCATGGTGAATTTCTGGTTGTTATTTATCTGTAGTGATCGAGGTGAGATCAAAGAACTCATCTAAAGGTGGCAACATATTGAGCTAAAAGGACATGTTGAGAAAAGAGAGGAATTGTTTGTGGTAGACTGGTAGAAACTCGGCTGTTTATACAGTAATATCTTTCTGGCATTAGGTTTTTCACATTACTCTAATAAAATTTAAGTGTTCTGAAATGGAAGTATGATCATAACTTTGTTCAAAAGTAGCTAAATACCAATTACTCTGGTTTTTCTCTTAGCACTGAATTTAGTGTCTTTTTTTTTTGAAAGTTCTGGATTCAGTGACTTGATTCTCTTCATGCTGTAATTTTGCTTTTTTTCAATGTCATATCATACTGTATGTTCTTCTTGTTTTTGGAACGAGTACTGGTTTTATTATTGACTAAAGAATAGTACAAAGGCCAAAGTTAGGTCTTGACACTACATCAATGGGAAGGAACACCAGAAATGAGAGAGGGGCTGCATATTTTCTTTTCTCGATTTGATTGTCATTATTTTCACAAAGGCAGCTAATATACCACGGTTTGTGCTTCACCCCTCAATAGCATGCAGTACCCTCCACGTACACAAAATCCATCCTTCAGCTTGACTGCCTAAAGTACATTGCATGATATGACCCTACTTTCTGGATTGTCAAGGTTGAACTGTTTTTTGAGCATCACATGCCACTGAGTTATATGAGTGCAAGATAAAAAGTGTGACCAGAAACTTCTAATGTATGCAGATAACTAAAACCTTTGGCTGATCTTCATGCTGAAAGAATGAGTTTTTCTAACAATTTTTTGCATGAATTCTTCCAGGCACATGTTTATCGTGAATCTAGCATGGATAAACAACACCGGGCTAGTGTATCTAGAAATGAGAACAAATGTGCAGCATTTCTTGCCAACATTGATGAGCATAATTCATCGATGGTGCAATTTCTTGGACAATTTTTTACATTACCACCATGGTCAGTCAGTATATTGCCTGATTGTAAAAATGTTGCGTTCAACACAGCCAAGGTAATGTTTCTGTGCTTTACATGTTGTGTTAGGTCTTTTTTCTGCTCTAAATTGGTGTTGTAAGGTAATTGCAGAAGTATCTTTTAGGTGGCCAGTTACATGAAAAATGGCCTTATAACTATAACGTTGTCAAAGTAAAAAACATTTCAATGTTAAGTCTATTTCATCTTAAGATTGAGATTCCAGGGTTCAAGTTTGTGTGGCTTTTGATGCAATCCTCCCACCATTTTGGTGGCTGCATGAAAACAAGAAACAAATGAAACATCATTTTGCTACCAAATTTACTGTTATTGATTTGGATTATTGAGCTTTTTCTTCCAAGGATCAGCAGTCCTGCTACTGTAAACTGGGGTTACATTGCAAGTACCAAGGCACACAACCACTTAAATAGAGTAGGTTTTAGCCATTGCACTTGATAAGTTGGCTTTTTTATCTGAACCTTTTTTGGAGCCACTTTTTGTGATCAGCATATGTGTATGGAGAACTACTTTAAAAAATACTTTGTTTGGTAAAGACATTAGCTGGTATCAAATTTTGCATCTTTTACTTAAGAAGTTTATGAAAGCTATGTAACTAGAAGATGGTAGGGTAGGGTCACGTGGCAAGAGATTCATGTAGCCAACAACAACTTGGGCTGGACAAGGTTATTTTCAGAGATTAGTCCTACATACAAATGCGAGTAGAAAAGATCCTGACTAATTAATGGGAAACATGCTTCCTAACTATGGCTAGTCATTTTGAGGCAGAACCCGAGCCCAACTTTACATGGTATGAAACTCGTACGTGGGCCTCCACCCATATTGTCCACGTGTAGGAGCCCAAGGCTCACACATGAGGGGGACTACCAGATATTAGTCCCACATACAAATGCGAGTAGAAAGCATCCTGGCTTATTAATGGGAAACATGCTTCCTAACTATGTCTAATTATTTTGAGACAAACCTCGGAACCAACTTTACAATTATGAGAATAGTGATGAATGATCTTTTATTTTGTTTGTAATAATGTAAAGCTAATCTGATTCAAAAAAATAATGTGGAGCTAAGTGTTATTTGCCCACAAATTAGCAACTCCTGAATCACTACATTCCTCTTCCAGGTGGGAACACAGACTTCCATCAAGACAATGGGTCTAGGTTCCTCTCAGTATCTTAGTTCACCTCAACTAGGATTTCTGTCATTTGAAAAGGAAGATTCCTCTATTTTGAAGGACTGGATGACATTTCAAGAGCCTGTCGGTGAATGGGGACAGAGTAACTTCACTGCCCCAGGTCTATTGGAGCACTTAAATGTGACAAAAGACACTACTGATTATTTATGGTGTATAACAAGGTAAGAGCAATTTGATTTGAAAGTGGGTTTACTAGTCTTTCCATGCATAAATGAGCACTAGATGTTGTTGTTAGAATATTAATCAAATTCTACAAATCAAGTTGCTTTTCTATTTCCTTTCATGCACTAATAACTTCCATTCATCAATAAATGTAGGTTTTCTATATCGGAGGAAGATATTTCATTTTTGGAAGCTACTGGAAGTACTCCTAAGCTTATAGTTGACAGTATGCGTGATGTGGTTCGAATTTTTGTGAATGGCCAGCTTGCAGGTACTCTTGGATGTAGCTTTGCAATACTCTTTGGTGTTGACTTGTGATTATTATTCACTAAAGCTTGAAACTTTCACTCAGTGGTCACATATTATGGGTTTCCTATTGTGAGGCTTCAAGCCTCATAGTTTGAGTATCTCTTTCAGTTCGTGTGACCCATGAGAGCAAAAAAGGTTATCCATTTCCATATGCAAAAAATTGTAGTGAACCAATCGATTTACCACGAAAAGTTCCCTTTGAATTCTCCACATTTGTTGAACAATAAGGTGTATTCTGTTGGAAGTCATGGATGGATGGCTTTCATGGTTTAATTCTCAAGCAACTTGCCTTTTTGATAATGTTAATCTTTCATGGTATCAAAGGCAGTGTGGCTGGTCATTGGGTTCGGGTGGAGCAATCAGTTCATTTGGTACAAGGACAAAATGAATTAGCAATATTATCTGAGACTGTGGGCTTGCAGGTAGCCTTTGTGGGTTATCTTATCTTTTGAATATCCAACTTTAGAAATCAAGGAGTGAATACTAAGGTAAATTACATCACAGAATTATGGCGCATTCATGGAGAAAGATGGAGCTGGCTTCAGAGGACAGATACAGTTGACTGGGTTGAAAAATGGGGAAATTGACCTTTCTTTGTCATCTTGGGCATATCAGGTGCTTGTCAGCTATGGAAACTTTTTATATTTTTTTGAAATGGTGTATGTACTTGGGACCATATTGGCGATGTACATATTATATTTTATTATTGATTAAAAGGAAAGTTTAAAGCTTTTGTCAAAAAAGGAAGGTATTAAAACATCAGGTTCCATACAAGCAGAATGGTAGTCATGTCAATGGGCTTCCTTTGAAAAAGTTTTGCCTTAAAAGTATGTTTAAGCAATTTCTGCGAAATTTGTCTTGCAGACAGCTGTATAAAATATTTATGAATAGTCTTTCAAATTTTTTGTTTGATATTATACTAAGATGTAATGCAGAAATCGGTACTATGTGCTTCATTATTTGATTCAATTTCTTTGTAGGTGGGATTGAAGGGTGAGCACATGAAGATCTTTTCTGGAGGAGAAAAGTCAACTGTAGATTGGAAAGATTTGCACGTGGATGCCATTCCTTCTATTTTAACTTGGTATAAGGTATGATTAGACTTTTTTGATATTTGTGTTCTCAGTGAATGTGGGTCCAAGTGCATACCAAAATGACAGGCCTGAGTTAAGAGGCCTATACATTAACTGATAATTACAGGAAATTTTTTTACTTCGACCTGTAAGATGTTATTCTCCAGTAACACTTAGAAGGCACTCTTTTCCATTTAATATGGTTTCATTAATTTTTAGACATTGACTTCCCATCAAATGTTCATATTGGTCCGCTGACTGACTACTTATCGTTGTTAGACATCTTTTGATAGCCCAAATGGCAATGAGCCTGTCGGACTTGATTTAGGAAGCATGGGGAAAGGCCAAGCTTGGGTCAATGGCCATAATATTGGCAGATACTGGTCCAAAGTTGCACCTACAGATGGGTGCCATTCATGTGACTACCGCGGTGCTTATAACCAGAATAAGTGCACTACAAACTGTGGAAAACTAACTCAAAACTGGTATCTATTTACTGCTTCAATGCTGTCTCACTTTTGTTTTTTTCTTTTACATAACAAATTAATATGTCATGTAATAATCATGCTGTCCTGATAGTTTATCATTTATCTCCGGACTGCTCATTTTGAACTGTTGTCTTGTACATGTATGACTTCTTTTTTTTTTTTTTTGCAAAACGATTTTTGTAACCTGTTGGAGGTAGAGGTTCACAATCTGATTAAAGGATGGGAGCTTGCAAACTTTGCCGTTGCTATTTTGAGATGATATTAAATTAAAGCAGTGCCATGTAAAATGAGCATGAATGGAAAATCATATTATTGAGTTTGACCTTTTCAAATCTTTCACAAGGGCATATGAGTTGATGCTGTTATATGCGTTCACTGTGTTCTTCTCATCTAAGCTGATGTTAAACTACAGGTACCATATCCCAAGATCATGGCTGCAACCATCCGACAACATGCTTGTTATATTTGAAGAAATTGGAGGAAATCCATTGAAGATATCGACCAAGTTGCACAAAACTGATACAATCTGTGCTCAAGTATCTGAGTCTCACTATCCACCTCTTCGGATGTGGTCACACCCTGATGTAGTCAGTGGAAGGATCTTTATTAACAGTATCGCTCCAGAAATGCACCTAAGTTGTGACGATGGACAGATTATTTCTGCAATAACCTTTGCAAGCTATGGAACCCCTAACGGCAGCTGCCTAAGGTTCTCCTTGGGAAATTGTCATGCGTCTGATTCACTTTCCATTGTGTCCGAGGTGCTGCATTTGTTTTGACTCAGTTATTTGTTTGAAGAATTTATCTTTCAGTTGCAAATAAAAATAAATCTGAGTTAAATATGAAACTGAAATTTTCTCTTGTAGGCATGTCAAGGAAGAAAGAACTGCTCCATTACTGTGTCAAACGAAGCATTTGGTTCTGACCCATGCAGACATGTGGTTAAGACTTTAGCAGTTGAAGCTAAATGTGTTTCCTTGCCTGGTAGATGGATTCGCCGGTAAAAAGTTTCTGCTAGGATAAATCCCTCATGCTTTCGGTATGCGATCTTCTGTTCCTGCTGCATGAGATTGTAAATATGTACAGGTGCTCTCCCTCTATTAATAAGTTGAGATTATCTCCATGCTGCTTTTTTTATGTTCCCTCCGACTTATGGCATTTATTTACTTAATGGGCGGAACCCTTCATATGAGGCATTCCACAAAAAAATTCTGTATATTGCTGCTCTACTTCATTTTAGAGGAAAAAACCAAAAATTGAATTTCCTACTTGGTATTTATTGAAAAATAATTATGCCTTCTGCCGTTCTGCGTTGATATTTTATAATTTTTAAACTTTTATTTTGTGCAATATTTGTGCAAGACTAGACGATCAAATATCTTAACAATAGAATAATCTCTAATTAATTAAAATTAATTTAATTAACTAACTAATTCATTGCTAAGTTTTTTAGCCTACTTTGAATGTCAGTTTTTTTTTTCGTTTTTTTTTTCTTTTTTTTCTTCTGATAATGAATGTTTCCTTCAATGAATGCAGAATGTGAAAATACAAAGTGTTTAGAGAAAAAGGAGAGAAACTTCGCCTAGATGCCCGCTGTCCTGGCCTATTTCTGTGCTTTGCATACCTAGTAGATGTAAAATACGTTCTGTTCCTTACGGCTAGTTCATCTGAACACAGATTAAAAGATTTTGGTTCCTTTTGAAAGGAAATACAAAAAATTTTATTGCGAAAAAATGAAAGAATGTTATTTACATTATCAGCAAAAAGAAGCAACATACGATGGTAAAGAGAAAAAAAACAGAATAGACGTGGTGAATCCCAAGTCAATGATGCAATACTGGGGTCCCTTCTTATACATCAGACTGCGTGCATTTTGGATTCCAAAGATACCACTTCAACCAATTCAAGGAAATTGCAAAATCTCCTTCAACCGAAAAAGTAGTAGGTCATTCCAGTGGTACCAGCAATGGTAAGCCTCCACACTTCGGGAAAGAAATTGTTTCCTGAAGAAAATGATTCAAAAAAGACAACACATTTTGAGCTGCGGGTCACTGATTTCCCTATACTGAGGCAGACACTGTTAAGTTGATTGTTCTCAAATGAAGCATGGCGGGCAAATTGATCAAATGTACCTCAATCAGATCTTTCAAGTTAAAGTTTCTGATGGTGAAAAGAAGCCGGAAACACCAGCAGGATCCATAATTGTTATATGAGATGTTCCATAAAATATGTATTTTCGGCTATGCTTTCCAGAAGTGGGGAACTGGACCTCGAGAGTACATGTAACAGCCAATGAGAAACATAAATCTGCCACGAGAAAGAAGATATTCCAGTCAGCAGCCACGACTAAAACAATTATTTGAGTTTAAGGAAATGCAACAAGATTTAAAAAATTAACAAATAAACTGGTTCATTCGATAAGTAAATTTAATTCTGTCCTAGAATACGTGGGTAGAGTATAACCACAGGTTTTATGCTTTGGCGGTTGAAGATAATAAAAGAACCTACAGTATCAATATTTTTATTAGTTCAAGTTTATGAATGTTTATTCGACTTAAACAGCAACAGCAATTGCCAATCAGCCACCCCCACCCCCACCCCAAAATTAAAATGAAAAAAAGATGATGTGACTCACGCTTGCAACAATGATAAACTTTATATGCTTATATAGCAAATGTCTAAGGCATTTGATCTGAGTTCCTCTCTCTCCAAATATAAAGGAACTGACGCCTCACAAACTGTCTTTAACAACTTTAAACAACATAGCCGGGATAGAAGTTTTCCTTCATCCAATGGTGCAGATTTACTGAGTTATCTGCAATGCTAGCACGCCTCTCCAATAGTCAAAGACATTGTTAATGATCATAAGAAAACACTTTCCACATGAGTTTAGTCTACTCTAAATCCAAATTCAGCCCTACAAATAACCTCAAAAAATTCTTTTTGACATCCTTATTAGCACACTACAGATCAGGAGTAAATATCATATCAAAACAAACCAGAGGAGCTCACTGCATAAGTAATCTTATCCACCTCACGGTACTATTCTAATGGCACTCCTGATTAGCAATGTGAGTCCTCTTAGAACCACCAACCAAACCATCAATCAAATATATAAATGCATAATTAAAATTAATACGTAAAAATAAACTTTTTACAAAAATAACACCACGAAAAATTATTTAAGCAGCATCTAAACTCTAAACAGACATTTGCCCCACGGTAAACCAGTCCAAAAATCCATACAGAAGCCCTACCTATTCTTCCCTACAAGTCAACTCTTACCGGGTTCACTGTACCCTGTTCAGCTAACTCTGTTGCGGACAAGTTAGTAAAATCACAGCAACTCACTGCGTAACAGATTTTCTGTAATAGCACAGTTGAGCATTGCACTCAAAAGAGACCTTGGCCTTGTTACCTTATGTTTGTACAACTACTACTGTAACAATATTGTATCACTAGGTTTACAATTAAAAAAAGTTTCACCATTTCCAAAAAACTCTTACTTCTAATGTTCTTCAGTAAAAGTTGGCATTGAGACCATAACATATATTCAATGAAAATGGTTCTTTGCTTTTCGATTGTGAGAAGGATAAGACGTTAAAGAAAATATTTTTTTTCTTTAGATGTGTGAGAAAAAAACTGTCAAATGAAAGTTTTTTTTTCTTTTTGTGCTTTTGATCTTGAGAAGTAAAAAATTAAAAATGAGAATGGCTTTCTGAGAAGAAAAAGAGAGTTTTTCTAATGAAAAAGGACTGATAATATTACAGACCTGGAGCCCAACTGGAGCTCTGAACTTATGGCAGAAAAAGGTTGAGCTAGTTTCGTGATATCTTATGACTACAAAATCAAGTCAGATACAGTGGCATTTCATTTTTGTGAAAGTGAGCATTCACAATGCACTATGAAAAAAGAACTCAGACTATGTTAAACAATGTCCTCATGCAATTACAATTTACAAATAATTATAAAAGCATAGAGTAACAAATAAAGTGGTCATAAGAGATTGAAACTAATCATAAAGTGGTCATGAGAAAGAAATTGGTGTGCCCTTTATTGCAGTACCAAGACAGATTGGAGGGAGTACAGAACATAAACTTACATCAACTACAGTGAATGTGACACATCGGTGACCTCCACATCCGGCAAATTTGTTATATCAAACTCATTACCCCAATCGTAATTTGGCTGCAGCTGCAGTACACTATAGTAAGATTACATAAAGAAGAGAAAACACTCAATCAGTGAAACAAACAAATAAAAAATGCTCCTTTGAACATACCGAAGCCAATGTAAAAGAAATGCCACTTGGAATAATGTAAGGATTCATGTACCTGTTAGCTACTTTTACTTCCACTCAAAAGCCTAGGGAAGGGTATTGAATATGATCCCACATTTCTAAGCATGAGCCAAACTGATGTAGCACTTTAAGCATTGCCTCCAACACTTTCATCACATGAAGCATTGTTATTATCTATCAGCAATTACTTCTGCAGGCTGTTCTTTAAATTTAGGAGAATCACCGGCAGATGAATGCTCCTGAACATCTGGAAAGGTATGCATTTCAGATACTAAACGAGCTTCCTTTTTGTGACCAATACTAGTGAGCCCATGAACCAAAATAGTGTAAGTAGCCTCATCCAACATAAGCCCTCTCCCTGTCATCTGATCACACAATTTAAAAGCCTCATCCAATTTCCCTTCATTGCAAAACCCATGAGCTAATGTGTTGTAAGTAACAACATCTGGTACATTACCATTCTCTACCATTTTGCCTAGAAGTTTAGCTGCTTCTTTCAAGTTTCCCAGTTTACAATAACCATCAATCAAAACAGTGTAAGTTATCTTATTTGGATGTACACCATTTTCACGCATCTCATTCAAGACACAAATGGCTTCGTCCATTTGGCCAAACTTACAAAACCCACTTATCAGTGCAGTATAACAAACGACATTAGGCAGCAACCCGTCTAATTTCATCTTGTCTAGAAATTTCTTGGCTTCTTCCATCTGACAACTTATAGACATCCCATGTATAAGAGAACCATAAGTCCTAACAGTGGGCAAAATTCCTTTCCTTTGCATACCACCAAATATTTCAAGAGCCTCAGTCATATTACCATCTTTACAGAAGCCATCAATAAGAGTGTTGTAGACAACTTCGTTTGGCTCTATTTTCTGCCTACTCAACTCCTCAAAGAAATTCTTTGCCTCCTTAAGCTTCTTGACCTTGCAAAACCCAGTAATAAAAGAAGCAAGCACATGAGCATCAGCAACCAAGCCCTCTTTCTTGCTCTCATGCCACAGTGAAACGGCTTCTTCGATCTTACCCAATTCACATAATCCATGAATTAATGCTCCATATGTCACCATGTCTGGGTTTTGTCCACGTTTTCTCATATCCTCCACTAACTTGAAACCTTCGTCTACCTTCCCTAACCGGCAATATCTAGATATTAGTGTATTATATGTGATTTTATCTGGTGAAATCCCCTTCTCTAACATATCTGTTAGAACCTTAACCCCCTCCTCTAAACGCTCAGAACCATGGATTAACGCATTACAAGTGGCAGTACTAACCTTAAACCCCTTATCTGACATTTTTGTCCAAATCTCCATTGCGTCATCATATTTACTGGACTTGCACAAATCCCTAAGCAACGTAGTCAAAACTGCATCGTTAGGTTTGAGATTCCTGTGCATCATCTCTTTAAATAGCCGCAGAGCATAATCTAGCTCAGATTTAGTACAAAACCAATGAATGACAGAATTAAATGGACCAGGGTTGATCCAAACATTGCTTGAAACCATTTCTTCCAAGAGAAGTCCTGCTTCTTCCATCTGACCCATCAGGCATAAACCCTTCAGAAGAGAATTATATGTGACTGCATTTGGTTCAATCCCCTTAGAAACCATCTCGTTCCTCACTTTTGAGGCAGCCACAAAATTTCCAGCCTTACAATATCCATCAATTAAGGTATTATACACAACCACATTCGGTGATATACCCTTCTGAATCATCTCTTTTAAAACGCTATCTGCATCAGAAAACCTCTCCAACTTCACAAAACCATTAATAAGAGTACCATATGTAGTCTGATTGGGGCTTACGCCCTTCTGGACCATTAATTTCTTTAGTTTAAATGCCTCATCTAAATTGCCATGCTTACAGAACCCATCTACTAAAGTATTATATACAATAACATTTGGCTTAATTCCTAACTCTTCCATCTCCAGAACCAACTCGAGAGCATATTCAGGCTTCCCTCCTCTACAGAAGGCATTCATCACCGTACTAAAAGAAATTAGGTCAGGTTTAACCCCCCGACGCATTATCTCAAAAAAACTATGACAGTTTTCCAACTCATTGGATTTCACGAATAAAGACAATAAAAAATTACATGTTTTTAACGATGGATACAAACCTCGATCGGCTAAAAACCGGAATACATCAAAGGCATCTCGCAACCCTCCTCTGGAACTAAACTGGGTAGACAAGACATGCATCAACAAATCAAAAGCTTTCGAGGATCCACCACCACGACCCATAAAACTGTCAGCAAGAGATTCGGCAATCTCAAAGTGGTGGGGTTTATTAGAGTATATAAAAGAAACCGGCACTTTCTTATCAACGAGACGGATTAACAGTAATCGAGCAGGTTCGTCCAAACCCGAGGAGAGGAGGACATGAATGAGGATGGAGTAGGATCGAAGAGTAAACCGAAAATTAAATCGGTCAGATGCGAAGGAGAAAAATCTCAGGGTGGTTTTCGGGTGGACCAATAGTCGGGCAGAGACCAGGAAGCCATCGAATGCATCCGGGGTGAGCCTTACGAGAGTCTGTTTGCACTTTGAAGTGTCGAGCGTGCTGGGGTTGGAGAGAATGACCCTCAAAGCGTCCACAAGATCCTTCGGCGGCTGTTCTGGCAGCTGGAAATGCGGCTGAGGCGGCGGTTGGCCGCCAGCACAAGACAATGACAGAGTGAAGGTCACCGTGCGGTAGAAGAAGAGATTCGGGTTAACGGAAGCGATTCTTCTGAGCTCCATACAATTTCTATTTTCCCAATCATCTGTTCATCTTGTTCAGATCGGGACGGAGGGAAGCAGAAGGAAGAGGACTCATGGTCACAAATGAGGCCACGCTAACTGACTGGAGCGAGCTTTCAACAGACCCCGGTGGCAGAAACCGGAGGGAGAGAGAGGAGGGAACGTTAAGTGTCGAAAATTACATTTTCTAGGGTTAGAAGTTGGCACAATTCAGCGGGGAAGTGGGCCCGCCCTGCCTAAAACAAGGGGCCCATCTGACGTGAGAACCCGACATGCGCACGTTAGAAGTCTTCAACGATGTTCTCACAAAAACGCGCCGAAGTGGGAGGTGGTTTACGCATCCTCCCACGAGTCTGAGGCATTTTACTGAAATTAAGCAATATTCACACTACGTTCAACGTCGTTGCTTCCACACAAATTCCTTATCTGGGTTACCAAGTTGCCACCTGCTCCCTTTTTCTCTATTTTTCTCTCCTCAACAGCTCTCTTGCAATGAGAAGGATTTCTCGAAGCTCGTCTACCCACTTCATTTTCCGCTTCTCCTATCAGGTTCTTATCCGTTCCCATCATGTCTCTCGCGCCTCTGTAATTGAGACTTTCAATGTTGCATTTTACGTTTTTCTTTTTAATACTCTATCAGTCCGTTTCTTCAGCTAGCATTAGTTTCTGGTTCAAAGCACGCGCTGCCATTTTTTTGGGGAGGTCTACTTCTGCAAATTCGCTGCCTTCTTGTTTAAAGCCTCGGTTGAACTTCGTCAGCTATTAAATCTAAACTATAATAATAGCTTGTATATATCTTGCCAAATTGTAGTTTTAAGTATCAAGTAAAGAAGAACGAGTCTTTAAATTTTCTTTCTTGGGAGATTTTTTTTTTTCCGAATGATGATGGGGTAGCGAGTTCGTAGACATATTTACTGCCGCTTCAGAGAATTTGTGTGAAATAATTCATGAGGAGGTTGCAAGGATTGACGGCATAAATAGTTTCGCATGCATTGTTCTGGAGAATTCTAAATCAACTGGAAGAAGGTCGAATTTAGAGAATGCCCCTTAAAAGGAAACAAACAGGTGCCAATGCAGATAATCTTCTATGTTGGTGGAAGAGACTTTTTTTTCTTTATCCCGTCTCTTCTATTCATGAGAGTAGTATATTGAATTGCTTGGTTAAAAAATCTACATTCATTGGTATCTCCTTGCATTTGTATGGCTCTTTTTCTTCTCTTCTATAAGCCAGAGATAAAATGCTTTGTTAAAGCAAACTCCTCGTCCTTGTTTTTGCTACTCTATTCAGAAACATCAAAGCCATGTCAGCTGCAGTCACTTTATAGCTCAAAACTTGATCTGTGTTCTGCTTTAATGAGATTTTTTTTCTGACCCTCAGATTTCATGTGGCACTCAGTTTATAATAAGATGGCATCTTCTCCCCATCCAAAGTCTTTCTCTCATGACAAAGGTACCTTTGCTTCCCGTGACTTCCTGCCAACAAGTAACAAACAGGTGCGGCGGAGCATCTTTAGACATAATATGACTCCAGATAAGAAGAGGCTATTCTTAAATCAGAAAGCCACAACGATATCTTTGTATTCAAGTTTGCAGAGGAAGTGTGGAGCATCAAGTCTCCTCTCTTGCTGGAGAGGAAAGACTGTGTTGCTCGGTGTGTATGATACAGGCATTTGTGATTCTGAGGTATCTTCTTTATGCATTTTTATTTTTATGACTCCAGTCTCATGTAGATGGAAGATGCCAAACGAATAATTACTCAGGAGGTTTATGGTTTTAATTTGTGCATAACGTAGGACTTTGTTTTCTATTCCTCTTTCTCAGCCTCCTCTTGTTTTTGTCAATTTTCTTACCTTCTTTTGGCAAATGGAAATGTGAGATTTTTTTATTAATTAAATAGCATTCTTTTGTACGGTAAAAAGAAAAGATAGTAAATTAATATTTTTTTGCATTTTTCATTTATTTCTCTTTTATGATATTCCTGGACCGAAAGTCATGAAGCAAAAATAAATCCGTAAATTCACCATGGTATCTTTAAAGGCATGACTCATTACCTAACACTTGTTGACCTGAACACGAAATATTTTGGGATTTTTACAGGAGGTGGATAACCTACCCTGCTCCATTAAAGTACTAGTATATATCTTGAAGCATTGGAAGCAAGTAAAGGCCATTGCTTTATCTGGCTTACTCGCTTGTGCAATTTGGACTGTCCCTTCAGCTGATGCAGTTGATGCCCTCAAGACATGTACATGCCTATTGAAGGAATGCAGGTAACTTAGTTCAGTAACTGCCATTGAAGCGCTACTTCATGCATAGTATCTTATGGTCTCTTGATTATTCAGCTTCAGAAGGATGATAGAGTCATATTTGGATCTCAATTGGATGTAATATGTCTTTTTTCTTTGGAAATTGTGAGTTTCATTAAAAGACTTGATCCAAAGAGCTACATCCAATGAGGGCCTCTCTTACAGTGAGAGACTGGAGAGAGACCACCTCCTTAGCAAGGACATTACCCACTGAATTTGCAAACCTTGAGCACTCATATTTATCATTTGGAAACTTTGAAGACTTGTAAAAGCTTCTTCTTCGTCTTCTTTCTTGTAAAATTTCTGGTTGTAACTATCTGTGCTGTCCTAAGTGATGCCTCCCCCAGATTGCTTCAGAACCATCTGTACTTTTAAAATTCTGACTGGTCATTTTTCTTTTATGTTTGTTGATTGGTCTTTTGGTGGACGTTCACCCAGGAAAATTTCTAGTGTAAGGTCTTGGGTTTAAAAATGTTGATCTTATTCATGTCCACTCATCGTTTTGGGGTTGCCATGTAATTGATTACTGCCAAAAATATTATCTAGACGAATAAATAACAATTATTATGATTCAGTCTATTATACCACTTTCTTTTTCAGGGTGGAACTTGCCAAGTGCATAGCAAACCCATCTTGTGCTGCTAATGTTGCTTGTCTGCAGACTTGTAACAATCGACCGGATGAGACTGAATGCCAGGTTGGTTAAAGAAAGCCTTCTCTATTCATTTTGCAGACCTGGCTGATTGTAGTTTTCGAGACTTAATTGTGATTGCTCCATTTTTTAGTCTTGTTATATTGCAGATTAAATGTGGAGATCTTTTTGAGAACAATGTTGTAGATGAATTCAATGAATGTGCAGTCTCAAGAAAGAAATGTGTCCCTCAAAAATCTGATGTAGGGGAGTTTCCTGTACCAGATGCCTCTGCCCTTGTTAAAAATTTCAACATGGCAGACTTCAATGGGAAATGGTACATAACAAGTGGACTAAATCCTACCTTCGATGTTTTCGATTGTCAATTGCATGAGTTCCATATGGAGTCCAACAAACTAGTGGGGAACTTATCATGGCGGATACGAACTCCTGATAGTGGCTTTTTCACCCGATCAGCCGTGCAGAAGTTTGTTCAAGATTCATCTCAACCTGCAATTCTGTACAATCATGACAACGAGTACCTCCACTACCAAGATGACTGGTCTAATCTCTCTTCCCTATTTCTCGTTTCAAGTTGTTTGTTTTATCTAAGGAAAGATTTAGAATGAATCGTCTGTGCAGTGCATCATTGACATGGACTATCTGGAAAAAAACTAGCAGATGCTTATCTAAGGGGAACCATCTGCTTCATACTGCTTGTGTTGTGCCAAAATATTGCCCATGTTACTCACTTTGTGAATTTAATTTGTGGGATGAGATTTGAAATGTGGTGTTGTCTGTTTCTTATTCCACAAACTAGACTATTAAAAAAGTTTAACAAACAGTAAGTAATCCTAATCCACGCCAAAGACTATTCATAATTATTAAGTTAGGATTTCCAAAATAATAATTATTAAGTTAGGCATCTTATTTATTACGATTTCTCAGCATAGAAGGATAGCAGTTACAATGCTATTTCAATATGCTGCACTTAGCCTTAGAGTCAGGCTCTCACGGTGCTTATCTGCAGGTACATTCTATCATCGAAGATAGAAAACAAGTCAGATGATTACATATTTGTTTATTATAGAGGAAGAAATGATGCATGGGATGGATATGGTGGTGCAGTTGTGTATACCAGAAGTTCGGTTCTACCTGAAAGTATTGTCCCAGAGCTAGAAAAAGCTGCAAAGAGCGTTGGCCGTGACTTTAGCACATTTATCAAGACAGATAATACCTGTGGACCAGAGCCGCCTCTGGTGGAAAGGCTGGAGAAGACTGTGGAAGAAGGTGAAAGGACCATTGTAAAGGAGGTTGAAGAAATAGAAGCTGAGGTAGAGAAAGTGGGGAAGACTGAAGTCACTCTGTTTCAGCGGTTGACCAAAGGGTTTCAGGAACTGATGAAAGATGAACAAAACTTCGTGAGGGACTTGAGCAAGGAAGAGATGGAGCTTCTAGAGGGACTCAAAATGGAAGCAGCAGAGGTAGAGAAATTGTTTGGAAGGAATTTGCCTCTGAGGAAGCTCAGATAGCATTCGTGATCTCTTCTCCCTTCTTTTTAGGGGCGCCTTTGGAACAGAGGCTGCTGTTTGTGTACCAACTATGCGGGCTCAGCTAAATACTTCTTGATTCCTTTATTCTTGATACTCCTATTCTGCTTGTCCTAATTTACTACAGTCATCACGCAGACCTTTCTATAGAATTGCAGATGACGCCTTGAAATGTCATTCAGCGACCACCGGTTACAAAGTTTTATTATAGACAAGGCTCAACATGCCTTTGGAGCCATTTCTATTTCCTATGATGGTAATCTTTTAAGATTTAAGGCCAACCGACCCTTTTGAAAAACTATCCATCACAATTAAAATTTAAAATGATGTGAGTGTGTTTGTTGGTTGAATTGATTCATTCTAGTCGAGTCCTTCATCAGGTCAATACGACATCTTAATTAAACTATATTCAGTAAGTTATGACTAATTTTTTGTATTGCATGAATTATATGCAATTTTACTAATTGTTTTATGACTCTTTATGAGTTTTGTTTCCGATTCCGTATACAGATATTACTACTTTTTTCACTAATCTAATGAATCAGATTCCAGGCGTAAATTGCATTTCTCTATTGAGGGCATAATTCACCTCTAGCTTCTGTTTTAAGACTAAAAGGGTGTGCCCAAATATCATTCTGCGATGGAAACAGAATTTTTCCATTTCAGGGTTATCCCCAATTTCATCTCGACTTATTAATGCAATCGTCTTGTTCATTGCTCTAAATCTTCATTAACTATGAATGAAATTCTCTCTATTTTCCTTAAAACCCCATGAATTGTTTTCCCATGTTCTCTTAACTTTTGCTGCAATGAAAAGTGGTACTCTCTTCCAGCTCTTTCCCCTAATAAGTAACAAGGATGAGCCGGTGCCTTCAGGCTTCATCGGTTTGGATTTCAAAGGCCTCCCGAGAGAGTAATAAAGCAGAACGACAGATTAGGGCCGTCTGCTATCATTTTTATTAGCACTAAAATAAAGTTGGAACCCCATCGTCGTCGCGAATGCCAGAGTCCTCTTCCAACATTCATCTAATTAAGCTTGGTTATCCATCTGACCAGTAAGCTACTAGAGATTTGTCAAACAGGTCTGGACCATCTGAACGACTTCTTTTAGCTTCTAAACGCTTCAGACAATTCGAGTGTAAGGGACCCTGGGATTATTTTGGTTTCCTTGTTCAATATGAAATAGGACCAAAAAGAATATCAGAAAATGTTAGGTATGAGGTAAGCAAACATTCATCCCACCAAACTTCTTGGCATTCGTGATCATAAAAGACACACAAACACAAAGAAAAGAATGCCCTTCGAAGAGCTTCTTTATATAAGAACAGCCTCCATATCTATTTACAGGCTTGTATCTCAAGGTCTTCCTCCCACAGCCATCATTTTCTGCTCCCAAAACAGCAAAAGCTGCAAAGCCGCTGAAAGAAAAGAAAATGGATAATTAGAAACTAATGCCCAGAAGTTTTGAGACCACATCGATCGTTCCTTTGAGCAAATTAATAGACGAAAGAATAAAATAAAACAGATTAAAAGACCTAAATATCAGAACCATCCAAAACAAAATAGGTAAAAACCACCCCCGCTACATTGCTTTAGCAGCAATAGAGGCATGACAACATACTCATCTCAGAACTCAAAATGAATTAAGTCATATTAATGGGGTTCTAATAATTTACTCCCTTGAGGGCAGTGTTAATTTTTAACTTTTTAGGGTTGACGCAGTGATCTTCAGGAGTTTCAAATTTCAGCAGGCAAAAGAAGGCCAAGGCTAAAGTAAGGATCAGAGGACCCACCGTTGATTCTGCGTTGTCTGGATTGTCATGCTTTCCGCTATGTGGGAAAGAAGAATCTGTTGGCACTACAGGAACCTTTGCTGCTCCTGTCTGCTTCTCCTCTCTCACTTGGTTAAATATGTGGGTGAACCCATCAGCTGATGCAGGATTCTTCTCATCCCAGTCACCAAATCTTGGTACAGCAGCACCTTTCTCAGTCTGCCACATTAAAACTCATATCATACCGTTACTTCTAAAAAAGATTTTTAAATTTCATATTTTAAGTTAGGGAGAGAGCATAGATATGAAAGGCTGTACAGTTTCAGTGGGTCTGAGTCTGGATCTTCCTGGTGTAGTGGGAGCTAACCCATGGCTACCGTCCAGTGATCCTCTTTTGTCCCATGAAGGAGAAGACACTCCACCTCTAGTTGGAGTTTTAGCTTGATAGGTTGGGTGCAAGGGTGATTGTTCTATACTACGATCAGACCCACCACTGATTCTTCCGCCCTTTCTGTGGGAATCACTTGAATTTACTCCACGGCTATGAGGGGGGTCAGTAAAACCTCTGCGGACACCAACATCAGGACGAGCTGGAGATCCAATGGACTTCTTGAATTCACCATCTTCTCTGCTTGAATGACGCTCGTGCTTGGGTCTTGCCACTCCCAATGAAGCTTGGAGTGGGGGGTTTGTGTTGGGCACGCTTCTGACAGAAGGTGTATGAGCAGAAGGCTTGTCTTCAGAAAATGCATCTGGGCTCTCCTGAGGATCATTTGGATTGATTAACTTCCCACCGTTTTTACCTTTGCGTGCTTTATCAAAGTAGGCAGTGTAAGGAACATTTTCTTCACTTTCCCAGTTACCGAATGCAGGTACGTGATGTCGTTGCTGTTGATCAATAATCATGAATTTTTTATTATCCATCTACAACATCTTAGTGAATAGGACTTACATATGATCATTTCTATAGTAGAATACGAGTAATTAATCCAATTGAAGCATCTCAGGTAATGGATAATATGTGATACTGGACTTGCAATCAGAAACTGCATTGAAAGAACCATGACTTTACGAGGCAAAAGAATTCTAAAAAAAAGAACTGCCTTATTTGTTAGAGTCTCAAGATCTTTAAGCCAAGTTAACCAACAGTTAAAAAATTTTAATTTCAAAAAAGTAACTGAAATATAACAGCGATACAATCTTCACACAGACTCCAATTAGCGATTCCTTTCATCGATAACGATAGCAAGCCATGAAAAACTCATGGTTCAACCTTGACATACCCTTCAAGAAGCAACATCCAGAAGAAAGACAAGGAAAATAAAGTAATAAATTGATATGAGCAAACCATGTAGAGATCCAAAATGAAGATTAAAAAGCAAAACAGATAACACTCCTTCATTCAGAAGCCTAATAGTAACAATTCTCAACTGGCACATTAAATTGTTAACAGTTAAAACAGTGCCCACATTCATGGACTTGAAAGAAATTCAAAATACTCTACTCACGATTTCCACACGTAGCAATTACAAAACCCCAATAATCTGAATCTCTGTTTCTAGGTTTTTGCAAGAAGCTTACAAGAACATTCCCTCGGATTCATAATACTTGGCAAACAGTGGAACATAATAAAAAAAATAGGGTACACTAGAAAACATAGAATGGACGAGTGCAGTAAATATCTGAGTTCAGAAGTTCAATATGCACCACAGAATGCCCAAATTCTAATACTAAAGATTCCAATCTACTATGAAGACACGACAAAGGATCGAATATATCCAACACAGATAATCGTCGAACAAGATAACTCATTTAGCCAAAACCCCTAAGAAGAAAACACTTACCTGGAAGCTTATTTTCATACTACTATGATACGAGTAATTTTTGTAAAGCATATGCTTGAAAGAACACAAGAATATAATCTTAAAAAGAAAAAAAAACACACACACACAAGAAGCAAAACTGCAATGACAACCATGAAACCCCAACAGCACCAATTCCCAGCAAAAAAGAGAATATAATCTTCAATATATGACTTTCAAAAAATCAAAATATTAAAAAAGACACAAGCAATATAAAAAGTATGCAAATGGAAAAGGAAAAAACAACGCTCAACCAATAAAACCCAAATTTCAAAAAACCTAACCTTTTATCTGCTGGAAAGAAAGCTAGAAAATCTCGGTTCCCAAATGCTTTTTGCTTTAAAAGTTCAGCTCTCTAAAGCATATATTTAAAATTTCAACTTCAAAACACAACCAGACTAAAAATTAAGTAAAACAGGCAAAAGAGAAGCCAAGAAACACAAAAAGAAGTGTGCATATATAGAATTGCCAGATACATTCCTCAATCAAATGTAAAGTATCAAGAATAGGTAGCCCATGAACCAAGAAAAAATTCATATAAAAATCTGGAGAAGAGATATGCTAGGCGTACTGTGCAAAGTATTCGAGTCAGCTAAGTACCCAACTCGGGTAGTTTGCACAGTAAACTTAGTATTTTCCTCCGGAGAATCCATTTTCTCCTTGTCTCTTTGCTACCAGGAACAAATTTAAATCAAATCGTGGACATTCATGTTCTTCTTCTCTTTTTTCTAAGGACATCATACTCACAGCAGCATGTCTACCAAATAACATCGACCTAATTGTACTTCTCCACTAAAAAAATAAAATATTGGAACCCCAACAACCCAAAATTTCTGGCTGAGACTAAAGTGACAGAAAGAGAAGACAGCCAAACTTTTGAGCAGACATGAAAGCCGTAGAAGCAGTTCAAAGATAAGGAACATCTCACTAAGAGAACAAAATACAACATTCTGATTCGTAAAGTTGTTCAAACATCCGAATCAATCGACACATTTCTCCAAAAGAACCATGAAAAAGCAAATGTTGGAGAAACAAAGTAAAATGGACGAGTTTCTAGCAAATATTATAATAAAAGCAAAGTTTCTTCCACAGTAGCATATACAATACGTGCCACTAAATCAACTCTAGAACTCCAGTTCCGCGCATATGATGCTCGGCAGAAAGAATTGAACTCGAAAACCGTCAGCACTTGACAGAACAAAGGAAACATCACGGAAGCTGCTAGAGAAAGCGTGACTTGGATCACATTAAAGCTCAAATTGCAAACAAAAGACCCAAACTTATAATCAGCGGGCAAATTCTGAACCATACACCAGAAACTAGCTAGCTCATCGTTTAGACCAAGTAAATCAATCAAAAAGAGATGTAGCAATGTCCAAAACTCCTTAACCACGAAATCCACTAACTAATAGACAAACTACAAGGAAAACGAAGTACCCCGCCATTAAAACTTAACACTTCCTAAAAAAAATGAAAACCATAAATTGCTAAAGGAAAAAGAAATCGAACTCACAGCCATTCAGATCCACCCAGCTCGGCAGACCCAATTCCAAAAAATTCCTTATTGAGCTTCCTTCTTCTCTTGTTTCCCGTTCTGCAGGCAAAGACGAGTACCCACCCAAAACTCACAAAGAAAAATAGATTCGGGAAATTCTGGCTACTTTCTGTAAGGCCCTTTTGAAGATCCAAGCAAATTTGACATTAAACACAGCAAAACAACCCATTTCACATTGACCGGCGCCTCCGGTAACGTTTGACTTTTCGAAGCCTCTCCCCCGCTCTGTAAGTTGTACGTTTAGTATACGCTTCACCATTTGACCGCAGGTCCGCGCTCCACTGCAGCTGAATAGGTTGACGGGTTGAATCTTGAACTCTACGTTCCCACGTATGATATACTCCACCATTTCAATATCACAGCCGATTGGTCCAGTCCCGTCCAAAGAGCTGTAAAGGCTGCTGCGTAATACTTTCTCTTCGGTGGTGCTGGGTGGTTGGAAATAATGGCGGCTAATGTGGTGGTTTTCTTCTTTCTCCTTGTAATAAATGGTTGATAACCCATAATTTTAATGCTAGTGGGACCAATTCCGCCGTTTTGGGGAGCTTGAAGAGTTTTTTTCTGGTAGCCTGCTCATTCCTTCTCAGATAAACAGGCTCTGTCAGCTGTAAAATACCACTTCCTTTTTTCAAGTGGATAAAAGAGGGTCCCGTTTCAGTTCAAACGAATTCAGTAAATACTAAATAGGAACAAAATTTCACCACCTGGAAAAGTTTCAAATTATTGCAGAACAGAATTCTTGCTAAAGATCAAACCTTTCAGTTTGGCAAAGCTACAGGGCTTTTGTCTGCATTTAATATCGCAAGATAACAACAACACTCCAGTGCCCTCAAATGGTAAGTAAAAAGGTAAAACCGAAAACCTTTTTAAGTCTCTCTCATTGTGGATCTTCTCTGCCGACATCTGGGTAGAAGCTCCTACTTGCTTTTGGATTCCGCAAATAAACACCAGGGACCAGGGTACAAGACAGAATTAGCTCCTTTTCTATTCGGGATGAAATGCGAAAGAGCTCCGGCTTCCGAATAAAATAGGCATCCCGTTAACGAAGCACGTAAACAGGCAACATCTCTCGCCGACAAGGTAAAGACAAACGGACAAAAATTAAGATTTCTATTCTTTACCCCAGAAAAACGTCGCAGCAATCTGGCCCGTGATAAACTGTCAGAAGCGTCTCCTTCAGAGAATTTGGACTTGAGCAGTGGCTCACGAAAAATAAAATCCAAAGACCCCTTCAATGTGAAGCACTGGCCACCGAAAGCACGAACTACATAAAAGAACGCATTTGCGATCAAAGATTGCACATTTACTTTTTTTAATCAGATGCCAACGATGAATCACCTTAAATTAAATTATCCCATTAATACATATAAATTATCTCCCTGTTTTTCATCTTCTTTCCAATGCCAAAACAACCAGAACGGGCAGTCCTGCCAGAGCGATTTGAACAGACCGAACAAAGATTCAACTCCTTTAAAAGTTTTTCAACTTCAGAGACTGAAATTCCCTTCGAGCGTGCTCTAAACTCTATAAAGTCAGAACTGCGATGATCTGCAACAATTACCCGCCTGACGATCTTTGATGAAACACCCAGATCAGTATCTTGGACTCAAGTCTGCATCCACTACCAGAAAAGCAAGGGAGACCCTGTCATGGGCTGCACATATTCTTCACAACTGACACTGGCAGAGCAGATTTCTTTGTTTGGTGCCACGTCTCTCGAGTATTTATATGTTCAACTATATAGGTAGATAACTGCTGCCCAGTTGCCCCCAATCACACTAGGGAATTAAATTCAATGAATGCGAGAATTGAGAGCGTGAGCACCACCGGTCACCCACCCATTAAACATCTGGTTAATACGTAGAACCCACATCAGTTATGTGGGCTCATATCACGCAACAATAATTTTGACCTTCTAATTTTAGAAAGCCATGCAAAGCAATTAAGTAGTATTTATATATTAATCTCTTACCAACATCCAAATTATGTTAACAAAGTCAGACTTAGACTTATCATAGATTCATAACCCATAAGAGCTTCAGTGCACCTTCGTTTCTCTAAGGAAACAAAGTCAGTCAAATTATTATTTGTCCACATGAAGACAATTCTTCATCTAAAAATCTATTTTTATAATCCCAAATCCTGTTTTATTTTTTATAACCTGAAGTTTGTTTTTTATCCTACCATGGACGCTGGTTAGCATAAATAAAGTCAAACTCTTGGGCTAAAATGTTAAATGTGGATTAACTGACATATAATTATATCTTGGAGTTTGATTTGACCTATAATCAAGAATCAGTACCACAAACGTAATAGAATTACAATATTGCAGTTTAGTGTTTATGGGATTTAGAATGCTATAAACTTATGGTGCTATTTATGGTGGACTAATCATAATGGCATAATATTGATATTTAAAAAAATAGTCTTTTTTAGTGTTAGTGAAATTTAGCTGTTGAGACATCACATTTTCTCTGATTTTAAAATAAATTTTGAAAGATTAATGTTATATGCACTTTATTGTGCATACACTTTGTGCACTTCTCCCTCTCTCTAGCAGTGGGACATTAAAATATTCTTGGTGTGAGTCCCAATGCTACAGTGAGGGAAAGTTCACAAAGTGCATGCACAATAAAGCGCATATAACATTTTAAAATTTTGAAATTTTACTTTGGTGTAGTTTTACTTTTGACGTGAGAATATAAACCAGGAAATGTGAATTCTGTTGCATTCTCTAATCATTCCTTAGACTCTGAACAACATACAATCAAATCAACTACAATACTTACCCATAATTTGTTCCTCTAAATAACTTTCAATTTCTCTTTGCACTTAAAATTGGACCAAAATAAAGTTCTCATTTAAGAATTATCTTTTAAGGTTTTACTTTCACTTATTACATATAACTTTTTATTAAATAAAAATTATTAGAAGACTTTTATGAGGAGCCTGTTTCTAGAACTAGAACATAAGGACCTAGTCAAACCAATGACTAGTTGACCACTTGGAACACAGTTTTCTTCCATCAAGCTGACAAAAAATCTATTTTGTCAGCTTTAAAAAGTTCAAATGTCACATACAAGTATAAATAATGAAAGGAGTGCGGAATATAGACACAAGTCCATCTTAACTTTGTATTCACAAATTATAGATTTCATCACTGAATTCGAATTGAATCTTACAAGAATTCTTTATTATTTTTTTATCATGTTCTCGATATATTCATGTTGATGTCAATTTGAGTTTTTCCTTTTGTAGTTTCTACCAAATTTTAGCTTGTTGATAGAGATAATAGTGTTGTAACAAATATAATGATATAAATTAATAGAGATAATATTGTCTTTCTTTTTCCTCGATACTACAATAAATATATTATGCGCATATCCTATATGAATATAAAGGTTCTTCATGTGAATTGTTTTCAAATATACTCCATCTTTGATTCTTTGAAGCATTTAACTTGAAATTAAATTTGTTGTATAAATATTTTACATTTATTTTTAATACTGATTATTCTGTGATAATAAATTTATAATCTCTTTTTAATAATTAGAGAATTAAAACTTTCAAAAAAATAGTTAGAGAATTAATAAAAATAAAACTACTATAAAATATAATTCAGGAAATTAAATAAATATAATATAAAATTTTAATTTATTCAATTAAAATATATTAATAAAATTAAAGAGTGGTGATATGCGTACTGTAACCTTTTAATGTGAGTTTTTACAGTATGACGTGGCATCCTCGTTGGTAGTCCAAGTAAGAAATAAAATATGAACTATCTTCCTATTCTATAGGAAAGCCTAAACCCTAGACCTTATCTGGAATGCCAATTAGGCTGCCAAGAAGACTGCCACATAGAGATATAAAACCTTACGGTAAAATGTTAAAGTACTAATATCATTTTTCAATTAAGATGTAGAGGCATTCCGCATTAAAAAATGATATCAATACTTCGTATTTACATTGTGATGTGGCAACATAGTTAGTGGTCTAAAAAATTTAGAATTTAAGGTTTACCCATAGAAGATAATATTTTATTAAAAAATAGTTTATCTCACTAAATGAGTTTACTTTGCAGTACTCATGTCACCCAACTTATGTTGGTTCCGTGTAGTCAAACCCGGATAAACCGAACCGAACCGGCGCCGAGTTTCCCAAAAAAAAAAAAAAGCTTTAGGCTTTTAGCGGGGTAGAGGAGAAAGGGTTTTAGCCTGGTTGGGCTTGGCCGCCGAATCCCCTTTGCGCAACTAGAGTACACTAGTATTTTCTCGTTGTCTCTGAAGCGAACGGCCCTGCTCCGGGTGCCTCTCTCGCACTTTTCCGCAGACTCCAGGTTTGTTCTCTCACTTGTTGCTTCGACTGAATCTTCCCCAATATGCTAGTTGCAAGTTATTGCTGTTTTTTTTTTTGAAAGAGAAGTTATTGCTGTTAATATCGTTACTGTGTAAAAAACTAGTAAAACGTGTAAGAAGTTTCGTATGGATGACCTTGATTGAATCTGTACTCTGGTTCTGAACCCTGACAGTATTCGCATGCGTTGTTCAATTGAATTCGGTTAGGGAAAGCCTTGCGAAACCTAAAATAAAATTTGATAACTTAATAGTCAGGTCATAATTTTTGGCTTTTGTATTAGAGCCCCAGAAAGTGGAACAAAAATCCAGCATAACCGTGAACCCTTGGGCTGCCGAGTCTTACAACAACAGTTTGCAACTGATGGTCATGTTGTGGCTCTTGTTTCTGATTTTACTTGCATGATTGCAGTAGGACTTTTGTGTCTGCTCAGCTCTTCCGGTCATTGATTGCACACCTCTACAGTCTTTGTCCATACACCGTTGTTGTTGTGGGCAACTCTTGAAGCAAGTGATCATAGAGTTGGTTCTTTTTTTCTTAAAATGAAATATACGATTTGTCAGAAGACTTAGATGTTTGATGGTTTGACACTCTGTGTGCCAATAGTGTACTGATGCATTGGCACGGGAGGTGGACCAGCATCACCTTGCTGTTAGCAATTCCCTCCCTGTTTAAGCTTATCCTTCTTCCTTGCCTAGCTTTTTAATCACTCTGTCTATCCTCATGTTTGTATTTCTCTCCCTCGGTAGATCCCCTTCTACTGAAATCAATTTTCTCAGTGAAGGCCTTAAAAAAGAAAAAATTTATACACCTGGTCAATGTTGCTTGTATTTAGTGGCCGATAAATTTCAGTGATTATCCCAACTCTGATTAAGCTATATTGAGCTCTATCGGCATGCACTGTGGTGATGAATTTTTTCACTCGGTTTTCATTAACATTTTTCTTATGTGTTTATTACAGAGAATCATTTCTCCTGTTGTTGAGGGAAAATGAGGTTAGAGAAGTGTTGGTTTTGCTCCTCTACTGTTTACCCAGGACATGGCATTCAGTTTGTCCGCAATGATGCAAAGGTGGGATTTTTTTCTTTAATGGAATGCCCGTTTTTGTCTTTTATTCCCTGAGGTTAAAATTTCATGTGTTGATATTAATCCTAAAACTGTGGGCACTTCCTTTGTTACTCTTTAAACTGGTCAAAACTTTTTGGCTATTGGGGATTGTAAATTTCTTCTTTCTGCAGGTTTTCCGGTTTTGTAGATCCAAATGCCACAAGAATTTCAAAATGAAGAGAAATCCACGGAAAGTGAAATGGACAAAGGCCTACAGACGGTTGCATGGAAAAGATATGACACAGGTAATCTTGGTTGCACTTCATTATCCTTTCAGAGTCCTTGGAAGAATAGACACCTTAAATGGAACTTTGGCAGGATGCAACTTTTGAGTTTGAAAGGAAGCGAAACAGACCAGAGAGATATGATAGAAATGTTGCAGAGAACACATTGAAAGCTATTAAAAAGATCGACAAAATCAGAGGGGATAGGGAGGCCAGGCACATTGCAAAGAGGTTTGTTATTTGTTCCCACCCCCAAATTGTTGTGTACCCTGCCATTATTCTTAAAACTAATGAAAATATCCAACTTCAAAGAATACATGTTTACAAAAGTTTTGTTGAGATTTTTCAGGATGAAGGGAAAGAAAATGCAGGAGCAGAAAGAGAGAGTGAAGGAGCTGGAACAAAGTATTCACATTATCAAAGCGCCCCTTGCTTTACAGCAAGAGCCTTCACTCACAATTCCAAAGGTCGCTGTCCAAGTGTCAAAACCAATGGAAGAAGACAACCGTCTCATGGAGGACTGATAGTTAATCTTTTCTTGGACGTGGATTTTTATTATGAGTCTGTCTCAGAGCTTTTTGAGCTTGAAACATGTTTGTCATATGTCAGTAATCCCCTGTAAAAGCTGACAATTCTCCGTAGCTTGGCAATTGGCATGTATCAATGATTTTTTTCTTGGCAATTTTAGATTCTAATGACTAATCTGTTGTTTAAAAGATTTACTCTCTTTTCAGTCTCATACACACCTGGTATACGTACACAACCAGAAATATTATGTGTTATGGAACAAGCATATACTTCGGAAACAGGGCTCTGGTCTGTCTGGCTCTTGTTTAGTAGGGTTCTGGAGATCGTAAAATTGCCGATGGGCTATCAAGAAGGCTAGAGAAGGTAAGAGATTTCAAAGTCATAAAACATGATCAATTCCAACCTGGTGATGAAAATCTTTGTGAGAAGCTTCTAAGCAAATCTTCTTCCTGTTGATTCCATCCCATCTCTAAACTCTCTTAAACTGTACTAATTGGCTATTGTGTCTATCATAGGTTTTCAATAGAATAAACTGATATATAACTTATATTAATTGTTTATTTAAGATTTACAAAAAAAATGTCTACTTTCAAGGAGTTATAGTGAAATTTTCAAGAAAATGATGTGAAATTATATCTTGTATTCAAGAATTTTACCTAACGAACATCTAAGAACACCTTTAAAACAGTTCAGGAGAGATTTACATATGAAAATTCAGCGTTGTTAGAATTAGGCCTGGGCAGTTGGAATCTATTGCTGTACTCCGTAAACATTGTCCCAGCTTAACTTCCAACCAATTAGACATATTTACAAAAACTGATCTCTGACGACCAATCATTCTACTTCCGGTAAAAAAATTCTTTTCCAAGAAATAAAGGAGCTTCTGAGGTGTGCATAAAGCTAGATTCCGAAGGTGGATTTTCGATATTTTCATGAAGAAGAGATGGACAGGCCATTTAAAAGGACCTATAGAGCCTGTATACCCGAAAAATAATGAGGTACCTGGAACAATGAAAGCCGTTTCAACATGAAGTAGATCTTGCTCTAGAAAGCCGCGAACAAGAGCCATACAAGTCTTCAACAATGAAATGATTAAAAAAAAAAAGAAAGAAACAGAAACTCAAGCCTTACCAATTTATATTTGTTTGCAGTAAATCCCTTGCGACACAATTCTTTTCTGATGATACTTAAAAAGTTATAGTTTCCACATGATTCACATAAACACTTACTCAGATATAAAAATACAAACGCCCAAACCTTTTAACTTCCGAAAGTGATAATTTCAAGGAGCGAATAAGCTCCACAACAGCTTCCGGATGCCTATATGGCATCAAGTTATAACTTGCAGAAACTGATACATTATCGTGTACATGTACTTCAGGAGTCGGTTTGTGGCCGTTAAGCTCTTCTCAAGCCATGGCATTGAGGGCATTCTCTTTTCAACTCTTCATGTAACTTCGACTCGGCTTGTACATAGAATTAGTGAGCAGGCAATGCCTGACCCTCTGTTAAGTACTTCAAGAGGCCTTGACTCTCTGATACGAGCAGAATGCAAATCATTTTGCAAAGATTCAGCTAGGGACCAAACAAAAAGGGCTTGCAGAGGAATCAGTCCTGTCCATCATTTGTGTGTAAGTTGAATTCTGAGAGCACTAAAAAGTCGTATGATGGCATTCAGGCTACTTGATACGTTTGATCTTCGCTGCTGTCTCAACAACATTAACATGAGCCTCAGGGTTCGAGAGCATAATGAGCTTCTCCAGTTCCACAGCCATTTTTGGAATGTTATCCTCAGGGCTACAAGCTTCAGCAGGAAGAGCAAATAAAACCATATTAACATCCTCCTCGAGCTCAAGAGAGAAGAGGTGGTTAAAGACCTGAAAATCAATTATACAACAGAAAAATAAAGACAATTAGTAACAATGATAGGTATAGCAGCGTATTATTGCGTCTTGATGCAGTAAAGTCTAGTCAAAGACTGCTTCCCGTACCGCTTTCATTCTTGAAACAACCATCCCCGTAATTGACTGGGATCTTGAAACTAAGTTAATGACAAAAAGGCCTCTGTCAGAGAGGGAATTCTTCACAGATAAAAGAAAGGACTCTTCCGTAAAAGTGGCAGGAGGACATGTCAATCCAGAGCTGCAAAAAGATAACCAGTAAGTAGCTTCAGGTACAACTTACACTTTCTTGGAAGCACTTGCATAAGATGCAAATGATAATTTACCTCAAGTCTGCTGAATCTGCATCAATAATGAGTATGTCAATGCCATTGCTTTCAATTGCATCAACAACTGAACTGGTTCCACTTTGAAGTGGTGGAGGGAGACTGTCCTTCAACGAGTCATCCACGTTCTCAAGGTTGGTAACAGTTTTGGAGGAAAGGATATCAATTTCAACCCCCCTAACATATTGGATGCCATCAGCAATGTGAACCTGGGGCAACATAAGAAAATTGCATTTGAACCACCTTATCTTGACAACCCTGCAGTTGATATCTTCTGTCCCTATGAATATAAAGATTCCAAATGTGCATTTCCAGAGCAAGGGATGAAAACAAATAGGAAAAAAAGGTCATAACCCATCACCTATTTTTCAAGTTTTTCGGAGATATTTTTCCCCCTGCATAAAGGGGACAATTTTTAATTTTTCATTTATTTATTTTAAAATCGCTACACTGGTTCAAGCGGCAGTTAAACTGAGCTGAACTGTTGTTTTCTTTGAAAGTTAAACGGGCTAAACAGTATTTGACCAGACTCAGTAAACTCTCTAGGTTGGGATTTATACCATTGCACAATTTCTTTCTTAAGAAAAAAAAAGTTGCAGAATTTCTCTTGTAGCAATGAGGATGTCTGTTTTTTTTAAATAGGCAATAAAGATATATCATTTTCACACAAAAACAAATCTCATAGTAGTATTAATCACACATGAAATATCATAATATGACCTAGACATTCTTTAAAGTTGAAGCCAACTACCACATAATAAAAGGTTCTTTTCTTACACTTCATGGGGTTGGAAAAATACACAACGACCCCACCATTAATTTAGGGAATCAACTAATCAAATAAACAGATATGAAATAACCTTCACATCTCTTCCATATCATAAGCAGTGACCAAACAGGTGAATCCTTAGACCACCAAAAACTTTTTTCACATACTTCTTTACACATAAATAAGTAAAATAATAGAATGGATAATTGGGTGAAATTGCAAGCCACAATCTCTCTAATCGTCTCAATCTATACTCAGTTTTACCAAGCACCAAAAATTTGTACAAAAAAGAAAGATGCTGAATAAAAAGTAAGATGTAAAAAACTAACAACAAAACTAAATACTCAGTCTTGATCAATGGCGGGGTCATGGATATACTACACCATTCAGGGGAGATAACTACCAATAAACAGATTATTGACTCACCTTGAGCTTCTCATCTTCTTTGAACCCAAAATATTCCTTTGAGATGTCCACAACTACAGGATCTAACTCCACAACCTGCAGGCAATAGAATAAAAAGATAATTATTTCCATGACATAGAATGCTAACCACGTAAGTTCTCTTACAAAAGCCACAAAGCCAGGAGAAATGTATTCCAAGAAGTTTAGGTTCACCCAGCTAATTTTTCTTTTATACTATATATCCATACTTTTTTTTTTTTGAAAGTTGTGATTTTATTCATTATAGCCCAATTAGATATATCCATACTAAGTGATGCAAAAGGAACAATTAGATAAAGGAAACTCACATCAATTTCTAATAGAGGGATGCATCGTCGTAGAAACATGGGAAGAAGACCAGCTCCAAGACCAATTATAACCATCCTAATCTGAGAGAAAAAGGCAAAATAACCTCAGACATTATAAAGTAACCTGATAAGAAAAGTTTTGCACACCTTTAAACCAAACAGTACAATCAATATGACCAATGCTAAAATTTTGCTTAAAGAAATTTCAAATGATAAAACCCAATTCAAATACATAGCAAAATGCATATTTCAAAATTGAGTCCCTTACTCCTTTTCCTGGTGGAGCAGCACTTTCCAGATCAGAATCCATCAGCACAAGTCCAGAAATGATTCCACTGTGATAAGAACTAGCCAGGAAGCAGTGATCTACCTTCAGATGATTTCTAGATGCTAAAAGGACATACGAGAAAAAGCAGTAAGCAATTAAAATAGAAGGATCCATCATTTTGAGGAAAATAATAAAAGCACTTCCTAAACTTAAAAAATGACTTAATTCAGTAAACAGGAAAACAAAATCACATCCATTGGAGATCTATTCTCAGACTACCTAAAACATTTTTCTTTGAAAAGAATAAAGAAGATTACCATCCAGTGGTGACCTGTCTGGATCACTTTTTTTCTGGCTTCCTTTCTTTCTATACTTGGATGATGAGCCCGGTCTCTTTTTTGCTGTTTCAAGCCTTTTTTCAGGCAATTCTTCTTCTGTCACCAGAGCTTCAGATTGAATCAAGCCCAAGCTCCTCTGGAAGGTTAGACGACGAAAGATAACATCCTTCGAGCGAATGGATCTACAGACACTCTCATCAGGTTTTTCATAGATCACATCCTCAACAGTAATCTGCCCAGTTGTGGGAGATGTAACCTACAATAATATAAAAGAATGCATAGAGTACAGCATTTAAAAGGAGAAGTAACCTACGAGAACAAGATGTAACCTACAACAATAAGAAGATGCAACCTACAGTAACAAGAAGATATGATCACAATAAGAAGACGTGACCTACGAACAAAAAGATTATAACATGAAAAGTGAATGACAGATTTCTTAGCTACACATCACCACAGGAAAATCAATGGATAAAAACTTATTACAGGGAAATTATAAGCCAAATTCCTCGTTTCCTTCTTCTAATGTTTCGAGCAGCCCGCATCAATGCAAGTAAAGAAGGTTTCATTATTAAATTTTAAAACTACGCCCAGCCTCCAATTCATGCAGGCCAAGAAATGATCAACAAGGAATTTTTCGAACAAAAACATTGAGTGGTTCTAGACCAACTTGATTCTCTGAAATACGCATTACAGACATTAAAAGAGAAAACAAGAATACTTAATCCCATAAAACTTGGTGAATCCAATAATACCATGCTGCATGTGACGCCAAACCTTACACTTCAAATGACAAGGATGAAACCATGCCATCACATGGTTACATGAACTAGAAACTTGAACAGGTTCTTTGGTAAAGCAGACACATCTTGTTAACTATTTAAAACAAGGACAGGTCATTTGTGAGAGGAAAAAAACTTAACAGTAAATTCAAGCTTGTGGACCAACCTGTTTAATAATGTTCCGCTGCTGGATTCCATCATTGGCCATCAAGAACCTGCAAAAAAAAAATCAGAATCAGATATGAAGAAAAAGTAACTAGAATCATGAGCAAAACGACTACATGAACAGACTAAACATAAGATGCTCGTGACAGAAGTGAAATTTGTAATTTCTCAAGGGTACTCAGAGAAACGATACTTTTAACACCAGCTTCTTTTGTTACCATGCAGTAATGGAACTCTTTCCAACCTTCAGATCAGTTGTGAGAGATACGAGAAATTGTATCAGTACATGATTGAACCAGGCCATTTGACTGAAGAATGACATTATTTGATCCCTCTAGTTCTTAAGAACTAAATGGCAGAACACCTCAGCCAATAACAGGACAGTTTTATTTTGTAGGTACTATGAGACACAACATGTAAAACTAGGATGTGATTACATTGCAAAAAGAAAATATACATACGGGATTTGAGTTCCATCAACAAGGTTCGCTGGTGCCAACTTTTTAACAAGAGGAGACAGATCTTTCTGAAGAGAAAGTGACATCAGCTAATGGCGAAACTTCCTTTCATGATTATATGACTTACAGAGAAATATATTCTTACCTGGATCTCATCCATGCTGGCAACAGTATGTCCAGCATCTAACAGAACCTACATTAATATGATTGTATTTAGACAGATTCAAATTGAGAAGGTAGTAACCCATAAAGAAAAATCAAACAATTATATGCACATGCATAATTGAATGTGTACATGCATGGGGAGGAGAGAGACATACGCCAACTTATACAACAAAATGCATCTTACAGAAGAAAAAGACATTCCAAACAGTCTGTCCATAATTACCATGATCAAACGTGCTGCCTGAGAGCTTTCAACTATCAGCCATTGCCCTTCTTCAGAAGAGAAAAGCCATTCATGAGCCCGAGTCTGAAATCTAACAACCAAGTTAGGCAATTCAATCCATACAGGAATAAATTTTAATAAACTTGTAAAAATCATGACATAAGACATTCCTTTGGCAATTAGAAGAGACTCTACAACATTTTTTTTTTTTTTGAGAGCACTACTCTACAACATTTCAGAAAGAGTCAACTTTCTGAAAGACGCTATGCCCTGCCCCTTCTATGTACGGATGGAATGAGGGATTAAGAATGCAGGGCAAGAACAGGTTAAAAAGAAAATCCCGTCAAGGTCAACAAAGGATAGGCTTTCGTCAACCCAATCATTCAAGAAAAGAAAACTAAATATACATGTAAACAAAAAGTGCCTTCAGAGCCACTTTACTGTGAAAGATTCAAAATCACTTTCTAATTGCCTCAACAACTTATTTCCATCAAATGTAAGTTAAAGATATACATTTAAACACTTAATACTTAGATGCGGGGTTTCAGAAACCACCCTAAACCCTAAACCCTAAACCCTAAACCCTATAATATTAAACAAACAGAAAGATGCTTATGGAGCACATATGAAATATTCACGCACAAAATGCAAACATGTCCAGTCACTGAATAAGAGTTTCCAAGACAACCAGGAATAATGGTAATTTTCCTTGACTAATAGTAACAATTTTTCCTATAATTAGTACAGAATTCCTCTAATTGATAAGAGAACAGAAAAAAGTAGAAACATCGGTGAAGAACTACATTCATCAATTTCTAGGTAAATTTGTTAACACTAATATCACACTCGTACGCGTCTCTGAAACATGGTCATCCAGGGTAAAGACCAAAACGGGACATTTTTAAAATAAACCAATACAAAACACATGAATCTCGATCCCCAAACTCACCGCAGGCACAAGAAATACTCCACAGTTATATCTAAATGGATTAGACTGTTTCTGGGAATCCAAAAGCACGGCTTTGTAGCTGAAGCGAGAGTCCATCCCACCAAGTGTAAGCTGCGCTTTACGGCCAGGTAGAAGTTCCTTCAAATCTCCCTTAACCCCTAGTTGCAGGTCTTCAAACGAGAACACAATATCAGCCCCAGAGGAGTAGTCACTTCGCGTTTTGTTCTCAGCTTCAAAAGCTTGCAATAAACCACGACCCTTCAGAAACAAACATCTCGTTCAAGACATCTCATTAATCTTTTCCATGTTCAAAATAATTAGATAATACTAGATTTAATAAAGAAAATAACACAATCCAGGGAGAATTTTCAGTCACCTGATGCCCATTGCGATCGAGGTTAAAAAGATCAAAAGACAACTCAATTGGAGTTGGCAAACTCGAATTCTCTTTGGTAATGACCACCATAAATGTTTGAAAGCTAGCTTTGCTGGTCGTTTGCAGGGGTATATCATGGATATTAGTTGTCCATCCAAACCTGAACTTGGAAAACAGCAAACCTAGAAAAAAATTAAAGGAAAATCTCAAGATCTTCTGATGGCCATGATAAAGAACAAGATCCACAATTTACTCACAAGAAAATTTACATATCCAGCAAAAATGAAGCACTATGTCATTTAAGCTGGCATAGCAGAATACTAGCAGCAGAGACTTTAGTGTGTACCTAACACGTGAGATTCGGCCAGTGTGAGACACACATATTTTCCACCAGGTTTCAAGATTCTCTTCACCTGGCATAAGAAAGGTTGGACTGTATGAATTAACGATGTCAAACTACATTTTTTCAACTATTACGAGCATGCATGACAGATACATGTTAGATTACACAACATTCAACACCAGGCGACCTCTGAAAGATACTGATTTCCCAGTTTAGTACCATGCTCCGGTTCCATCAAAGCATCCAAACCTCCTTTGTCAAGAACAACATCAAAGGACCCGTCTGTAAACTGGTTGAAAAAACACGACCAAAAATGAGATTAAACCAAAAAGAAATAAACAAAAAAAAGTAAGTAAAAATGCATACAAAATGGGCACAATGTGCCAAGATAAATAGGCTACAAAACTATATCAAAAAAAGTATCAAAATACAATTTCAACCATATTGCAAAACAATGAAAACGTTATATCAAAAGCATCAGGCATGAAAGCTACTGGACTCTGAAAAAAAATCTAAACAACAAAATGTGTGACATTCACCTGGCAATATTGCTTTTGTGACATTTATCTGGTAATCAGATAAAGTTGTTTACGACCCATTTTTTGTGAATTGTCATCTATTAGTTGTGAATTCTCGCAATCACGATGAAAGTGTTTCTTGGATGAGCAAGTTTTCTGAGTTAGGAATTACAAGAGAGGGATACAGAGAAAACATGCAAACATTTTTAAGTTATTGAAGTAAACATAGAGTCATCTGCAAAAAGCAATTGTAGTCCACACTACCCCAAGCACATGAATTGCTTCAAGATAGCAGCCTTAAAAGTGTTGGTCCAACACACTGAGAAATTCCATGTTCTTTTTTTTTTTTTTTTTTTGGATTTTCTAGAAGTTGGACTGCAAGCAACGATGGGATATGTAGATCTGTTACTTTAGCCAAGGACAATCATGGCTTTCTGATGCACCGGGTCAATCCAAAAAATTTAACAATGGGGAGAAGTGAATTTGGCAGACTTGGACCTACACTATGAAGTTTCAGCTTGAGAATTGGCTTCCCCAACCCGATCTATGGGGACTAAATACTCCAACCCTAAACCCTAAACCCTAAACCCTAAACCCAGGACAGAGATTTAAGGATGAGGTGGGGACAGAATTGAGGAAAAGGCAGATGAAGGAAGGAAAAAGTTGGTTTCCCAGCAAGTGATTTCTTTCTTATGGAAGACCAAGGAAAACAAAAATTTCCCCAGATATTGCATAAAATATCAAGAAGCAAAAAATTGCTCAAATGTTAAAAAAACAAAAACATAACACTGAATTTCTTTAAAAGTACTTTTAAAAATGAGTTAATATCTAAAAAGCAAAAATATCCCAGATATAAAGGGGCCACTGGGAGACTCTGCTCTAGCAATTGAATTTTCTAAGAAAAAGCACCAATCTTGTAGGTATTTCAAAACCACAAGGAGATAAATCCTTCTTAACATCCAACCATGACTATAGCAAAACACTCTCACATGCAACTTGCATGAAATTTCCTAACTTATTCCAATAACCCCACATGCACCACCAGGCCTGAGTTCCGCTTTGAGTTATCTCAGAGTTGAGTTTGAGAAAGCCATTGTTAAGGATGATCCATTAATCAACAGTTTCTCATTTGGAATCCACTGAACCATCAAGACTCTCGAGTTGGAACGCAAAGAAGCAGACACCTTGCCTCCTCATGGCTGGGATTTATATATTTTTATTTTCTCTTCAATCGAACTGGAAGATGGCAGACCATAGAAACTCTTACATTAGAATAAAAGAACGCTATTCGGCAACCTGAATTAGAACGTTGACAAGGTTTAAGCAAGCTTATTTCTTGTGGATCTGTCCCAACTCTCCATGTTAACAGGTACATTGAATCAACAGGAGGAGATGGATCACTTAGCAATGCTGCATTCACAAAGGTGACACTCCTGAGGAGGAGGGCTGGACGCCTTTCTCTGTTCTGCTCCAGATTTTATACAAGAGAAGGTGCAGAAGAGGTGCTCGTTTATTATCACCCAGAAGAAAGCAGGTGTCTTCCATAATTGTAACTCGTATAGATAGCTTGTAACTTATCATGCTGCCCTCTCCTTCCATTGCCTCCATTCTGCTGTGGATACCACACGGCAAACGAGAAAAGCAATGACGTTTCTTCCAGACTAACCAAATAGTATCCTTGTTACTTCATTTTTATACAGCGTCCGGATGAGAGAGAGCTTGTGAGAAAGTATGACAGAGAGGGGGAGGGGGCGAACGCACACACACCGAGAGCGAGAGAGAGAGAGAGAGGGAGGGAACCTGCATATTTGTCATGTCCATAACGCGCCACCGCATCTCCGGACGGGAACGTATGTATTTCCGCAGCATATCCGAAACGACGACTTTGGAGAAATCAATATTCGTAATACACTTAAACCCCGCGTCATAGAGGCACTCTGAAATACTCGAGTTTCCACACCCAGGAACGAGGATTTGCAGCGAAGTGTCTTGAGAAAGCTCCGAAATCAAAGGCTTCTGTAAACTACTCCACTCGACGTACCACTCGAACGGCTCATCGCTCCCTCTCAGGGTGAAGAACTTGTCCCAATTCTCCTTTCTCGTGAAGTCGCCGAGGGTTGCCAGAAGCTCGGCATCTCTCAGCTTTTCCGACATCTCCACTCTCGTTGTTACGGCCTCTGCTTCCCAGGATCGAGATTCACAGCAGGCGAGTCTCGCGAGTCGCGAGGGTTTTACAAGAGACGCCCGGCGGGGTTTAAGCTACACGAGCTTTAAAGCCCGTCCCACGCATCCCTCTCGTGTGCACGTGTGTCAACGGTAAAAGTACTCCGAGTGACCCATCTTCTGTTTCCACGGACCCAGTAAGCAAACCGACCCGCCCGGTCAGTTTGTTCTTTAAACAGTGTTACAGAACCCGTTGGACACTTATTGCATGTGCATGGAGTGACTAAAATTCTGCTTTTCATGAAATTTAGTCACAAAATAATGGTATGGTACTACTACCATGTGCTCATATTTACAAATACTAGTTTTCTACATATCCCAGAAATGCAGTACTCTGAGTCACATACCCCAACCAATAAAGATTATCATTTCACTTTAATCCTGTGGAATTAGAGTGGTGATATGAATAATGTGACTTTTTATTATGAATTTTTACTGTACGACGTGGCATCCTCGTTTGTTGTCCAAGTAAAAAATAAAATAGGAACTATTTTCCTATTCTATAAGGAAGCCTAAACCCCAAACATTATTTGGAATGCCAACTAAACTGCCAGGAGAATTGCCAAAGTAAAACCTCACAGTAAAACGTCAAAGTACTAATATCATTTTTCATGGAATTAATGACATCCCTTTGCCACAGTAACATTAAATCTCATATGTTTCTCATTCTCTTTAGTGGTAAGATCAGGCGCTCCTTGTAAAAGGAAAGTTAATTGACAATTAAAATTCCTCAATTTATGATGTTACGTCGTAAAATCACAAGTCTATGCAACTTTGGTCGTGTAATTTAAAAAATTGCTAGGTCGAACATAACCTTTTTAATTACGGAGCTTTTCTTAAAATACATAACAACAACCTTAATCATATGTGTTTAATGTATGTTCCTTCTTACAAATATTGTGTTACCAAAGCAAATTTTATAAATATCATCCCAATTGGTTCAATAAGTCCAGTTGCTTGTGTTATAACTATACAACAAAATCTCTTGTACTCAACCATCCTGTCAGATCACCACCAATCTTGGACCTTTTGAATTCATACACTAAAGGTGGCAATGTTATGACCTGGCTCTTGAATTAGGTGCACCTCCCATCTTTCTCTCTTTCCCACCTAAACACATTATTTTAGCTTATCAAAGTCCTCTCCTTTTATGTTTAAAGACTTGTCCTTCAAGTCATGAGGAAGTTGCATGAATGCTTTAATGTCAAAGCAAAAGTAACCTCCTCCTTTCCAGCCCACCTATGGTGTCTTCTTTTTATCATCCATTAGATGTTTATCTTTGCTTCGCTTTCACTCTCTTAGTTACCCCCACACAAAATAGAAGGATACTAATATTTTTTAATTACGAACGATAAACTGTGAAAAGAATGCTATAATATACATATCACATAAAAGAGAATATAGAATAGAATACATCCAAATACATATAACAAATTCAAACCAAGTGAAATATAAATATTTCATTAAATTAACATTGACCCCTATTACGGGTTGCGTATATTGCGAGTCTTTACATTATCCTTACACGGGCTTATTCGGGTCAAATTTTAAGTATCAGGATATTATGCATAAATAATTGACCGAGTAAATGTTATGGATATTGAAGTTTAGTATTGGATAACATAAAGATATAAATAATTGCTGATATATAATTGAAGCAATCAAAGCTGAACGTAATTTAGGTAAGAAATTAATAATTGCTGATATATGAAAATGCATGCGTTTAAAATTAAATTACTCAAATATACTTCTGATTAAATGCTTGTGTATTAGACTATTAGTAATTTAGTATTGCTCTGCGTCTAATCTTCGAGTGATTTTCATCGTGTAATCGCATACCAACTTAGTGTGGTTTATTCCGCGATCGTAAGAAGTTTGGTTGATCCCGCTCAACTTTTCCGGTGCATACTCTTTAAACCTTCATTTATTTCTCTAATTGTAAATTAGCCAAATCTGGTGGTACATTCATTCACACTCTTCAAGGCACACTTGTCTGGAAAGCAACAGTGACTACAGAGAAATTCGGAGGAAAGTGAGAAGTGTGTCTGCTGCTTAAGCAGTTGATCCGGCTCGCTTTGTTAGGGTTTTTTCCTGTGTCCGTTTTCCTTGGGAAATCTAGTTAGTGGAGAAAATTTGTTTTTTTTTTTTTTTTCTTGCAGAGGTTTGAACTCATTTGAACTATTGATTTTGTGTTTTCCATTTATAGTTCACATAACCTACTCCGTGCAGCTGGACTTACAGTTCGATGTGCAATCCGATGTGGTTCTGAATCCAAAATCCATTTTTTGGAATTTTCAAAACACGCTGTTTTCTGTCCCCATGGTTCTGTGCAGTAGGTGGTCATTAACCCAACAAGCGTTTTAAGTCACGTCTTCGGAAACGCTCAGCTCTGCGTTTCCCTGTGTTGACACCATTTCTGGGTTGCGGCGGGTATTTCTATTTTCTAGCAAGAGATATATCATTCTGTTTGAAGGGAACTTTTCTTTCCCCCTGACATCTCGTCAGAAGTAACTATTATGAGCTTTTTTAGTTGATCACGAAGTCCGATATTTTGTTTCCTCTGCTCCGTGGCTTTTAACATGACGAGTAATCTCCAATTTTAAGTTTCTTTTACTCGGTACAAAGTATTTTTTTTTCCAAAAAGATGATTCAATTACTGTTCCTGGTTCTTTTTGCTGAAGGCGCCGTGGCATTTCTGCTCATGGTGAAGATTGGGTTATTTAGAGAGCTCGTGATGAGGGGATTGGATCAGCTAAAGACTGGAAAGGGCCCTGCCACTGTAAAAACTCTAGCTTGTACCATGTCAGTCATCCTACTTTCCAGTGTTACCAACATTTTGAAAATCCAGAACCGAACGGCGAAACTAGGAACCGTAACACCCATGGATCAGGTGCTTTGGCGGACTCACCTGCTGGAGGCATCATTAATAGGTCTATTCTTTGCCTCAATTTTCTCTTATGGTCTTTATTTTCCATCTGAAATTCAACTAAAAGTTTTACTTGAGATGGAAACAATTTTGATAATCATCAGATGGTCACTCCTGGGAAATAGGTGAAAAGAATTTCTGTTAGGTTTTCGCTTTCTGTGATTGTCAACTCATTGAAGTAGCTTGTCCCAGGATTTGGCTATGATGGTTTAGTTTGGTTAGTGTACAGGACTATTAACCTTATGGATAACAAAAAACCTTATGAAATTTGATCCTGTTTTATTTTTGTTTTTAGTTGTTTCTAGTTTGAAGAATTAGCTAAGGATAAGATTCGTATAATTGAAATTTACACAATCGGAATAAATCTGTGTTGAAGCACAAAAGAGATCACAGTGCAGATTTTTTGTTGGAGTCTGTATAGTATATAATGATAGACTATGAAAGACTCAATATTGCATTTTTAGAAAAAAAAGAAAACTAAAAGACTCAAATTTGGGGCTTAGATGATCTCTTTTAATGAGAATCATTTTGTGTCGTAGTTTCTTTTTTTGTTTTCACTCCTGATCAAATGTAAAAACCCCATCTCCTAATATCTGCGTTTTTGCAATTAGGTTATAGGATGATTCTCTGCAATAAGGTTAGGAGATCCAGCAGTTTGTCTGAGCTGGATGAAAGGAATATCTCATCCTCCTTGGAGATTTCTTTATATTCTCGAAGAAATTATAACTCTGTACTTCTCGTGATACATGTTAACAGTATCTCTGTGTTCTGCCAATAGCTTTGCAGATCAAGTCCGCTTAGGAGTTATCCTCCCCTCCTTTGTCGTCGTAAACTTTTTCCTGTCGACCATCTGGGGAAGTCCCCACTTGTTTTTTTGGCTTATTTAGCTTTCTAATATAAAGCTATTCACCATTTCAAAAGAAAAAGACAAAAAAAAAAAAACTCAGAGAGAGCATCCAATCCTTTTCTAATGTACATTTGGCAAGTATACATGGTATCGAAGTATTTGTTCCTAATGTATCTGATCTGGGACCCAATGCAATGAAATAAAAATAAATTTGACTATAATTAAATTTTAAAAACGAAAGAATTCTGCAAACTGTAGTTCATGATCCGTTTCACTTGGAAAGCTAGTTGGGTGGTTAACAGAAAGCAAGTTTGGTATGGGTCTTTAGACAACATTCTGTGTAGGCACCTGTAAAAGGTCTCTAGATATCTTTCCATGTTGGTCGCGGTGAAATAGTTTAGTAATAATTCAGATATTACATCACTAGCATTGTGGTGGTTCAACCAGAAGTTACACCCAATTGAACTATGACGAATTGGAACCTGCCATGCCACAAATTTCATGACCGGTTGAGTTTGTACACAACTTTGAATTAAAATGCAGCTTTTCCACTTTGAGGTACTCTTTCTGCACAATGAAGCTAGCCCAAGGATCATTTTGAATATGGGTAAATCTTTTTACCAACATAACACACACTTCCGGCAAAGTATGGGTGGTATGAGTAGATCGATAAAAAATTTACAGTTTCTGAATGTGAGTGAATCTTTTGCTGCTGCAAGTTGCTCATAACAGTTCCTACTTATTATCGCTGGCCGTCCTCCACTATTGCTCCTTGTGATGTTTCAAGCTCCATGAACAATGTTATGGACTTCTATCTGTGTCCTAACTATTCTGACCGCATTCAAACATTTATATTGAAGATTAAAGAAGTGCTTAGCTTTTTTTGATGGGCTATATTTGCACCCGCTATTTTATTTTATATTTTAAAGTTTTTGTTAGATATTTCAGAATTTCTCTATTTAGCGTTTGGAAAAGGTTTAGTAGATTTTGATTTTCACTCAAACTCGAATGCAAATGCAACATGGAAACAGATAATGTTTTTTGGAAAAATTGCCAGCAATGATATAAGTTCCTGTTGCTAATTTTAATGACACAATCTGTTTTAAACTGTAAATGTTTTTAGAAGCTTTTTTGAGTTGAACTCCCAGTTGGATGGTTTCTTTTTTGAGTTGAACTCCCAGTTAGAAGCTTTTCTTTTGTACTCATGGTGAACATGGGCAGTTTTTTGAAGTTCCCATAGTCTTATCTCTTGTTAAAAAGTGGATAAAGTTGTTATCATTCTCTAGTTTGCTATGTATCTCTTTTACTTATTTTCTATTTGCCTCCTTTAATTTATGGGGCAAAGAAGGGTCTGTTTTAATTTGTTAGTGATCATAGTTTTACCTTTGGAAACGAAATATTTCCTTTTTTTTTTTGTACATATGTCTCGTGACAAAGCACAAAAGAGGTCTTTTTTAGTAAGGCTCTGCTTTTGTTGGCAATATCCATATTGGATTCCAAGTGAGGTGAGTAATCATAAGAATTGGGAAAGGTTTTTTTGCTTAAATTTGCGGGTGTCATAGATGGCATTTCCTTCTGTAAATATCTGATATATTTTGATGCCATTGCTTTTGTTATTGAAGAGCATTTTTCATATTGCAGGTTATTCCCTATTCCTGGCGTTCATAATCGATCGCATGCACCATTATATGCGTAAGTTGATTGGTCTGAGAACAATAGTTGGAGCTTCAAAGGAAGAAGTTGAAAATCTTCGAAAAGATAACTCAATAATCAAAGAAAAGGAAGAAAAAGCGAGTAAAGAAATGAAGTTGCTCCAGGAAGAGATCTCTTCTCTGACAGAAAATTTGAAGAAACTAAAATTGGAAGCTGAAGAAAAGGAGAAAAGGGCAACTTCTGCAGAAGCTCATGTTTCTGCTCTTCAAAAACAAGCGGAGGATTTACTTCTGGAGTATGATCGTTTGTTAGAGGATAACCAAAATCTTCAGAGTCAATTTGCCTTCAGGGGTTGAAGGGGGAGGTAGATGCTTCAATCATTCAAATCCTCTCTTTTTGAGTGAAAACACTGGCCTTTTCCTCCCCAGTGCATACAAGAGGATGAAACCTCTGTTTTTTTATCAAATTGGGGAGTTCTCGGGGGCTTCTTCTGCTAAAATTTATCTGCTCCTGGAGGTTGCATTTTGCTTCATCCCTTTATTCTTCCATTCCCCTTTTGCTTGTCAAAATTTGAATGTTTTTTTTTTACATACATTGGTAATCTACTAAGAGCTCAATCTCATGTGAAACTTCTCTTCTCCTCGGGGATACTCATATTAGGTGGACATGAGTATAACTTAAAAAAAAAGTGAACTCTTACGAACCAGGAAATAGATGAATGAATCGATTAAATATGTGTGCAATGACATTTGACATTTAGTTCTTCAGTCATTCTGGTAATTCCTTTCTGCAGGGAACCAGAAAATGTAGCTGATTTGCTGCTATCCCCCTTGTCTTGTTGTTGAAGGTTTTGTTCCTCTTCACAATCTGCGGGCAAACTTGCTCTTTTGCCGTGTTCTTTTACTAGCTGGAAATGGATAGAAAAAAGGTTAAAGAGAGTAACATTTCCCCATTAACAATTCCAATCTTTCCATAGGTTGAAAGTTTGTCAATAGCAAGGCCCTAAAATTTGCCACAATTTGTCTCTCTTCCCGTAAAGATAGAGCTAGCTGTACAATATGCTAACGCGCATAAACGCTTTGAGCTGTAAAGGGCTACAGAAACTTGATATGGTCCCAAACCGGAGAAGTACCACGACCACTCTGGTAGCTATCACTCCACCCTTTAAGCCCTTTACGGCATAGACATCTCAAAAGTCCCACACTTCGTTTCTGTATCATTTGTGTCAGCACCTCACCTCAAAATCTTCAAAATCTTGAAGCCATGGACAAACGCATCACTGTTGGGCCCCAAAAAATACTTCACCTGGGGCATCAACAAGACGTACTAAAAGCTACCCGTTACAGAAACTAAGCTATCATTTCATGAATTTATTCACTGGATGGAGTAGAAGGGGAGTAATAGTTGCTCGTAAGAGCGTATGCATCTCCATCCTGCAAATCGGGATTTGAGAAACAAACCAAGTGTACAAGGGACATGGCCCATGGGACTCTCACCACATAGGCAATGTGTCAAAGGGCAGAAGGTATTTAAGGTAAGGGTGACAAAGAGACCCAACAGAGAAGTGAACTAGTTGACAGTGATTACCAGATAAATGAGATGACGATGTTGCCAACACATGAAAGCAATTGGACAAGCACATAATAAGGTTGAAGAAGACAGTGACTTTTTTTTTTTTTTTTTTCCTACATTTGTTTGTCTAATGGAAAGAAGCTGGGAGTCATGTCTACCTGATAATGCATGTGTGGCTCGTAGCCTTACATTAATGGGGAGATGATGGAATCACTTTTGCCCCTCTACAAGCTTCGTAAGCATGGTCTTTAAGGTTCTCAGAATTGCGAATCAAAGGCTAATCGACTGAATCATTTCGGATTTTCGAGTGTCTAAGTCGATTTTAAGGCCACTTTGATGTTCATGTATGCGAGTTGGTTACTTATCCAGCTGAATTTGTCGAGTAAATATCAAACCAAATCTCTCTCCTCTCTTCGACGTCCTCATCACATCATTTCATGCACTTACATAAGATACCTAACTGCAAGTATTGATGAATATTAGTCAATCCTATCATGTTGATAATAATAGTATTAGTTCTTAAATGCTCATTCATCCCCTCAAGTATTGATGAATATTTCCCCTTTTTTTTGTAAAATTATAATGTAATTAATATTTAATGTATCACGGTTGCCCCAACCATTACAAATATCTGCTAAAGTTTTTAGGAGTTTAATATAATTGTATCATTATAATGCTAGTTACCATAATTTTACGGGCAATCACACTTGGTTTAATCAGATTAAATAGGAGCCAATTATGGTGTGATAGTCAGGTTCTCTCATAGCATCATAAAAAGTATTATGAATTCCTACAAAAATTGTATTTTTTAATCACACTTAAATAAATTATATTAAAATACATAAAATATTTTTAGTAAAAATGCCGAAAAAATAGAATGTCATGCTTGAAACGACGACGGTACGAGTAACATCGTCGGACTTGGTTCCGTGACGACACTGGGTCCCGCTCAGTCGCCATCCTCACGAGATGCCACCGTGCCCCTCACTTTTACTCACTCGCCTCTCTCCCTCTCTCTTCACGTGAGATACCACGTGACACTTATTGGCTTTATATTTAGTAATAATTGATTAACTACGTGTCTTAGTTTATTCCGCGGCAGCGCTTCTTCTCTTACTCGGGTGATCCGACGTACGGCTCGCCGATTTTTTCACGAGAAAAGAAGACAGCGGGATCCGAGAACCGGAGAATGCGCCCTGCTCTGGGGGAATATCTCGTCCCGCACGAGAGAATCGCATCGAGAACCGGGCGCCATCGGGAACCGAGCAATCGCCGCTAGAACCCCCGACGAAGTCCGTATCCACGCGTACTCGGGTGGGTCCAGGAGTGACACGTGTCACCCTTAAGATCCTCACCATGCCTTCGCCATCTTTTTCTCCGGGAGCAGAGAAACGGCCCTTACCCTCTGATGAACGATAATTCCCGAAACCGACGAAAATCTGACTCCATTTCTTTGCTCTAATCTGCTTCTTCTCCTTCCTCCTCGAATCAGTTCTACTATCGGCAACTCTGTTTTCTGAAACGACCAGAGGTCTCTGATGGAGTGATATATATTGCTTTTTGTGTGCTTTGTTCTGTTTCTGGTTTATTTTGTGGACGAAACAGATTAGTACGTCTAGCCGAGGCACGCTAGTACTGATTTTTCCTACGACTAGCATGTAATAGAATCTTTGATTATTTCAGCTCTTTTTTCTGTTTGTTGATAAAAAGTCTTATGAAACAGTGCTGTTTTACGTTGCTCAGTAGTGCCTAAATGCATGTAAGATTGCTCTGCGTCTTCGATAAGAAAAAAAAAAGCCTCTGTACTCGGTGCGCCCTGCATTTACTGGCTGAACCAAAACGTTACCATTGAAGCAGTTTAATCGCTGGAAGCTTTCTCAACAGGAAGCAGCTTTGTTATTTCACTCTCTACTTTCCTGCTGTAGTAGATTAGCATCATTTTATATCTTCGTCCTTGTAGATTATACGAGCACGGACACCTTCGGGTCTCTCATTTCTCTGTTTTCATGTGAACTCAGATAAAGTGCACCTGAAGGAGTAGTCGAGGTAGCAATGGCTGGAAACGAGTGGATCAATGGATACCTGGAAGCTATATTGGACAGCGGAGCCTCGGCCATCGAAGACAAGCCCACCACTGTAAATGTGCGAGAAAGAGGTTATTTTAATCCGACCAAGTATTTTGTGGAGGAGGTGGTCACTGGCGTTGATGAAACCGATCTCCACCGTACTTGGATTAAAGTTGTAGCTACTCGAAATTCCCGAGAGAGAAGTAACCGGCTCGAGAACACGTGCTGGAGAATCTGGCACCTTGCTCGTAGAAAGAAGCAGGTAAGGGACAATCCGTCCAAGTTCTCTTACAAAATCAACTAAAAGTACGGGATTTAATTAATATTAATCGTGATTTATTTAGCTCTGCATCACTGCAGCTTTGTATGCGCGCGTTCGCTTTGCGTCTATCTCAGTATGCGTGCATATCCGCATTTTTAATCTGCTTTTGTTCAATATAGGAAGGGTCCGAGAAATATTGGGGGGAGAAAATGGTTTTTTTATTTTATATAAATAAAGTGAAAATTTAGTTTTGTGTACAGTAATGGTGCATCTCTTTGTTGCCCCTTGTTTCTTTGCATCTTTTACTTCGTCAATTATTAAACCGAAAGTTGTATGGATTTGTTCTGTACTTAGAATCTTCTACGGACGATTGTCATAGTATATGTAATGGTAAGTTTTTACTCATCTGTTGTTTATCTGTTGACTCTCTTGGCAATTTCACTTAAGGAGCTTGACTAGTACTAAGAAGTGGGCTCGCTTTTTCTTTTTTGGAAGCTGCTTGTTTGGATTTGCGTTTGGGTACTTACATTTGGATATCTGTTTATTCTTGATTACAATACAGTTTCGTGAAATGGATATGCTCTGTCGTCTTTCACTTATTATTTCCCCAAGAACTTTCCATGTGTTTGTTTGATCTTCTTTAATTACCCCTGGTTGTAGACTCCTACATGAAGTTGATATGTTATTTGATTGAGATATGCTTCTAATAAACAGCTTCCTTGCACTCTTACAACTATTTACCCAAAGAGAATTTCATTGTTGAACGTCAGTTATATCCTTTCATTAAGGTTCAGCTTTCTCAATTACAATGCGTTGCAGTCATCTTTAATTCTGTCCATAAATTAAGATGTTACCATTTTTTGAAGTCTCCTGGTGGTTGCTCATCAAGAGCACTTTGATCCTGCATTAAGGTTTTCATCAGTCTATAGTTTTGCAATTTGACTTTTTTGTTATTCTCATATTTCCTGTTTGTAAACGTTTCATTGTTACCTAGTTGTAACCCATTCATTCAAACAAGAAGCAATAAAGTGAACTTGAGCAAAAGTCAGTGATCACATGGGGGGTTTGTAATAGGAGGTCTTGGGTTCAAGTCTCCTTAAGGGCACAGGAATTAGATTAGAATGAAATACCAACTTTTTTAAAAAAAAAAAAAGAAGCAATAATCATGTAATGTCAGACAGATCACGGGAGCTGCTTTTCCAACTGCTTTTTATGAAAGGTTTATCATGTCACAGACTGGAGTGTTCCTTCATTTAATTTAGATTATCCATCTGTTAATGTCTTAGTCTCTTCCATGTGTTTACTTAAGCAGTCATAAACAATTAAATTTCTGAGTGAAGGTTCTTTATTATCTTGGTTCTCTTATGACTAGTGCTGAAAATTTCAAGGACTGGATTGCTATCTTTTATATGACCATTCATAGAAGCATTAATTCTTTTTGTGTTTTTAGAGTTTATTGGACAAATTGGACAAATTTGAGAGGGATAGGACGGAAATAGAAGACCTTAGAGAAGGAGGAGAGGAAAAGGGAAGAATAGAGGAGAAAACATTGGTCGAGAGAATGGGGATTCAAAGCTGCCCCTCGCTCATTCAAATGAGCTTTTTATTACTTAACCATTATTGATCAAATTACAAGAATGGACGGTACCTTCATTTAATTTAGACTATCTATCCATTCATGTTTTAGTCCCTTCATAATATTTACTTCAGCATCCGTAAAATATTTAATTTCTGAGTGAAGGTTCTTTATCATCTTGGCTTTCTTATGGTTAGTGCTGAAAATTTCAAGGACTGGATTGCTATCTTTTATATGACCATTCCTTATTTATTGGAATTATTGCAAATTCTATTCATTCAAATGAAGGAGAGCGGCCCTTTTAATTCTCTAGAACGAATAGTGAAAGAAATGAGATAATCACACAATGATCTGCAAGTTTAAATCTTGATAAATATGTTTTTCTCATTTTTATAAATGTGTCTCCAGGCAGATCAATAACTGATGTGGAATTGAACTAATTATGGGAATTTATTCTTATTTTAAGTTGGAGTGGGAAGACTTCCAACGTCTTGCAAATCGGAGATGGGAACGAGAGCAGGGGCACCGAGATGCGACAGAGGACATGTCAGAAGACTTGTCTGAGGGGGAGAGAGGAGACATTGTGGGGGATTTTGCTCAGTGTGAAACCCCAAAGAGAAAAATTCAAAGAAACGTATCTGATCTCCAAGTCTGGTCGGATGACAACCTAGGGAAGAAACTCTACATTGTTCTCATTAGGTACATAAAAGAATATAGTTTCTGACTACTTTTTTGAGTGAAATCATCTTTGTTATTTACTCACTGTAGGATAGCCAATCTGAACCTCCTATTCTCATTACTTTTGACTTGTTATTGCTAGCTGAAAAATACAATGGTTTATGCAGGTGAGCATGATTAGGTTAACTCTGAAGGATACATGAATATGAGTAAATATTTATAGTATCTTGTTCTAGGTATCATACGTTTATGTAAGAGCAAAATTATATATTATACAAAGGCAAGCAGAGTTGCTTTTGGTTACATTCAAAATTTTAAATCAAACTGTAATTGCAGATATTGGTTGCAGTGGTTAATGATAATGAGTTTTTTTAATTGATTTTTTGGATCATTTAAATTTTTTTTTGCACATGTAAATTCCTTTTCATAGGATAAGGCATTAACATGCATTTATGTAATTTATGATCTAAAATAAAAAGATGCAAATTTTATTGAAGAGGTTGCTAAAGTCCTGGACTAGTATTTATATTTCACTTAACGGGCCTTCCTTTTTATGCTTTACAAGGCAAGCCTCACTCTAGTAGCCTTGCAAAACCAACTGTGTCACATCTGGTTAGCTACTTCAACGTATCCTAGTTTATGATTCGTATTTGATTTAAAGTTTAAGCAGATACCCATCTACTGTACAACCAAAATCTTATGGATAACTTCTAAACTTGACAGTTTTTTCAGTTGTACAAGCTTTCGCTGTTGTTTAGTGTCTTAAGTGGGTTGCTTATTCTTTAACATTAACAATGACTAAGATTGATCATTTTACACAAACCAGTTTGCATGGTCTAGTTCGTGGAGATAATATGGAACTTGGCCGAGATTCTGATACAGGTGGTCAGGTAATTGCTACCTTAGTTCTGTCAAAAAAAATTGTCCAATAATCATACATTTTTCTGAGTGAACTTTTTTTTTTATGAATATTTCAGGTAAAATATGTGGTTGAGCTTTCCCGAGCACTAGCAATGATGCCAGGAGTATACCGGGTGGACCTCTTCACTCGCCAAATTTCATCTCCTGATGTGGATTGGAGTTACGGGGAACCCACAGAAATGTTGACCACGTATGATGCAGATGCCCCTGACGTTGGAGAGAGCAGTGGAGCCTACATAGTGCGTATCCCATGTGGTCCACGGGATAAGTATCTTAGGAAAGAGTTATTGTGGCCCCACATTCCGGAATTTGTTGATGGTGCTTTGGCTCACATTGTCAACATGTCTAAGGTGTTGGGGGAACAGATTGGGGGGGGTCAACCTGTTTGGCCATATGTGATTCATGGGCATTATGCTGATGCAGGAGATAGTGCTGCTCTTCTTTCTGGAGCTTTAAATGTCCCCATGGTTCTCACTGGTCACTCTTTGGGTAGAAATAAGTTGGAACAGTTGCTTAAGCAAGGAAGACAGTCCAAGGAAGATATAGATGCAACTTATAAGATTATGCGAAGAATAGAAGCTGAAGAACTGTCACTGGATGCAGCAGAGATGGTAATTACAAGTACCAAGCAAGAAATTGAGGAACAATGGGGCCTTTATGATGGTTTTGACGTCAGGCTTGAGAAGGTGTTGAGAGCCCGTGCCCGCCGTGGTGTCAACTGCTATGGGCGGTACATGCCTAGGATGGCGGTAAGTGCAGTTTGAACAATTTCACGCATAAACCCAGAGTTTTTAGTACTTTGTATGCATGTATACTATGTACAAATATTTATGTTAATGCATGTAACAGGTTATTCCACCTGGTATGGATTTTAGCAATGTAGTTATTCAGGAAGACTCACCTGAAGCAGATGGGGAACTAGCAGCCCTTATAGGTGGCACAGATGGATCTTCCCCTAGGGCAGTCCCACAAATATGGTCTGAAGTAAGTGCTTTGTATACTTTCCATATCCAATTGAACTGTCTATGGAAGTTGACATTGGGTTGAAATTATGTTGAACTCTTGGCTTTACCTTCTTAATTACTCGAAGTCTTTGACAGACTGTTTGCTTCTACTTCACTATTTTTACAGGTGATGCGCTTCTTAACGAACCCTCACAAACCTATGATCTTGGCCTTATCAAGACCAGATCCTAAAAAGAACATTACAACTCTTTTAAAGGCTTTTGGGGAGTGTCGACCATTAAGAGAACTTGCAAACCTTGTAAGTTTTTCTTGTCATTATTTCTGCCTGTTTTTCTTTTTTGCAGATATTATCAAAAGTTAAAAAAATTGAAAAAATGAAAACTAATTATCGTACTTCCATATTTGTTGAAATGTAATGAACTTTGAATAGTATTATGCAGATTTTGATAATGGGAAACAGAGATGACATTGATGAGATGTCTTCTGGAAACGCCAGTGTTCTCACGACAGTTTTAAAGATGGTTGATAAATATGATCTGTATGGGTTAGTTGCCTACCCCAAGCATCACAAGCAATCTGACGTCCCAGAAATCTACCGTCTGGCAGCTAAAACGAAGGTATGTTCAATTTACATTTGTTTTTCTCTTTTTATTTCTATTTAATTTATTTAATTTTAATTTTAATTTTTTATTTTTTTGGGGGGGAGGGGGAAATGTTGATTCTTGGAGACGTGAACATATAAGTATGAATAACCACCACTGCAAAATTTAAAAATGATAACAATGCTTAACTGTTCTTCTTTCAGAACAGGAACCATGATTAACTAAGTTAATGAGATTGTGCAGGGCGTCTTCATAAATCCTGCATTGGTTGAGCCATTTGGGCTTACTCTAATTGAGGTTAGTTGTTTGTATCTATATCTTTTCTTCTTTACTACAATATTCCATGGAGGTATAACCCTGCTTTTCGTAAAAAATTTAGGCTGCTGCACATGGACTCCCAATGGTAGCAACAAAAAATGGTGGTCCTGTTGACATTCATCGGGTGAATCTCTCTCTCTCTCTCTCATTCATATTATTATAGGTGGTTTTCCATCTGATAATGCAGTCAGCCGAAAGACTAGGACTAACTTGTTCACATTTAATCACTTCTTAATTACATGATAAGTTTAAGCTAGTTATTTTTGGTATTATAATCTTATTAAGGTCGGCTACTTGCATCTTATAATATGAGCTAAAGAGTTAGTTAATATCAGTTGATTAAAAAATAAATATGTTTTAAGCTTAATCATAACTGTGTTAGAGAGATTGTCACTGGTCATCTACTGCAGGAGCAGTTACACATTTCTTATGCATATCTTTTTGAATAGCTTGAGCAAAGAGTTGAAATCAAGTTAGTCCCTTTGAATTTGAAAGAAGTGGGACATATCTAGTTTGTCTGGTCTTTTATCTTTTGTTGCTGCTGTGTGGCCAACACCACCCTCAAGGGTGACACCTACTAGTACTGAAGAATGGAAAAGTTGACAGAACAATAATGCATTACCTTTTTTTAAGAAAAGTAGCAGTAACAATTGTGTTCCTTTAGCAGCTGCATTGGGTTAGACAACAATATAAGTAGAAGCTTGTATTGAATAGATATTTTTCTTATTTCAGGACATCATATGTTACTTTTAAATGGGTAATTATCTGTTACAATAAAATGAGTAAAGAGGATTTATCAGAGGAAGTTTTGCATCCATGGAAAATAGATATCTAGACACACAAGTTTGGGTGATAAAGTTTTTGATTTAATATGTGATACATTTCGCAAGTGCTTGAGCTGGTTGGAATAACTTTAACTAACTATGGTAGAGCAACAAAGCCACCTCTCATATCCATATATGGGTGGTAAAGAATTTAATTTCATTAAAATTAATTTATTATATCATTCATTACAAAATGGTGCAGGTTATGCCTACTTAGGAAAGCTTTATATTTAATAACATATAATAACTTGCCCTGATTTATTTTCTACTACACACTAAGTTCTTGTAGAGGACATTAGTACTAACTCCTGTTTCGTAACTATGTCCACCTAGGCTTTGAACAATGGATTGTTAGTGGACCCGCATGACCAAAAAGCAATTGCTGATGCACTGCTGAAGTTAGTTGCTGAAAAGAATCTTTGGCATGACTGTCAAAAGAATGGTTGGAGAAATATTCATTTATTTTCATGGCCTGAGCATTGCCGGACATATTTAGCCAGGGTTGCAGCTTGTAGAATGAGATATCCCCAGTGGCAGACCGACACTCCACTAGATGAAATCGCTGCGGAAGAATCTCTTGGTGATTCTCTTAAAGATGTTCAGGACATGTCTTTAAGGCTCTCTGTGGATGACAAGTCTTCACTAAATGGTTCAGTAGAGTATAATCAGATTGGACTTGGGAAATCTGCAGAAAAGGTTGATCCAGATATGCAAGACCAGGTAAAAAAAATTTTGAACAGGATTCAAAAACCAAGCTCTGACGCTAAAGAAGATGAAGTAGGAAAGAAATACAATGAAACTGGAGCAGGTGCAGTTAATAAGTATCCTGCTTTGAGGAGAAGGAAGAGACTCATTGTTATTGCATTGGATAGCTACGATGATCAAGGAAATCCCAGCAAAAAATTGTTGCAGATTGTGCAAGAGATTTTTAAGGCTGTTAAATTGGATTCTCAGATGACAAGAGTCACAGGGTTTGCTCTTTCTACTGCAATGCCAATTTCAGAAACAATAAATTTTCTGAAGTCCGGTAAAATCCAGGCAACAGATTTTGACGCAATTATTTGTAGTAGTGGGAGTGAAGTGTATTATCCAGGCATTAATCAGCTAGCAGACGATGATGGTGAAAAGATTTCCTCAGATCCTGATTATGCTTCACATATTGATTACCGTTGGGGTTGTGATGGTTTGAAGAAAACTATTTACAATTTAATGAGAACACAAGATGGAAAATTTGATGAATCTGAGGACACTTCATGTGCCATTAAAGAAGATGCAAAATCAAGTACTGGTCATTGTATATCATACTTCATACAAAATTCCTCAAAGGTATGTTTGATTTATTAAATGAGTGTTACCAAATTAGTTTTTTCAATAGAGAACAATGGGCCTGGTCGGTCAACCAGACCCAAACACCTCTTTTTAGTATGGTACATTTTATATGTCAAAGTGTCTACCTTTTTGCAGGCAAGGAGAGTGGATGACTTGAGGCAGAAGCTCAGAATGCGAGGTCTTCGTTGTCACCCAATGTACTGCCGGAATTCTACCCGTTTGCAAGTGGTTCCACTGCTTGCATCTCGGTCACAGGCACTCAGGTATGCTCCTAGTTTATCACTGATACATCTTGTGTGGAAATTTGTTACACTTATTCAGCAAGTTCAACAATTTTGTTTTGTTAGTCATTACACGAATAGGGGATGGAGTTGGGTCAGCGTCTTCATTGCTGTTGTGTTTTTCTGCTTTCTGGTTTTTAGGTACTTTTTTGCTCGTTGGGGCCTGAATGTTTCAAACATGTATGTGTTTGTGGGCGAAATGGGTGATACGGATTATGAAGAGCAGATATCTGGGGCTCACAGGACAATCATCATGAAGGGCGTACTGGAGAAAGGATCAGAGGAGCTACTAAGATCCGCTGGGAGCTATCAAAGGGATGATATTGTTCCAAGGGACAGCCCCCTTGTGGCCTATACACAGGAAAATACAGCAGAAGAAATTGCTAAGGTTATTATGCAGGTCTCTAAAACATCTGGGATGATGTAATACAGTGTTCCAAATATTGAGAGAAAGGTTCTGTTGAGTAGCAGAAAGTTGATAGTTATGTCCTTTCTATTGAGTTTAAACAAATACTGAAAACCTGGCTCCAAATACTAATTAAGCTGGTATCTGTGAGCACATTGTTGCCTTTTTAAGTGACAAGGAAGGTACAAATAGTTCCAACCTTGTTGTTCTGATTCCTTTATGATAGTAGATGCAGTACAATAATATGTAACTCTGCCAATTGCTCTGATGAGTTTTTGTTTTCCATGACTAGAGTTTATTTTGTTCCCCTTTTATTCATTCCTATGATGACCAATTGAAGTCTTGAAGTTGTGGTTGTGGATGACCGTGATGCTAATGTATGTGAAGAAAGTTGGCCAGTTATATAATCTAGAATTCCATTCATTGATATCCCGTTCCACAGAGTTGATTTGTCCTCAATCTCCCTTGGTTGAGCTGCCCCAAGATCTATCTACAATGTATCTGAAAATCTGCCCACCAAATGACAGAAAGAAGATTGGATGTTACTTCCTAAGTAAATAAATTCTTGCGATAGTTGGTTCAACCACGAAACTGAAACCAAATTCCCCATTCTTGCGCTAAGGACAACTAAACTCAGTCCACTGCTTCATAAGCTTGCGCTAAGGACAACTAAAATCAGTCCACTGCTTCATAAGCTTGCGCTAAGGACAACTAAAATCAGTCCACTGCTTCGCTAAGGACAACTAAAATCAGTCCACTGCTTCATAAGATCACCCCCGATAAGGTGATAATTTCCAAGGCCAAAAGAAGGCACCAATTTCTCTCTTATAAGACATGTTCCAGTAAGACAAGCTGTCTTAGGAATGTTTCCTAAGTTCCTCATCAGATTGTATAATGTACCATTCTCCAATTTTTTACAGAATGTGCAAGACATATATCCTACTTCAAAGTTGCACGGAGCTTTCAACTGCGCTATGACCACGTACCTTTTTCGAACCTACTGCTTCAATCATCTTCCTTACTTTGGCAACTTCATCCCATTTTTTGGCTAAGGCGAAAATATTTGAAACTAATGCATATATTCCCGGATCTTTTGGTTCAAGCTGAAGGACCTGGTTTGCGATCATCTCTCCAATGTCCAAGTTTCCATAGGTACGGCAGCCAGAAAGGAGAGCAACCAATATTGTGATCCCTGGTTCCACTTTCATGGATTTAATAAGTTCAAAGGCTTCCTCTAGTTTGCCAGCACGAGCCAGAAGATCCACCATGCAAGCATAGTGCTTCTCGCTAGGCTCAATTTGATATTCTCTAACCATTAGATTAAAGCAATATTGACCTTCCTTGACAAGTCCTGAATGGCCAAGAGCTGATAACAGAGAAGCAAAAGTAGCATCAGTTGGTCTTAGTTCAGTCTCCGTCATTTTATTGAACAGTGAAAGAGCTTCCCCAACATCGCCATGGACTCCATAACCTGTAATCATAGAATTCCAAGAAATTGAGTCTCGCAGTTTAAGACGATCAAAAAGAGTTCGAGCACTTAAAAGACAACCACATTTTGAGTACATGTCAATCACTGCAGTTCCTGAAACTGGATCAATGTCAAGCCTTCTTGCCATAAATCCATGTATAGATTTTCCTAGTTTTAAATGTCCAACATGGGCACATGCAAATAACGCACTCACAAGTATTTGCTTATCCGGCTGAAACCCACAATCCTGCATCTCAATCAACAGTCCAAATGCCTCTCCCGCAAACCCATTTTGTGCAAAGCCTGAAATCAGTGCACCCCATGAAATCACATTCTTGTAGACCATCTTATGAAAAACCTGGCAGGCGAGATTAAGGTTGCCGTTCTTACCGTACATGTCTATCAGTCCAGTTTCAGTTACAACATCCATGACAATTTCGTGTCTTATGATTCTTCCATGAACAGAGAGGCCCAACTTTAAATCTCTAAGATTTGTACAAGCTTGTAGTAGACCTACCATCACAATTCCATCTTCCTCCATTCCTTCCTCTTTCATTTTTCTGTAGACACTAATTGCTTCAATTGCCTGCCCACTCTGTGCAAAACCAGAGATCAGGGAAGTCCAAGAAATTATATCTCTCTCTTTCATCTCATCAAATAGTTTTGCCGCTTCAGTCATCCACCCACACTTGGCATACATATTCAAAGCTGAAGATGCCACAAAAACGTCACCTTTATAGCCAGTTCGAATCACACGTGACAAAATCTCTTCCCCGGTTCTCAGATCAGATAAGTAAGCACAAGCCCTTAAAGAGACGGTGAAAGTGGTGCTATCAGGTCGGATTCCCGTGGAAGTCAGGCATCGGAAGAGTTTTAATACTTCAAGATACGAGTTATTTCTAGAGTAGCCCGTGATCAGAACGTTCCACAGCGAGACATTCTTCTGGGGCGTTTTGTCAAACACCAGTTGAGCAGATGAAATATCATCCGCCCTCGCATAAAGAGTTATCAGCTGGCTGATGGAGTAGACATGGTTGGAAAGTTCGCTTACGAGCAGCTGAGCATGAAGTTGGGTGACGGCTTTTGGATCTCCGCGTGCGGAAAGAATACCACTCGTCCACAGCCGTTGCATTTCTCTCTCTGAACTGATCTTCCCGCCCCCTTTTAAATAGTCGTTGGAGATCAACGGTATTCAGCGTTCCGCGCGGCGGTCTCCTAATCGGTCTTGCCGTGTAGAGCATTGATCTCAGACTGTTTATTTTGTCGTTAAGCTGCAGAGTCGAGATTTCCAACCTCAATATGAAGGAACCTCTCGATGATCGATTGGTTTATAAATCTGTTTGCTTTAGTCTCAGTACACCCAGAAATTGAGCCAAAGCGAAAAAATCGGATCTTTTATACCAAGGATATTTGAGTCCAGCTCCAATCAATTAAAGGAACTCGATGAGAAAAAAAGAACTCTTTATCTTCACATGAATCACATCCACAGCTGGACGTGGATTGCTCACAATGGTGGGCTCCCAACAAGGAGACGTAAATTTCTATTGAGTCCATGTGTTACTTTAGACATTGTACATTTGCTAAAATTTAAAGGAAGAGGGCACGGAGGAGAGTTTTTGAGAGTAATAACATGTTTTTTTGGTCCAACGTTCCATCGCTACTTGAACTCAATTCAGCCCGAATAATTGAGATCGGCCCAGCCTAATTCGGGTTTTAAAAAATAATGGTTCGTGCGTGGACAATATTATATTAAATATTCCCCTTAATATTATATGACCATTGACAGCACGAAGTGAAATAAGCAATTTATAAATACTATTATACGTGCAGGTGTCACAGGTGATGGTTCGAGTCCGACCAGACCCAGTATTCCGGCACAAAACTGGCGCCTGTGCAACAGTGCAAAACTGAAACGCAAGGATAATCTGCTGAAGAGTGAAGTAATATTGCAGGTGATCGAGTTTCCTTGATGTCTTTTCAGGTGCAGTTCATCTGTTCAGCTTCTATCTAGCTGACGACGTTACCGCTGGGATTTGAATAAAAATGACTAACAACCAGATCTCGGCTTCCTCGTCTTCTCTGGCAGCTTGAATGCACTTACCCTCTCCCTCCTGTTTTCTTGGGTTTCGCTTCATAACCCTAGAATTCGCGATCGGCATCTACCGTTTTCGTCTGAATTCTCAATTATGAGGAGGTAAGATCAGCATTTGGTCCGTATACCGGCAAATCTGACTCTTTTTCTTCTTTTTGTTCACGCCATTGCTCACCTTTTTTTTTTTTTTTTTGTTTTTTTCCGTTCTGTTTTTGCTTCACAGAGCAGGAGATGTTTTCGGACGGAGAGGCGGCCATCGCCAGCTCAAGCAGTTGAGTGGTGGTATGAGAGTGTTGGTTGGGCGCTTATCTGTGGCTGTTGTTACTCTTTTGATTTGCACAGTCTCTTTGTTCTCTACGATTGGACGAAACCGGTCAGCCGCTCGGTCCAAGGTTTGTTTGCCGCGTTGAAAACTATCGTCGTGCATACTTGCCAAGTGATAAATTTCTCTTCCTAGGATGTAAATCTAATTTTGTTGAATGGAATTTTACTGAGTGTAGAGGGCGTGCTTATATCGTTTAAGAACTTTGAGTCCATCTATTTTGACATGCAGTTTTTTTATAGCAAACATTAAGGCATTCCATCAAACTGTTCCTTTTAAAGGTCTATTAACTTTTAGATCTGTGTTTTCTTCAGCTGCGATATGGTGTGTTATTGTTGTGTTAACTATGAATAGAAATTTTACGGCCTTCTTTTTGGTTTTGTGATTAAATGATAATGTCATGCAGAGTTGCTCCTAGGCACTACTTCTCATCATCTATATATTGGACTTTTTTTTTTCAGGTTAACGTGGGTGATCTATGGGAAACTGCACCTTCTGAAGGTTGGAGGCCATCTTCTGCTCCACGATCTAGTTGGCCTCGTATGTAGTGTTGCCTCAGCTTCTGAATATTTTTTGTTCCCTTACTGTGCTTTTCTCTCCACGTCCTGAGGGTGTTTGGCATATCTCTGTCTCTAACCAATGTTACAAAAAATCCTTGCAGCTCCTCCAAATGAGAGTAATGGGTATTTACGAGTTCGCTGCAATGGTGGTCTAAATCAACAACGCAGTGCGGTTAGTATCAATCTATTGTTTGCATTGTCTTTTCTTCTTTCGCCTCAATTAATATCGTTGGGTTTTGGGTAAAAAAATTATATCATGGTAAAAATGGCATTTAATTATATTTTTGGCTGCTTTGTTCTCGACCAAAATGTAGTCAATCAGACCTTGTTAAGTACATCGGATATAAGCTTGTTTCGTTTTTTTATTTAAAACATAATAAAAGATACTGATCAATTTTTTTATAGAATCAATCTTTATTGGTAATTAGTTTGCGATAGTACTCTTTCCATATGTGAAGAACTCAATGGAGTGCTGTCATAGGCCAGGTATAAGAAGAATATTGTAGTTTGATTTGTCCTTTATCAACCTGTTGACAGTACAGAAAATTCCATGTTTGAACTTTTGCTAGCTTTTTCTTCTCTCTTTCAAGGCTTGTGAACAAACTACTTAGAAGGAATTAGTTTTGGCTGTCCAGTTTAGATTTTTCGTAGAAAAATGAATATAAAAGAGCACAGAAGAGGTAATTGACTTCTCTCTCTATTCAACCTCATATTTCTCCATTGGGAAAAAAATTCTTCACCTCTTGGGACAGGTGTGTACTAGGACAGGTGTGTTCTAAAATTAGGTTCATAGTCCATATGGGTAGCAAAGTAAAAAAAATATGGACGACGTCTCGGAAAATTCGTTTTATCATTGCCTTTCCTGCCATTATTTCTCTCCTTTGATAAAAAAATATGTTAGCAACTCAAGACACTTTAATAAGTGATTGGAATCTTAGTGTTAGAATAAATTTAAGGCACTGTGACCATTGAAATCGGTACTCTCAGGAATACTCTTGGGACTCAATATGTAAGAAGTCATGGTAATAATCTCATCATCTAGAAGTGGGGTTCGAATAACTTGATCACTTTTGCCAGTGTTTTGGTGGAGACTTGGCTGCCAAATTTATTTGCTATGTGTGATGATTTGGAAGAATTGGCCTACCACTTCCTTCATGTTGCTTTTTCTCATCTGGCATAACTTCCTGCGGTTATTCAACATTACTTAACATTTTCCAGTGTCATACACGTGGTTCATTGTTCTGTACACTTTATGGGCCCTTGCTCACTTTTATAAATTCTTGTGGCACATGGCATGGGCAGTTGCCCCTCTGTTTATTTGGGCAGAAAGAAAAATGAGGTTTTTTAGGGGTACTTTGGATGGGGGAGTGAGGGAAAGAAGAATAGAGGGAAAGAGGGAGAAGAGGGAGAAGAGAAGAAGATAGAGAAGAAATAGAGAGAAAACTTAGGAGAAAACTTTGATTATCATTCCAATCTATCTCTGTTCTTCATACATAGCCTATTTATAGGTTTAAAACCATAATAAACTAATATCCCAACAACCATCCCAACAACCATACTAACCCATAAAATACTAAATTAACATAGGTCAGCAGCTAATTAGGACTTTTGGGTCCTATGACGGCGCCTAACATAAACTTTAAGATCACGTGCTACATCATTCTCCCCCAATGGAAAAGAACTCAACTCCGGTGAGTTAAACTGTAATCGACTCCGAAAAAGTAGGGGCGAGCTGACGCAGTTCGTCCTCAGTAATCCAAGTATCATCAGAGGAAGGACGTTCTTTCCAACGCACAAGGAATTGGCAAGTACCTCCATTCAAAGAAGTAATATATTTATCATCAAGAACATCCACAATGACATCGCGCGGAGCACTAGAATGTGTCGGTAATCGGGAGTCAAAAGCGAAGAGGGACCCGCAACCATAGAAGAAGGTAACACGGGAGGCTCAAATGTGCCTCGGTAAGCAAATAAATCTGCCACATTGAATATAGGACTGATAGATAAATCGGAGGTAAGTCTAGTACGTATGCATTGGATCCGAGTCTCGAAGAACCGCAAGGGACCAATGGAACGAGCATGAAGTTTTTTACGGCATTGGGTGGAAAACGTGCGGGGTTAAGACGAGCCATAACATACTCACCAATCTGAAATTCCTTAAACCTACGATGTGCATTAGCGTAAAGTTTATAATTTTCATTACTACTCAAAGTAATTTGTCGTTTTATCTCAAATGTAGATTATGGATGTGTTCAAAGAAAAGTGTGGGCGCACTCAAGGTCGAGAGGTAGGGGTAATGGAATAAGGTCAAGAGGTTGTTTGGGTGATAGGCCGTAGACAATTTCAAATGGGCTTTTACCTGTGGTGCGATTGACGGAGTTATTGTAAGCAAATTCTGCAATGGGTAAAATGACATCCCACGTCCCTGGCTTGTCCCCAACCAAACAACGAAGTAAATCTCCCAAACTACGGTTAACCACCTCTGTTTGACCATCAGTCTGTGGGTGAAAAGCAGAAGAAAACTTCAAAGTAGTACCAAATAACTTCCAAAGTGTCTTCCAAAAGTAACTGACAAATTTAACATCACGGTCAGACACTATGGTGGAAGGTAGGCCATGTAAGCGCACAATCTCCTTAAAGAACAATTTAGCTATATGGGATGCATCTGTGGTCCGTGAATAGGGAATGAAGTGAGCCATCTTGGAGAAACGATCAACCACTACAAAAATTGCATCATGCTTTGTAACTGTCTTTGGGAGGCCTAAGACGAAATCCATACTAAGGTCACTCCAGGGGGAATGTGGAAGAGGGAGAGGAGTGTATAAACCAAAGGTTCTTACTTTACGGGTTTTGCTTAGTTGACAGTGTACGACATTGAGAGACAATTCGAGCGACATCCTTTTTAGAGAAGGCCAATAAAAACGATCCTCAACCAAGGCAATGGTCTTATCTCGACCAAAGTGTCCAGCTAGGCCCCCGCATGTAATTCCCATATAAAAAATCTCGGAGGGATGTACGAGGAATACACAATTGAGTGCCTTTGAAGAGGTAACCATCACGGTTGATATCCCACATGCCGACGTGAGGGTCCGTCTCTCGTGTCATTGTAAATTATACCAAAATCGTGGCAACTGGGTATTCATTACGATATACGCCGAATCCTGTGACATGAGTGGTTAAGGAATGCAAAACAAGGGACATCCGGCTAAGAGCATCAAGAACTTTATTGTCCCGCCCGCACAATGCTTAAGGACAAAGGTAAAATCTTGAAGAAACTCTACCCACTTTGCATGTCTACTACTTAAATGGCGCTGGAGTTCAAGTAGCGTGAGGGCTTGATGGTCCGAGTAAAGTACAAATTCCTTGTGCAATAGATAGTAGCGCCAAAGGATGAAGAGATTGAACTATCGCATAAAAAATTCTTTATCATAAGTGGAGTAGTTTTGTTTGGCTTCATTAAGTTTCTCACTAAAGTACGCTATCGGGTGACCTTCCCGACCGAGAACGCCTCCTATTCCCATTCCCGACGCATCACAAGCAACCTCAAAGACTTTGGATAAATCTGGGTGGCATAACAAAGGTGCGGTGGTGAGTTTGTTTTAATGTCAAGGAAAGCCTTATGGGCGTAGTTGTCCATTTGAAGTCTCCTTTTTCGTGCACTCGGTGATGGGTGCGATGATAGAGCTAAACCCTCTAATAAATCGTCTATAAAAGGATGCTAACCCATGAAAGCTACGAGCTTACATCAAAGTAGTTGGTTCAGGCCACTCTGAATAGCCTTAATTTTCTCGGGGTCAACAAAGCAATTCCTTGAGACGAGACAATATAGCCGAGAAAGAGGACCTGTTGTTGCAAAAGGCACATTTCTTGAGGTTGGCAAATAATTTTGTGGCTCTTAGAGTAGTTAGGATTTGGCGAAGATGGTCTATATGTTGCCCTTCGATTTGCTATAAATCAAGATGTCATCAAAGTAGACCACTAAGAATTTGCCAATAAAAGGGCGAAAAATGTGGGTCATGACTCGCATAAAGGTGCTTGGGGCATTAGACATACCAAAAGGCATTACCACCCATTCATACAACCCGTCCCCGAGTTTTAAAGGCAGTTTTCCATTCATCACCGGGCGAATTCTAATTTGGTGGTATCCGCTCAGTAGATCTATCTTTGAGAACACTTTAGCACCGGCAAGATCATCGAGCATATCATCTAACCGTGGGATAGGAAATCGATATTTGATCGTGATTTTGTTGATAGTTCTACTATCCACACACATTCTCCATGAGCCATCTTTTTTAGGGGTTAACAAAGACAGAACTCGCACAAGGACTTAGGCTATGACGAATAAAGCCTTTCGTAATAGACCCTCTATTTGTTTATTCAATTCAGCTCGCTCGGTGGGGTTCATCCTATAATGTGGAAGGTTAGGCAATTGGGCGCCTGGGATGAGGTCAATGGCATATTGGATGTCTCTCATAGGGGTAAATTGATTTGGCGATTCACTGGCATGACATCCTCGAAACTCTCGTCAATAGGGGTGAACACTATTGTGGCTCTTGAGCATCCAGAGGGAAGCGAAAACTATCTTTGTTGATTAGTGCAAAATGATGCCAGATTCAAGTGCTGCTTGCACAAAGTGCTTATGAGACAATATTTGGAGGCGGTTAGCGAGGGGACGGGGGCTCCGGAACAGGGAAAACAGCTTTGTGGTGCAGGAGTAGGTTTGGCTGGATGGAGTAGGACAGTTTTAGTCCCATGCATAAATGAGTAGGTGTTATCTCTTCCGAAATGCCGAACATCATGATCATACAAACCAAGGTCGACCTAGCAAAATGTGAGCAACATCCATAGGTAAAACATCACAAGATAAATCCTCCTCGAATATGGCCCAATCAAGGGGTACTAAACAACGCTCGGTGACCGGAAGAGAAGTCTTATCTACCTGTGCAACTCGAAAAGGATATGGATGGGGTTCTCATATGAAGATTGAATCGAGTGAGAGCTGCCCTAGAAATTACATTCATGGTACTACCCCCATCAATAACAATTTTACTGTGTTTTGTTTTTCGGAGGAACCACAGCAGTGTGAAATATGCTGGTACGCTTCCAAGTGTCGCTTGGAGCTGGAGTAGTCAAGATGCATCTCATAATAGCGTAGAAAGTTGATGTGTGTGCAGAGGGAGATCATCATCAATTAAGTCATTTGCGTAGTCGTTGTCCTCAATAGGAGTAATAGCAACAATCTCGAATCGTGCTCAAGTGAGGTTTCATCAACACGCTCCATTGCTAACGTGCGATTTGGACAACGGGAAGCGATGTGACCTTTTGTATGACAATAATGACACTCTATGTTATTCCGAGAAGCAGAGTATGGATTGTGAAGAATTTTGCTCTCACTAGGAAAATTTGCTGAGAGGGGAATTGTGGGTGCCCGTGGTAAGGTGGGTGGTGGTCGAGGGTTCAACCTAGGCGATGAAGTCATCTGACTTTGACGAAGATCAGGGGACGAGATAAAAGCACGCCTTTGGGAAGGGTGTTGAAGGTATTTTTCAAACTCGAGGGCTTTATGATATGCCTCCTCTAAGAGTCGTCGAGCATGGATAGTAACCTCTCGCTTGATATCCGCTCGTAATCCATTAACAAACCTAGACACAAAGAACCTCGGATCTTCATTGATGTCACTCCTTAATAACAATTCCTCAAATTTGGTAATATAATTGTCTACACTAGACAATCCTTGCCTCGTGGTTTAACAACCGGTTGAACAACCGGGTCCTTGTAGTAAGGAGGAGATATTTTTCTTTCAACTTAGTTGTCATCTCAGCCCAAGTAGAAATGGGTGGAAGTCCCAATCTTTCAAAGTGTCGTCAAGCAGTTTGCCAATAGCGCTTGGCATCCCTACCAGCTTTCATTTTGTGAAACGAATCGTTGAGCATCGCTCATTTGGTACCACTCAAAATAATCATTCATGTTGTATAACCAATCGAGAAATGCGCTTGGATCTAATTTTCCATCAAACTCGTGGGCATCTACCTTAACCCTCCTAGACATGTCTCCCATGTCATCTTGAGGATACCTAGGTCGATCCAAGTGGCTACGATGTCCACCAGTAACTCTATAGCCTCGCCGGGTAGGTAAGGACGGCCGTGAATATTCTTCATCGAGAAGACATCCTCCTCAACAATAGGTTGGCGGTTGGGCAAAGGATTAGGTGTTGGTTGTGGCAAGATACCGCAAGTGTGTATTTTGTCATTCTTGTAGGAAGGTGACACGATAGAGCTTTGACCCCTAAGCGGTTCCCAACTAGGTTCTCTCAATGATTGTTTTTCCTGATTTCTTTGATCGATCACATAGTCATCATGAATGCGGTTAACCGATTTGGTCAATTGTTCAACTGCTTGAGTGAGTTGGTCAAGCCTGCTTTTGGAGGTTCGTCATGTTGGCCTCACCGGTGTTCACTCTTTTCTCAAGGTTATGGTGTTTGTCCTCAAAGATAGTGAATTTGGCTTCAAGGTCTCTCACACCATCATGATGAAAAGAAAAGGACAGGTATAACAAAATGCTTGAGAGAACTAAAATAATTGAGTAAGAAAAATTAAAATTTATGCTAATACATAAAGTAAGAAAAAGAAATTCACAATAAGTTGGAAATCAAATCTTTTGTCCACGAATGTGAACAATTGTACCAAGAAATTAAATTAAGAAAAATTCCCGTGTAATTGGAGGAGACACAAACGGTCTCGCTTAAGACCCAATTTCCTTAGACTCATGAGTCTTTTGATGTAATATTTCCTAAATAATTTAATGGACAATATGTCACTTTAGCAGATATTTCTTGAACAAAGTACTTTGAAGAATGTAAGACCAAAATGTACGGGTTTTGTTTCGTAGTTTTTTTTTTTTTTTTTTTTTTTTTTTTTTTTTTTTTTTTGCTTGTACTAAATTGAATTAAAAAAAATAGGAGCAGATCCAACTACGTAAAATGAAACCTCCTAATAAAACTATCAGTTTATAATCAAAAGGCAAAAATACAGCTTACCGATTCACCGAGTCAATTTGCGGAGTTGTGAGTGTATTGGACCAAACCGGGTCGAGTTGAATCGGACCAAACCGGGTCGAGTTGAATCGGACTGAGTTGAATCGGACTGAGTCGACTCGAAACCGAACCGGAAATAAATTTAACTTAGGGCTGGATTAATCGACGGGGCTGGAGGAAGGGGAAGGAGAAGAAGAAGAAGAACGAGGAGGAGTAGGGCGGAGGCGGAGGCGGTGATGGAGGGCTACGGCGAGGGCGTCGACGGCGAGGGCTTCGACGGCGAGGGCGTCGACGGCGAGGGCTTCGACGGCGAGGGCGTCGGCGGCGAGGGCTTCGACGGCGAGGGCGTCGGCGGCGAGGGCGTCGGCGGCGAGGGCTTCGACGGCGAGGGATTCGACGACGAGGGTCGCGACGGCGAGGGATGCGACTGCGGGTGACGGCGACGGCGGCCGAGGGCTAGCGGCGGCGAGGCTGGCGACGGCGAAGGCTTCCACGGCGAGTCCGAAGTTCCAATTTCTTCTTCTTTTCGTTTTTCTTTTCTATTTTTTTTTTTTTTTTGGCAAAATTGGGTATAGGTCAGAGGAAATTTCCTTGCTCTGATACCAATTGATGCCGGACGGGGAGTGAGGGAAAGAAGAATAGAGGGAAAGAGGGAGAAGAGGGAGAAGAGAAGAAGATAGAGAAGAAATAGAGAGAAAACTTAGGAGAAAACTTTGATTATCATTCCAATCTATCTCTGTTCTTCATACATAGCCTATTTATAGGTTTAAAACCATAATAAACTAATATCCCAACAACCATCCCAACAACCATACTAACCCATAAAATACTAAATTAACATAGGTCAGCAGCTAATTAGGACTTTTGGGTCCTATGACGGCGCCTAACATAAACTTTAAGATCACGTGCTACATCAGTGTTACTTCTCATTCACTTGAAGTTGTCACACTTAATATAGTCGTAATCATCTATCACACTCTCAACCTGGATTTTCTATCTTGTGAAAGTCATAGATGCCTATGGATTATCTAATATCTGTCATTTTCACTTTATTTTAGAACTGAGTACCGATAATATAGTTAGAATGTATTGTGCAAATGCAGATTTTTACAAAAAGCATTGCAAGTCATGTATCAATGTGGTAGAACTAACTCCTTTGTTCTTGGCCTTGAAGATATGTAATGCGGTTCTTGCTGCAAGAATAATGAATGCAACACTTGTGCTGCCGGAGTTGGATACCAATTCCTTTTGGCATGATGAGAGGTAGCCAATTTCACTACAACTGTTTTGTAATTGAAATTCCCAACGGAAACTTGTTACCATTCAACATAAACAGAAACATATATCTTTTTCTTCCTGGATGATTTAATAAATCAGCTTTCGTTGTAATATTGGATTAGTGTTATACCCTTTTATTTTTTTCTCAATGGTCCTTTGTTGTTATTGGAGTTGGTGATCTAGCTAAAAAGCTTCTCAATTCACAAAAAATCCTCCTTTTTTAGGGTTTTTAGTGATTTATTACATTGAGGTAATGGATCTGTTATTTCCATCATTGTTGCCTTTTCATGTTTGTGTATAGGATCAAATGCACTAAATTAATCTAATGAACCCTTCAACATCCACCTTGTGGTATTCTTTTTAATTATTTTTCAAATCTTCCATCTTTCTACAATGAATTCAGAAACCCAAAGCAGTCATGAGCGATTAAAATTAAACCTTGTGACAGAAATAAAATGCCTAAGGACTTCTCAGCAATTAAATTATTTGATTTTGTTCTTCTGTTCTTTGTGAGCTGAGTTTTTTGTGATTATAACTAATGCAATTATTTCACTACTTGAGCTTAATAATCCTTCCTTTGATATCCAGTGGTTTTAAGGGTATTTATGATGTTGAGCACTTTATCAAGTCGCTGAGGTATGATGTAAGAATTGTTGAAAACCTTCCAGAAGTTCATGAGCATGGAAAATCTAAGAAGATGAAAGCATATCAGGTGTGCTTCTATTGTGATTAGTGTGCTTTTTATCTATTTTGTGGTGGAACAAACATGTAGTCAGAAGTGTCCGTTTGACCAAAGGCCTACGACATCTTATCCTTTCATTGCAACGCTCCACGCCACTGAGCTCTGTTATCGTAGTTGTGATGACAATTTAAGAGGCATCCCTGGCATTTGAGCATGTGGTGAGAGATATTGATCATGGAGTTGTCTTAACACCATACTGTAGTCCATCTAGGTGTGTTAGTTCTTATTTTGAAGTGTCATTTTGGTCAAATATTTCATCATTATAAGGGTTTGAGCAATCTTCCTATTTGCTCTTGACACACTCTACACGATTGTCAAACTTCCGAAATTTCCTTGATTCAAAGAGGAGCTGCTTCACAACATCATTTTTTGCCATTCTATTCTGAAAAAAGAATGGAAACACTTGTCATGAAGTTCATGTTCTTTATTTCATCTTCTTCCAGGCGTAGTAGTTTCTTTGTTCTTTATATTATTTGTTGTTTCCCTAGCTTCTGAATTTCTGCGGGCTGGCATTTTGTTCAAGAAGAAGAGGGTGTAGGGGTGTCTCTTTTTCTTTTTTATTTCATGTACTTATTTCTTTTCTCTGTAATTTATTTGTCCTGCAGATTCGCCCTCCAAGAGATGCTGCTCCTTCCTGGTATACCACTGTTGCGTTGCAGAAAATGAAGGAGCATGGTGCCATTTACCTCACTCCATTTTCCCATCGTTTAGCTGAAGAGGTAGATGACCCTGAGTACCAGAGGCTGAGGTGTCGAGTGAATTATCATGCACTTAGGTTCAAGCCTAACATAATGAAACTAAGTGATGCGATAGTGAGTAAACTTCGTGCTCAGGGCCACTTCATGGCAATACACCTCCGCTTTGAAATGGATATGCTTGCATTTGCTGGGTAAGGAAAGAAGACTATCTGAAATTTTAAATGTTTCTTTCCCCTGATATACATGAACTCTTTTTCTTGCATCTGATACAGACCCTCCATTTTCTAAACAAGATAGGTGCACAATTTTCTTTTGATGTTTTTGAATAATAAATAGGCATACATTTAGCAAGGGATTGGGTCAAACTGATATCACATACACTCATTTCAAAAAAAAAAAAAAAACAAACCTGTTATCACATAGTATGCTCTTCTGATTCCTCCTTTTTAGTGATATTGAGTTGTGGTTTGTAGTTGAATTTCCATTACTGTCATATCCCTGCACTCTAACTTATGGTTATCTGAAAATAGGACCCACCTAATGAGCACCAAGACTAGTTTTGTAGCACAGGCATAATTATGGTTCAGAATAGCTCTCTATTGAACTTCTTGTCTACTCATGATTGTTTTTGTTTGATGACCATAATGTGTTGTGCCTTTTATAGGGAACATTTGAATCTAATAATTAAGTAGCTTGTAATTAAACATGTCTGTTGTCCAGATGTTTTGGCAATGAACCCTTGACCTCGGAAGGACAAGTGGCATCTGCAGCTGGATTTCTTTGACATCATCCATTCCAATTTCGTATTTGGCACTCCTACGAGTGATCTGCATTAGGAAGGTTCTCAATAAGGCCATTGGATATCCCATTTGGAATCCGAAATCCTGCCATTCCTGTCCTTCACATGTTGCTTACTGCACTAAAAGTTATATATTGTGTAAGGCACGTCAAGGACAACATCTATAATCCTTAGGATAATGCATAATAGAACAAGATTGAGCTTTCTTGGAATACGGGAGAAGGAAATTGCCACTCTTTGTCCTTGGAGACGATAATTGTAGGAAAGTCATTAAAGTATCATTCATTTTGGCCTTTCTTGGGCTGGACTAAGTGGAGTGATCCTTGAGGGCTGGAGGGTGGCCTCCTCTATCTGCATAATCGAGGCTGCATCTGAAAACAGAAATGGGAAAGAAGAAGAATTTAAAAAAAATTTATTTCTTCTAAAGTCAAAGAGTTGAGGTGGTTGCATGACCAAGTGTGATCCCTGGATTCCTTTGAGAACATACTTCATTCTCTCATAATTCTGATGTTGAAACTGGCTATCCTATGGTTAACACAACTAGGGACATGATGGGTAAAAATCAAATATTTCGCCTTTTATTGTGATCTGGCTGAAATGTAGGTACTTGTAATTCAACTTGAACACTTCTCATTTTCTGTGAAGTACTTACCAGATCTTTGCTTGAACATTATGATGATATTTGTTTTGTTAAGAGATGAATGTAGAATTAATTTTGTCAAAAAGCTTGTTTTTTCAATATTGTATAACATCCTTTCAGGTGCCTTGACATATTTACTCCAAAAGAGCAAGAAATCTTGAAGAAGTATCGAGCAGAAAACTTTGCACCTAAAGAACTGAATTATAACGTAAGAAGAGCCATTGGGAAGTGCCCTTTGACCCCGGAAGAGGTAATATTTTGCTTTTACTTTTACTATGGAATAAATTTCCTATGGCTTCTGCATTTTCGTCAGTTGGTTCAGTGAGATGGTAAGCATGTTATCACTATTATTAAGAATCAAGAGTGGGATCTAAGTTCATGTATGCTTAGGTGCACCCACTTAGCAGTGGCAATGGGTTGGGTCCAGTCTGGTTTCACAAAATCAGAACTGCTCTGCAAGAGAACCCGCGAACCCGTCCTTGCAGAAAAACCTGCTATGGGGTTGAATGCTCTATCCTCTTCCATCCTGCAGGTTTCAATACCCGCCCCTTCCCTGCTGGTACCTGGTTTACAATTTTTAAAAATTAATATTTCTTGTAAAAATCCTTTTATTAAATAAAATTCTACATAAAGCCCCTGCGTTATGCATCCCCCAATGTGACCACTGAGCTATTACTCAAGTTCAAGCCTATACACTTGAATTGTGTCACATTGTGGTACTTTGCATTTCAATGTTTAAACATGATTTGTGTTTTGGCTTCTAATGTTGTTACTGTGTTTTGTTTTTTCTGAATTAGTCAACTCTTCCGGGTAAATTAGTCCTTTACATTCAGTTTTGGTTATATAATTCATCATTTTATCTTTAAATCAAGTTATTCAGTGCCCCAAATGGAAAGTTTCCGGTTTTCCATTTTTCGTTTTCTTCCATATTACTTATTGAACAAAGCTGGTCCAGTCCAACAAATCGAGTGAGAGTCATTCGTTTGTTTTGCTTAGAAGAGTATGTACACTAAATTATAACTGGATTTGATCAATATTACTAGTATCAGCGTGGATTTCATGAGCAGGAACCTTAGAAAGATATAAATAAATAGAGGTCCGTAAAATGATCTGAGACTATAGTTTCTGAACACAATTGAGGACGATGACTGATTCTCGTTTGCAGGTAGGTCTCATCTTGAGAGCCATGGGATTTGACAACTCGACGCGCATTTACCTTGCTGCTGGTGAACTGTTTGGTGGGGAAAGATTCATGAAGCCATTCCGAGACTTGTTCCCACGTCTTGAAAATCATTCTACAGTTCTTGCTGCTGAAGTATTGGAAGAAAATGCTCGGGGTTTAGTAGGAGCTGCGGTAGACTATATGGTTTGTCTCCTAGCCGATATATTTATGCCCACTTATGATGGGCCCAGCAACTTTGCCAACAATTTGATGGGGCATCGCCTTTATTATGGATTTCGGACTACTATCCAGCCTGACAGGAAAGCTTTAGCACCTATTTTTGTTGACCGCGAGAACGGCCGAAGAGCTGGTTTTGAGGATGCCATCCGTAAGGTCATGTTCAACTCCGAGTTTGGAGGTCCCCATAAACGTGTTCATCCAGAATCATTCTACACAAACTCGTGGCCTGAATGTTTTTGTCAGAAATCAGCCAAGAACCCAGCTGACGAGTGCCCACCTGAGAATACTGTGGAGTTACTGAACAGCCGTTTGCAAACAGAAAGCGGTGAGGAATCGGAGCCTAATCAAGCTGAAGTAGACACGTCACGTGTAGATGAAAAAGCCTAAGTTACTGATTAAATGTAGGGCTTCATGAAAATTTTCTTGCGGGAGAGATTTCTCACTTGTAACAAGCAGAAATGTCAAAGATTCAAGAGTAGGTCGGTCGAGTTGTTGGTTGATGTTGTAACATGCGGAAGAGCTTAGGACAATGTATTCCATTCTTTTTACCTCCCATTTCAAGGGGAAATATCCATGTCATATCTTGTACATAAAGCAGCCACTTTTGTGAAATAAAATTTTATTAGCTTGCTTGATGTGCTTTATCTGCTGATCGAAGAAATTGTACTGCTCTGATTATTTCACTGATCATACTAGAGAAGATTACTTGCGGAGTTGTTCTTCACAGGACCTAGTCAAATTTTAGAAGATCCCTGCGTTCACAAAATTTATCCCGATAATCACAACTCCTGATCTGACTTCAATATCAAACTCTGTTACTGGAAAGCCAGATGCAGCGTCAAGATTCATGAGAGTTTAAATTTTGAGTTGAAATACATTAAAATTCACAAGATGATTTTTCAAACAATTCAATAAGTTATTTTCTTCTCTTAGATATTTCGATCAAGGTGACAAATGAAATTTGTGCAAGTTCTAAATTGTTCCAGAAAGATAAGAACATAGCCAACAGAACGAAATGCAATTGGATGGTTGCAACCACTTGTTAAATAGAAAAGGCCACAGTCATGATGCTTATGACAATTTCATCATTAAATTTTAACGCGAGAAAAACTATTCGAACATGATTGCATATGTAGTGCAAAGCCCAGGTGACACTCGAGACTAAGCCAAATCAAATTGAAGTTCAGACAAGACAAGACAGAGGTTGCACCTATCGCCTGTTCGCATCGCTTCCTACAGATGTTCAGGAACCATCAGAGGCAGTCCAAATTCCAGGGACATGTAAACGAGTTTTTTACAGAATAACTGCAGCCCGTAAGGACACAGGCACGCTCCTTACATGAAGCTTCAAATGAAAAACAGACAGCAAGCCGCTTGCTTAAGGGCGGGTAGCAGGTTTTTCAACCACCTCAAGACCAACACAAGGTCACTTTTGTTCCAAATGATGATTAAGAAAGCAGTTACATTTGCACAGCAGAGAAATTTAAAGATAAATGAAAAACTACAGACACTACTCTCCACATCTATTTGGACAAAAATTTACAGCTAATGGATTTACAGCACAAATGAAGAACACCAGAAACACAACACGCTATTTTGGGAGTATCATGATGAGGATCGAACACGCAACTTGTCAGCAACATACAAAAGGTGACTGATATTGGTGGTGGGGTAATGTTGCAGCAGCTTGAGATTAGAAGTGAAATCACCTGCTAAGAGTCGCCTCCTAATGAGTATCAGCATTGCACAGCAGATCCGAAGCACGGTTTCCTGCCATAGGCAAGTGTTTCGTGAATGGCACCAGTTAGTTACCATTCTATAAATTTCAGAAGAAAAGTAAAATACAGTATATCAAGCCCTATGATATCAACATGCCACACCAACTGATATACCTGAGGACCCTCAGGATCACTTAAAAGTGTGTCCCAAATGTGAAGACTATCCGCAAAATTAAATTCTTGAGTTAATAGAAGAGTTATCCATCTGAAGGCATAAAACTGGGGATTTATCTGTAATTTGCAGACAGAAACACCAACATCAGTCTGGAAAGGTTCTCATATGTTTCAAACAGAGTTCAGACAGCCTTGCCATTCACATGCTTTAGTGCAAATGGATACTGTGAGAATAATTCACATCACCCAAAGAATAAATTATGCGTCTACACATAAAAGAGAGGAAAAAACCCATCCAACAGAGAGTCAGTGAAGTGCCGAAGAGCATAAACAGGCCTCAGCAGGATTTTTTTTTCTAAGAAAACAATAATTCACCCACTTTATTCGCAAAAGAGATTAAGATTGAGTTGAATTCACTCTAGAGGATGTTTTAGTGAGATGAGATGCGATAGAATGTGCCTCAGGGCTCAAACTTAAATTTATAACACTGGTCCAAAAAAAAAAATTAAATCACTATAAAATGTACTTCCAGATTCTGTTCAAATTGAAATTGTAAATTTAACCTAGTTATAGTAGATAGAAGAAATCTCTGAGACCCAATTCTTATTTTTAGCCATAATCATATTTGTTCATCTAGGTCTGTCAACTCCTCTCATAACAAGGAAAAGAAACAAGTCATTCTTACTTTGGTTGTGATTTCTAAATGACGCCAAAGTTCTTCATCATGTTCTTTCAGAAGTTGTGATAATTTGGTAATTGTCGAGCGGATGCCCACAACACTGTTGTCAAGTTGTTGACAGAAATGATCTCGAAACCCACTTAACAACTCCACGAAGCAAAAAAATGAATCTGCCTCTGCAGATGCCTGCAAATACAATATAGCTTACTACAAGCAAAAGAAAAGAAACAGTAACATGTTTTGCACCAGCAGAATTCAAGAGAAAAGAGAAACAACAGATAAAGAGCTATTTTTCATATTGTGGCAGAGCAATTAAGGAATTTGTATGACATCTTAACCTCCATAGCTGGTACAATTGCAATGGACTCCAATGAAGTAGCATTGGGACCTCTCTCACAAGGAACCGTGCACCAAGACACTTGCTTCTACTTTTTTTTTTTTGCTATCATTTTACAGTAGCAAACTCTGCAGTATAATATTTAGATGAATGCAATTAGACCCACATGGACTTCAAAGCAATTCTTTGAGTTCTTGACCATATTTGGTCCACTAACCCTATATGAAGCCAATCTTCTAGGCATCTCACTTGCAGAAGAAGGAACCGTTTCCTCCTTGTTACTGCTCTTTTCTTGTCTTCTTTCCATAAAACTTCATTGAATTCCTTTGTTGCGAGGAATTAATTTTATTCATTCAAAAACTAGTATACATAAAATAAAAACAAACAGAATATACGATCTACCTCCCTCCCTCAATCAGCTTGTGTATCACAACTCTCAAAGAGATCAACGACAAAAACAAAAACCCAGTATATGAACAAATACAACTGTACCAAGAGACTCACCGCATTTTCCACCTCTGGATCATTCCTGAAGACATAAAACAGAGGAGCCAAAACTTCATTCATTCCTTGTACATATCTTATACCAGGATTCAGTTTCGCAAAAACAATTAAGATTAGTCTCAATGCGTCCTGCACCACAAGTAATGCATACAAGTTAACAAAAATATTCCAACAACACGAAAAATTGGTGGATGACTCCTTAAACAAGGGAATAAGAACATAGTGAGATTTCTGTCTTGAACCTTCAACAGATTCTTGTTATTTTCAATGTGTATAGGAGAAAAATGATAAAAAATATAAACACCAATCAGTTGGTGCACAGGTGGCAGATAATTGAATATGCTGAAAGTGACTTTTGCTATTATGTTGCAGTAAAAGATGATGATTTCATAGATTGTCCATTTGCTTTCACAGTATGGAATGCAGGATGCAAAAGTTCAACTCTTAGTTTACTTACTCAGCCTTATTTCAGGATTTGGTATTTTAGTTTCAAAAAGGCCTTTGCCAAGTCTAACAAGTATTGTAAAGCAGGTTGCTTTCGCAGCTGTAACTTGGGTCTTATAAGTGGAATGGAAAAATAAGATTTTTGGCAACAGAGGTAGTTGTGGAGCTAGAGTTACCAAATACGTAATCCAACATAGGGTTTTGATTGTACTATTAGCCAGGGAACATTGTCGTGTTGCAGCAGCTTGCCACCAGAGAGAGGAGAATGCTGGTTAACTATTCCATCGTAGTTGCCTACTTTATGAATTTATTTAACAAATTACCCAACATAAGCAGAAGCCTCAGTGTGTGAGGCTTTTAGCCCCTGGCCTTTTATGCTGCAAGGTCATAGAAAGCATATGAGCACTCTAAAGATAAGAAACTTCCTTTTGGGAATGGATACAGAGAAGGAACTCGCAAGGCCAGATGTGACAAAAAAGTAGATCCAGAGGTCCTCTATAGACAAGTCAAGAAAATAAAAGCAAACACTTGCATCCTTTTAGTTTCTTTTAAACCCTAACTCAGTCCAGTTCAAAAAATAAACACATAAATAAATAAATAACTAAAAATCCTAACTGTCCTTCTTAGAAGCTTCCATAATCCAATCAATTTCATATGATGTTACAAAGACTGGAGAAATTAAATATTTGAAATGAAGATAAAAAAAAACTAAATTAAACCAAATCAATTTTTCATTTGATCATGTGATGATTAATCAAACCAAATTAATTTTTTGCCCACTGAAGCTGCAAGGATAATCTAAGAGAGGAAAACGGTACTTTCCAGATAAGGAACTTGTTGGGCCTCACCTGACAAAATTTCAGATCTCGAGGCCCGCTGTAACCAAATTGGAAAAAACTAACTAGTTGCATTATAGGTTTTTCTTTTAGCTGATTGCTAAAAACATAATTTTTTCTCTTTGTTATAAAACAGGTATGCTATAATCAATTTCATACAATGAAAACCAAATGGACCAGCTAACATCATTTTCTTTACCTGGTTAGATTTTGCAAAAGGTGTGTCACCACAGAAGAAATTCATATCTGGATGTGTTCGTTTAACATCACGATCAATCTGCTCTATGATCTCTGTATCCTGACAAATGTTGTATATGAACGATTTAGTACAACCAAAGATACAAAAATACAGATGCATCTATATATCAAACACATATTCTGCATTGTCCATATAAATTCAGCATTTCAAAGAGCAAGATCTTTAGAGTGACTGAATTCTAATTTTTTTTACTGTAAAAGAACTAAAAAACATAAAATTTAAATAACAACAATGAATGATTCAAATGAGAAGTTAAAGATAGAGAAAACCATGGAGAAGGCTCTATTTCTTCTATTTTAAAAAGCGAGAAACACCTCTTATAAAATAACATGATTGTCATATATACATGAAGGAGAAAGTTATGAAATAGCAATACCTGGAAAAATTGATTCCAAACACTAGTTTTTCCAAGACTTAAAGGATGCTCTCCGTGAGCGATTTCTGACCTTGGCAGCACCCCACTTCTTTCACTCTTTACTTCATTGATAGCAATGGCATCAGACTTGTCCAGCCTCCTTGCAATCTCTGACTGACTAACCGCCAGAAGCATTTAGAAGCCAAAAACTAGATAAACTAGAAAAATTAAATAAAAAATTGCTTATTTTGTTAAGGAACTTGTTTCCTACTTCACTTAACAACTTTATTTAAATGGTAGTAATAGGAAAAGCATGCAGGGAGGGAGGGAGGGAGGAGAGAGTCCAAAAGGAACTAAAACATGAACATCATATGTATTTTAGCCAGATTATCAGCTTTTTTTTTTAAGAAGTCAGGATATTTAGTGACACAAGAAAAGGGGGAAAGAGGCATAACAAAAATGCCAAAACTAGAAAATATGTATTTTAGCCAGATTATCAGCCCCCTTTTTTTTTTTTTTGGAGAAGTCAGGATATTTACTAACGCAAGAAAAGGGGAGAAAAGGCATAACAAGAATGCCAAGACTACAAAAAAAGATACAAGATTAGGTTGTGGATGGTTCTGATTAGCTCAGAACAAGTTTTCAGCCCTTTCCATAGTAAAAGATTTAACAGGCTCTTTGCAGAAGGGAGCAAACTTACAAGATATTTTCAGGTTCGGCTCTAGCATGGAACCACTCATAGCCTACTATCATTAAAAAATAACAATGTACTCACTGCAAAGAAAGGTACAAACACTTTTGGATCTTTTTTTTTTAACGCCTTGTAGTTTGTGCAGTTTTTGTGCTGCACAAACGACAATACTAAGAAAATGTAATATCCAAAGCTCACTTGACTAGCTGAAAGAAGCCCACCAAGGTCGATAATCAGCTAATGTCTTTTCCAAATAAATCTGATGAACAACATGCAAATGGTTATGTTTGCTGTCCATAAGTTATATAGAATTTCATCTGACAAGTTGACACTTGAAAATATCCATTCATCACTTCATTGATATTCAGCAGAGAAAGAGACAAATGATCTCTCATGACTTTGAAGTCAATTTAGAGTGACTAGGAAGAGAAAAATCTTATTCCTAATAGTAGTGTTACAATGGACAAAGTACTTACCGGATTTACCAGCAACTCCTCCTTAAAAAGGGCATACTGAGATCGTTTTTTTGCTAGCTCAGATGCCCAGAGCTCTCGATTGGGAGGAAGATACCCTAAAAGAAGCTGCCCAATAAGAAATAAATCAGGCTTAGTTCAAATGACATGTAAGAAGGTAGTTACAAGTAACAGCAACTGGACGAACTACTTAAATCTTAATCGCACTAATTATCTAAATTTGTTTCAAGATGGGCGTGAAGATTTAACATCATGTTACACCGCATCTATAAGACTGCAGATTCTAAGGACCTCAGATATAACTGCCGGTTCCACATACACTGTATAATATTCACCCCCAGTACTTGGTTACTGAAAACAGGTTCATTCTGAGAAAAATTGAAGGTGATTGTGGATGGGGTATTAGAAACCCTGCTATCAAGTGGCAGACATAGCTGTAAACTTAGAGATAACATGCTCGTAGTCCACCCACACTGTCTAAGTTAGTAAAATCATTATATAGAACAGAAAGCAAAACAGGTTTCAAACACAGGAGCAGATCGCACCCCTGTTCCAGCCATTCAAATCAGCTGGCGAACTCAGTTCTAAAGAGTTAAGGATATTAAAAAAAAAAAAAGAGAGGGAGAAAGAAAAATTTAAAAAGAAGGGAAGCGATGGAAGAGAGTTAATGAACAATTACATTCCGTCATTTGGCAGAACGAAGTTGCGAAGGAAGACAAGCAAGCAAATGAACCCACTGGAAAATGTAGCATAACAAACATAAAGCAAGATATAAATTAAAAGACAACTGTGGAAGAAATACATAATTGAATATCTATACGAATCGACTGAATACAGATAAATCTACCGGATTAAAATCGAGTTCAACTTCACAAATCCTTACTCTACGAAAAAAAAAAAAAAAAAAAAGATAATAGTACCTTCCAAACAGTAGGCCGTATTCCGGCGCCGTCTGGTATTCCCTGACACGCCAATCTCCTCAATTCCTTCATATTCACGACCTTTTTCGACAACTAACCCCGAGGAAGAAACAACGTAATCAACAAAAATTGGGTGATAAAACAAGGGAATGTAACTTGAATTCAAGCAAAATCAAAACAGAAATCACAATACTAACCTCGGCCAACAACTGAACTTGCCGCGAAATATCTTCCGCCGACACACTCGGGGAGTGCGACTCCACCACATCCTCGCGATCTTCCTCCCTCGTCGGAGGCTCTTCCGGCGTCGCTACGACCGGAGGTTCTAGAACCGGATCCCGATTGGGAATTTCAGGTTTAGGGGATTCCTCGGGGGGTTTTGTAGCGTAACGGTTCAGCCGCTCGTCTTGCGCCGAGGTGGACCAGATAGAACTGTTGAGCCACTCCGGGACGTGCTTCTTCATCATCTCCGCCCGATCGAGCACAAGATCGTCGAGAACCTGTCATGCAACGCGGATAGAGTTACTTCGGCAGCGGAAGGCGGGAGGGCTTCTAGAGAAAAAAGAGCGCCAGCGATGCCATTTCCCAGAGTCGCTGCCTCTGAGTGGAATGCAGAGTTCTTTGTTCTGGTGACGTGAACAAGGGCCTTTTTACTCTCGTTCTACTCATCCGACTCAGTTAGATGAGCTTACCTTTGGTAGGGCGGCTCCACCCGGCTGGTTCCTATCCGACTCGGAAGTCAAATCGAACGAGTCGGAAACCTCATATTAAGACAATTCGCCAACTACCAAAATATTTCTAACTTTTTCGTGTATGATGCATGGTAGTAGCTGTGTGGTCCCACAAACCTACTACTAACTTGGTTGATGAAAAAAATATTCAAGTATTTTCTACATTTTCTCCCTCTAATAGTGTGTACTTTTTCTTTCTCCCACGTTTAAATTTCATATAATGACAAAAATAACAAGTTAAAATTAATGAATTGAATTAAGAATATTAGTTGCATGGTCTAATATTTGTTTCTAAACACTATAATTTTTTGGTGTTTTATCTCCTTCTAACTGGAGAGTGATTGTTGTGCATTATAAAGTAATTATTGGGTTTAGCCCTTTTGGGGTTTGTATTGAAGTTGGGGCTTTTTTAAGCTGTGAATTTAATTTAAGCAATTATGGTGCATTGAAATTAATATACAATATTTTTCAGTAACTATTTTAGATGTATTTCCACCACCATGCGGCTAAATGATGAAATATTGGGAGACATTTAATTATCTATAATTCATCCATTGCGTTCGATTATATATTTTTATTTTCTCATTGCAGAGACTTCTTATCATTGAAACATTGAAGGGTTTTATGTAAACTAAGAGAGATTTAAATGTCTAATGAAAAATGTGCAAATGACTTTATATGTAGGAGATGTCCAGTATATTTGCCTCTAGGTAATCTCTTGGACAAATGACTCTTGAGATAACTCCTTAAAAGAGTCCTTTTCAAACAAAAAAAGTTTTTTTAGAGTTGTTTAAAAAATATTAAAATATTTACTTTCAGAGTTCTTTTTAAATTAAGTGCAACCTATTGTTTTTCTTTCGAAAAATACTAGTTGCACCTATGCATAGTACCTACCCTACGTACATGTTAATCTAAACCATTGATATCTAGTGTTTATCCTTTTGAATATAGGATTTTATAAAATAATTTTTTTTTATATTTTCAAGGTCTTAGATTAACATGTACGTGGGATAAATAATGTGCATAGGTGAAGCTAACATTACTATTTTCTTGTTTAGAGAGCAGCTTTTTTGTCTTAAAAGAAGCTTTTAACTCCCAAAGAGTTTGCTAAACATCCATCCTTTAGTTCTTGTCACCAAAGCTTTGAAAATAGACGTCAATCAAACTAGTTAGACCAGTTTGAACCAATGATTGAAAACAAACACTTTATAAACTTATAATGTGTTGGTTTGAAGATTATCGTTTGAAAATAGAGTATTGCTATGCATACAATATTGTTTGCGTACATTTGCATACAACCCCTTATATAATAATGGTAGAAATTGAGGCGCCATTATTAAGTAGCATGCGATGAGTTGTATGCAGATGTACACAAATAGTATTACACTTGCAATATTATACTTGAAAGAAAAATAATTTGAGTATTGTGAGTTATTACAGTGAGTGTTTTACATTCTTATGTGCTGCTGGCAACCTAGTTGGTAGTCTAAGATCTAGGGTTTAGACTATAGAATAGGAAAATAACTCCTATTTTATCTCTTATTTGGACGGTCAACGAAGATGCCATAGTGTAAACAATTACGGTAAAATTTTGGCACTTTTCTTGAAAATAACACTTGCAAAAGCTGAATAACCAGCTGCTGAAGCCGCATAACCACTTGCAGACCAATTTTCATCAAACGAGACCAAACCGACCGGTCTGACGGGTTTTGGAACAAAACAGGTTCTGATACTGAACGGATTCGGAAAGCTTATCGGTTCAGGTTCAACCCGTCGAACCGACCGTTCGATCCGCTTCTTAAACCCCCTCGGCCTCTTCAGTGTTCGCAAACGTATGGTATTTCCCCTCGTTTCTTTCCCTCTTCGATCCGAAAACTACCAAGAAGAACCCAAACACCAGACACCTTCAGCCTGCTTGAATTTCTCTGTAGAGGTCAGGACAGCGACCGGAGAAGAAGATTGTTCCTCTGTTTTCAAGGCGAACCTTCCCAAGATTAGGGTCATTGCCGCCTCAATCTTGGCCTAGGGTTCATTCGCCATTATGTACGCTGATCGGGTTGCGGCGGGGGCCAAAAGTTCCTTGAGAGACCGTCTTAATGGTAATATTGGAGATGAGTACGGCCGCTCGCGTCTTGTTCTGGGAAAGAGGTAGGGTTCAATTTCTTGCATGCTGCTATTTATTTTCTTTTCGGAAAAGTCGTCGAAGTCTGAGTTGACGCTAAGGACCTTGTTCCGAGAAATTCGAATATTGAGAACAAAATTGTAATATCATGTGAATGGCCCATCCTTCTTGTTAAGGCTGATGAAGCGCTCGGTTTCATCTGCTCATTGATGTATGGCTTTAGTGACGAAAGAGAGTTTCGGAGGTTTTTGAGTGCGGTTATTCTCATCCGTCTGGCCCATTGTGGGTCTCTGGGTTAAGGTCTTTCGAATTTTGTTGAGGCTGATGAAAGAAAAGATCTCTTTTTTAATCAAAAGAATAAGAATTCATACGGTCAGAAGTATTCGTATTTTGTCCGGGATTAATATAGGTGACACCCACGAGTGAACCAAGGTCTGAAAACTCCTTTCCTTCTATTTTAAGATTATATTTCTACTTGATATTTCTTAAACGCAGCAGGTTAACATTATGACATTATCTCGAGGAAATATGGTTTGCCCTCTCAAGATTCTCTTAAACATGATACTGTATGGTGTTAAAAGGCAAACAGGAACAAGTTCGGTGGTGTTTAAATGCTGTCTTCTTTTTATGGAGAAAAAAACCTTGAATCAACGCACTCTTTAAGTCATCTTTTTGACCTTTAGTGGTCTATTTTTGTTCTTTACATGCGTTCAATTATAGTTTCTAAGATAAATTAAAAGAAATAATGCATCTGCAAATTCAATTTTTTGAGTTTGTAGTATGACTTTGTGCAGAACTTTTTCCCACGAAGAGATCTCTAAAGAATCTTTGTATTCAATTAAACATTCTATTGTCAAGTCAGTTTTGGATGATTTCTCCTTATAGAAGCTTTGTAGATTACTAACAATGCAATTGGCACTTTGAAGATTATACCCTTCGTCAAAAAATTCCCAGATTGAACTAGTGAAATGTGTGGAACTCACCGTTCTCTGTCAGTGGAATATCTTTCATTAAGATCTCTTTACAATTACTTTCATGAAAAAAGGTCTTATTGCTTGTTATACTGTTCAAGAAATATAGAGGTGAATTTGAAAATTTTAAGAACATGTGAATTTGCCTAAGTACAGAGGAATGCCTATTCTTACAGACTGGGAATTACAGAAAGTTAAGAGGGAGATCTTGCAAAAAAATTTCGAATGTTTTGTTTCTTGTCTGCTCCTAGCAGGTTTTTTTAATCAACTAATCGATTTATTTGGGTCAGCCTTTCTTTTCTATATTCTATCAAGTGAAATCATCATTATTTAGTTCTTAAAAAATTATCTTTGTTCAAGAGAATGCAGCTGATGGTTTAGCTGTATTTTTTACTAGTTTATATAAAATTAATCCTATTGTGTCTATTATTATTGTCTCTATTATGATTAAAAAAAATCCTGTGCTCTGTATTGTATATATGACATGGAGATTAATAACTTAGCTGATATCGATTACCTTGGAGTTCTTGGGAATGTTCTTTCATGTTTATATTCATCTTGGTAATCTGTCTAATGTGCAGGCAACGGCAGTTTGATGATAAGTGGGAACATGATCTTTTTGATGAAGAAGAAAAATCTCAAGTTTCAAGTACATAAAGTCCTGCTGTTTATCAAGCATTTTAATTTTTGTGAGTTTATTTCATGTTTTTGTGTTATATTTTTGACTGAATTGCTGGGGTATCAAGATAGTAAAATTGGCTCCAAAGATCTTCGGCTAAAGCTCCTAAGAAAGGGGAGTCAGCAAACATATCAGCAAGGGAGTGCTTCTCTTGGTGGAGTGCGTGATCTACGGGACAAGCTATCTGGCACAATGCAATCACAACCTGCCAATCCTGATCCCCCCAAGGCAAAGGCAGTATCCGAGATTGTTAGACCTGCCAGAAAAAGCACAGCTGTCAATACATCTGTTTCAGAAGTGAAGCAGGTTACTGTACCAGCAACTTCTAGAAAGAAAACTCAACAAAAGGTTAGCCTCCTTAATCCAGAATTATTGTATTCCTCTTCCCACTATGCTACAAGTTTCAACAGTTCCTTCTTACTGGTTTAAAATGTACCTCTAGCAAACACAACATACTTGTACTGTTGGCTTATTGACTTAAGAGTTCAGCAATTCGACAATCTTTTCTTTTGGCGAGTTTTTGTGTTAAGGGAAGAGAAATGGTTATAAAGGCAGCTTTTTTGTGTGTGTGTGTGTGTGTGTGTGTGTGTGTGTGTGTGTGTGCAATGGTCAGAGCTTTGGCTGGCATTTTCATTTGGTAGTTCTATCTTTAGTTGGCCTTTGTCAAGTTTTACTTTGTGAGTTTCATCTTTGTTTTCAAGGATGTCTTGTTTGACCCCTTACTTTACTGTAGCAAGACATTTCCAACTGGTTTATATGGAAACACTGCCAGACTTGTCTAAACCATCTCAAATAGCTTCTTTAGTTATGTCCAAACCATCTATGTTTTCATTCGAGAATCTCTGGAGTCCCTCTCCCTCTCCCTCTCCTCTTTCAGTCTTTCTTTCTCCTTGAAGCGATGATTGATTAGTTGAACGAGGGTGTAAGGGAGAGTAGATTAGTTACTTTCTTTATTATTTTTCTAAAACATGTGTAAAATTCTGCAGGTTGATAAAAATACAGTTGACGGTTTACTGCATTCTCTTGGCCTTGAGAAGTATCTGATTACATTTCAAGCAGAGGAGGTAGTAGTGAAAGATATATCTTTGCTGGCAGAATTTGCATTCACTAGCTATTTTTTTTGACTTGGTAGAGTTTCTGTTTTAAACAGATCGATATGACTGCTCTTCTGCACATGAATGATGAGGATCTTAAGGCTCTAGGGATTCCTATGGTATGTTTTACAAGGTTTTTTAATGAGGCAAAGTTGATTGATTTGTGGATAAATGCAGTAGAAAAAACACACACAGTCAGGACCTTTCATAAAGAGGGAAGATAAACTGGTGTCTAGAATCTGAAAATTGGAGAAACTTTTTGCATGGTGGACACTAAAAGGTTCTCCATTTCTTGTTTACAATAATCTGAAACTGTAACTTTTGCTTCTTAATAGGCCATCATTTGTAACTAACAAAATGATGGCCTTGTACTCCCACGTCTGTTTTAACATCATCAGAAAGTCCACTAAATAATATTAAGTCTTTGGTATACTTCCTTGTGAATAAAATTCACATGTTAGTAGTTGGCTTTAGTTCGGTGTCCCCATACATCTGTCATGATTACTTTGTGATTCTTACCAAAGTGACAATATTATCTTATTTTGGAGAATAAGGAAATCTGTTACCACTGCACTGGGAGGTCATCTTTTGCCTTTTCTTATACCTGTTTACTCATTTATTTGGTTGCTCAAGTTAGATGCATTTTTAAAGTTATTTTGTGGTGCAGAAGTAGTAGCTCGATTGATTTTCAGAATATTGAGGATAGCATCTGGTAGACATTCAAAATGAGTTACTTCTAGCATGACATAGTATAAGAGTGGCACAATGATACTTTATTTTGGCCCTATCAATTCTCATTTGAGACAGGAATTTCTATAGATTGTGTTTTTGCAACTGAATAATTTTTTTTTGTACCTATCTTGTGTGAAGACTGCCTGTTTTGTTCCAGTGACAATTTATTTACTATTTCTCTGGCTGTACTCATAGATTTAGTTAGTCTTGAGGGGAAAATGGTCTTTTTTTACATATAATCACCCCTTGGTGTGAAAAAAAATTTAGCAACAGTTTTTATCATGGATTCTGTTTCATTGGATAAAATAGTATGTGATTACCTCTGCAATGTTCCCATGATGAATGCTGACACTGTTCTTGTTTTTGGGGTGTTTGCAGGGTCCCAGGAAGAAAATATTGTTAGCATTGGATTCTAGAGTCTGAAAATTAGTGAAAACATCAGTGTTTTATTCCTTTTGCTTCAGAGCTTATCCATTCACTTGGGTGACTCAGATTGGTGTTTTTCAGCTAGTATGAGCCTGTAAGTGAAAAGTGTTTCTAATTTCGGTCTTTATACTCTTCTATGCTGAAAATAGCTTCAATGTAATCATGTGGCAGCAAGTGCCGCTTCTCTTTCCTGGAGCATGTGGAAGAGAAGCATGGCTAGTTGTTTGTGCTGATTATAAAACTGTAAGGATGACTGTCATATCAATCTAATTTTGTCTTAGTTTACTGCTAATCTCTCTGGTATTGAGACTTAAGTCAATTGTTACTCTTCCAGATGAAATCTTTTCAATGTCTCGTGTGTTTGTCTTGGTTGTTTGGTTTGGACATCCCTGCATTATGTTTTTGAGCTTCTGAACATCTTTCTGAACCATTAGATGCTTATGTGTATAAATGGTTGAAGCATAATGTTGGGCCTGCTGATGTTTTTAGTTTTACGTTGCATTTTTTTCCTGTTCTTTGTTTTGGTTTTTGACAAGTAAAGTTGGACTGCAAGAATCAAGAGGCGGCTACAGAATAACTGTGGATCACATTCATTTTTCATTCCGAGAAGTCTTTTACTACCTTTGCTCCATTACATAAGCTTCGCATCGAAGGAGAAGTGAAATGGTTTTTCTGTATATTCTACTTTGTGGAATTGTATGTTTTAGTGTTGTTTTAAAAGAAGTGCGGTGGTAGTTAGTAGTCTATTTTAACTCAAGGCTTGGTGGAAACAATTGACACTTTGACTTTTGAGATTGAGATGAATGAAATGATGATAACACCGGTTGCAATACGGGAGAAAACATTGTTCTCAACGTCTACTTTGACTTGGTTTGTGGGATTACCGAGCCACCTTATAGATTTCTGCATGTTCAAATCTGGTTATTGAGATAATGTCAATTTAGATTTGACCATTGCTGGTGTTCACGAGAATGGCATCTGGGCAACGGTGAATTTATCACCGTATCCATTCATTTGAGAAAGATGGGCAGCGATGGTTTTAGTCATTCGATGGCAATCATTCTTGAGAATTGGGGAGTGGATACTGGACAAGGCGAGTCTCTGTTCGTTCCTCGATCTTACTTAGATGTGTGGATACTGTGACAAAGTCGCCAAAGCCCAGATTTTCATTTTCGTCAACATCACCAGTGTCATCGCACTTCTCAAAGTACCTTTCGTTGTACTTGCAAACAAGCGTGAAATCACATTAAAACCTAAACCTAAGGTGTCAAGAAGTAAGTTTGGGTAAAGTACTCACCGAAACTTGATGTTATTTTATATGATGACAATCTGTAAAATTAAAGGCATAAACGTATATGATGACAATCTGTAAAAATAAACTTGTGTGATTACCGAGTTACCTTTCGAATATCAGAATTTAAAAAACGTGCGATGGTGTTTATTGAGAAAGGGTTGTGTGATGATCTGAGAAGTGGTTTTAGTGCGACTCTGGAGATGGTAAGTCCGTGTTCTAGTGCTGGTGAAGTCATTCGAATATGTCAATTATTCAGAAGATTGAGCGGTGGCGACACTGTGACAAGGCGAGTCTCTGATCGTTCCTGCATCTTTCTTAGATTGGTAGATTCGGCGACAAATTCACCGTGACAAGGGTAGTTCTTTTTTTGTCTTTGACTTCTTTACCCACTTATATAGATAGATTGATTGATTGTACAGTATACTGAAACTCTGTCCTGAAAATGAGCGTCACAGATTGCAAGTCAATTACTTCAAATTTATATCCAACGCAGTCTGTGGGAATCAAACCCACTTCGGTGGAAGGGTTTGTATCGGTATTAGTAGTTGGTAGTAAGTGAGTGCATCAATTTGAAGAGGGAGAAGCAATGGATCTAATTGATGAGACATGTGAGAGAAGAAGAGTACCCACCATTAAATACTTGAAAAAGTGACTTAAAACTACCCATCCAGATTCTTTAATAACAAGCACATTCTCAACCAACCCAATTAGAAAAAAAGAAAATCTTACTTGGATAGAAAGTGGGATTTGACAAAAAGTGGAGCTGCGTCAACACTGTCATCATTTAAGTGGGCTGGAGTACACGTAAGCAAGTGTGCTGTACGACTCGTCCGAGTCTCCCCTCCACAAAACTTCCGAGCCATGACGTCGACGCCACGTCGCCCGATCCACGCGTTAACCATCCGCTGAGTTCGTGGCCGGCCTCTCCTTTCTTTTCGTTTTCCGAGCGGGCGAAATGAAATTCCGAGAACGTGCCGGAAATTCCTTTCCTCGGTCCCCACGCCCGGGAAAATAACTCAATTATTGTGGGATAAAAGAGAAAAGAGACATCCCACATGTGGAATACCCAAAAGTCAAAATTTCCCTTCAAAACTGTCTTTTCTTTTCCGCGGCCTCACGTTACCAGATTTCCATTTTCCAAAGAAAAATAACACCGCACCTCGTGGGCATTAAAGAAAGACTTTTACTAATTAAATGCTTCCTTCGTGTCTTATCTAATTGGCTAACGTCGGAAAAGGAATTGCGTGAATGAATCGAATCGTACTTCCCGCGGCCGTCGCGGGGACTAAGCATCGGATTTCAAGGAAACGGAAGTATGCTAGAAAATATATATAAGAAATATGCGGTCAATACGAAAATATATTATAAACAAAGAAAAATAAATAGTTATTGATAATTTGATATGCATTAACTGACTTAAAAAAAATATATATATGAATTAGTATTACATTCAACAACTAATCTGGACATTAGTTCGGAGAAGTAATTTTAACTCCGATAGTTCATGATAATTTATCACGCTAGAGAAAACTGTGAGCTATCTCATTAAAATTTTAATTTTCTTAAAAATCGATAATCTAAAATTTCAGCAGTAATAATTCTAGGCAAGTGTGTAAATTTGTATGGGTATATTATTATATCTAATCAACATTTATTTCCTCAATAAATCAAGAAACATGGTGGTAAGTAAGGATAGGATGGTTCTTTCTGGTAAATGGATACACTTTCTTACCTAAAAAAAAGGATACGTATCTTCACGTATCAATTGTTTCATACCCATATTAAAAACATGGCCGCAAATTATTAATGATGATTTGGTGGCAAAGGGCAGGTGGTAGGTGACAATTGACCTAAAACAGGTAAGTTGTATTTTGTACCAGATGATGCATTTAATCAGTCATCCCAAAAATAAAAGAGATAACTTAAAGTAATGAATCTTTAATAAAAGTTTAGATCTAATACACTCTGTAATTTATAATTGGATTAGTTTCAATTTTGATTTGATAAATTAGAGTTTATTATTTTTTACCTAATTATTTATCTGATTACACTTTGGTGGATGGTTCGTAGTTAGTGAATAAATGGGTCACAATATCTTTACCCATCTTGTCACATATCATACTTGCTTGTGTAACATGCTGTCATGCTTTGGTCAATCAGAGTAAAAAGTGAAATATATTTTCAAAATAAACATGTAAGCAGCCATGTAATCAAGCACACGGAGAAAACTGAAAAGAGGGCTTACTCTGACTACCAAAACATTAGCGAATCCAAATAAATATCCGATACTCAATGCTAATTATACTATTATTTGGAGACTAAATATTATCTAAAAGACTTAATACCACTGGGGCATCTGTTTGTTGATTAAGACCATAACAGTGTATGGGGCCACATAAGAAGAGACGTCGTTCGTCAAAAGACACGTCTGAGACGGTAACAGTCGTTTCCTGTCGCGTCACCGAGTAACGGTGACGGCGGAGGGACGCGTCCGCGTCCCACGGTCCCACCGGGCAGCGACGGCCACTCGCGACGCTGTCAGCGTAAAATTACATCGGAGCCCCTACCTCTTCCTGTGAAAGACTGTTTTCCGTTTCTTTTCTCTTGGACCGAAATGCCCGTCGCAATAGAGGAAATAGTGGTAGTTTTGTAAATGCACGTTTAAGTTGCGTTAGCTAATTCGCTTCCCGGTCAAGAACGCTAGCCACCGAATGCAGTTCGGATAGATACCCTTTCAGAAGTCGCAAGTCTCGAAAACTCATTTTTCACGTCATAAAAGACGTAAAAGCCCTTTGAAACAGAAAAATGTTCTCGACTTTTCCACATAAATGGGGAAGTGTTAACTGAAAAAGCGTAGGTGTTTTCGTCAATCCGTATTTGCGGCTTCTGAACTAAATAGCCGTTGGCTCACTCCAACGCTGCCTTTATTGGCTTTTTTGCGTCTCTCTCTCTCTTCTCTGGGACGTAATAACGGGTTCTGTCTCAGCGGATGATCCATGGCCGCCGGTATCGAGTTGCCGGAGTCCGGTAGGGTTGCCGGGATAGCGCTGGAATTTCAGGGGTTAGGTTCTTCTTCGCCGGGGAAGGTGCCGAAGCGAATAAGGGAGCGGCTCTTGGAGACGAAGACTCCTTTGAGCGCCGAGGATATCGAAACTAAGCTGAAAGGAGCCGATCTTCGGAGGCAGGTAACGGGAATTAACCGTGGATGATCGAGCTCTAGTTGTTAATCGTTTTATCCTGTCGTGTTTCAGTCGCCTCTTTGTCTATGTTAATCTGATATGGCCACAAAGATTCTATCTTTTGTCTTTCTGTAATTGAATTCTTCTTATTCGACTTCCTTCTTCTTCGTCTTCTTCTTCTTCTTCTTCTTCTTTCTGTGGATTGAATTTCAAGTTCTTTTACCTTCGAATTCGGTGGATGCTTCCCCTCATCTTTACCGAGATATTTTCCTCAATTTTAGGTGAAATTCTTATCTTCTGCATGTACTTTTTGCGAATTGGTGGGGGGGGTCCTCGGGTGATTTAATTCTGTTTTCTTGTAGTCATCAAGCGTGTGGTTCTTCAATTGAAAACTTGTGCGATTTGTTCCGTGCTTTGAGAATTGCGTCTCTTTTTGCGCTGCGTTATTTTCTTTGTTGCTGCTGCTGTGAGTCTTATATCAGAAGAGTTCACACTGTCCCGATTAGGGTCAAGTCTTATTTCATCATCTCCTTGTTTGTAGGGGAAGGTTTAGCATTTGGAGTTTTGTTTTTATATTTTTCCCCTTTTTTCGCGCCGAGTAAAGCATCGCATTCTTTTTCTTCGAAGAAAAGAAAATGGAAAAGCTGGATATTAAATTCCTATCTTCTGAGCGCCTTCTTTTCCCAAGTCTCGCAAAGACGCACGTCGAGTTGTCTTCATGGCTCCACGTGTCAAAAAGCGCGAGCACTGCCCTTCCATTCTTTCGGTTCTTCGCTTTTGTTTGATGACTCGGTTCGCTGGCGTGCCCCACTGCGTCCATTTTGTGGCCCGGCAATTACCGGTTTGATTTCTGGCGCAAGATGGGGACAGTGGTATGACACATCATCTTTGAAAATACCGAACCATTTCTCTTGAACCAAATCGAGTTATTTGTTCGAACCCGATCTGATTTTAATGAGTCGGGCTTGGTTTTGCGGTGGTTCGATGTATATTCTTGTGTTTAGTTTGGGTTGCATTTCTTAAGCTGAACCGGGACTGCTACATTCACTTGCCTAAATAAACGTAGTAAAACAAACCATACATGAACCCACACCCGACCAAACTCTGCTCATTGCTAGGGTTGGTGGTTTATGGTTATGTTACCATTATATAAACTATGGATGACTAATACTCCAACCCACGTATGAAATCCCTGGATTTGGTTCTGCAAAATTAACATGCTATTCTTTGGATGCAGCATGAAATAAATCACGTTCATTATATGCAGTGCAGTTTATATTTCTCTTTGGTCTGATGTTGGGAACTTTTGGTTTGAGAATCTGAACAAAATGGCATATTTACATCTTAATCTTTAATATGAACTATGATAATTGATAGTAAAACTCGTGCGACATCTGTTGATCACCAGGCTGTCCATCCAGAGAGCATATACTTGATTGGATCTCACGACTTTCATTTGTGTTCTCTCATTTTTATTGAGTCTCATCAGTCGAGTCTCTTGATTTAGCATACGCTTGTGACTTGCAATCATCATTTGATTGATCCTTATGCTTACGCTCGTCTGAAATCTGAAGCATCTAAGTGGAACTTAAAATGATACTGTATTTTCTCTTCATTACTAGGATGCCTAGCTAGAAAGCATACATGTGATTGGATCTCGTTACTCTCATCTGTTGGCTCACTTGATTGAGTCTCATCAGTTGGATCCCTTGATTGAGCATAGGTGTGACCTGCATTCATCATTTGAACATAATTTGGCTGAACAGTTGATGATTCTTTTGCTTATGGTCATCTGATGAAGCATCCAAGTGAAAATCAAATGGTACTATATTTTTAGAAAACGAAATCACATGTATTATATTTACTCAGTAGAAAAAAAATAAAGTTTACTGGCTGGGATGCATGTTCTTTAGAAGTTTGTCATAAACATATTAACCTTGTCACAAGATGCAACAGTTAGAATTAAATAGTTCGAGTGACAATTATGAGTCAATTGTGGTTATTGCCAGTTATGAAATGTGATTCTTTGATACTTATTATTGAATTCATGTTCTTTATCAGTTAAATGATAAAACTAACACGAGAAAGGCAGACAGGGAGGGCATACCCCCCTGCATTCTGTAGAATGATGAAAATAATATATGTTGTCTGCCTCCAAAATTTGTTCTGTCTAGCCAGTGAGGATAGGAAAGAGGGTGAATAGCTATTTAGAGTATTGTTGAAATAAAGGATTCATAGTATCAAAGAAGGATTTCCACCCTCGTTAATGAGTATTTGCGATTTTGAATTTGACCATTACTTGCACCTTGGATATTTCATTAGACTATTAGCCACATGCAAGTTTAGCATCTTTCATTTTTAATACTTTTTTGAAGCGCTTTTTATTGCTGTTAATAATTATTTCTTGTTTGATCTCTAAATCTGTGAGTGCTATAAAATTTTATTTTGAAATTTTATTTATCCTTCATTTTTCATCACAAATAAAGGTTCTACCCAAAAGTGCATGTGAATTGTTTTGAAGCCACAAAATTTTTGTCTCCTGTTCTGTGTAATTACATCTAATAGAAGTTTTAAATGGTGAACCTGAAATCAATGGAACTGATGGAAACCATGAAATGCATGCAGAAATTTCACGAGTGGTTGTCAATCAAGGCCCGTCCAAAGCCCAGGAGCCCTTCTTGGTCCTCTCAAGATGAAGATCTGGGTCAACGCCTTGAAGCAAAACTACATGCAGCTCAACAGAAAAGGTGTTTCAATTTCTCTTTTTGTTGCCCTTTTATTGGATCTTCTTCCTTTTCTTTTTTTGCGTGTGTGTATGTGAATGTGTGTTTTCTGTAAAGATTAGTCATTTTTGTCCTTAGCACTTCAGTTGTTTTCCATTCCTAGAATTTTGCATATGCGAACACTCACACATATGCCCCTGAAACCCTTACTCATTCTGTTGCTGGCTTTCTTCCTACAACAGGCTAAATATTTTGATGGAAGCTCAGATGAGGCTGGCTCGGTTGGATGAGCTGCGAAAAGCTGCAAAGACAGGGGTGGAAATGCGATTTGAGAAGGAAAGAGAGCAATTAGTTACCAAGGTGGAATCGCGTGTGCAACAGGCTGAGCTAAATCGCATGCGTCTTCTTAAAGCCCATCGACAAAGGAAGGCTTTAGTTCAAGAGAGAACAGCCAATTCTCTGTCACAAAGGATGATTCGAGAGAAAAGGCATAAAGAATGTATCTATGCTTTAATTTGTCAGAAGCGGGCCTCAGCTGAGAAGAAGCGGTTAGGATTATTAGAAGCTGAGAAGACACGTGCTCGTGCAAGAGTGTTGCAGGCTAGGAGGGTGGCTAATTCGGTTTATCATCAGAGGGAGATTCAGAGAAGACAGATGAAAGACCAATTGGATGATCGGCTCCAAAGGGTAGGCAAGCTTTGCATCAACTTGTTTATTTATTTATATTTCCAGCATGCTTGTTAATATTTAGTGATGAGACTTCCAAAATGAACAGGCTAAACGGAAAAGGGATGAGCAAATGAGGCAGAGAGGGACTCCTCGTCGTGCTTCTCGTATTATTTGGAATAAGATGTACAGACATGGAGATTTTCTCTCTAGAAAGTTAGCTAGGTATGTAGCATAGGAAGGAATCTCAAAAATGAGTTTTTTTAATATGTAACTTAGGTAGGTATGTAGCATAGAAAGTTAAACATTTTTGGTCTCCTGGGTTATTTTTGGAAGGAATCTCAAAAGGCATGTAGCGGAGACTGCTCACTGATCCCAAATTATGGCTTTCCTTTTAACTCTTGATGGATGGTTAATGAAGGATCATATTGGTTTTCAGGTGCTGGAAGCAGTTCTTGAAATCAAGGAAGACAACCTTTGCATTAGCTAAAGCACACGAAGCACTAGAAATAAATGAAAAATCTGTTAAGCTGATGCCATTTGAGCAGCTTGCAGTCCGTATTGAATCAGTTTCTACCATCCAGGCGGTCAAGGCATTATTGGAACGCCTTGAATATCGTTTCAAGGTCTCACAAAGTAATGTCGAGAATGTTGAAAACATCAATCATCTGCTTAAGCGTCTTGCTTCTCCTCCCAGACGGAGTAGAATGGCAAAGAAAGGGACTAATAGAGACTCCAAAAGTTCTCAACCAAATAACTTGTGTAGGTATCCGGCAAGGTTGGTGTTGTGTGCTTATATGATCCTGGGGCATCCTGATGCGGTTTTTAGTGGACAAGGAGAACGTGAGGTTGCACTTGCACAGGCTGCTCTTAACTTTATTAGAGAATTTGAGTTGTTATTAAAGATTATTTTGGATACTTCTTGGAGTAACGGCAGCATAGGCTCATCTAGACAATTGTCCAGTAGTGTAATGTTTGAAAGTTATAACCTTCAGAAGTCGTCTCCATTGCCAAATCAAAGAACATTTAGATCCCAACTAGCAGTTTTTGATGCATCATGGTGCTCTTACCTGTACTGCTTTGTTGTTTGGAAAGTTAAGGATGCAAGGTCACTTGAGGATGATTTGGTGAGAGCTGCTTGCCAACTTGAGCTTTCTATGATACAAAAGTGCAAGATAACACCTGAAGGGGAGAGCACTGACCTCACTCACGATCTAAAGGCTATAAAAAGACAGGTAATTATTGCAATACCAATGACGTTTTCTCCTTTTTTTCTTCCATTGCATGATATGAGTCTACCATTATCTATGTGAATATTTTTTAGCTTGTTGTTTGATGTGAATATTAAAGTAATTTGATGGAACTGTACAAAAATTTTTCCTTAATATTTAGGTGTCAGAAGATCAGAAGCTTCTAAGGGAGAAGGTGTTGCATTTAAGTGGTAATGCTGGTGTTGAACGGATGGAATCTGCTCTTTCGGATACTCGGTCTAAATTCTTTGAAACACAAGAAAATAGGTCCTCTGTGACCTCACCGGTTAATATGTCATGTTCAACATCAAGTTCATCTATTGAACCCGACTTGGATGATAAAAAATCAGTTGAGGACCTTGGTATGTCAAGCCGTGTGGTGAGGGCCTTGTTTAGAGATGATTCTTCTCAACACAAAGTTGGTTTAAATGTGCCCAGAGAGAATATTGTACTTGTAAACGAAGTTGTTCATGAGGGTTCTCATGCTTTTGCAAAAGATTTTGGTGACAACAATGAAGTCCAGAATGATATTAAGGTTAGTTAACCCGGTATAGTCTATCAATTCCTTGATCGCTAGGTATTTACTGTATTTGAGATTTATCATTTTTCTCTTGAAGGCAAAAATTAGAGAGACAATGGAGAGGGCCTTCTGGGATAGCATTATCGATTCTATTAAACTTGGGGAACAGCCTGATTATGAGCGGATTGTCCAACTTGCGAAGGAGATGCGGGATGAGCTCTGTGAGGTAGCTCCCCTGAGCTGGAAGCAGGATATCGAGGAGACACTTGATATTGGCATATTCTCTCAGGTAATTTCTAGATTGCTTTTTGTTTTCTATTAGCGGTGCTTGGAACAATCTATCTGGGAGATAGTTGTGTTAAAAGAATTTTTCTGTGTTTTTAGAATCGAACCAGCCATCAGACTGGTTGTTGAACTGGCCGTTACAGTTCGATTTTCATTTGTTGATTGGGCTCATGACCCTAGGTTTAGCCATTTGTTTCAACTGTAAATAGCCTAGTTTGTAGCAATCTGAAACATGATGGAATCCTATTACTTAAGTTTATTCTGTCTCAGTTATTATGTTCGCTTGTAGAATGGAATTGTGTATTTCTATAATTTTTCTTGAATATTTCTATCCACGCTAACATGAGCTTTCTTTATTGTCACATTGAAGGTGCTTAAGTCAGGAATCCGTGACACGGGTTATCTTGGTAGGATCCTGGAGTATGCCTTGATCACACTAAGAAAGCTTTCTGCCCCTGCGAAAACTTTGGAAATGGAAAAAGCGCATAAGAACTTTCTAAATGAATTGTCAGAGTTTGTCATATCTGATGAGAAATCAAACAATTATTTCATAATTGCAGCAATTAAGGCAGTGCGGTTTGTTTTAGAACAAACTCAGGTTTGTTCTTGCACTTGTGCAAATATTGTTGGATTGGTTCTGGAAAATGAATTTCTTGTGTTAAAGCATGACATTCTTTCAATGGTTTGTTCTTCAGGTTCTGAAGCGTGAAATTAGCAAGGCTAAGATTAGAATGATGCAATCATTTATAAAGGGTGCAGCTGGTTTTGAATATTTAAAGAAGGCTTTTGCTGATCATTATGGACTCCCCTCAGGTTGTCTGAGCTCTCTAACTCGAACCTTGCTGTGGTTTGGCTCCATGAAGAACAGTATACAGCAGGAATGGCAACAGCATATGGATTTGCTCTCTGGTTTAATGTCAAGCCGTGGGTCTTTCCCCTCTTCTTCTCAAGGGCTTCATCCTGCCATCTCCCTTCGAGCTGGTGGTGCCATTCCCCTGGCATCAAACTGGAATGCGTCTGCTTCTCAGCCCATGAACATTGATTCTGGTATTTCAAATGCGATTATTTGCCTTTATTCACCACTACTTTCACTTTTGGCTGGCTACCTCTAAAGACCTGTTTTTAATTTTTCTAACAGGTGATAAACATCCAGAATGCAAAGGTGAAAAGGTAGATTTATTGGTGCGGGTTGGATTGCTGAAGCTCGCCTGTAGTATAGACGGTGTTACAGAGGAAAGTCTACCAGAGACTCTTAAGCTTAATGTTTTCAGATTAAGAGCCGTTCAAAGCCAGCTACAGAAGATAATTGTCATCTCTACAAGGTCTGCTACTGTCTCCGCCATCCCAAATTACAAATTTCTGGATAGGTTTTAATTATATTTTCTGTCAACCTGTTTGCATCACAATAGCTGATTCTTTCTGGCCATTTCACAGCATGCTAATCCTTCGACAGCTCCTCCTCACTGAGAACCCAATTCCCTTGGATATTGACAAAATAGTCTCTGGCTCTGCCCAAAGGCTCCTTGAGCTCCTAGACAGTTCCCCCGGTGTGGGATTTGATGAAATAATTGATGCAATCAGTAATCACGTCTTTTCGAAGGGATGTGATGGGGGCAAAAGTAGCATGGAAAGGCTCCAGTCGAGGAAAGAGATGATGTCAAGCCTATTGCTTAAGAGCCTGCGCGCTGAGGATGCTGTATTTTTAAAAGTGTCCCAAGCTATCTACACAGCAGCCCGAGGTATTGTGCTTAGCGGAAGCTCAGCGGATGGACGGGAATTGGCTGAGATGACTTTGAGGCGAGTGGGGGCTGTTGTTCTGGTGCACCCGTTGGAGGAGGCTGTTCAGGCACTGATCAGAATGGCGGTAGTCTCAGTTCAGGTTCACAGGCAGTGGTATGCTTTTGTCATTGATAATGTGTAATTAGGGTTCCCCTGTACATAGCATGATTGCTATATATTTTATTCATAGATTGGTGTAGAAATTTGGTGGGTGGGGAAGTATTTGTAAATGTACCAAGATCCATGAAACTCACTGTTGAACATGTATATATTAATAAAAGTAGTTGTGTTCAACTTGTAATGTCTCCCGCCCCTTGCTTTCATGTAGGTCTGTAAGCATTTAACAACCGTCCCCATTCTCTCCCCATGTTGAAAGTGAAACTAGTTTGGTAACACTCAGAGACGGGTTATGGTGCACCTAATTATTGGTTTGTTGAACTTTGTTTCAGCCCTATTTCCACTTTCACAAAATTCCCTCTAAGAGAGTTCTTTCAAAAGAGAATAATATCTGGAGAAATTATTTGGATGTTAGTTTAAGTCTTTAAAAATATTTTTTTTATAAAATTCTATTTTTTCGAAGATAAACCTTAGACATCAATGATTTAGATTAACAAGTTTGTGGGATAAGTGTGTAGACTAAGTGCAACTAGCATTATTTTTTCAAGAGTAATGCTAACGGTACTGTACCTTACAGTGTGTCATATGCTACTTTGGCCAAGAAAATTCGGAACATTGAGGGAGGCCGGAGTGGGAGGGAGACCGAGCTCGGAGGCCGATCCCGAGGGTGGGAGGCCTAGCTCCTGTGGCCCGGCCCCGCCGAGCGGGAGAGGCTGAGCTTGGCTAGGTCCCTCCCTCCCGCTCCGGACTCGGGTGGGAGGCCTCCATCCCGCCCCGGACTCGCGGGTGGGAGGCCTCCATCCCGCCCGGACTCATGGTGGGGGAGGCCTCCCTCCCGCCCCGAGCCTCCCTCCCGCTCGGGCCTCCCTCCCCCTCGGCCTCCCCTCCCTCCCGCTCGGGCCTCCCTCCCCCTCGGCCTCCCCTCCCTCCCTCTCCCTCCCACAGTAATATACCGTTAACATTACTCTTCTTTCAAAATACGATTTTCTTTTTTATTTTAGTCATAAAAACGTGTATAAAATTTACAGAAAGATCAACAATATTTTATTCTTAAAACAAAGTTAGTAGGAATTCGGAGTCCACCATAAATACTACACGAAAAAAGGGCGGACGCCAAGCACAACGAAAAAGTAAACCCATCTGCATAAAACACCCAAATGTGCCACGACCAATATGCCTTTTCATGGATAGCCGGAATTTCTTAGCTGCAAGCATACATTCTCCCCTACAAAGCTTTGGCTTGCAGACGAGAAGCTGGTTTTCTTTTCGCTGCGAGGTTTCACTGCCTTTTCAATCAGGATTCAAATAGTTGGCCTGCATTAATATTATCCCCTACACTCAATTAAACAAAATCCATAGCAGGTAAAACTCTTGTCCAAATTTAACATTTTTGGCCAATGGTGAGAAACGGGACTCCACCCAACCAGGATTACACTACAAACTAGATTATATTAATCAAATGACAAACTTCAATAGTATTTAAATCCTACACTTTGTCAATCAAGTAACAAGCTTTCAAAAGATCTGAAACTACATATAGACTTGCAAGCTTCCATCGGAAGGAACTATTCCCTCTCAAAGAAATGACAAGCTTTCAACGGAAGTTACAGAACTACATATCAACCAAGTAACAGACTTCCAGTGGAAACTCCCAGCGTACGTAAGTCCTTGCCAGGGAAGCCTCCCAGAAAATATTATGAAACCTGCCTAGCTCACACAGTATAGCAACCAAAGTCAGATGAACAGCTAAGACTTGGCCCACGACAAAAAAATTGTGTTGACTTCTTAATTGATGCATCTCTAAGCATGTCCCCAACGAACATTTAGGAAAAAAAGAGAGTAAAAGCATTTCTGTAGCAGCAAGTTTTGGTGCTTGGTGCTCTTATTTCAATCTTTTCACCTATCAATTTATAGCTTAAAGTGGGATATGCCCGTAAAAGCTGTTAAAGATATACAGAACTAGTAAGATGCAAATGATTTCAGTTGGAGTTAGAGACTGTTTAATATAAACTGAAAGTACATGCCTGTCACAATTGCAGTTTTATGTGCTTGCTACTATACTCTTTTTATAGAGCAATCCATTTGAATCTACATTTGAGTTCTGCTGGTCACCTAAAAGACCAAATAGCCAGCTCAGTTTTTCTCCCTTCTACCATTTTTCCCTTGTTTTGTCTAATACATCAATGCGTAATTTCAAGATGTCAAGAATTAAGTTTTTCTTATTGTGACCTTATAATAAAAATTAAACAGCATATGCAGTCTGGACTCTGATAGGTAACAACAAACAAAATCATTAGATGACCACTAAAGGTACACTTTGCCCTTGATACTATGTAAACATTATACAAACAACTGTCTAATTTCATTAAAGGCCTTCTTCCTTACTCTCCCAGCGTGAGAGAGTAGGACAAAGAGGAACCTACCTCAGCCAAAAAATTCGGGAAAGTCCCCAGCTGTGGGGAAAAAAGATAAAAGAAGACCACCATTATCACCCACTCCCTTTCTTCTCCTCAACTTTACTCCTTTCTATTCCATGTGTTCCTTCTTAACACCTATCTCCACATTTTTCACAGGAACTGGCTATGAATTTTATTGTTAAGTTTCTCTTTTCTTTCCTATATCACAAAACCTCGTCAGCTTGTAATATTAAAATACGTGCCTAAGTGCACTAATTCAAGCCATTTCTTTATAAAAATTTCAATGTGTCCATGCAATTCGATATCTATGTAGTTGAAATAGAAGGAAAAAGTTGAAGTGACTCTTGAGGACCACACAGAAGAACGAAACAGGAAGGAGTAGAAAGAATCAACTAAGACTGATATACACCATAACAAGGAAAATTCATATGAAATGTGCAAACTAAGTAAGGATATATGGAAGGATACAAATGTGGAAAAAAATCCTGACGCCCGAAAGATGACATACTGCATAAATATTTAAACAATACCAACCACAAAAATTTGTGAGAAATATAAAACAGTTATTTCCAAAATTAAGGCATCACAAGATACGAGAGAAGAAGATACCAAATGAAATGAGGTGCATCACGATTCATCTTGATCACGGTGACGCCTTTTAGAATGAAATCTCTGATCTCTACGATGTCTGTTATCTTTGGTAGGGCTACGCCATCCATCAGATTTGTCATATTTATCACCAGAAACGTCATCGCCATATCTAACATAAGTGCTTGAAGGATCATATCTATCATCAAATGTATGAGGACTACTAGTCTCTGATATATTATCCTGATAAGTTCTCCCCCTGCTGTCTTTATTTCTGCTCACTCTGTGAGACTTATCAAAGTCCTCATTCCTCTTCGAATATTTTGATTGGTGAGAAGAAACAGAACCTTCTTTTTTATAACTATTCCTCATTACATCCACATTACCGGAATCTTTTTTATGCCTATATCTCTCATGTGAATCCCGGTGACTTCTGTAACTAAGTGGGCTTCTAGATCTATAACGTCCATTTTGTTCATTCCAATAAATTTTATCTTGTTCGTCTCTCCTGCTTAACTGGTACTTCGGCAAATTATCATAATCTGCTTTTGTCAATGCATCATCTTCATATGTATGTGACTGCTTTCTACTTCCTTCAGAAAAATTGTGTGAAGTACTTTGCACCTCTCCAGCACTGACATTCCTGTCCATGGTGGAAGGGGGTTCTAGAGTGCCTGATCCATTCCCAAGACCCCCTTTTGCAAGGCAACCAATCCCTCCAGCTTGCTTAATTTCTTCCATGTGTTCCTCTATTATATCCCGCATCACCTTCAAGCAAGAAAACAAGATCTCAATTAGAAAAAAAAAATTGCAAAAGCTGAGCAGTTTGACCAAAAGCGAGCTTTATTGCGATTTTCTGCTTCACTGTAGTCACCCAGTCCAACATGGCAACCTAGCAATGGATAATGATATGTGTACGGTGGGAAGAACACCTGTGGGGGTACTTCCTGTGACGTGGATGCCATAGCTGGCATCCACATCATCATCTAGGGTTTAAAGTCTAGGACCTAGGGTTTAGGGTTTAACATTTAAGGTTAATTGGGTTTAGGTTTAGGATTTAAGATTTAGGGTTTAGAGTTTAGAGTTTAGGTTTGGTGAGGTGGATTATGACATGGATGCCAGCTATGGCATCCTCGTTACCAAAAGTACCCGACGCGCGTACTTTGACTATGCATAGCATTACTCACCTAGAAATAGGCAGTGAAGCCAAGTGTGATTTAATAATAAATAAATAATAGGCCATTTTAGCTTCAAAGACTGAGTCGAGGCTTGTTCTATGTAGGAACAGCAACCACCAGTATAAGGCAACTATTATGCAATTAACAAACAGACACGTGGCTAAAGCCTACTATAATTTTTGAAACATCATGCACAATTCATGCTTTTTTGCTCTTTGAGATGCCAATGTAGCTAAAATTATACTGAAAAAAATTAGGGTATATAACCAGATTTGATTGAAGCAGATATGTTACTAAGGAACATGAAAAAGATGAATTGAGGAAAGGTAGAGGATAAGATACAGGAGCTGGTATCCTACCAGCGTTGGTGTTCTCTTTGCCTTCTTGCCCCGATAGGAGATCCTTCGCCTTTTGTAGTCCCTTTCTTCTGCCAGCAATTCCTCTCTTGACTTGTTCTTAGCGGAATCCTTCATCGTAAAAGATCAATAAGCATCAACCATGAGCAAAAAGCACCATCAAAATTACAATATTTACAGAACTTCCATCATGATATATGAAAAGAGGAATTCTCCGATAAAAGCCCCTTACTTGTGTAGAAAGAAGGGAGAGAAAGCCTCCACTATCTTTCCACTCTGTCATGCCTTCCCTCTCTCATCGTCTAACTGGCAAATAAAACAGGAACCCTCGCCCTCCCAAAGTTGCATTACAGGTTGTTATCGTAGTTGGCTAGTACATTAATGTTATTTTTTGAGAGAGATTTTAATATTATCAATCAATAAATGATCAGTTTGAAGAGAAAAATTAAATGAATTAACTTAAGAAAGAAATAACAAACATGCATGTGAACACATGGAGCATCTCTCTCGATAAGAAAACCACAATCTTAAAGGATTTCAACAACAAAGAACTTTAGGTTACACATGTTTCCACCATCATCACCAAAAAACTCACCTCTTTCACCTTACTAATGATAATAATTTACAGATAAAAAGCCATACAAAGGAATACCTGATTGCTTGATCGCTGCCAAAGCAGGCCATCATGCTCAAGTAAGGGTCTATAATCTGCACGCTTTCCTCGCTCCATAATAGCTCTAGCAGATATATGTGAATACTCAGCTAACCTGAAAATGCTTTAAAAGACTGAGTCGAGGCTTGTTCAAGTAAGGGTCTATTAAACAGAACCCTGACACATAACAACGCTTAAGTCTTCATGCTAACGAGTAGAGACTGAAAAAAATTAGACAACGTACAAATAAACTACAAGAGAAAGAGAAGCATACAGCTGTGCTTTTAAAAGTGGCCTCCCAAATCGTAATTCCCTGATTTTCATCTCCAGTTTGGCACGCTCATGCAATGCAGCTATTGCTCCAGCAACTCGAGACATAAAAATTTGTGTAATATGTCCCTTCAACAATTTTTCTTGGCCACAGAGAGATTTTCCATGAATTTCCTGTATACTGGCTTCATTCACTACTGCCTTACTAGATCCAGAGCTTCCCTCATTACTAAAAGCATCATCAGTCTCTGGGCTTTTCTGGCCAACAGGAAATAAGGAACAGGATGCAGCACTTTTTAAGCATTGCCTAAACATATCAAGTACGAAAAGCTTTCCACTTGTTTCTCCGTACAAAACAGAAAGTTGTGAAGTCAACCACGTTAGCACCTCAATCAGTACTGGACACCTGAAAGGCACTCTTTCTGGAGCAAAAGACTCATCATCCCCGGAGATCGACTTAAGCGACTGACAAGCCTCTCGTTTAATTGCTTTTAAGCAGACATTTAAAAGCGTAAAGATGTGATCCCTCATGGCAACATCCAAAACAATCCCACAACGTGGTGAGTTAAAGATGAGCCATTGTTTTATACCGGAGTCATCAACCGCTTCTAAACACGAAACAATTCTAAGAAGAGTGTACGAATAAGCTGCGGGGTAGTCGTTCCAAGACTCCGTCTCCTTTCTTAATGCCCAAAGCTCGGAAGGAAGAATCAACAAATCCACGATTCCTCCCTCCGGCACAGGCATGAAATTACCACATTCAACAGCCAACACAGCGGGAAGTGTAAATGTTTTATCCTCATCAGTAGAGCCTACGACCCCTGAACAATCTCTGTAGAAGAAATTAGAACCAAAATCCCCAAAATCGTCCAGAGAGAAGCAGAGTTCGGCGTTAGAATCATCTAAAGCATTGAAAATGTGGGTTTGTGGCGGCAAATTGAGGGAATTAGGGTACCGAAGCGAGTCGAGAATAGCGACATCAATAACTCCTGGAGATGAAGAGCAAATCAGAGAGTGCCGGAAGAGGGACTCAGGAGGCATGCGATGACGCGAATCAAAAGGGCATGAGCAGAAATCCTCGTTGAAGATGGGGACTCCGCTGGTTTGAAGCAACTCAAAGACAAGATTGATAGTGCTCTCGGCACGATCAACGGCTTCATTGATAACCGAAATAGCGGTCGGGAGGTCGTGAGCCGCGGGAATTGCGAAGGACGAAGAAGGGCTAGAGGAAGGAATTTGCGAAAGGAGAGGGCGTGAGGAGTTTAGAAATGTAAACGACGGCTTCATCGTGCTTCGTGAACGCAGCGGAACTTTGGGACTGCAGTATCCACAGCCTACTTCCAACTACCAGATAGATCGCCTCTTCGCGAACTTAACAGTTCAAAGCAAGCTGCGGCAGCCGACGGCGGGGGCATGTCTGAGGAATGAAACTGCTTAGAGGCGTAATTGGTACATGGATAGCATTGCGACTAATGAACTGAAAAGAATGGAAGAGAGGAAGGAAAGGAGGAGACGGAGGAGTGAGGGAGACGGAGGAGTGAGGGAGACCGAGGAGAGGAGGGAGAAGAGAGGAGGGAGGGGGAAGGACGATCTGTTTCCTTTTGAATTTGAGAACGATGAGAAGAAGGCGTCGGGTCCTTCGTCAACAGCTACAGGTGATACATATGATATGGCACACACTAGAGTCTGGAGTGTGATCCGATCCGAGTCAACTCATTGAGTCGGTTGAGTTTCTTATTCTCGATGCAAGAAAGGGCAACCAATTACTCCACCATTTTTACCATAATTCACATGTCATTTTTACCATGTTAACTATTCGGGCTACCAGGCAGGAAACGGCATCTCTGGCTGAGTCGGGTTCGGCACAGATCCTTTTTTGAAAAGCACATAGAAGAATGTAAATCAAATGCGCTACGCCCACAACTACTTTTTTTGGACGACTGTAATATTTTGAATTCTGTACACCGACATCCCGACCTTATGATATAAAAATAGAAATTCCTATAAAAAAAAAAGTTACTCCTGTACCTTCCCATTAATATCTGGATCTATTGGTAAACGGTATAAAGTTATAACAAAATAAATCGATGAGGTATTTCGTTTATTTATTGGAGATAAACTCGATGCCGTCGCTAATACGCAAAACTGATCGCCCAACTGATCGGACCAAATGACAGTGGAACAGGATTCCACAGGACCACAATATTAGGTGAGATATATAATTTTCGCTCAGAAAATTAAAGTACATTTCGTCAAAATTATTATATTTACATCATTAACCAAACAAGTAGAAGTTAAGTGTTTAACGATTATGATTCAAAGATTACATGTTTCCAAACAAATTGGCTGCTGATACCAACTTATAATTAAAAAAGAACATGTACATGCAAAACTTTACAGAACAGTAATTTAGCTGCTGATACCATTTACTACAACAAAATGGGAAAAGAAAATAACTTGAGGGCTGTTTTGCTGTTCAGAATAGGTGAGATACTGTAGTTCAGTCATGACAAGTAAGAAACGTACGGTACCCTCAAAGTATCTCCAAAAGAAAAAGGGGAAAGAGAAAACAACGGAAAATATAACATCACCGTTCCCTACCAACGAATTAGGCCTGAAGTGGGGCTCCCAGAAGAGGGAAGTGGCGGTTGTCCTCTATGTGAAAATCAGGTTCGGCCTGATCAGCCAACCGCCCAGGTGTGCCAGCTTCAGATCTACTGCTGCCTTGTCGCTCGCCGCGCCCTCGACCTCTCCCTCCGCGACCACGGAATCTTTCACCACTGGCCACAGGCCTTAGGAACTCCGTTATGTTCAAACACTGAAAAAGATACCGCGTAAGAGATCAAGCTAGCAAGGGAACTTGTGTTCAATGATGAAACGGGAAAACAAACTTGCATAAAAGAGAAAAGTAAATAGATCATTACCGCCGACACATGCACACCAAAGTATGGTAAGAAAGTCCTAAATATGATTTATTAAACAAATAATGAAACTAAATCTGCATGAAGAATTCTTATTCGAGTAATTGTGCATACAGAGAAGAACTGCACTGAAAGCTCCTTTCTCAAAGAACAAAGGGGGAAGAACCAGCTGTCCAACAGCACCTAGTATCCTCCAGTTCAATATGTTGCCATCAACTAGTTCTATTAAAACAGATTTATGTACAATCACATATCAATCCCGCTTCAGAAAAAAAACACACAAATCAATGACACTACCCCGCTCAAATGCAGCTCAAATTACCAAAATTTAACCCGCTGGCAGCTAAAAGACAAATCTATAGTGCTCATGCAAGACTAAGGCAGAACTATTTCCTTTACAAAAATGGAGACCAGAACAGAAGTAATAGAAATAATTAGAGAAGGCATCTTTACCTTACGGTTTTTTTCTTCCTTTTCAATACTGTCCTTCCTCTTAAGCTTGTCCTTTTCAGATTTCTAGACAGAAAACAGGATGATAACAACTGAGTCACATAAATAAAGAATTATACAACAGCTTAAATAGAAACTATCATGGCTTGAACCCCACCAGCTTAACAAAATGGGCATCATTTGTCTTCTTTTTCTCAACAAGCTGCATTAACTCAAAGTCTTTATCGAGGACAACCTTCCTCTCCTCTGTCTTAAGACCTTCCAAGGCCTTCCTTTTTTCAAAGAGCAGTTTCTCGTATTCATCAAGGGTCATTTCCTGTCAATTGAGTATCTAATAAGACAGCCTGACATTTACCCAGCAAAGTACACCAACTAATACACAATGTTTCACAAGGACAAGAGGACTGATACCGATAAGAGAATAATTAGTAAAATGATCACCTTTTCTTCTTCTTCAACAACCTTCTGGTCAGAAACACCTTCAGATACCACCTGCTTGGCCTCTGCATCCTTTGGTACATCAGTAGTCTCCGGAGCGTCCCTGCTACAAGTCACTCAACATGAAAACTTTTGGTTTCTTTTTCTATTTCAGTAGGCAAACTAGTAAGGATTTTCTTAAGAAAGATACATGACACAAAATGTATAAATCGAAAAATGCAACAGCAATACAACAGTATAGTACTCAATGAAACATGTCAATCTTTATGCAGACTAGTGGATAATAAAATAAGCCTTCTTGCTAATTAAACAAACACTATTTAGAAATTAAGAACAGTGTTCCATGAAATTAAGCATACACAAAAAAGGTTAAGATAAAAAGCATACCATCCTGTACCCTCATTGCTGTCACCAATATGCTCTTGCTTTTCTTCAGATTCCTCTTTCATAGGCTCATTTTGTCCCTCGCCTCGACCATATTGGGGGCCATCACGACCACCATAGTTTCGGCCCAAACGACCTCTGAATCCACGCTTCTCCCCGTTGTAACCCCTTTCTCCTGCATACAATTTGTCATTCTGGTGTGACCTGTTCTCATTTCTTATAGACTGGTTTTCGTTCCCTGACACCCTTGCTCCCCGGGCTTCAATAAGATCCAAGCTTTCATCACCCAGGCCTCCTCTATTATCGTTCTCATTTCCCCCAAAATCCTGATTGTTGTCATTTCTAAAGGAACACTCTTCGTAAAACTTCCCTCTCTCTTGACCACGACCTCTCCCCCTGCCACGTCCGCGTCCTTGTCCACGAGAGCTGTCATCGCCTTTGGACCCATCAAATTCACTTCCAAATTTCTGGTAGTAACCACTGGCGCTTTCTGTGTCATCTCTTCCTGGTCCAGACCTCATCGACCCACGACCTTGATCACTTCGTCCTCTTCCTCTCTCAACTCTACCTGTAGTAATGTAGCCATTAATATTATGATAAAAGACAACAAAGAAACACTAGCATACACACCATACACAAACGAACAACATAAATCTGATCCACAAGGAAACTATATACCAAAAAAACACCTTGTGTTGCCAGGAACATGCAGAAATTACATTAAAAATATAAGTACATGAGCAAATTAATAATGAATTTATCACAAAAAGAATTCTTCCAATACAGCCCCAAGTTTTGTCTTAATATAAGAGGAAGGAGGCTCTCGGTTCAGCGAATTTTGGCTGTACCCAATTTTTTCTTCTAAGGAAAGCAATCAAGCCTTAAGTGAAGACATTTTAAATATTAACAACGTACTTTCAAAATAAAAAGAGCAATTTGTCAACAGAAAGAGAACAACAGGGAAGATTAAACGCAACAGTAAGAACGCTCTTAGGAAAAAATAATACCATCTCTGTAAACAAAAAAAAACAACAGAGAATTACACGTAAGAGTTACATAACAGTACTACGAGCACTATAAAAAACTACGACGAACGCACGAGCTCCGTTTTGACGAATAGTAGAAAACAAGTCTAAAACCATTTACCAGAGTCGGCGGGTGGAAGAGGCTTGGAATGGAACTTGCCAGAGGCCTCGGAAGTAGAATACTGGTTCTTCGGCAGCTGGGGTTGGGAAACCGTCTTCTCCGCGGGAGCCGGCGGAAAGGCCTTACCGGCGACGTTCGCCGCCAGTGTCATCAAATCGTCGCCCTCCTCGTCCCCGAGAAGCGCAAAAGAGTTCACGAGTCGAGCCATAGTCGCCCGGGAGCTGGACGAAACAGAGATATGGGTCGGGTAGCAGAACCCCACACCCTCGACTATTGCAAACCCTAAACCCTAGCAGATCGTTCCATGCTCGATCGTCAGGCGCCAGAACGCATCACGAATTCGGCTCGATTATCGTCGGAGAGAGATCCGATGTGGCGTTCTCCGCAAGCGTGAAAAGGGACACGGAGCGTCGCACCGGGGCAGCGCATTAATCAGTCGACGTCATGTCGTCGTGCTGGCTGCGAATCTATAATTTCGGGGGTGAATGATCAACGTGTCGCACTCGTGCAGTCATGCATCGTCCCCTCGTTCCTTACATTTTTTGTTCCAATATAAGTTTTTTAAAATTCATCTTTCAATAATTTATTGTTCGGTTATAAAATTAGTAAAATAATTTCATATAATATAATTTAGAATAAAATATATTGGAAATTTTATTAATATTTTGTCCTCTTTCCTCGTGCACGCTATTAGGCATTCACCTCTTCCTTCCATATGTTTATTTAATTTAATAATCAATAAAAATTACGCAAAAAAATTATTAGATATTAATCCAAATACACATTCGTAAAAACCAAGTCACGACCAAGACATCAGAGAAAAGATTAGCATAGTGGGAAGAATGAAGGTGAATAAGTGAGATTATGAGAAGACATTTCTAGCTTAAATAGTATTTTGCATGATGAAACTGATATAGGATCATGGGAATACGAGAGTGGCTTGAACTTTGATCCCCTCGGTGTGCCCGAATTAATCTATTTATTAAAGCCTAAACTCAATTTGAATTGTAAACAGAGTGTGTAAGTTTTGATGGGTCCTTTTATACGAACCCAAGAAAAGAAAACGATTTGGGTTGAAAGTAGTTGATTCTTTTCAAGTTATGACAACCTACTCGAGAACTTTGGTCAGTGGAGCGATGGACCGAAAGGCCCATTCTACAGACTCTTCTTAAATGATGGGCTGGATATAGTAATCCAACTTCAGTTCCCGTGAAAGCAATAAAATCTACGACACCCTTGAAAGTTGTTGGAAGAGGACGAATAAAATCTTTCTAATCAATTATGACTCGAGATGAGTCGGCCGAGTCATCTCTTATTTTACATCACTAGTTCAGGGTCAGCCTCATTCCTTCCTTAATTAATCCGAGTCTCTTCTCTCTGGACTAGGCTAAGTCACATACTAACAGGATCGACATGACCCAATCCAACTCGGTTTTTTGGAGAAGTCGAGTCGGATAACTCGGGTCTGAGTTGTAAAATCATGGTACAAAGTACAAACTGTAAAAAGTATAAAACTATTAAAGAAATCAAGAAAATGATAATACCTTTGTAAAAAAATTTGGGTCGAGATATTAATTACAATCTAAATAAAATATGTTAACTAAAGACGATCCAGCTTTTGCAAGCACGAAGAAGACAAGCAATAACAAAGGAGACGAGTTCAAGCGTAGGTGAGTCCAAAAATAAAGGCGGAAACATCCAAACGAGCGAAAAATTAACAGAGAAGACGTAAAAAAGTCTGCAGAGGAGAGAGGGAGAGGCGGGGAGCAGGTGAGAGCGGTGGAGTAGTGCAGAAGCCGTCAATGAACGGGAAGGAAGAGATACGGAGAAGACAGGGAGGGAGACAGAAACCGGGTTTTACTGACATTGGATTACGATTATAATAAGAAGGAGAGAAGAAAAAAATGAATTGCAACGAAAGTCGAATCCAGATTCACCTCCCCAAAATCCTTAATTTCTCCCTCTCCTCCACCCATATTTTTCTATTCCGCGGCCGATGATCCCTTTTTTTAATTCGCCTCTCCGTAATAATGTCATACAACAAGGAATCCATCCATCTCCTCGGGAAAAATTCCTGTTTTTCTTTAATCCCCTTTTCTCTCTCTCTCTGTCTCTCTCTCCCCTCCACCACGCGCTCTCGCCTCCGGTTTCAGAAGCGGTTTCGCATCCGACACCCCCCGCTTTCTCGCCATTAAACAATCCAGAGAAGAAATAAAAAAAAAAAATGAAAAACCAAAGTTGAAAACTTGATTAAACAAGAGGGACAGAAAGAGATCGAATTGAGCGCGGCCGGGAAAGCAAAACCGCGCGCGCGGCGACTTCCAATCTTTTCGATTGATCCCTTTTTGCAGGGGTGTTAACTGTTAAAGAAGGATGGAGGGCGGCGGCCTTGCTCTGTCTCGGGGGAAGAATCCATAGATATAAGAAAACTATTAAACGGACAGATATTTCCGTGGGCTTCAATCATTTCTATCTACTCTGGCAATTGGGTCTGTCTCTCTCTTGCTTGAAAAGATGTGCAGTGTTGGAAGACAAGCACGCAACAGAACAATCTGACTATAATCTCTTCAGTTTTGATACTATGTCATGGCTGCTACGGACGTGCGCGCACTCTTTCTTCTTGCTCTCTGTTCGAATTGAAGTTCAAAACCTATTCCATTCACAACAAGTTGACTATAATCTCGTTGAAATTATGGTTTAATTAATTCTTAAGAAGTCGTGCATCTCAACGTATTTTTTGTGGATAATATGAAAAAGCGTTTAGGAAAAAAAGGGAGCTTATGAAAATACAGTTTTATGTGATAAAACTCATTTATAGCTACTGAATTGATATAAGTCCTGACTACAAGTTTTATCACTGAAAGTAGTGATGAGAACAATGTGCATGTTGGACTTATCATCGACTTCTTCCATTACTATATGTTAATGAAAAAGTTGTAGCTAAGCAATCATATTAAGTTATAATAGAATATATCACATTGAATATTAAGCACTACAGTACTGTATCATTGCAAAGTCCACACGCTCATCCACTCCGCCAGGCTAGCCATGGCCAAGGGAGTCTAATTTTTATGGTGTTTCCACTCGTTGAATTAGCATGACATTATTATTATTACATTAAAACGTTTAGTTTAAGTTCAAAGGCTGGGCTATTGACATAGCTATTTCCTCCTTCTCATTGATAATCAATTGGATTGAACAAATTTACACCCCCAAAATATGATTCGAGGCATGCCATTCTACCAAATCTTTCAAAGCAATTTGTAAAAAGAAAAGGAGACTGTTGTGTACATATTTTGACCTATCTCAGAATTTCATCTTGTATTTCAATATATACCAAGGCATTTAGTTATTTTTCCATAAATCTTTGTCCCTTCGTTGGATATTTATTTCTTACAAATTCCAAGAAAGCACATTATAATCTGTAAACACATGGAAATCATGAAAACCACCTTTTATTCATCAATTGTTTTTGTCATGCTCAACTTATGTATATTTTTATTATTCATAATTAATTTTTTTTTAAAAAATAATAATTTTTATTAATTTTATACGAAAGCACCTCTATTTGTGGGCACTGTGTCAAGAATTTGCACTTTAGATGGTTTTTCTAAAAGTATTTCTATAATTAATTAATATAGGTAACTGTTTTAAAAAATCTAATATATCTATTTACAAGGGGTTTAATAATTAATACATGATTATCTCTTTTATCTCTGAAAACCTCTAACACCTATCGATGTTATTCGTTAATATATCTGTATTTATATCCATACATAGATACTAACAAGTTGGCCAAAAAGTTTATCCAAAAAATATTAAAATTTAAGAGGAATATTAGTAGTTCTTCTAATTCTACTAATTAATCTTTAGTCTTTGATAGCTAATATAAGATTGTATCTCAAGTTCATATAAAATCAAGGTTAAACAATAAACAAGAAAACTGTTTTTGAGTTATTTAAGAATCTTAATATTTTTTCTTCAGCTAGCAGATATGGGATCCAAGCATGCAGAGGTATAGCCGTGTAGGCCCGAGTTGTTCTTCTATAGATCATGTCGGTGTGAACATCTAAAGGAGAAAATTCAAACCAAAATAGGCTACTTTGAGTGAAGAAGAGTCAAGATCTGTGGCCACAACCACAAGGATCGAGAAGCAAGGAACTTACCCGTTTGCATGTCTTCAGATTCACACACTGGTCTAAACTTCTTCTGTTGAATATTTCGTTCTGTTGACCAATGAGCGTCTGTACCACGTTACTGAAAGTAAATAGAAGCTTCCATGAAATGAAGCTAATTAATGCATTATCGTAGTAACGTATGCAGGCCCCAAGATTGATTGTCCTCCAAGTTTTTTGTTTCAAATATTCAGTCTTATCGCCATTTTTGTAGCTTGTTTCGACATGGGTGCCGACTTGATTTGTTAATTCTCTTGACCTCAATTAATTTACAGTCGGCAATATTTAGAGCTCGCGCGCCTTCCAAGAAAAGCCACAGAGTAAGAAATCGATCGAGAGTAGGAATGCTAATCCAATCATCAAGGTTCCGTAAGATTCTCTCTCTCTCTCTATCTTTCTCTGATTCTTCTGTCTTCCAGCTTTTATTACAGCAGTTCCATTGTTTTCAGTGGAAAAAGAAAGCAACCGAACAGCTCTGCAATGGTCGGTCTAGAGAGAAAAGAGTTTTCCGATTGGTCTCCCAGAGCTTCTGCTCTCAAATAACAAACTTCCACGCGTCCCTGCTTGTTCTTTTATAAAACATGGAAGACCATCTAACGAGGAGAGACTTCTTCATCTGCAATTCATTTGTTCAATGATTGAGAGTCACGTTACTGGGTGCAGAAGCTCTGATATATGAAATTCGTTTTGGGGAGGGCATCTTTTAAGTTTTAAAAGAATTACATTTAAGAGGGTGATCAGGTCTTATTGAAATGTTTCTGGCCGGTGCCCGGTCAGCCATGGAAGTGTGGGGAAGTGGTTGTTGGATCTTGACCACATTCATCCCTTGTTTTTATAGCTTATTATCTGTGCCTATCCCCTATACCGTCTGCATTCAATCCATTTACTATCTCTTCTCTCACCTTTCTCTGTGGATGTTTCTGTGTTCCATTCATTGCAATGAATATGTTCGATGGATATCTCCAATCACCGCAGATTACTTCCAAATGAATGTGAAACATTTTTAACTAGATCATGCAGCATGTTACTTGGAATATGAGATGAAAATGTAGTCTAGGACTTTGTTTAATTAGAGCTACCACAATCTTTGTGGTGGTTGTGGGTGGGTACTTATGGGGGAAAGTCCATGTTAGAGCAGGTAAATCTGTCCATTAGGAAAGTCTCATTTAAATTCACCCACTTACAAGATTCTGTCGACAGAATAGTTCCAAATGACAATCATTTTGAACTGCTGGTTAAACAAACAGTTTCTTACTCCTCACAGGGACGGCTGGGACTTCATCAGTTGTCTTATAGCCCTTCTTTGCGCCCTTCTCCAGAAAAGACCAGACAAGAAATCTTTACTTTTTTTAACCATGGGTTGTATCACCTTTCCCTATAGTCCCACTTTTGAGCCATACAATCATAAATAAATGTCTCACAACTTATACTTTTAATTAAAGTGCTCACTAGGGACACTAAAGCACTTGCTGTCATCCCTCAGCTAGAAAACTCCTTTGTAATTTCACCCCTGCAGCAGCTGCCATTAAGAAACCAAACTTTTTTCACTTTTGCAAATGCCAGACAATATGTAGACTTTCTTTTACCTTTTTTTCTATTGCTTTTATCATCTCATACGTGTTTCTATATCCGTAGGTGGGTTTCCAGATGTGCTTCGACTTTATGAAGCTTATAAGGAACTGGAATTCTTGGCATCCTTTAATATGACCGACCTATCTTCCCATCACAGTTTATATATCTCGGAGATATGCGGACGGTGAGTTGCCTATTTAATGTGGTACGGTAAAGGGCGTTGGGTATGAATAACAATGAGATGCCTGGTCATCCATGGAAGCTCCTTAGCATAGTTGGATGCGAATGAAAAGATAAAGCTTAGCCATAAGGTGGTCCAAGTCCAAACTGAAAGAAACGTAACAAGAGCCTCCTCAATTTTCTCTCAGGTCTCCTCTCGTACACTCGAGGTCCCTTTCTTTCTGCCTCTTTTTTGGATAGCTTTTTGGGAAGATACCTTCTGCCCTAAGACCCAGGCCACTGGTGTGAAGACAATTTTTCACTTATTTATATGCTATGTCTATTCTACGCCGTGGCACCCATTATAACGAATATGAATTTGCTTGTAATTCCAAGGGTGATGTCTCCACTCTTTGGGATTCTTAAGAAATCATCAAAAAGTATGTTGCTTACATGATAAAGAAGAGAAGTTTAAAGGAAAGTGAAAGTTCCTTTCAGTGGCTTAGCTTTCTGCTGTGGCCACAAAGCTTAATCCATTTGTGTTACGATTGTGAGTGTAATGGGACCAGGCTTGACCTTGATGCTGCAGCCATTACACCTCTGGCCAAACTTTGACTGTCAATTTTGGGTGTGATGCAACATCAATGAAAAATACTTGCACATGACTGCTTTTTGATTTTTTCTTCTCTGAAAATCACATTAAGATTTGCACATTATTTCATTAGAATCTATTCGTCCGGTGGAACCCACCAAAAGTGCAAAATTTGTCTGGATTACGTATTGATATTTGATTCAGGAACTTTGGACTGGATGATGGTAGTTGAATTGATATATAAATTAAATGTATCAATACCAATTCTGAGGTCATTTAATCGGGGATTGGGGAGTGTTGATCTTGGTTTGGTTTTGTTCATGATTCTTTAACAGAAAAGAAAATAAACAAATCGAAATACTGGTTGATTAAGGACATCTTTTACGTGAAAGATATTTGTTAAGAATCATAACACCTAATGGAACCTACTAATTAGTTTAAGATATACCTGGAGAGGATTAAAGATCTCTTGAATCATAACTAATTGATGTCAAAACTTGAAGTGACACCACTGCCTTAAACAATGTGGTTGCTTTAATAAATAGTTTGCAATAGCTATTTTGTATAAATAGTTTCCAATATCTATTTTGTAGATTAAAATGTAGTAAAGTGGTACGAGTGAGTTACTCAAAAGTACCTCAGCTATGGTATATGCATTTAGAAGGGACAGCGGACTGGAGAATGAAAATCTATTTTGGGTTTATAGTTTAGGGTATGGGGTTTTTGAGTCTTAGGGTTTAAGGTTTAAATGTGTACTTCATTTTTTTTTTCAAATAATGACTTTTTTGGTAAAATGGGAAAATATGAAAAGAAGTTTTTTAGTTTTTATTTTGAAAATAGGGAATTAAGATTTGTACAACTATTATAGGTTGAGAGCAAAATAGTTACTAAATCATATAAATCTCGATAAAAAAATTTTTAATTATTTCTAACAATATCTAGTTTATATAAATTTTACAATGAGTATAATATTGAAAAATGATTTTGATGTGGTTGTCCTACTGGCAGCCTAGTTAGTCGTCAAGATAAGGGGCCTAGGGTTTAAGCTTAACTATAGAATAGAAAGATAGTTCCTATTTTATCTCTTATATTGATTGCAAGGACACCACGTCACACTATAAACTCTCACATTAAAATTTAGCATTACACATATCACCACTCTATATTAATATTATCTTTTAGTTTTAATGTTTTAGACTTTTAATTTTTTAATATAATTATTTGTGGGTTATTGGGTACTTAATTTGCTCTTCTGTTTTGTATACATACATGGAGGTGTGTAAAAGCCAAATGAAAAGTATTTGATAAGTAGATGCATATCAACCATTTCCGACACACGAAGGCATTTCATATTCATATATATGAAATAATTTTTTGGCTATTCGAAATGATTTAATGTATTCGACCTAATACTGCCAATAAAACAGACTCATTATCATCTGTGTTGTAAGAATGAATCTTTCTGTGATCGGCCGTGTACCAGCAGCGTCACGGAAGTTTATATTAATAGTATTATCCCTCCAATTAATGTTGTATTAAATTTGTCAAACCTCAACTAGTGTAACGTTATTATATGCAGTGACACATGTAGTGTCATGTCTACATGGGACACAAAACAAATTAGTCTAGTTTACTAATCTGACATTAGATAAATATTCGAGAGAATCTGCCTTCTGTTTGGAACTCTTTTAAGGATTCAATTATGTTAATAGCAGGATGAAGCATCATTTCTGGCACTTTTGGATCAACTCGTGAATTTAAATCTCCTCTGTATCATTATTCTGATCTCAAATCTTAGCTTTATAAACGTCAATCTTTGTAAGGCTAATAGTTAGATCTCGACCGGTGGATGGCTGAGATTGATCTGGATGATGATGGTTATGATTCTTTTAAATAAGAAATTAATATGAATAAAAAAGAAGTTCCTTTGTATGCATGCATCTTAATGTAGCTTCTTTTTAACCATTAATTTTCTAAAATAATAATATAAATGGGTTTTCTATTGAAACTCGGTCTTTTCATTTTAATTGGTCTTTTCTTTCTTTTAATTTTTTTTAGTGAGCTTAAAAGTGATTGGGAATTTTGAGAAAAGAAGGTTGGTAGATTAATAAGCAGTGGAATGCTTTTCAGCAAAGTGTTCCATTAATCTATCTTTTTTTTAAAAAAAGAGTGGGATTAATGGCACTTAAAGACTAAGGAGGGTAGCCACTCGACTCTTATATTATAAGTTTCATTGGAGAATAAAAGTCATACGTCAATGTACCATCTCGGAAGAGATTTTTTTTCTTCCTCTTTTTGTTTAGATGGGACCAAAATAACAAAACTAATGGCTCTGAACAGGGCTCTTGTCATTTCAATACCGAATCAAGTTATAGGTTCTCTTTGTTTTCAATTTTATTATCTCTTGCAGCTGCAGTCGTCCTCCAATTTCGACTTTCTTTTTCTCTTCTTTCACAAAAATCACTTGATTGAATGCCAGGCCAGGAGAGATTCCCATTTCTGAGTCAGTTTGAGAATTGAGAAACCCAGAAGAAACCTTACAGATCTCGTCTGCTGCCACCGGAGTGGGCCAAGGATTCCTCCGAGCTGAGGATGGAGGAATGAACTTTTCTTTACACTTATTTTTATTTGTTTTCTCTTTCCAGTTTTCTGGAGTAACTGGATGCTGCAGATGAGTTGAAAAGCAATGAAATCTTCCTCGAGATGCCTACTGGTAGGCCCAGATCTTCTCTTCGATCCCATTGATCCCATTGATAGGACCTTTGACGCTACAGGTTTTGAGCCTCTCTCTGCTTCCATTGAAGAAAACTCGAGGACCCCATTTCTTTGCACAAACCAGTTCAATCTTCAAAGGGAACTAAGCATTCTACCCACTAGAACGGAGCAGAGCTGCAGAAAGAATAAGTTTTCTTCTTTCCCAGAAGCCAGAAAAGAAGTAATATTTTCTTTTTCCTTTTTCTTCCGGAGACAAGATGGGTTTTGTCCCAGAAACAATGGCTGTGAATTGCGATTAAAATCTGAAATCTTTAAATGGCTTAGACTTGAGAAAAAATAAAAGAAGAAAATTCAGAAGAGCTGCTGGAAAGTAAAAAGTTTTAATA